>LR738714.1:817203748-817232083 GCA_902687465.1 Secale cereale
GGTTGGTGGCACCAACCGGGACTAAAGGCCCTGGGCTGCCCTCCGGCCAAAATCTTTAGTCCCACCTCGCTAGTTGACAGGGGCTCGGAGTTGTTTATAAGCCCCACGGCGTTCGCTATATTGAACTTCTCTCTATTGCAGGCTTCTGGACCTAACTCTGCACGCTGTCCTGTGAGTCTGCTGGGCCTTATAGTCCAGCTGCATCCTGGGTCGTAGGCCTTGCAGGCTCACTGGGTGATGGCTTCTTGCCCCTCGTTGGTTACCCCAAGTGGAAGGTTGAGATGTAGCGTAGCGGTAAATTTCCCTTGGCAAAGATACCAAGGATCGAATCTCGTGAGACTCCGAGGGTCGACAAGTAGGTGTCAACGGCGCCAGAAACTTAGCGGTTGACGGGACCTGCACACAGATACAGATAACTTTGCTCCCAACGAGTACAGAGAGGTTGTCAATCCCTCCGGCCTTGTTGTTTACAAAGGATCAAACACAAGAGATAATAATGATAGCTATGACTGCAACTAGGAAATAAAAACAGGTAGTAAATAGAAGGTGTGATCAGCGGTGGTAATATGGACCGGGGTCCCATGATGTTCACTAGTGATGTCTCTCTCCCAAAAGACGATAAAACAGCAAAGCGAGGTAAACAAATTACAGTTGGGCAATTGACAGGATTATGTGCGCAAACCAATGCTAACTATGCTGCAAAGAAAGGTAGAGGCTCAAAAGCATGGGCGGTACGCCAAGGCAAGTAGACCGAAATCCATCTGCATTTACTACTAATCATCCACCTTGAGATATCTATCCAGAACATCTCGCTGGTATTAAGTTGCGAATCCCACCCAAAGTGTAAACTCAAAGCAACAAACAACTGCATTAAAATAACTTTGCGTAAAGTAAACAATCCTTGCACCCGCAAGTACAAGCACCGTTGTTTTCTCCCTTGTGGCAACAGCACATCCCCTAGACTCATGTTTCTGTCACTCAAGCTAGTCATCAGGGGGCATGAACCCACAATCAAGCATAACGCTCCCTCTTGGAGTTACTACCTACTACTTGGCCAAAGCAATAAACAGCAACGGAGAACATGCAAGAATTACTCAAGAACAAAGATATAAAAGAGGTGAATCAAATATATTACTCAAACACAATCTGAACATAGTCTCATAATCCATCAGATCCCAGCAAACTCAGCAAAGCAACAGCAGAAAGATTACATATTTGCCTCGATCATGTAGGGCAGCTCACGAGGTCTAAACCATGAAGAGCAAAGAGGGGAGGAGAACATCACATAGCTACTGATCATGGACCCATGGTCCAAGGTGGACTACTCACGACTCATTCGGGAAGCGTCCATGGTGGCGGAGAAGCTCCCGGTGGTGGTTCCCCCCTCCGGCAGGGTGCTGGGAAGAGTTCTCCTGATGCTCCCGATCTTGGAAGCGCTGCGGCGGCGGAACAGAGGCGAGATCGCGAAAAAGGGTTCTGTCTTCGAGGGTTTCGGGACGAGAGGGATATATATGCGAAGGGGGGCAGCCAGAGGCGGAGCAGGGGCCCCAGGCGCCCCCTGGCGCGGCCAGGGGTGGGGCCACGCCAGGTGGCCGCCTGGGCCTCCCCTAGCTCCCCTCTGGCCCATCTTTGGTTCTTCGCGAAGCTTCCTGTATGCTGATTTTTCCTATATTTTTCCTGAAATTTTTGGAGCACTTTTAATATGGGGGAAACCTGAAATAGAAAAACAGCAGAAAACAGGAACTGGCACTGTGGTGCACTGAGTTAATAGGTTAGTCCAAATATGATCAAAAGTGTATGGAAGTGCATCAATATCATAGCAATATCACATAAAAGAAGCATGGATCAAGCAGAAATTATAGATACGTTTTGGACGTATCACTTGGCAGCGCCCATTTTTTTTAATTTTTTTCCTTTTCTGTTTTATTTATTTCTAAGTTGTTTTTTGCTGTATTTAGAGTTTCTTTGTGAATATTATTGCTTTAGGTAAAACCAATTACAAACTTTCTGTTAGCGCCAGTAGTATTCAAATTTGTTTCTAGTTACAACAAAATACTTATTGTTGCTATTTTTAATTTTTTTCCCAGTTTTTTTGTTTTGTTTTCTGCATTATTTATTTTCTTTTGTTTTTTGCTTTATTTTTTAATTCTTTTTGCTTTTAGGTCAGCAAAATTATAAACTTTCTGTAAGTGCCATTAGTTATAGAAAAATTACCCATTTTTTAATGTATTTTTTCCTTTTCTGCTTTATTTATTTCTAAGTTGTTTTTTTGCAGTATTTATAGTTTCTTTGTGAATATTATTGCTTTAGGTAAAACCAATTACAAACTTTCTGTTAGTGCCAGTGGTATTCAAATTTGAATAGTTTAAATTTGAAATTATTTGTTTTCTTTGTTGCTTTATTTATTTTATTTTGTTTCTACTTACAACAAAATACTTATTGTTGCTATTTTTATTTTTTTGCAAGTTTTTTTGTTTTGTTTTCTGCATTATTTATTTTCTTTTGTTTTTGGCTTTATTTTTAATTCTTTTTGCTTTTAGGTCAGCAAAATTATAAACTTTCTGTTAGTGCCATTAGTTTTAGAAAAATTATAAACTTTCTGTTAGTGCGATCAGTTTTCAAATTTGAATAATTAAAATTTGAATTCTTTGAAATTTGTGTGAATCACAAGTTTGTGGTTAACTTTACTCAAAAAATGAACATAGATGCACCTATAGAGAAAATTCGACCTAAATTCATAGTTTTCAAATGAACTCTGAAAAAGTTGGCATAGCATGTGCATGTACAAAACGGACAATGGTATCATACTCGTCTGTTACAAAGTTGGCATGGTATCATCATAATAGTTGCGGAAAAAAGTCTTCACTTTTTGTTCGCTTGTGTCATTTGCTTATTGCGCCGTAACCATGGATAATTTTCATCGTTTATCAGGATGCTTGGGTCATCCTTGACTTTGAAGGGAGGAATTTCATGAATCTTTTCATAATCTTCAGATATGTCTGTCTTGCCCTCCACTCCCAGGATGTCCCTTTTTCCTGAAAGAACTATGTGGCGCTTTGTCTCATCATGATGTATCGCTTCCTTATCTTTTCTTTTTCTCGGTCTGGTAGACATGTCCTTCACATAGATAACCTGTGCCATATCATTGGCTAGGACGAACGGTTCGTCAGTGTACCCAAGATTTTTGCAGATCCACAGTTGTCATTCCGTACTGTGGGTCTATCTGTACCCCGCCTCCTGACAGATTGACCCATTTGCACTTAAACAAAGGGACCTTAAAATCATGTCCGTAGTCAAGTTCCCATATGTTCACTATGTAACCATAATATGTGTCCTTTCCCCTCTCGGTTGTTGCATCAAAGCGGACACCACTGTTTTGGTTGGTGCTCTTTTGATCTTGGACAATCGTGTAAAATGTATTCCCATTTATCTCGTATTCTTTGTAAATCAATACAGTCAAAGATGGTCCCCTGGACAACAAGTACAACTCATCACAAACAGTGTTGTCACCTCTGAGACGTGTTTCCAACCAACTGCTGAAAGTCCTGATGTGTTCACATGTAATCCAGTCGTCGCACTACTCCGGGTGTTTGGAGCGCAGACTGTTCTTGTGTTCATCGACATACGGGGTCACCAAGGTAGAGTTCTGTAGAACTGTGTAGTGTGCTTGAGACCAAGAATATCCGTCCCTGCATATTATTGAGTCCCTTCCAAGCGTGCCTTTTCCAGTCAGTCTCCCCTCATACCGCGATTTAGGGAGACCTATCTTATTAAGGCCAGGAATGAAGTCAACACAAAACCCGATGACATCCTTTGTTTGATGGCCCATGGAGATGCTTCCTTTTGGCCTAGCGCGGTTACAGACATAGTTCTTTAGGACTCCCATGAACCTCTCAAAGGGGAACATATTGTGTAGAAATACGGGTCCCAGAATGACAATCTCGTCGACTAGATGAACTAGGAGGCGTGTCATGATATTGAAGAAGGATGGTGGGAACACCAGCTCGAAACTAACAAGACATTGCGCCACATCACTCCTTAGCCTTGGTAAGATTTCTGGATCGATCACCTTCTGAGAGATTGCATTGAGGAATGCACATAGCTTCACATTGGCTAATCGGACGTTTTCCGGTAGAAGCCCCCTCAATGCAACCGGAAGCACTTGCGTCATAATCACGTGGCAGTCATGAGACTTTAGGTTCTGGAACTTTTTCTCTGGCATATTTATTATTCCCTTTATATTCGACGAGAAGCCAGTCGGGACCTTCATACTGAGCAAGCATTCACAGAAGATTTCTTTCTCTTCTTTCGTAAGAGCATATCTGGCAGGACCTTCATATTGCTTCGGAGGCATGCCTTCTTTTTCGTGCAAACGTTCCAGGTCCTCCCGTGCCTCAGCTGTATCTTTTGTCTTTCCATACACGCCCAAGAAGCCTAGCAGGTTCACGCAAAGGTTCTTCGTCATGTGCATCACGTCGATTGAAGAGCGGACCTCTAGGTCTTTCCAGTAGGGTAGGTCCCAAAATATAGATTTCTTCTTCCACATGGGTGCGTGTCCCTCAGCGTCATTCGGAACAGCTAGTGCGCCGGGGCCCTTTCCAAAGATTACGTGTAAATCATTGACCATAGCAAGTACGTGATCACCAGTATGCATGGCGGGCTTCTTCCGGTGATCTGCCTTGCCTTTAAAATGCTTGCCTTTCTTTCGACATTGATGGTTGGTCGGAAGAAATCGACGATGGCCCAGGTACACATTCTTCCTACATTTATTCAGGTTTATACTTTCAGTGTCATCTAAACAGTGCGTGCATGCGTGGTATCCTTTGTTTGTCTGTCCTGAAAGGATACTGAGAGCGGGCCAATCGTTGATGGTCACGAACAGCAACGCCTTTAGGTCAAATTCCTCCTGTCTGTGCTCATCCCACACACGTACACCGTTTTCATTCCACAGCTATAAAAGTTCTTCAACTAATGGCCTTAGGTACACATCAATGTCGTTGCCGGGTTGCTTAGGGCCTTGGATGAGAACTGACATCATAATGAACTTCCGCTTCATGCACATCCAAGGAGGAAGGTTATACATGAAAAGAGTCATGGGCCAGGTGCTGTGATTGCTGCTCTGCTCCCCGAAAGGATTAATGCCATCCGCACTTAAAGCAAACCATACGTTCCTTGGGTCCTTTGCAAACCCCTCCCAGTACTTTCTCTCGATTTTTCTCCACTGCAACCCGTCAGCGGGTGCTCTCAACTTCCCGTCTTTCTTACAGTCCTCATTGTGCCATCGCATCAACTTGGCATGCTCTCCGTTTTTGAACAAACGTTTCAACCGTGGTATTATAGGAGCATACCACATCACCTTCGCAGGAACCCTCTTCCTGGCGGGCTCGCTGTCAACATCACCAAGGTCATCTCGTCTCATCTTATACCGCAATGCACCGCATACCGGGCTTGCGTTCAGATCCTTGTATGCACCGCGGTAGAGGATGCAGTCATTAGGGCATGAATGTATCTTCTGCACCTCAAATCCTAGAGGGCATACGACCTTGTTTGCCTCAGCCGCATTTAGAAACTCATGCACGCCCTTAATGTACTCGGAGGTGTGTCTGCCACCGTACATCCATTGCCGATTCATCTGCGTGCATTATATATAATTAACTGTGTCAAAAATCATTACAGAACATCATAAATAGATAATTAAGTGACCAAATTAATAGAAGTTCATCATCACATTAAAACCAAAGTACATACATAGTTCTCATCTAACAACATATAACTCTCCAGAGCATCTAATTAATTTTCACCATACACATCGAAACTATGCAAAACATTTCAATGCAAAAACAAATGATCCAACGGCATAATGATACCAAGCCTCGGTATGAATGGCATATTTTCTAATCTTTCTAACCTTCAACCGCATTGCATCCATCTTGATTTTGTGATCATCGACGACATCCGCAACATGCAACTCCAATATCATCTTATCGTCCTCATTTTTTTTTATTTTTTCCTTCAAGAAATTGTTTTCTTCTTCAACTAAATTTAACCTCTCGACAATAGGGTCCATCTTGATCTTGTGATCATCGACGACTTCCGCAACATGCAACTCCAATTCCATCTTCTCCTCCTCCATTTTTTCCAATTTTTTCTTCAAAGAAATGTTTTCCTCTTCAACTAAATTTAACCTCTCGACAAGAGGGTCGGTTGGAATTTCCGGTTCAACTACCTCCTAGACATATAAAAACATCTATGCATGTCAGGTTGGTCGGCATAATTGTCATAAACACTAAAACAAATAGTTATAAATTAAAGATAATATACCACATCCGAATCGTAGACCGGACGAGGGCCCACGTGGGCGGATATCAAAACCATCGCACTATATAATAACAAGCAATAATAAACGTAAGAAAATTAGACAAATATCTATCTAAAGCAATAATAACAAGCAATAATAAAAGTAAGAAAAGCATGGACATAACAAGAGGCTCACCACGGTGGTGCCGGTGACGAGATCGGCGGGGGCGATCGACGGCGGCGAAGACGGGGACGGGCCGTGACGGACCGCTAAACCTAGACAAATCTCGGAGAAAATAGAGCTTTGAGAGGAGAAAAGCTTAACTAGTGTTGCTCGGGCATTCCATCGAACACGTTGTGTGCATAGGAGGTGAGCTAGAGCACCACCAAGCCCTCTCCCCTCGGCCAGAAAAAACAGAGCAGTGTGCTCTGCTTTGGAGTATATATAGGCACCTCATTGGTCCCGGTTGGTGACATGAACCGGGACTAAAGGGGAGCCTTTGGTCCCGGGTCAAGTCACCAACCGGGACCAATGGTTGTGGGCCAGGAGCAAGACCCATTGGTCCCGGTTCGTGGCACCAACCGTGACAAAAAGGTCCAGACGAACCGGGACCAATGGCCCACGTGGCCCGGCCGGCCCCCTGGGCTCACGAACCGGGTCCAATGCCCCCATTTGTCCCGGTTCTGGATTGAACTGGGACTAATGGGTTGGACCATTGCCCGTTTTCTACTAGTGATATATTTTGTCCTGATTTGGCTTGAGGGTTGTCAAAGGGACATATGTAATACAATGTTGCTGCTTATAATTTTTAATGGCTTGAGGTTGAGGGTTGTCAAAGGGACATATGTAAATCCTTATGTTCATGCTGTGGTGAATCTACCAATAGCCGATTCATATGGTCTATGAGGATTAGACTGGAGCACACATTCCACTACTATTCCAATCGACGTCTAAACGAGCAATCCATTGAATTGTCAGCCTGAACAATTAATGGTAATAAGAGAAAATGATTTTAAACTAGATTAGCTCCTCTTTTCTTTGAAAGCCAACCAAATGAGATGGAAAAGAATACTCAAGACTCTTAAGGACAAAGAGTCAGATGTAATGCTACAATGCCGCTTATTTTCCGAGCTTTGCCTGACAACACAGCTAATGCTTCTTTCTCAAACACACCTATGTGATGGTGTCCTTTGGTCTTCTTTTACTTTTTGCCCTGTTTGCAAGGATCTGTCTCCATGGATGGACTCTTTTTGCAGGTGTGTTTGGTGATCTTGCTAGGTGTGGCCTCAATTGATCGGTGCCCTCCATTCCTTTTTCTCATATGTGTTTGCACAGTACGTATACTATGGGAATCTCTAATCGAACCAATAAAATGCATTAACTCCTCCGTGTTTCAAAATTAAGACCACTCTAACTGAACTCTCAAATCTTTAAACACCTTAAAAGTTTGAGGAGATGCATCAGCCGCTACTCAAATCTGTGCAGTGGAACACAACTCTTCGTACATAATTCCCTTCGCCCACCTCTCTCTCTCCCTCGCTCCGCTATGTCCACACCGGTGCCGACTCCGCCACATTCTTTGTCTCTAGCGATCACCCCACACGCCAGCCGACACCTTGTGGCCCCGCCAAGCTTTATCCAAATTTTGGCGAGAATACAGTGAGATTCAGACAAAAAAATTCTTTGTTTTCTGGTTGTCCGTGGCCACTTCCATGCTACTCCCCTACCCCGATCCAGGTTGCACTCCTGCACTCCACCCCCAGCCATGGATGGAGTAGCAAAACACGTGCAACATCACTTGAAGACAAACCTATAGAGATGCATTTACTGTGGAGCACGTACATGGTGGTTCACCGCTATGACCAGTTATGACAAATCGTTGCACCCCTCACCATGCCATATTGAGCCACAAGGAGAACGATAAAGAGAAGAATCCATTATACCGAATAATTATCCAAGCTGGGCCATAGTGAGCAAATTATTTGCAGATCTTCTCGACTCTTTCCTTAGACGCATATGTCACGCTCGGTCTTTATCAATTTTTTTTTAAAAAAATGTCATGCTCGGTGAGCCTCTGCAAATTACTTTGCATGTCATCTACCCTATACCCTAGCTAGATCTTGGACATCATTTCCCGCGTGGAAGGATTAAGAACGAGAGAGAGAGAGAGAGAGAGAGAGAGAGAGAGAGAGAGAGAGTTCCATGCGGGGTATAGTTCTTGTGTGGATTTAAGTTTGAGGGATTAGATAGCTACACACATTTTTTACTCCTGAAATTTAAGGAGTGGTGGATTAAGGGGGGTTCGGTGAGTTCATATTTAGGGGTTTAGTTACAGATGTCCGAAGAGCAACTCCAACAAGAAACCAAATCCATGGGGAGATTAACGCAGGCGATAGCGAGCAAACGCTAAGTACGTGCTGGAGGAGGACGAGTGTGACACTTTGTTGGGTTGACTGCTGGTCGCCCTAGTTTGGCCACTGACCATGCAGAGGAGATAAGGAAAATAACGCAGGCGATGGGCACAAGCGATGGCACACCTCAGCATGGGGCACCCTGCAGGATTCGTGCACGAGGATGGGTGCGCTCATGGTCACCATGGCAAGACGGTGTTGCTATATAATTGCTATACTTTTGGGAACTTTGGAAGCATTGGAACACAATTGTGTTTGACGGTGAGGCACCGTGCCAGCAGCAAGTACTTCGGCGTATTGCTATGCTAGTGAGAGTAAGGTGTGGAGTGTAGCATGTCTAGTGAGTGAAGAGCTTGATGCTTTCCTGGCCGTGGCATGCCCGTGGCAGAGTAGGGAGTAATTCACTTTGGGTAGCCGTGAGGTCTATTTGGTGTATCTAAGGATGGCAATGGGTAGGGTATGGGGCGGGTAGAGCAATACCATACCCATACCCGTGTAGTCAATGGGTATAAAATTCTACCCATACCCGTACCCATGGGTACGAAGCTTTACCCGTACCCATACCCGATGGGTACCCATAACCATTGGGTACCCAACGGGCAAACCAAACAGTACACAAGTTATTCACTATTTTACATTCATCCATAGCACGTTTGACAGAAAAACATTTGTCTCAACTCAATAACAGATAGACGAGTACAGGACAATCATCTCAATTCAAATTTACAACGGGTGAAAACTTTAACATTGTTTCAAATACTCATGACACACTTCACCAAATAACAACCAAGAAGTATGTAACATGTCAGTATAAATGGGTAGGGTATGGGTATATCCATGGGCACAAGGCCATGCCCGTGCCCTACCCATGAGTTAACGGGCAGGGTATGGGTACTACCCGTGGGTATAAAATTATGTCCATACCCTGCCCATGCGGGTACGGTATCCGCGGGTACCCGTACCCATGGGTAAAATTGCCATCCTTAGGTGTATCCTTAGGAGTACGCACGCCATATAAAACTTGTTTGGTTGTGGGGTCCTTATCACCTTTCTTCCGGAGGGAAAAAAAGATGCCGAGAGAAATAAAAAAAATTAAAATGTTTTGGAAAAAATAAAAAATGCTAATATTTTTTTCATGAATTTCGAAATCTTCATCGATTTTTTAAAAATGCCATGAATTTGAATAAATGTTCAACAATTGAGAAACAAATCATGAATTTAGAAATGTTCATGACTTGGAAAAATATTCATGAGAACAATAAATTTAAAAATGTTGAATTTGTGTAAATACTGTTTAGAAAATTAAAAAATTGAAAAGAAAAGAAAGAAATATGAAAATGTAAAATATAAACAAATATAAGCAAAGAAAATATAAATGAAAAAAGAACACGGTATAACCAGCAGAGATAAACATTGAAAAGGGGAAAACGGCCGAAAGCTTGTTCAAACAGTGTGGAAGCTTCCCAAAACTCATGGAAAAATGACGGGTTATGGGCTGGCCCAATAGCACATCCGGGTGCACCTTCGCTGGATATGTGGGCGTGTCCTCTATCAATGCCCAAACAGAAGGCAATTTGTTTCCTCCACAACCCTATTTTATATAAAACCTCGTTCACGAGGCTTTCAGAAGCTTCGAGCCCAAGGCATGCAGAGTGTCTTCGTGTGCTTGCGACGGAGGCGTCTATTGTAGGATCGGCTCGTGGCCCGCTCGGTACAGGCATCCTCGGTCCTGGCCCGGCCAAAAAATCAGCCAGTCCGGTCCTGAAAACGGACCGTAAAACCTTCGGTCAGGTCCGGTTAAAGCTCGGTCCGACCGAGCGGACCGAAGAACTTGTACGTGGGCAGCTGGCGACGCGGTGGGGAAGTGGCGGGGGCGTGGCGGGCGCATGGCCAGAGCTGCTACCGTTGATGTTGCTTGTCCGCTGGTCAGCGCCGCCGTTGCTCATCCGTGCGGCCACCGGCCTTCCTGACACCGGCAAACGTGTCTAGTGGCTGCGTCGTGCTTTGATCTATCATCTGGCTGGTAGGAATTGAAGCGGGAGGCCCTACACCACCGCATCCGTCATCGTTCCCTTCGTCTGTGTACACCGGCCGTCGTGCCAAATTATTCGTCACCGCCATGCCCCAGCCTCCCTCCTAGATTCCTAAGCTCCTTCTGGTGCTCCCACAGTCGCCGGGCACCTCCACGACGAGCCGCGCTTCCTCCAGCGCCCTCCCCGGCCGCATCACCATGCTCCGGCGGTATGATCTGCGGTGGTCACCGGCCGGTCCGCACGGTCCACTCGGTCCGACTCGGGCTTAGTCGCTGCCGGTCCGGTCCATGAAAATAGGACCGCGACGCTGCTCGGTCCGGTCCGGTCCAGACCACCGACGGCCGGTCCAAACGACGGCTCAGTCAGGGACCGGACCGGCCCAGACCGTGTCCACCCTGACGTATAGGGCAGCAAAATAGGTTGTAATTGCAATGACTTATGAGTCGGGGATGCATCTTTTTTTTCTCCGCTGGATATCCTAGGAAAGCTACAAGTGTAGATTGCAATGCATAAACTACGTAGGCAGCATGCCATGCTGGGACTGCCGGATGCACATTTTGGTGTGTCAGCCCACGTTTGTTTCGTTTTTTGCGAGCCAAACATGCATTAGAATGGGTCCTATATTGATAATCGCATTACTTTGTCTCGCTTGTTAGATGGGGTTTACACATTCTTTCATGCTTAATTAGCTTAGGAGAGAACGACGAAAACTGCACTTCAAAGAATGGGAGATTGATGAGATGCATGGCAGGCATGACAGGCAAGAGGCATGCATGACCGGTCTGGTCTAGAAATGAACTATATGCAGTTAGTTCAGGTAAAATGCATGCAAACCAGACCTTAGTTATGCAAACATCTTGCTAGGCAGCTAGCTAGCAAGAAAACCATCCATTCCACCTGCAATATATATCCATGGTTTCTTGTTCTACTACTGCTATATAGGTATTGATCATCCACACGAAAGAAACAATGACCTAGTTAGCCAACCCTTGAAGACGAAGCTGTCACGATCAAGCTCATGTTAAATGGCCTATGGCTAACTTAGTTTACAAATAAACTTCAGGGTGGGAGATTGGAGAAAACCAAACTATAAGTCTATAACCACATCTCGAAGTCGTCTGAGTCAGGAAGTTGTATCTGTATCAAAATGCCAATGTACTTAGGGAGGGAAGGGGCAGTGAATGGCATGCAACACCCGGAAGCCATACTTTGTTTGAAAGTTTGCGAACAAGAAGAACAGGCCCACCAGTAAAATTCATGAAAATTCATATTGAATATGCCGCACTAAGTCCCATGGCTAGCAGGTGTCCATTTCTAGCAAGATTGGTCTATTGTAGATCTGCAGAGGCGCTCAGGGAGGTGGCCAAGTTTCTTTGTTTCTTGATGGTTCTAAATTTGTATAAGTGATGGAGATAGTGAACTTGCAACATCAAACATCATAAGTGCTTCATTTGCTTTTGTTCCAAAAATGAAGTTTGAAAAAGGAAAAACAAGCTCCCCACGACTCACCCCCCCCGGCCCCCGCGTCGTCCGCCTGGGCGACTCGGGTGGTGATTAGGGTTCCCCCGCGCCGCCACCCCCTTCCCCCGCTCTCCCCTCGCCGCCACCTAAGGATCTCGCCGGGCTCTATCCCGCGGACGCCCGGGAAGGTGGTGGCGAGGCCTCTGACGCTCCGTTCCTGGCGGAGGTTCCCGGATCTGTGGCGGCGGCCGCTCTTGGCGAGGCAACGATGTCCATCTCGGCTGGAGCCAGTTGCGGGTGATTCTGGCCGGTGTGCTCGACCACGTGGGTGGTGAGCCGTCGGCGGGGGTTGGCTATGGCGCGGAGTTCCCCCTCCTCGCCGGATCTGAGGTCTGGCTCCCTCCACTTTGACTCCCTCTGCGGCTGGATCTGGAGCTGGTGTGTGCTTGGTGGTGAGGTCTAGGACTGTTGGAAACCGTTGGTTGGCTTCTCTGGCCCGGCGGCAGCAACGCCATAGGCGCCGTTCTTCCTCCTTGGAGGTGTAGCTGAAGGTCCTCCCCTCCCCACCCTCGTCCCCCCCTCCCGGGTGAAAGCCCAAATCCGGCTAGGATTGGGCGGCAACGGCGCGTCTCGTGTCGTGTTCCTCCTTGGAGGTGCTGCCTGGGGAGGGATCGTGTTCCGGTGAGGTGAGTCAAAGGTTGGAGCTTTGTTAGCCTTTCTTCAGCAGCCGCTCCCGGTGGCTTTCCTGCAGCTTCCTGGTGTACTAAGTTGAGGCAGTATGTTGGATGTTGTGTGCTCATTGGCCATGGGGTTGTGCTCTGCGGTTGCTCCACGTCTCGAGGTCGGCACCTCTTCTGCTCTAGGGTGAGCGCTTCTCAGATCCGCGGGTTCGACGCCTTTCGATCCAAGGTGAGAGGGAAGGGTCCCTCTGCGGCACGAGAGGAGGAAGATGCTTAGATCTCTGCATCCTGGGCGTCAGCCTAGTTTCATGCCCACACTCTGTTTTAGCAGGTCCTCATCCTGCTTGCTGGTCGCAACCCTCGGTACCAGTCTGTTGCGGTCTTGAGCTAGTGCAAGCAATGGGCTTTGTTGTATTTTTCTTTCGTGCTTGTGCGCTGCGTAGAGTTGTAAGCTCCCGAGAATGCCCCCTTGTATCATTGGGCCGATGTGGTCTGTTGTGTGTCTGTAATCCCTGACCGGTTGATGGCTTTGTTAATTCAAAGCCGGGCTCTTCGCGAACCTTCGTTCTAAAAAAAATCTCACGTACTGTCCAAGTGCGGCGTTCGGGTCGTCGCCCCTTTTTCGCTCCTAACTAGTTTCTCTACGCAACACGGAGGAAAGTGGAAACCTCATGGTCGAGCTCCTTAGCATGGCGGCAGACGGCAGCACACGTCGCCGGTAGTGCCAAGGAGCCGGCTACTGGAAAAGATGGAGGCGGTGATGTTAGTTTGTGACCAGGTGACAAGGCAGCGAGCAGTCGGGGAGGCGCTGTACTGAGCCGATTTATTTGCTCGCCGGCAGGCTTGGCTAGCCGATGATTAAGAAAGTTTATATTCCCCGTATGGTAAGTGTTTAGGAACGGCACGCCGGCCGAACCGTCTCTCGCGCGGGCCACTCGATCGAAGCGAGGCGAAGCGCATCGTACGCGGGGTGCTCTTCCCGATCCTCTTCTTCCTCCTTCAGATCTCGCCGCCGGTTAGCTCTAACCCCGACCAGCCCCGTCCCGCACCACCAGCACATGTCTCCGGCCGCGACGGCGACACCCTCCGCCATGCGCGTGGCCCCGATGAGATCCAGCTCTGCAAGCCTCCCCCTCCTCCCGGGTTGCGATGGGCACCACAAGCTCCATCGCCGGAGGCCAGGAGCTCCCCTCGCTCCATCGCCGGAGGCCCGGAGCTCCCCTCGCCGGCCGCCATGGCTGCCTTCCGCCATGCTCGAATCCACCCCGCGGTATACAAGTGTTGCAACCGTCACCTAGGAAAGCTTCAACAGCTGTTGAAAAAAGCTTCAACCATAGACACAGAAGCTTCAATGGCACTGCACAACAAGGGGAAGTTGCAACCGTAGTAGAATTTTGCTACTACCAGCGAAGTTTTTTGCTACATCCATCAGGTGGAGCTGCGACATCATGACGACGACAACGACGATTTTGCTGCAACCGTAGTAGGATTTTGCTACAACCGGCATACGATTTTGCTACAACCAGCGTCACGTTTTGCTACAACACACAGCCAGCATCGCGGTTTTGCTACAACCAGCGTCGCTTTTTGCTACAACCGGCATCATGTTTTGCTACATCCATCACGGCCGGGCTGGAACCCGCGGCTGTGGCGGAGGCATTGCAGAACCTGCTGCACGCGCTCATGCTATAATCGCTAACCGAAAAGCTTCAAACGAGATGAAAAAAGCTTCAACCATATATATGAAAAGCTGAAAGCAGTCATTGCCATGACGAAATGCTACAACCATTGACATAAAATGCTACAACCCTTTCTAAAAAAAGTTTTATTGCAGCACATCGGGTGGGTCAGGTGCGACCGGCCGAAATTTCGGCCGGCGCACCGGCGCCTAGCGTTGCCCTTCCCGTATTGCCCTTGTGTGTGCCAGATCTGCTTTGCTGTTTCACGATGCGACACCAAACAGGAAAGAGACACGAAGATTTTCTTTCCTTTCATGTTTAGGTGGTTCCCACATGTAAGGATGGTTCAAAAGCAAACGTGGCCAACCTAACTAGGAAGTCTGTGGGTCAAAACCATCCTTGTCTGAGAAAACCGGCTTCAGCCGAGCCCAGGGTGGAATAGTTAATGATGTCCAAGTTTTTTTAAGCCGTGGTAATTGAAAACCACAATATTACTTTGGGTGGCCAAGGAATACTATATTTTCCTAAAATCAATGATTTTCTCAGTTTCACATGTATTTGGTTGATGCTGTTTTAACCAATGTTCTGAACAGGTATTTTACCGTGGATGACTGAGCAATTAGCGACTGCTAACAGCAGCCGGCTGCATGCAGCTGCCATGCACACATTTTTTTTTTAGAAAAGGGGCATTCCCCGGCCTCTGCATCAAACTGATGCATACGGCCATCTTATTAATAAATAAGGTCAAGGTCTCCAAAGTATGCGAAATAAAAGTACATAATGCTCAGACTGAGCTAGAAAAAACGTGGGAACCCCACAATCGGATGCGTTAATGTAAACAGGGCCTAGACTCCTAGCCTATTACATGACCGCCATCCAAACCGGCTGAAGATAGCCCGAGCTACCATCTCTCATCGGATAGACCCAGTAACCAAACGCTCCCTGGCATCCATCGGAGTGAGTAGCGACCACATACGGATCAAAGCAGTGGCCCTGTGAATAACCTGCAAAAAATGAACATTTGTTGATCTGTTAAAAACCAAATCATTCCTGCACTTCCAGATAGCCCATAGTAATGCACAAACACCCACACGTATATGGCTCGCTGATTCTTTCGCGACTCCATTCAACCACGTCCCAAAAAGCGTGGTGATACTAGTTGGTGGAGTGATATTAAAGGCTATATGAACCGAACGCCATAAAACTTTAGCCATAGGACAATCGAGAAAGAGGTGTTGAATTGATTCATCCTTGTCACAAAAGCTACATCGCAAAGACCCACCCCAATTGCGCTTGGCTAGGTTATCCTTAGTGAGAATAACTTGTTTATGCACAAACCACATAAACACTTTAATTCGTAGGGGCACTTTGACTTTCCAAATGTGAGCAGACCTAGGGATAGGCACCGAATCAATTAAATCTAAATACATCGATTTCACTGAAAACATCCCGTTCTTAGTCAGTTTCCAATGAATACGGTCTGCCTATTGAGTCAACTGAACATCCATCAGTCTTCTCACCAAATGGAGCCAGGCTTCCCAACGGTGTCCAACCAGCGCCCTTCGGAATTGAATATTAAGAGGAGTTGACTGTAACACTGATGCAACGTAATCTTCTTTACGTTGAGCAATGTTGTAAAGAGAAGGATATTGAGTGGCTAGGGGCGTCTCTCCCAACCAAGTATCCTCCCAGAATCTTGTGGAGCCCCCATTGCCAACCAAGAACTGAGTTCTATTGAAAAAGGCCGACTTTACTTTCATCAGTCCTTTCCAAAAGGGTGAATCAGTTGGTCTAGCTGTCACCTGAGCTAGTGTCTTGATTGCAAGGTATTTGTTATGTAAGATCTGGGCCCAAGTGGCTTGAGTCTCAGAGAGTAACTTAAACAGCCACTTGCTGAGTAAGCACCTATTTTTAACCTCCAAATTTTCAATTCCGGGACCACCTTGATCCTTCGGTCTGCAAATAACATCCCATCTAGCCAACCTATACTTGCGCATCACCTCATCACTCTGCCAAAAGAACCGCGACCGATAGAAATCGAGTCGTTTCCTCACCCCTACTGGGATCAAGAGAAAGGACAGAAGAAACATGGGCATACTCGTAAGTACCGAATTAATTAAAATCAATCGGGCCCCGTACGACAAAAGCTTGCCCTTCCAGCAGCTAAGTTTCTTCTCGAAACGGTCTTCTAGACTCTTCCACTCTTTATTAGAGAGTTTCCGATGGTGGATCGGAATGCCAAGGTATGTGAACGGTAACGACCCTACCCCGCATCCAAAAAGCTGCATGTAGGCTTCTTGTTCACCTTTGGCTCTTCCAAAGCAGAACAGTTCACTCTTATGGAAGTTAATCTTTAACCCCGAGAGTTGCTCAAAAAGGCAAAGCACAAGTTTCAAATTTCTCGCCTTATCCAAGTCATGTTCCATGAAAAGAATCGTGTCATCCGCATACTGTAGAATAGAGAGTCCTCCATCCACTAGATGAGGAATGAGACCACCTACCTGCTCATTCTCCTTTGCTCTACCAATAAGGATTGTTAACATGTCTGCTACAATGTTAAACAAGATAGGAGACATCGGGTCCCCCTGTCTTAAACCCTTGTGAGTCTGGAAGAAATGACCAATATCGTCATTGACCTTTATTCCGACACAGCCTTGTTGAGTAAAGGAGTCCACCTGTTTTCTCCAGGATGGATCGAATCCTTTCATCCTTAAAGCTTGCTGAAGGAACGGCCACTTGACCTTATCATATGCCTTTTCAAAGTCCACCTTGAAAATAACCCCATCAAGTTTTTTCGTGTGGATTTCATGGAGAGTTTCATGCAGGACAACAACCCCTTCCAGGATATTTCTATCCGGCATGAAAGCCGACTGAGAAGGCTGTACCACACTATGCGCGATCTGCGTCAATCTATTTGTTCCCACTTTAGTGAACACCTTAAAACTGACGTTAAGAAGACAGATTGGTCGAAATTGCTCTATTCGATTCGCCTCTGCCTTCTTAGGAAGCAGCGTTATTGTACCAAAATTAAGGTGGAATAGTTGCAGATGTCCATCGAACAGGTCATGGAACATCGCAAGTAGATCATCCTTAATTATATGCCAGCACCTTTTATAAAACTCTGCCGGAAAACCATCCGGACCAGGAGCTTTATTATTCTTCATCTGCGAGATCGCATCTAACACCTCTTTCTCCGAGAACGGCGCAGATAAGATTGAATTCTCATCTGACGCTAATTGAGGGACATCCTGAATTCGATTCTCATCCAGAGACACGAAGCTATCATCCGGAGGTCCAAACAACCTCTTATAATAGTCAGTGATGTAAAGTTTGAGGTTCTCCTGCCCTATAATCGTGCCCTCATCCTGCTCAAGCAGAAAGATTCTTTTCTTTCGATGTTTACCATTAGCTATCAAGTGAAAGAATTGTGTGTTATCATCCCCTTGGATGACTTCACGCACTTTAGCTCGGAGTGCCCATTTCAATTCTTCCTCTCGCAGTAGTTCTTTCAACCTAGATTCGGCCAGTCCCTTAGCCTCCAGTTCACCAGGCTCAAGGATAGACGACTCCGCCTTAACATCTAGAATTTGAATAAGGTTGATAAGCCTCTCCTTTTCAACCTTATACACACCACTGAGATGTTTAGCCCAACCTCGTAGAAACTGCCTTAAATGCCTAATCTTATTCTGCCACCTGTCTATAGCCGACCTACCGCCTTCACCCTTCGCCCATTCCCTGGCAACCAAGTCCAAGAAACCTTCTCGTTCAAACCACGCTAGCTCGAAGGAGAACGTATTCTTATTCCCCGTATATGTTGCCTCTCCAGAATCTACCAAAAGTGGAGTATGGTCCGAAATAGCCCTCGACAAAGCCTGAACGGTGACCATGGGGAACTTCTGTTCCCACTCCACACTAGAGAGGACACGATCTAGCTTCTCATAAGTCGGGTTTGGTAGTGAATTGGCCCAGGTGAATTGTCTGCCCGAAAGCTCTATCTCCCGGAGATCCAAGCTCTCAATAATAGCATTAAACATAAACGACCATCTGTCGTCAAAGTTATCGTTATTCTTCTCCTCCCGCCTTCTAATAATGTTGAAATCACCACCCACCAGAATTGGGAGCTGCTCATCTCCACAAATCCGAACTAGGTCCGCCAAAAAGTCTGGTTTGAGCTCAGGTTGTGCAGCTCCGTAAACTGTCACCAGAGCCCAGTGAAATCCATCTACCCTGGATCTCACTCGGAACTTTACGGCGAACTCTCCCAAGACCACGTTACGGACTTCTAAAGACTCTCTTCTTACCCCAAGTAAAATCCCACCGGACCTTCCTCTCGGGGGTAAGCAATGCCAGTCAAAAGCCACACCTCCAGATAGAGTACCCAGAAACTGGGAGGTGAAGTTATCTCTACCAGTTTCGGAGAGGGCTATGAAGTCAAGCTTGTGTTCAACCGACGCCTCCGCCAAGAACCTACGTTTAGCCAAGTCTTTCAGACCTCTGCTATTCCAGAAAATGCCTCTCATTTTTCATCACGGAATTTCTTGGCGGTCCGAATCCGAACACTCCTCCGTACAGCCGACACAGGGTAAATCTTGCGGTTCCATTTCCGCTTGTGAACCGATTGCTCCTCTGCCCGGTCCGTACAACCCTGCTCGGGTAATTGAGCAACCGCGGTATCAGCCTGGAGGCACTCCTCTAGGCCTTCTCCATTCCCCTCATCCTCCGACTGAGCACTAGCTGGATCAAGGTCCGCACAAAAACTATCCAAAGCCCTCACCCCTAGAGCATTAAAATAAGAATTGTTTAAAGGCTTAACGGCTGCTAAGTTTGTAATAACCTCGATCGCCCGTTCTGCCTCACGATCAAACAAGTCGTTAACAGACTGAGCAACCTCTTTCCCATTTCCGCCCAACGAAACCCCCAATTGATTTGCATTATTAATAACATCATCAGCAGAAAAATGCAAGATCGAATTGGAAATACAGACTGACATACCAGTCGAGTCCTCAATGTCCCGCAGCTTGGCCTGCCGCATGGCACGGCCCATCTGCAGAGCATCCGCGTCCGGCTGGTCCTGCAGGTGACTGCTGAGACGTCGGCCCTCATCACGGGATCCGCTATCCCTCCGAAGGCGACGATATCGGCGGTGGAGGGTCCACTCGGTGTAGGGCCTCCCGCCGAAGACCCAAGTAAACCCCCACCGACCAGACCACGAGAACCTGGGCCTCCTGCCGCAGGTGTCTCGGGGGCAGCCCCTGGCGCCAGCAAAGAGTACTCCTCTCGGGGCGCAAAATCTGCAGAAACAACCACACTCGGGCTAGAAACAGTAGCTCTAGCTACCACATCGTAAGCTGGTAACAAAATACTCGGAAACGGACCTCCAGACTCAGAAGACGCATCCCGATAAGCACCAACCTCCAGGGTGCCCTCGCGAAGCTTAACTGCGGGAGATGGCGTGACCCGAGGGGACTCCCCCCCGATACCCTCCTCCCCAGGTAGATACGCATCCAGAAGCAACGGTGACAGCGGTGGAAGTTCCATCTCCACCGGATCGTCCAACTCGGCTCTGTGGCCCCACAAACGACTGGGGGCCGAAGCCGCCCCAAAGGACCCAAAACGTAGTGCAGACAGAGAGGTAGCTGGGGGTGCTTCCCCCTTCCCTCCGGAGCTCCCGGAGGACTGCTGAGACTGATCCGGTGTCGGAGCCTGGCCAGGCATAGCCGGCGCCCCTGCAGCCGACTCACTTGCCCCACGTGCCTCATCCCCATCAGTCATATCAGTGTCCACATTCCCATCAGTCGCCTGAGCGAGAACAGAACTCTCAAGCTCAATCTCGATCTCCAACTCGTACATCAGACCAGCATAGTACCATCTCACAAAAAAAGGCACCAGCTCTATATCCAGAACGCTCACCAACAAGCGAGCAATGCCATTAGCTCGCGAGAAAGGCATGTCGACCTTCTCAGTTTTACCAATAAGCGAGCCAAGACTCCAGGTAGTCCGAGCACTCAGAAGGGCCTTCGGGGGCACCCCAAGAAAACGAACCCAAATCTGCGGGAGGGCCTTCCCCTGAGGCTCCGGGTTCTTCCACGGAGCAAACTCAATGATACAGCTAGTACTTGCCGCCCGACACATACCATACTTAAGCGCATGATTCAGATCAACCAGGGAGGGGAACTCCACCTTATATGATTGCCCCTCAAGCTTGACCAGCTTCCACTGAAAGTTACCTGGCATCAACTCACTGAGCGTATGCACAATCTGGGCCTCAGACAGTGTTCCATTTGTAACTTTGACAATCCCTGTAAGCGAGGCCTCCGTCACGGCTGCCTCAGTCTCATCAGAGGGAGACTCGAAAAACATAAGATCCGCAGAACAGACTCCGTACACAGCAACTGCCGGCATGGGCCCCTGGAGTTCAGGGCACTCCCCTGAATCATGCATAGGTTTCTGACACGTGTCGCACATCACCGTAGTGCACTCGGCCGCGAAGTGCCCCGCCACTCCACACCGGCGGCAAATCATCTTTTCCTTCTTGTGCAACCACTTGGAAAGACGATCAACCGCCGGCTTGTCAATAGCCTCGTCAGTCAACCCAGCATCCTGTTCCGGTACCTCAACTGAAGCAAGAGCACGAACCACCTCAACCGCAGCCGTAGAAAGCGCCTGGGGGGGCGGCGGCCCCCGAAGTCTCCACCGAAGGCACGACCGGCGCATCAATGGCTAGCCTCTGTGGGGGAGGTGGATGCCGTCTACCTCCTCCCCTACCTCCGCGGAACCTTCCCCGGAATCGGTGGTTGGGCCCCGAAGCACCCTCAACGAAGCCACCCGGAGGTCCATGGAAGCCGCCTTGCTGACCGTTGCCGCGACCAACACCTCCGTCACCCTGCCACGCATATCCCCAACCACCGCCGGTTGACGAAGAGCCTCGATGCTGGCCCTCTCCATAGGCATCATAGCCATCGTCGCCCCATCTACGTCTCGGGGGGTTGCGGTTGTAAAACCCGCCGCCACCATCATCCTGGCACTGCCGCCCACGGCCTACTTCCGCCGCGGCCGGCGCTGCTGCCGTGCCTCGTCCGGTCTGCCCCCGGCCAGCCACTGCCGCAGCCGGACCTCCCGCAGCACCCCGTCCCGTAGGACGCTGGCCGCCCGGCCTGGCTACACCTCCGCCTCCGCCTTGCTGGGCGTTCGACGCCGGCAGCGGCACAGCGCCGCGGGGCCCTCCGGCTGGAGCAGCCTTGGGTGCAGAAGGCAAGACGGGCGGGGGACCAGCACCGCCTCGGCCGGCCATCGCAGGCGCACGAGGAGACCGATCACGAGGAAATCCAGGTCGAGGGCGCAACGGCCAAACCCTAGACAGCGCCGACAACAGGCTCGAAGCGCTCGTGCATGGAACTGATTCCGCCAAAGTCAAACGATCAGTGTCACGGGCCAAGGCACCGGTTCCGCTCGAGACTCCTCCCGACCCAACGAGGCGAGCTCCGCCCCCAATGGGCCGACAGACCGAGTCGTCCTTACTATCTGGCCCAACTGAGCCCAGTAAGGCATTCAAGCGTAATTTCCGCGCTTCACGCAGCTGGGCAGGCTGGCAAGCCACCGGCGCCGCCGGTGCCGCCGCCGCCGCCGATCTCAGCCCTCCTTTCTTTCTTCTCTGAACGCGTCTCCAAGTGTGCACCGGCATGAGATCGAACAAGAGGAGGTTGGGAAGACTCACCTTTGGAAGGGGACCACGCCATGGCCGGATCGCCGTCGCCGCCGTCCGCCGGTGCGCGACACGCCGAACAATCTCCACCACCTCCTCGTTCGTGACCCCAATTCTCGCCGGATCCTCACGGGGCACCACCGCATCCACCAACGAGGCCAGATCCTTCTCCTCATACCCCGCCTCCAACGCCTCGCAAACGAGATCAGACGCCGTCGGAGACGAGGGTTCCGCCAGCCCGGCATCTTCGTCATCGTCAGAGTCGCCTTCGCATTCCGCAAGAGCCCAGAATCGCCCTCCGGCCGACCGCGCCCCCGAAGCGCCGATCGCCATGGCCGCCGCCGGCCACGCTTCAGAGTCGCCTCAGAGTCGCCTCCACCAGCCCAGTCCTACTTCTGGTTGTCAAAGCTTGATATTTCTTTAATTTTGATCTCGTATAATAAACAAGACAACAGATGATATACATCTAAAATTCAATCTAGTTTCGCCTCTATATAAGAAATATTTCTATTCCATGGTAATGCATGGGATCCAGCTGCCATGCACACATAATACCATCCTAGAAGCAGTTAACTAGATTGAAGAAATATCATCCTAGGAGCAGTCAAAGCAGTCAAGTAGACTGATGTAATATAATCCGAGAAGTGTGTTGTGATTATTATATATATATATATATGTCTATATACGTGCATGTACTTCGAGCCGGTCCTAAATTCTTTGTACGTGTACATGCGCCATTTATACTGAATCGGCTAGCTAGCTAGCATACATAACCGGCTGCGCACGAGTGTTCTCCAAAAGGAATCGATCTAATCTTTGGGCAACTGAAGATTTCTCTCCATTCTGTTTAACAAAAAGAGGTTGGGACCTCTTTTTCAGGAACCGCAAAAAGACCATGGTTTCTGGCATACAGTAGTTTACAAAACTTCAATTTTTCTGAAGTCAAACGCATCAAGGTATTCAAAACCATGTTTTTTCTTCTTCAGAAACCGCGGTATTCTCAAAAAACTTAGAATTTTTTTTTGCTGCCTAACGTAACCTATGGTTTGAAATAACCGGTTTTGGAATTGGGCCCTAAAGGAAGTGTTAAGTTCATGGTTGAAAAGTGGAATTCTCTCAACAGGAAATGTACTACTCCCTCCGTTCCCAAATATTTGTCTTTCTAGAGATTTCAACAAGTTTCATACGGAGCAAAATGAGTGAATCTACACTCTAAAATATGTCTATATATATTCGTATGTTGTAGTCCATTTGAAATGTCTAGAAAGAGAAATATTTTGGAATGGAGGGAATACACGAATTGTGCAATAGCAATGGATGAATCTGACCCTTTAACGAAAATGAACGGTCCATAATTATTGAATGTACTGTAAAAGCCCCATAGTGCTATTATATTTACAACTTTTATTTGAATGAGAGGTTTGAGGATACCAACATGCAAACAAGCATGCTTCTCCCGCTGCATGCGAAGCAATTAGCATGTGTTGTCACCTCGTGTTCCTCTACAACGCAGTAGGCGAGGGATGACCTGAACCTGTAAAAGTGAAGCATAGACGTTTGTGTGGCTCCAAACGTAGAAGCTACTGAGCTCCCGATCGAGCTACTGGCATGGTTTCGTCTGCTTCCCAATGCTATAAGAATGTTCTCCATGTAAAAAAAAAAAAAAAAAAAAACACACACACACACACACACAATAAGAGTGTCCGCTAGGCACTCATGAGCAGGTGAGCACAATGCTCATTCGACATTCCACCTTACGCGGACACATTCACCGGCCGGTACAGTGTTAGGAGCCCCTGTAGCCCATACGCATAGTTGGGCTTCACATGGGCCAGGCCCGGCTACTGCTGATGCCTACAAGTAACGCGAAGGGAGAGCAGCAACGGATCATCCAAGTTGGATCAGGCAAACGGCAACGGCGGCTCCTCTCTTCCCCTACCTCCTGTTCTTCTCCTTCCCCCTCCTCAATTCCCTTGTACTCGAGCTTTATTTCCTGTAATGAAGTGATTCGCGAGTTGGATCCTAACATCTGGTATCAGAGCCCTCTCACCACCCTTCCAAATTCGTCCAAATTTCTTCCCCAATTTTTTCCCCACCACCACCACCATGAATTCTGAGCTGAAGGCCTACCTGGACAAGCTCCACGCAGAGACTAGGGCACAATACGCTGAAATCCACAAGCAACTCCAACTTCAGGAGGCCCTACTCACCAAGCCCTCCACGGGAGCACGGCATCCGCCACCGACACGCTCGGTCGTCGCGGCCGTCGCGAACTTCGACGGCGGCATCTCCTTCGACACCATCCCTGAGTTCATCCCCGACGCATTCTCTGCCACCACCCATTCCCAGGAGACCCCCGCGGTCGCCCATGATGCAGCCCCGATCTGCATCGCGACGGCGCCCGCCACCTGTTCGACGAATTGCTCGACCCAGGTCGACGCCATCGCCAGGGTCGACGAGGCCCAGGAAGCCACCACCACCACCCGCCTCGAGCCCGTGGTCGACCTCAGCCACCAGGAGGTCGAGCAACTCGCACCTGTGCAGGCAACGTCCTCCATCCACACCGTCATTTCCTCTACCATCAAGGTCATTCTTCCCGTGGCGGCCATCACCGATGTTGACCCCAAGGCCAGCGTGCAAGAGCGGGATGACTCACCACTGCCCTCGGCCCCAGCAACGAGTGAGATGGACCACAACATGGTCCTTATCGTCTCCGACAGCCTTACTGCACTGGCGCCGACCAAGTGCTCGACAGAATACCCCGTCCACGTTGGCGACTGGATGAAGTCCCGGTTCGCCGTGAGTATGCTCTGCACGACCTATGCACCATCCAGCTTAACTCACCTTGATCATCCTGAACCCCTGCGACACCCATTACTGATTGCACAAGCAGATAGCACTCACCTTGTGGACAATAGCAAAAACTGGCGCATGCCACCAATACAGAAGGAAATCGAGCAACAGCCATGCCCACCACCTTTGGGAATGGGGATCAAGCACACGGGACACCTATTCAGGCCAAGACCATGGCCGTGGTTCAAATATAATTCAGATGCATGTTATCCCAAGGAAAAATGTTCAGAGAGTGTAGGCAAGATAGTGGTGCAGGAAATACCTTGCAATGGAACTTTGCATGCTTTTTCCGGCAATGGCAGAGCGGTACATGGTTACGATGGAACCAAGCTCCGACCAAGACCATGGCCACTGTTCGAGATCAATCAGGAGACCATCCAGTTGAAGCTACAACGAACATTATTTCTGGGTAGTTGCCAAGCAGTACATGTGGTGTTCGAGCAATACCTCTGTAGCCAGCTTTATCTAAAGGTAATGAGCATGTCAGTGTATGAGCAATTTTTGAATCACATGGATTTTCGAGGGAGTGGCCATTTCTCTGCCAAATGCAGTTCTCTTCGGGATCCTCTGTCGATTTCGATAGTTCGGCCTATTCGTTGTTGTGAACAACCCTTCAGTTATTTGCAAGGCGCACATCCACAGTTCCGCCGTCCATTGGAAGGTGCTGCCTATTTCTATGATCAAGTAACAGGTATTGCTGAACATGGAAAGATGGGTTCAGAGGGAACACAGAGGAGGCAAGTAAGCTATGAGAATCTGTTGACTTGTGCATGCTATATGGTGCAGCTGCTGGAAGGTACTAATTGTTGGGAAACTCGCGCTATTATAAGGGAGGCATGGTACACATACCACTCCAGTGCCAAGTGCTATACTGCGCATCTGAATGCCAGGAACCATAATTGGATAGCAGCTACTGCATTAGCAGTTTGCACAGTGCATACAAAAGTGCTACAAATTGTGCCGGAATCCTGGGAAACATACCCAAATTTACTTTGGAGAACATTGCTTCAAATAAATCAGTGGTGGAGATGAAAAATGATATGGCAGTATGGGGTCGGGAAGGCTGCATGTATGTAATTTGGACGCCGCTCAGCAATGAAGACGCATCGGTTTCGACTGTAATTCTGGGGAGCAGATGTTTCACTTGGTTTGCGAGTTCCCATTCGATGAAACACCCAGTACATGAATTGAGTTATCAGATGTCTAGTGTGGCAACTATCAAATGGGTGGCTCAATTCGGGGCCCTTATCTTGAGCAAGTTACCCTGGATCTCATGTCGCTTGCCATTAGTCCGACAAAAACACCCATGGCCATTCCCTGCTTCAGCCATTGCCAGTATTCAGGCCCTAATTCACATGAAGACTTCTACTGCATCTATGACTACACCAAAGATTTATTCACAGATGTTTCAAGATTGGATTGCTCCATTGCCTGGCAGTAAGTCAGCTAGTTCTTGTCACTCTGAGCAGTTTTGGGATCCTGGCACCAGCAACAACACCTTGTCACTTTGGATTCCTGACTCATTGGAAGAGATTACTCACTGTCGGGGAAAGTTGAGTGGTGGCCTAAATTCAGTGGATTCCATGGCGTTCTCTTATGACTACAAGCAAGTTCCTTTTCAAGGAGGGAGGGGTGTCATCATTGTCGTTGTCGTCTTCACTCAAGGCTCCGTCGACCATGAATACTACTCCGGCTTCGACCACGACAGCACTGGCATCGTCTACGCCATCGGCACCTTCTTCGATCGGGTCTCCCCGGGCCGCGACTTCTATGCCCAACTCGCTGAAGTCTACCCCAACTTCGGCTACCACCACAACCCCGACCAAGTCGAGGAGCATCAGTTGCAATGGGATCCGGGTGGCTCTCAGAGGCATCGGCTTGGGGTCAAGCCGAGTCTCAAGGAGGGAGGGATGTTAGGAGCCCCTGTAGCCCATACGCATAGTTGGGCTTCACATGGGCCAGGCCCGGCTACTGCTGATGCCTACAAGTAACGCGAAGGGAGAGCAGCAACGGATCATCCAAGTTGGATCAGGCAAACGGCAACGGCGGCTCCTCTCTTCCCCTACCTACTGTTCTTCTCCTTCCCCCTCCTCAATTCCCTTGTACTCGAGCTTTATTTCCTGTAATGAAGTGATTCGCGAGTTGGATCCTAACATACAGCTCAGTACAGATTTTGTAAGTCGTCATGACAAAGGATTAGAAAAATAACTTGAGTCTACTCTCCCGAAAAATAACGTCTGCCAATCGCCACAACCTAATTTGTAGCCTAATTCCGAGTGGGCAACATGAAGAAATTGACGAGCGTTGAATTTTTTTGGGGGTGCAATTAAAGGAGCCTTTATTTGCTTGCAAAGATCCTTACATTTTTCTTGTTCCAAATATCTCGTGTCACAAGCATCAGCAAAGAAGACATAGCCTTACACATGCCTAGCTTATTTGTGCTCCAAGTGAGTCCAGCACAAAATTTACATTGTCGGATCCATGGCAAGAGCTTCACGACGTCAGTTCAGACTTGTACCCATGATTATACTGGTGTACAAAGATGCAGGACAGCCAGCCAGCAGACATCCTGGGTATATTACGAGAGACCCTCGTAAATGTTTCCTTTTTGTAGGCCGTGCATCAGAACTAGGTCCACGATCTACCAATCACATTACTTTGGTTTGGTTGTCTAATCGAATCAACACATATGAGCCAGTCAACCTCTTTGGCAAGTCTCACAAGATGTTGTCCTAACTAGGCAGGTGATGCGGCATCGAAAGTGGCCTGGAACCCTGTGTGTTCCTTCTGCCAACAAATTGAAACTTCCCAATATTTGTTCTTTGAATGTCCTGTTGTCAGAGTGGTTTGGAGGTCTATTGGAGTAACTCTGGGGACTGATCTTTGCCCCAGGAACTGCAGGCAGTTCTTTGTTTGGTGCTATTCTTTCATTCCTGGATATGAACGATTCTATACTGCGGCTTTGGGCACAGTTACTTGGTCTATCTGGCTGGCACGGAACAGTGCTACCTTTCAGAAGAAGATGATCAAATCTCCTTTCGAGATTATTTTTATAGTGGTTTCCTTTCTTCTTTATTGGGCAGGGCTTCAGGTGGGAGACGATGTCAAGCAGCTTCGTGCAGGGGCGGAGATGATTCGCCATGGGACGATGATGCTGATGCGAGCCTGTGATGTGACTATCAAGATTGGAGACTGAACCAAAAAGCACAGCAGATCGC
>LR738714.1:817232223-817254637 GCA_902687465.1 Secale cereale
TTTGCATGCTTTTGTTGTTTCTCTGATGCCGGCTCGATTGGAAGATGACTACTATTCGAGCTACGGCACCTGGCGTTTTGCTGTCTTACAAACTTATGGCTTTTGGCCGTCAGTTGTAATAGGTCTAGATGTATGGTGCGACTAGGTTTTCGCCCCATAGCGCCCGTTTCGACGGCGGGCGGGTGACGTGGGTTTCCTAGTAGTGCGTTGAACTCGCTCTTCCTTTCTCCCTGTTCTTAGACTCATCTATTTTCTCGGACTGGTTGTATTTCCATTCTAAGTAATGGAAAGGGGGTTAGCCCGGTTAAAAAAAAAAACGATGCAAAAGCTAGACCAATGCGATGGCATGACAGGCAAAACAAGCATGAATGCATGACCTGTCCCCGAATGACTGTATTCGGTTAATTGAGGTAAATTGCATGCATATACATACCTTACCTATGCTATATATGGGCACATCTGGCTAGGCAGCGTAGCAATATGTACGGTTTGTTGTTCTACTGCTGTTACATAAGGCATCACACGGGAGAACTAACCTAGGTAGCCAGCCCTTGGCATCTGTATTAGACTTAACACCAGGGCCATTTGTGGGATTAATTTGGAAAACTGAGTAGCATTTTTCTAAAGAAATTTGTTTTTTCTTCTGGTGAACTATGAAATGTTTATTTATCAAACATTGTGCAATCTTTTGAATTCATCATCGAGTATTTATTCAATGTATTGTGCCATCTTTTGACTTGTACATCATGTATTTTGTCCCGATTGGCTCAAGGTTCTCAAACTGTGAGATGCAGTACAATGTTGCTGCATATTTTTTTAAATGGCCTGCCAATACATTTCAAGCATACACATATACTCCCTCTGTCGAAAATACTTGTCATCAAAATGGACAAAAAGGGATGTATCTAGAACTAAAATACATCTAGATACATCCCCTTTTATTCATTTTGATGACAAGTATTTCCGGACGGAGGGAGTATATTGCATAACTTTTTTTTGTGAGAAAACTTCCTATCTATCCCACTTTAATCATGACAGTACAACGAACACTAGAAATAATAAAAGTTACATCCAGATCCGTAGACCACCTAGCAACGACTGCAAACACTGAAGCGAGATGAAGGCGCGCCGCCGTCATCGTCCCTCCCACGCCGGAGTCGGGCAAAATTTATTGTAGTAGACAGCCGGAAAGACGTCATGCTAAGACCATAGAGGACGAGCGCACCAGAACAACAACCGCCGCTGATGAAGAATAACGTAGATCAAAAGGATCCAACCCGAAAACACATGAACATAGACGAATAACAACGATATCCGAGCAAATACACTGAGGATAGATCCGCCTTCCTAAGAAGGACACAAACCTAACAAATCTCAAAGCAACGACTAACAACAGACACCAGAAATAAAATAAGTACAGAACCGTAGACCATCTAGCGACGAGTACAGACAGTGAAGCAAGTCGAAGGCGCGCCGCCACCATCGCCCCTCCCTCGCCAGAATAGGGCAAAACTTGTTGTAGTAGACAGCCGGGAAGTCGTCGTGCTAAGGCCTCATCTGACCAGCGCACAGAATAGCAACCGTCGCCGATGAAAAATAACGTAAAACGAAATGATCCAATGTGCAGACACACGAACGTAGACGAATGACCAATAGATCCAAACAAATTCACCAAAGATAGATCCGCATGAGACACACCTCCACACGCCAATCAACGATGCTAGCCAATTAATAAGATCCATGAAGATTAAAATGGAGTTCATCTTCCACTACTAGTGCAATTGATGTCTAGACGACCAATTTACATAATTGTTGGTCTGAAAAAATGGCAATAAATAAAATTGATTTCTAACTAGATTAACTCCTCAATTCTATGAAGGCCCACCAAATGAGAGAGAAAAAGAAGACTTCAGATTTTGAAGGACAAAGGGACAGGTGGAATGCAACAGCGCCACTTATATTTTCAAGCTTTGCCTGACAACACACATATTGCTTCTTTCTCAACACACCCCTGTGGTGGTGTCCTTGGTGTTCTCTAAATGTCCGTCCTGCTTGCGAGATTCTGTCTCCATGGATGGCCTCTTGTTTACTGGAGTGTTTCTTGCTCTAGGTGTGGCCTCGGTTGATCGGTGCCCTTCATTGCTTTTACTCTTTTAATCATGTAGGTTTGCATAATATGTATCTGAATGGCAACTCTCATCGAACACCTATAAGCTTTAACTCCTTGAAAGATTATCTTTTGAGGTGTTAAGCTCACTCTAACCGTATTCTATAACCTTTAACTCCTCACAAAAAAAATCGGGAGAAGCATTGGCGACTGCTCAAATTTAGCAGCCGAACAAAACTCTCTCTCTCACTCTCCCTCTCTCTCTCTCCCTCTCTCTCCCTCTCTCTCTCGTACAACTTTCTTTGTGAATATACCTTTGCTCTTGGAAAATACAAAGTAGATGGAAGGAAAAGACAAGTAAGAGAGGTTGATATGCATGCAAAAGATAATTTAATTTTCAAAATAGATGCTAGCCTTTGTGGGGACAGATATATGAGACACTCAAGCACTTTAGACTTCATCATGTTCATGTGCATCTTGAGTGTGCTCATGCTTATATGTCTCTCGTCCATTATTAATTTAAGGGGCCAAAGCTTCTATATATAAATCTCCCATTTTATTTCATTTGCCTGATTGCGTATCAGTAAGGCCAGCTACCTAAGAGTGAACTTTGTATTTGAAACCTATGTGAGAGATTGGAGGACACCAATGTACATGCTAGCAAGCACACTTCTCCCACTGTTACGCAATTGATGGACATGTGATGTGGTAGCGCCATGATACCTGATATCAGAAGTCCTGAGTGGTATGGAAGATGGAGATGGAGAATGTCGTCGACCGTCTGCTTGTCATCGTTGTGTGTCGTAAATGTGCTCACTCGACGCTTCTGAAGCATTGTTTAAAAAACTGAACCGGAAATCGAATCGGAAAGGTTGTCGGTTCAAGTTTTTACCGGTCAGACCGCCGATTCACCGGTTCGATTGTCAGTTTTGTAACCAATAAAATAATATACGTTGATTAATATACACGCTAATATTAGGGATGGCGTTTTGATCCATGGATCCGGATATCCGTGGATACCCGACCCGAATGGGCAAGGGTATGGAGCGCATTTCTGCCCATGGATCCGTGGATCTGGATACCCGCCAACAACCGGGTTGGGCATGGGTATAATTTTTGCTCCATGGATATCCAATGGATACCCATATGACAAGTGGGACCATATGGCAGTGACTCCGGACTAAGCACACGTCCAACCTCAATCGCTCGCGGTCACAGAAGTCAAAGCCCGGTGGCCCATGTTCCCTAATCCCCCACAATCCCACAAACCTAATCTATTCTTTGTGTCAACCCCCAATCACCCCGAGTCCACCTCCGTCTCCCTCCCCAGCGCGGTGGCGCTCTGCCTCTACTCCTCACAAATCACAGCCGCCGCCCCCGCCTCTCCCTGGCCATCCACCCCAGCGCGACCAGCCTCGGTGACTGGCCTCGGCGACCAGCATCCTGGGTCCATCACTCCAGCTCCCTCCCCAGCGAGACCGGCCTCGGCGAGACGACGACCAGCATCGGCGGACGGCGACAGGCCTTGGCGACCAGCACATCGGCGACCGGCAGACGGCAACACACCCAAGGTCCGTGACCCCCGTCCCACTCCCTCTCTCCCCCGCAACCGGCGACCAATCTCTTGCTGACCAAGCTGCCGTTGCATGCTCTATTTCTTTAAGCACGACTAAATCTTCGATGGAAGGGGGCAAGGGAAACCATGAGAAGGGCAGGAGCGGGAGTCTTAGTGTCCCACGGAGGAGTTTGCGAGGTCGGCATCCAACAATGGACTTTGCAAGCACCGACGAGCAACATGGTGTGGATGGCAGCACCATTAGCACCGAACATGGTTATTGCTACCGTTTTTGTAACTCAGTGATTGTGATCGATGAGACATGAGAGATTTTATATAAACTGGCATAAACTATGTTATGTTGCATTTGTAGAATTTATTTTCTTATTAAATTTTGTCATGAACTAGCTTTAATAATAGTATTTATTCTAGAACTAGAAACAATTAACTGACATCACCTTTGTACAATTTACTGTTCTTATTAAATTTTGTCATAGACTAGCTTTACTATCAACATATTTGCTATAATTGCAAACCATCTACTGACCATTACTTTGCATATTTTTCATTTCTTATTAAAAGATTCATTATTTAGCTTTATTGTCATGAAGGAGCCTTATTTATAATGAATTTTAACTCCAGATAACTTCTACTCATATAATTTATCTCTAATACCCAGTCCAAAACATTAGTGCTAGATGGACAACTTTTTCATGAGACATATGTGTAATATCATTTTTGCATGAGAGCACTGAGTTGATGGCATCTTGCATTCGTTTGTCTGCTCCGGAAAACAGCGTTGCTCCTACAAAGGATGTCTCAGGCGTGGCTGGAGCTGCTGTGGTCGCAAGTTCAACTCCACAAGAGGGTACCAGTATAGCAGTGGAGCAGCCAAAACTGACCGGTTCTAAATGGAAGCGTACATCAGATGTATGGGATGATTTTAAGACAGAACTAATCAATGGGAAATGGCTGGCAATATGCAAGTGGTGTCATAAGCCATATGCTGGAGAATCAACCTCTGGTACGTCACACTTAAGGACTCATCGTAATAATTGTCCGGCTCGGCATGCACCAGTGGGTCCACAACAAAGCAAATTAAAGTTATCAAAATGTGGGGATGGGAAAGTAAATTTGGAGACCTATGTTTTTTATCAAGAACTTGCTAGAAAGGAACTTGCCTTGATGATATGTGTGCATGAGTACCCTCTTTCTATTGTTGATCATGCTGGATTTCGGAAATTTTGTGGTACTTTGCAACCAATGTTCAAGGTGGTGTCTAGAAATACCATTATGTTGGGGAACGTAGTATTTCCAACAAATTCCTACGATCATGCAAGATCTATCTACTAGATGCATAGCAACGAGAGAGGAGAGTGTGTCTACGTACCCTTGTAGACCATGAGCGGAAGCGTCTAGTGACGCGGTTGATGTAGTCGAACTTCTTCGCGATCCAACCGATCAAGCACCGAATGTACGGAGCCTTCGCGTTCAGCACACGTTCAACTTGATGACGTCCCACGAGCTCTTGATCCAGTAGAACTTCGCGGGAGAGTTTCGTCAGCACGACGGCATGGTGACGGAGATGATGAAGCTACCGGCGCAGGGCTTCGCCTAAGCACTGCAACGATATGATCGAGGTGTGTTTCTATGGAGAGGGGCACCGCACACCGTTGGGAGAAATCAACTGATCAACTTGTGTGTCCATGGGGTGCCTCTACCCCCGTATATAAAGGAGTGGAGGAGGGGGATGGTCGGCCCTCTCTATGGCGCGCCCTAGGGGAGTCCTACTCCCACCGGGAGTAGGATTCCCCTTTTTCTGGTAGAACTAGGAGCCCTTCCAGGTAGTAGGAGTAGGAGAGAAGGAAATGGAAAAGAGAAGAGAAGGAAGGAGGTGGAGTAGCCCCTCCCCTAGTCCAATTCGGACTAAGCCTTGGGGAGGGCGCAACCTCCTCTCTCTCTTTCCCCTAAAGCCCAATACGGCCCATATACTCCCCGGCGAATTCCCGTAACTCTCCGGTACTCCGAAAAATACCCCAATCACTCGGAACCTTTCCGATGTCCGAATATAGTCGTCCAATATATCGATCTTTACGTCTCGGCCATTTCAAGACTCCTCGTCATGTCCCCGATCTCATCCGGGACTCCGAACTACCTTTGGCACATCAAAACACATAAACTCATAATACCGATCGTCGTCAAACGTTAAGCGTGCGGACCCTACGGGTTCGAGAACTATGTAGACATGACCGAGACTCATCTCTGGTCAATAACCAATAGCGGAACCTGGATGTTCATATTGACTCCTACATATTCTACGAAGATCTTTATCGGTCAAACCGCATAACAATATACGTTGTTCCCTTTGTCATCGGTATGTTACTTGCCCGAGATTCGATCGTCGGTATCACCATACCTAGTTAATCTCGTTACCGGCAAGTCTCTTTACTCGTTTCGTAATACGTCATCTCGTGACTAACTCATTAGTCATTTGCTTGCAAGGCTTATTATGATGTGTATTACCGAGAGGGCCCAGAGATACCTCTCCGACACTCGGAGTGACAAATCCTATTCTTGATCTATGCCAACACCACGAACACCTTCGGATACACCTGTAGAGCATCTTTATAATCACCCAGTTATGTTGTGACGTTTGATAGCACACAAGGTGTTCCTCCAGTATTTGGGAGTTGCATAATCTCATATTCATAGGAACATGTATAAGTCATGAAGAAAGCAATAGCAATAAAACTAAATGATCATAGTCCTAAGCTAACGCATGGGTCTTGTCCATCACATCATTCTCCTAATGACGTGATCCCATTGATAAAATGACAACTCATGTCTATGGCTAGGAAACATAACCATCTTTAATCAATGAGCTAGTCTAGTAGAGGCATACTAAGGACACTTTGTTTTGTCTACTAAGTTTCCAATTAATACAATTCTAGCATGAATAATAAACATTTATCATGATATAAGGAAATAAATAATAACTTCATTATTGCCTCTAGGGCACATCATAAATATGTTTGGTGTCCATAATAATAGTATGGTGAAGTACTTTGCAAAGTTTGAGAACCGAGTAGTGATACGTCTCCAACGTATCTATAATTTTATATTGTTCCATGCTATTATATTATCCTTCTAGGATATTTTACGAGCTTTATTATACACTTTTATATGATTTTTGGGACTAACCTATTAACCCAGAGCCCAGTGCTAGTTTCTGTTTTTCTCCTGTTTTAGGGTTTCACAGAAAAGGAATATCAAACGGAGCCCAATTGACCTGGAAATCAACAAAGATCATTTTTGGACCAGAAGAAGCCCACGGAGTGCCGGAGGGGGACGAGAGGACCCACGGGCTGCCCACGAGGGTGGGGGGCACGTCGCCCCCTACTGGGCGCGCCCCCCTGCCTCGTGGACTGCCCGTAGCACCCCTTTGCTTGGCCCCGACTCCAACACTTATTATATATACTGAAACCTCGGGAAAATAACCTAGATAGGGAGTTCCGCCGCCGAAAGCCTCTCTTGCCACCGAAAACCAATCTAGACCCATTTTGGCACCCTGCCGTAGGGGGGGAATCCCTCTCCGGTGGCTATCTTCATCATCCCGGCGCTCTCCATGACGAGGAGGGAGTAGTCTACCCTCGGGGCTGAGGGTATGTACCAGTTGCTATGTGTTTGATCTCTCTCTCTCTCTCTCTCTATCTCTCTCTCTCTCTCTCTCTCTCTCTCTCTCTCTCTCTCTCTCTCTCTCTCTCGTGTTCTTGAGATGGCACGATCTTGATGTATCGCGAGCTTTGCTATTTTAGTTGGATCGTATGATGCTTCTCCCCCTCTACTCTCTTGTAATGGATTGAGTTTTCCCTTTGAAGTTATCTTATCGGATTGAGTCTTTAAGGATTTGAGAACACTTGATGTATGTCTTACACGTGCTTATCTGTGGTGATAATGGGATATCATGTGATCTACTTGATGTATGTTATGGTGATCAACTTGTGGGTTCTGTGACCTTGGGAATCTATGCATAGGGGCTGGCACACGTTTTCGTCTTGACTCTCCGGTAGAAACTTTGGGGCACTCTTTGAAGTTCTATGTGTTGGTTGAATAGATGTTTCTGAGACTGTGTGATGCATATCGTATAATCATGCCCATGGATACTTGAGGTGACAATGGAGTATCTAGGTGACATTAGGGTTCTGATTGATTTCTGTCTTAAGGTGTTATTCTACTACGAACTCTGCGATAGATTGAACGCTACTATGGACTCTTGAATAGATCGATCTGAAAGAATAACTTTGAGGTGGTTTCGTACCCTACCATAATCTCTTCGTTTGTTCTCCGCTATTAGTGACTTTGGAGTGACTCTTTGTTGCATGTTGAGGGATAGTTATATGATCCGGCTATGTTATCCTTGTTGATAGAACTTGCACTAGTAAAAGTATGAACCCTAGGCCTTGTCTACTATCATTGCAATACCGTTTATGCTCACGTTTACCACTTGCTACCTTACTGTGTTTATATTTTCAGTTTACCAAAACCTATATCTACCATCCATATTGCACTTGTATCACCATCTCTTCGCCGAACTAGTGCACCTATACAATTTGCCATTGTATTGGGGACACAAGAGACTCTTTGTTATTTGGTTGGAGGGTTGTTTGAGAGAGACCATCTTCATCCTACGCCTCCCACGGATTTATAAACCATAGGTCATCCACTTGAGGGCAATTTTCTACTGTCCTACAAACCTCTGCACTTGGAGGCCTAACAACGTCTACAAGAAGAAGGTTGCGTAGTAGACATCAAGCTCTTTTCTAGTGCCATTGCTGGGGAGGTGAGTTCTTGAAGGTATATCTTTAGATCTTGCAATCGAATCTTTTAGTTTCTTGTTTTATCACTAGTTTAGTTTATAAAAGAAAACTACAAAAAAAAATGGAATTAAGGTTGCCTCATATGCTTCATCTTTTTAATATCTTTCGTGAAAATGATGGGAAGGAAAATTGTGCTCAAGTACTAGAAGAAGAATTACATAGAATGCTTGGCATAAAATATGTGCATGATGAGCATGATTGCAATGTTGTTAGTATGAATTCTTTGAATACCTATGATGCTAATGGTATATGCAAAGCCACAAGCTTGGGGAAGCTATGTTTGATGAAGATGATATATTTAGTCCCCCAGGTTTTGATGAGCAAAATTATTATGATGAAAGCATGCCTCCTATTTATGATGATTATATTGATGAAAGTGGATTTGGAGAGGTCATGACTTTATTTAGTGATGAATCCACTATGTCGGAAGAGGCTCCAATTGATTATGAGAACAAAGTTGCTATTTATATGATTATTGTGAAGACATGTATGCTATAAAGAATAAAGATAACCATGAAAATTGTCATCATGATTTTGATTTTCAATTGGATTATGCTTCACATGATAGTTATTTCGTTGAATTTGGTCCTCCCACTACTATGAATGAGAAGAATTTTGCTTATGATGGGAGTAGTAAAATTTCTATGCAAGTAGATCATGAAAAGAATGCTTTATGTGCTGGTTATATTGTTGAATTCATTCATGATGCTACTAAAAATTATTATGAGAGAGGATCATATGCTTGTAGGAATTGCAATAATATCAGTTTCCTCTCTATGTGCTTAAAGTTTTTAAGTTATGCTTGTTTTTCCTTCCTATGCTAGTTGATTATCGTTCCCATAAGTTGTTTGCTCACAAAATCCCTATGCATAGGAAGTGGGTTAGACTTAAATGTGCTAGTAATATTCTTCATGATGCTCTCTTTATGTTTCAATTCTTATCTTTTATATGAGTATCATTGAAATCATTGTGCCTAGCTAGAGGCGTTAAACGATAGCGCTTGTTGGGAGGCAACCCAACTTTATTTTAGTTTCTTTTTTTTCTTCTGTTTAGGAATAAATATTGCATCTAGCTTATGTTTAGATGTGGTTTTGTGTTTTAATTAGTGTTTGTGCCAAGTAGAACCTTTGGGAAGACTTGTGTGAAGTTTATATGATCATGTTGTAAAAACAGAATCGTTAGCGCTCGCTAGAATAGTCACCAGATTTTACTGGAGTGTGCTATTGCTACCTCTTGAGCTTGGGTTGTATTCCCTCGAAGAGGAAAGGGAGAAGCAGCACAGTAGCATAAGTATTTACCTCAGTTTTTGAGAACCAAGGTATCAATCCAGTAGGAGACCACACACCAGTCCCTCGCACCTGCACAAACAAATAAGAACTTCGCAGCCAACGCGATAAGGGGTTGTCAATCCCTTTACGGTCACTTACGATAGTGAGATCTGATAGAGATGATAATTATATTTTTGGTATTTTTGGTATAGAAACAGAAAGTAAAGAAAGCAAATAAATAACGGCGCCAGAAATTAACGGGAAAGTAATATGATAAAGATAGACCCGGGGGCCATAGTTTTCTCTAGTGGCTTCTCTCATGATAGCGGTATTCTACGGCGAGTAAACAAATTACCGTCGAGCAATTGATAGAAAAGCGAATAATTATGAGACTATCTAGGCATGATCATTGTATATAGGCATCACGTCCGAGACAAGTAGACCGACTCCTGCCTGCATCTACTACTATTACTCCACACATCGACCGCTATCCAGCATGCATCTAGTGTATTGAGTTCATACGAACAGAGTAACGCCTTAAGCAAGATGACATGATGTAGAGGGATAAACTCAAGCAATATGATGAAAACCCCATCTTTTTATCCTCGATGGCAACAATACAATACGTAACTTGCTGCCCCTACTGTCACTCGGAAAGGACACCGCAAGATTGAACCCAAAGCCAAGCACTTCTCCCATTGCAAGAACTATAGATCTAGTAGGCCAAACCAAACCAATAATTCGAAGAGACTTGCAAGGATATTATGAGCAGACACAAAAAGTTCATAGAAGAACCAAATATCTTTCATAGATAACCTTGATCCTAAACTCACAATTCATTGGATCTCGACAAACACACCTCAAAAAGAGATTACATCGAATAGATATCCTTGAAGACCGAGGAGAACTTTGTATTGAGATCCGGAGAGAGAGAGAGAAGAAGCCATCTAGATACTAGCTATGGACCCGAAGGTCTGTGGTAAACTACTCACAACTCATGGTGAGGGCGATGATGATGATGATGATGAAGGCCTCCGTGATGGATCCCCCTCCCAGAACAGGCTCCAAGATGGGATCTCCACGGGAACAGAAGCTACGGCGGTGGAATTAGGGTTTTCTCTCTGCGTATGGAGTTTCTGGGGTACGTAGGCATATATAGGAGGAAGAGAGGCACTAGGGGCCACCGGGCCTGCCCTCGAGGCAGGGGTCGCGCCCTGGGAAGGGGGGCGCGCCCCACACCCTCAAGGGTGGGTCCCCTGTCCTCTGGCTTGGCCCCGAAGTTTATCTCGCGTGATTTTCTCCAAAAATATCTCCTGCGAAGGTTTCATTCCGTTTGGACTCCGTTTGATATTCCTTTTCTGCAAAACCCTGAAATAGGAAAAAAACAGCAATCTGTACTGGGCCTTTGGATTAGTAGGTTAGTCCCAAAAATGATATAAAAGTGAATGATAAAGCCCATTAAACATCTAAAACTTCATAAATAATAGCATGGAACAATCAAAAATTATAGATACGTTGGAGACGTATCAGCTATTTAGTTGATTCTTTTTGCAGATGATTAATAGACAAATTTCTCACGTTTACAAACTTATTTCAATTTTTGTGGAGTTACAGAACTATGCGAAAACTACATATTACTACAGACTGTTCTGTTTTTGACAGATTCTGTTTTTGTGTGTTGTTTGCTTATTTTGATGCATCTATGAGTAGTATTGGGAAGTATGAATCATAGAGAAGTTGGAATACAGTAGGTTTAACACCAATATAACCAAAGAATGAGTTCATTACGGTACCTTTGAGTAGTGGTTTGTTTTCTCATACTAACGGAGCTCACGAGATTTTTGTCTAAGTTTTGTGTTGTGATGTTTTCAAGTTTTGAGTATTGCTTTGATGGACTTTGGAACAAAGAGTGGCAAGAGCCTAAGCTTGGGTATGCACAAGGCACCCCAAGGTAAAATTCAAGGACAACCAAAAGCCTAAGCTTGGGGATGCCCCGGGAAGGCATCCCCTCTTTCGTCTTCATCTATCGACAACTATACTCGATGCTATATTTTTATTCACCACATGATATGTGTTTTGCTTGGAGCGTCATTTTATTTTATTTTGTTTTTCTTGATGTTTGATCAATATCACAAGATCTGAGATTCTTAAATGTTAGAGAGTCTTCACATAGTTACATAATTATTCAACTACTCATTGATCTTCACTTATATCCTTCGGAGTAGTTTGTTGTTGCTCTAGTGCTTCACTTATATCTTTTAGAGCACAGCGGTGGTTTTATTTTGAAGAAATAGATGAACTCTCATGCTTCACTTATATCCATTTGAGAGTCTATTAAAACAACATGGTAATGTGCTTCGGCTATAAAACTAGTCTTCACATGATAGACATCCAATATCAATGTAGTAAAAAAATTCACACTAAGTGCATTGAATAGGATGAGAAGTTGGATGCTTGATAATTGTTTTGAGATATGAGGATAGTGATATTAGAGTCATGCTAGTGGAGTTATTATGAAGTTGAGAAATGCTTGTGTTAAAGTTAGTGATTCCCGTAGCATGCACATATGGTGAACCGCTATGTGACGAAGTTAGAGCATGAGGTATTTGTAAAGTGTCAACCTTTATGTGGAGGTCGGGGGCGCGCGATGGTTAACTCCTACCAACCTCCCCCTAGGAGCATGCGTTGATTGCTTTGTTTTGATGACTCGTAAATTTTTGCAATAAGTATATGAGTTCTTAGGACTAATGTTGAGTCCATGGATTATACGCACTCTCACCCTTCGACCATTGCTAGCCTCTCTTGTACCGCGCAACCTTCGCCGGTACCATACACCCACTATATATCCTTCCTGAAAACAGCCACCATATATATTCCTCAAAACATCCACCATACCTACCTATCATGGCATGTCCATAGACATTTCGAGATATATTGCCATGCAACTTTCAACCATTCCGTTCATATAACACGCATCATATTGTCATATTGCCATGCATTATCATGTAGTTGACATCGTATTTGTGGCAAAGCCACCATACATAATTTTTCATACATGTCACTCTTGATTCATTGCACATCCCGGTACACCGCAGGAGGCATTCATATAGAGTCATACTTGTTCTAGTATCGAGTTGTAATATCGAGTTGTATATCAATAAAAGTGTCATGATCATCATTACTAGAGCATTGTCCCATGTGAGGAAAGGCCAATAAAAAAAGGAGATGGCCCAAAAAAATAGAGAGGGGCTAAATAAAAAACGGAGAGAAAGGCCCTCCAAAAAAATGAGAGAAAAGAGGGAAGGGACAATTGCTACTATCTTTTTCCACACTTGTGCTTCAAAGTAGCACCATGTTCTTCATGATAAAGAGTCTCATGTTTAGTCACTTTAGTATACTAGTGGGAATTTTCATTATAGAACTTGGCTTGTATATTCCAACGATGGGCTTCCTCAAATGCCCTAGGTCTTCATGAGCAAGCAAGTTGGATGCACACCCACTAGTTTATTTTGTTGAGCTTTCATACATTTTTAGCTCTAGTGCATCCGTTGCATGGCAATCCCTACTCACTCACTTTGATATCTATTTATGGGCATCTCCATAGCCCGTTGATACGCCTAGTTGATGTGAGACTATCTCCCTCCTTTTTGTCTTCTCCACAACCACCTCTCTATTCCACCCATAGTGCTATGTCCATGGCTCGCGCTCATGTATTGCGTGGAAGTTGAAAGGTTTGAAAGAATAGAGTATGAAAACAAGTACTTGGCTGAAATCGGGGTTGTGCATGATATGAATATTTTGTGTGATGAAGAGGGATCATAGCCAGACTATATGATGTTGTAGGGATAACTTTCTTTAGCCATAGTATTTTGAGAAGCCATGATTGCTTTGTTAGTATGCTTGAAGTATTACTGTTTCTTATGTCAATATAGACTTTTGTCTTGAATCTTTCAGATCTGAACATTCATGCCACAATTAAGAGAATTACATTGAAAAACTTTGTTGGTTAGCATTCCACATCAAAAATTCTATTTTTATCATTTACCTACTCGAGGACGAGCAGGAATTAAGCTTGGGGATGCTTGATACGTCTCCAACGTATCTATAATTTTTTATTGTTCCATGCTATTATATTATCCTTCTAGGATGTTTTATGCGCTTTATTATACACTTTTATATGATTTTTGGGACTAACCTATTAACCCAGAGCCCAGTGCCAGTTTTTGTTTTTCTCCTGTTTTAGGGTTTCACAGAAAAGGAATATCAAACGGAGCCCAATTGACATGAAAATCAACGGAGATCATTTTTGGACCAGAAGAAGCCCACAGAGTGCCAGAGGGGGACGAGAGGACCCACGGGCTGCCCACGAGGGTGGGGGGCGCCCCCTGCCTCGTGGACAGCCCGTAGCCCCCCTTTGCTTGGCCCCGACTCCAACACCTCCTATATATACTGAAACCTCAGGAAAATAACCTAGACCGGGAGTTCCGCCGCCGAATGCCTCTGTTGCCATCGAAAACCAATCTAGACCCGTTCTGGTACCCTGCTGGAGGGGGGGGGGAGTCCCTCTCCGATGGCTATCTTCATCATCCCGGCACTCTCCATGACGAGGAGGGAGTAGTACACAATCGGGGCTGAGGGTATGTACTAGTAGCTATGTGTTTGATCTCTCTCTCTCTCTCTCTCTCTCTCTCTATCTATCTATCTATCTCTCTCTCTCTCGTTTTCTTAAGATGGCACGATCTTGATGTATCGCGAGCTTTGCTATTTTAGTTGGATCGTATGATGCTTCTCCCCCTCTACTCTTTTGTAATGGATTGAGTTTTCCCTTTGAAGTTATCTTATCGGATTGAGTCTTTAAGGATTTGAGAACACTTGATGTATGTCTTACACGTGCTTATCTGTGGTGATAATGGGATATCATGTGATCTACTTGATGCATGTTATGGTGATCAACTTGCGGGTTCTGTGACCTTGGGAATCTATGCATAGGGACTGGCACACGTTTTCGTCTTGACTCTCTGGTAGAAACTGTGGGGCACTCTTTGAAGTTCTATGTGTTGGTTGAATAGATGTTTCCGAGACTGTGTGATGCATATCGTATAATCATGCCCACGGATACTTGAGGTGACAATGGAGTATCTAGGTGACATTAGGGTTTTGATTGATTTGTGTCTTAAGGTGTTATTCTAGTACGAACTCTATGATAGATTGAACGTTACTACGGACTCTTGAATAGATCGATCAGAAAGAATAACTTTGAGGTGGTTTCGTACCCTACCATAATCTCTTCGTTTGTTCTCCGCTATTAGTGACTTTGAAGTGACTCTTTATTGCATGTTGAGGGATAGTTATATGATCCGGCTATGTTATCCTTGTTGAGAGAACTTGCACTAGTGAAAGTATGAACCCTAGGCCTTGTCTACTATCATCGCAATACCGTTTATGCTCACGTTTACCACTTGCTACCTTGCTGTTTTTATATTTTCAGTTTACAAAAACCTATATCTACCATCCTTATTGCACTTGTATCACCATCTCTTCGCTGAACTAGTGCGCCTATACAATTTTCCATTGTATTGGGTGTGTTGGGGACACAAGAGACTCTTTGTTATTTGGTTGTTTGAGAGAGACCATCTTCATCCTATGCCTCCCACAGATTGATAAACCTTAGGTCATCCACTTGAGGGAAATTTGCTACTGTCCTACAAACCTCTGCACTTGGAGGCCCAATAACGTCTACAAGAAGAAGGTTGCGTAGTAGACATCAAGTAGCCATCACAACAGATTTTTGGACGGCTGGCCATCAAAAGAGGGGCTATATGGCTGTAACTACACATTATATTGACGCTTCTTGGAACCTAAAGAGGTTCCTAATGATGTAACCATGTCTCTATCTAAACCATTGTTATTCTGAAATAGATGTATTCATTATTGTTACTTTGAACCTAAATATTTCCTTTTTTATTACATAGATTTGTTTATGTTCCATGTCCACACAATGCTGAGGTTATATGCGAAGCACTACATGCATGTCTTGTTGAGTGGCACCTTGAGAAGAAGATATCCACGGTGACCTTGTACAATTGTACATCAAATGACAAGGCTATGGAAATTCTGCTAGATAAGTTGGACACCTCTTCTCTTATGTTGCAAGGATCTTTGTTGCATATGCGTTTGCTGCTCATATATTAAATCTGATTGTAAAAGATGGATTGGATGTCATGGATAAAGGGATTGAGAGGGTACAAGATAGTGTTGCATTTTGGTCAGCCACACCTAAAAGACATGAGAAGTTTGAAAAGATGGCACGGCTTTTGAACAATGAATACACGTGTAGATTGGCTCTTGATTGTAAAACTAGGTGGAATTCTACGTAAATAATGTTAAAAGGTGCATTGCAATATAAAGATGTTTTTGAAAGACTTTAAATACATGAAAAGAAGTTTACTTGTCCAACCGGACAAGATTGGGTCCTTGCTAAGGAGGTTTGTGATAGGCTAAAAGTGTTCTTTGATGTCGCAGAGTGGTTGTCGGGCACTTCATATGTTACATCTAGTATTTTCTTTCCGCATATATGTGGCATTCAGTTGGCAATTCGTAAATGGCAAACTAGTAAACATTGTGTAATAAAAGCTATGTCTAAGGAAATGAAAGACAAGTTCGAGAAGTATTGGACAGATGTCGATGGTCTTATGGCTATTGCCACCGTCCTTGATCCACATTACAAGATGCATATGTTGAAGGCTTCATTTGTGTCATTGTATGGAACTGAACATACATTTATAGAAGTTGATAAAATAAAGAAGTTAATGCTAGATTTGCTGGCTGAATATCAAGATGTATCTCAGTGTGTCGAAATATCTAATGTTGGAAGAACCCCAGCTGTTCATAATGGTGGTGTGGATGAAATTTTGGGTGCATTTGAGCAATACTTGTCTTCACAACATGTTGCTCCTTCTCAAGTTCACACTGAATTGGACATGAACGAGCCCCTTATTCGTAGAACAGCAGATTTTGAAATTATTAATTGGTGGAAAGTTGGAGGTGCCAAGTACCCTACTTTGCAGAAGATTGCTTGTGATATATTACACATCCATGTTACATCTATGGCATCGGAGTCAGTGTTTAGTACTAGTGGGAGGTTACTTAGTGCACATCGCAGTCGGCTAACACCAACATAGCTGAAGCTCTTATGTGTATGCAAGCTTGGTCACGAGCGGACATGTTAGGTAATCTTGTCAATTATCAATTTGTATTCAGTTTCTTTGTGCTATGCATAAATTAATTTTCTGCTTCATCTTGCATTAGGTGATATCAACTTTGCTTTGCCCACGGGCCCACACATGTGGCAAGAAGATCCACACATGTGGGCCCACGGGCCGTCCTCGAGGGTGTGGGCGCGCCCCCCTTTCCAGTGCTTGCCCCCCTGCCTTGAGGGCAGCCCGGTGCCCCACCGACGTACCCCTAGGTCCTATATATTCCGTTTCGTGGAGAAAAAAAATCAGAGAGAAAGAATTATCGTGTTTTACGAGATGGAGCCGCCGCCAAGCCCTAATCTCTCCCGGGAGGGCTGATCTGGAGTTCGTTCGGGGCTCCGGAGAGTGGAGATTATCGCCATCGTCATCATCAACCTTCCTCCATCACCAATTCCATGATGCTCACCGCCGTGCGTGAGTAATTCCATCGTAGGCTTGCTGGACGGTGATGGGTTGGATGGGATCTATCATGTAATCGAGTTAGTTTTGTTAGGATTTGATGCCTAGTATCCACTATGTTCTGAGATTGATGTTGCTATCACTTTGCTATGCTTAATGCTTGTCACTAGGGCCTGAGTACCATGATTTCAGATCTGAACCTATTATGTTTCCATGAATATATGTGTGTTCTTGATCCTATCTTGCAAGTCTATAGCCACCTACTATGTGTTATGATCCGACAACCCCGAAGTGACAATAATCGGGACCACTCCCGGTGATGACCTTAGTTTGAGGAGTTCATGTATTCACTATGTGTTAATGCTTTGGTCCGGTACTCTATTAAAAGGAGGCCTTAATATCCCTTAGTTTCCAATAGGACCCCGCTGCCACGGGAGGGTAGGACAAAATATGTCATGCAAGTTCTTTTCCATAAGCACGTATGACTATATTCGGAATACATGCCTACATTGCATTGATGAACTGGAGCTAGTTCTGTGTCACCCTAGGTTATAACTTCTACATGATGAATTGCATCCGACGTAATTCCCCATCACCGATCCAATGCCTACGAGCTTTACCTATATTGTTTGTCGCTTATTTACTTTTCCGTTGCTATTATCACAAAAACTACAAAAACACTATCTTTACATTTATTGCTGCTACCACCACTACCATATTATTTTGCTACTAAACTATCTTGCTACAGATACTAAGTTTCCAGGTGTGGCTGAATTGACAACTCAGTTGCTAATACTTAAGAGTATTCTTTGGCTCCCCTTTTGTCGAATCAACAAATTTGGGTTTAATACTTTACCCTCGAAAACTGTTGCGATCACCTACACTTGTGGGTTATCAATGGTAACTTCTTGTTCACATCTCAATTTATTCTATTGGGTATGGTTTATACGTTTAAAAAACAAGTGATGTGTGGTCAGTGCACTACTTCTTTTAAGATATATACATGTGAATGTGTGGTTGATGATTGGACTTAGATTAGATGCCACGGTTTCATCCTTCATGCATGTGCAGTCCTTGAATGCTAGAATGAAACATGACCCTGCTTTTGCTACTTCACCTATATGTGTCACTGATAAGGATTATGAATTCTCTGTTGATCCTGAGTTAATTACTTTGGTTGAATTTGATCCTTTCCATGGCTATGAGTCTAAAACTGTCGTGGCACATCTTACAAAGTTGAATGATATAGCCACCCTGTTTACCAATGATGAAAAGATTCGTTACTACTATATCCTTAAGTTGTTTCCGTTCTCGTTAAAGGCCGATGCTAAGACTTGGTTAATTCTCTTGATCCTGGTTGTGTGCGTAGTCCCCAGGATATGATGTATTACTTTTCTGCTAAATATTTTCCCGCTCATAAGAAACAAGCTGCCTTACGGGAAATTTATAACTTTGCTCAAACTGAAGAAGAGAGTCTCCCACAAGCTTGGGGGAGGTTTCTCCAGTTACTTAATGTTTTGCCTGATCATCCTCTTGAGATGCATGATATACTTGATCTCTTTTATAATGGACTAACCGATGCTTCCAGAGACCACCTGGATAGTTGTGTTGGTTGTGTTTTCAGGGAAAGAACAGTGGAACAAGCTGAATTACTATTGAATAACATGCTGGCTAATGAAAATAATTGGACACTTCCTGAACCAGCCCCTAAGCCAACTCCGAAGAAAAGAGGTGTTCTATTTCTTAGTCCTGAAGATATGCATGAGGCAAAGAAATCCATGAAAGAAAAAGGTATTAAAGCTGAAGATGTTAAGAATTTACCGCCTATTGAAGAAATACATGGTCTTAATAACCCGATAGAGGTAGTAAAGGTAAATTCTCTTTATAGATTTGATGAAAGTGATATTCCTCGTTATAATTCTGCTAGCCAATGCTTAGATGAGTTTGACAATTTTATTGTGAAACAAAAAAACTTCAATGCTTATGTTGGTAGACAATTACAACACAATGCTCATATGATTGAACGCTTGAGTGATTATCTGTCTAATGCTAAGGATGAACTGAAACTTACTAGTATACATGCTTCCATGGTCACCACTCAAGTAGAACAAGTACTTAAGGCTCAGAATGATTTGCTCAATGAATTAAATAGTAAGAATAATGACTATGCAGTTAGAGTTGCAACTAGAGGTGGTAAAATGACTCAGGAACCTCTGTATCCTGAAGGCCACCCTAAGAGAATTGACCAAGATTCTCAAAGAGCTAATTTAGATGCACCTAGTTCTTCTAAGAAGAAGAAAAAGAAAAATGATAGAAATTTGCATGCTTCTAGTGAACCTGTAGCTCACCCACGTAAGAATCCCAATGATATATCTATTTCTGATGCTGGGACACAATCTGGTAATGAGCATGAACCTAGTGATAATATTAATAATGATGTTCATGATGATGCTCAACCTAGCAATGATAATGATGTAGAGATTGAACCTGATGTTGATCTTGATAACCCACAATCAAAGAATCAACGTTATGATAAGAGAGACTTTGTTGCTACGAAGCACGGTAGGGAAAGAGAACCATGGGTTCATAAACCCATGCCTTTTCCTCCGAAACCATCCAAGAAAAAGGATGATAAAGACTTTGAGCGCTTTGCTGAAATGATTAGACCTATCTTTTTGTGCATGCGTTTGACTGATGTGCTTAAAACAAACCTTTATGCCAAGTACATGAAAGATATTATTACCAACAAAAGAAAAATACCTGATGTAGAAATCTTCACCATGCTTGCCAATTACACTTTTGAGGGTGGAATGCCTAAGAAATTAGGGGATCCAGGAGTACCTACTATACCTTGCTCCATTAAGAGAAATTATGTTAAAACTGCTTTGTGTGATCTTGGAGCCGGTGTTAGTGTTATGCCTCTCTCTTTATATCGTAGACTTGACTTGAGTAAGTTGACACCTACTGAAATATCCTTACAAATGGCTGATAAATCAACTGCTATACATGTCGGTATTTGTGAGGATGTGCCTGTTGTAGTTGCAAATGTTACTATTCTAACGGACTTTGTTATACTTGATATTCCCGAGGATGATAGTATGTCTATTATTCTTGGAAGACCTTGTTTTAATACTGCAGGGGATGTTATTGATTGCAACAAAGGCAATGTCACTTTTCATGTCAATGGTAATGAGCATACGTACACTTTCCGAGGAAACAACCTCAGGTCTTCAGTATCAATTATATTGGAAAAACATCAACTATTACTATTGGAGGTTTTGAGTTTACTATTCCTACTATCAAGAAGGCATGTGTCATACTTATTGTTGGGGACATACATATCCCCATTGAGGTAACATAGTGTTATTCGAAAATTCTTCGGTTTCATGTTACTCGAAAAGAATTTATTAACAAGACCTGATGAACCTTGTTAATGGATTCCTTTTGATGAACATGGGATAGGTCAATCCAGATAGCACAAACCTTCTGTACCCTCCTTTTACTTTCTGTTAATTAGGATAAATAAAAGAAAATTAGCATTATCTGTCTATAATGAAAATTCCCACTAGTATATGAAAGTAACTAAACATGAGTCTCTCTACAATCAAGTGTTGGAAATATGCCCTGGAGGCAATAATGAAAGGATTATTATTATATTTCCTTGTTCATGATAATTGTCTGTTATTCATGCTTGAATTGTATTGTACGGAAACAGCGATACATGTGTGAATACACAGACCACAATGTGTCCCTGGTAAGCCTCTAGTTACTAGCTCGTTGATCAACAGATGGTCACGGTTTCCTGACCATGGACATTGGATGTCATTGATAACGGGATCACATCATTAGGAGAATGATGTGATGGACAAGACCCAATCCTAAGCCTAGCACGAGATCGTATAGTTCGTAATGCTTGAAGCTTTTCAGTGTCAAGTATTTGTTCCTTAGACCATGAGGTTGTGCAACTCCCGGATACCGTAGGAATACTTTGGGTGTGCCAAACGTCACAACGTAACTGGGTGGCTATAAAGGTACGCAACGGTTATCTCCGAAAGTGTCTGTTGGGTTGGCATGAACCAAGACTGGGATTTGTCACTCCGTATGACGGAGAGGTATATCTGGGCCCACTCGGTAAGACATCATCATAATGAGCTCAAAGTGACTAAGGAGTTAGTCACGGGATGATGGATTACGGAACGAGTAAAGAGACTTGCCATGACGAGATTGAACAAGGTATCGGTATACCGATGATCGAATCTCGGGCAAGTACCGTACCGATAGACAAAGGGAATAACATATGGGATTAAGTGAATCCTTGACATCGTGGTTCATCCGATGAGATCATCAAGGAACACGTGGGAACCAACATGGGTATTCTGATCCTGCTGTTGGTTATTGACCGGAGAGTGGTCCCGGCCATGTCTGCGTGTCTCCCGAACCCGTAGGGTCTACACACTTAAGGTTCGGTAACGCTAGGGTTGTAGAGATATATGCACACGGAAACCCGAATGTTGTTCGGAGTCCCGGATGAGATCCCGGATGTCATGAGGAGTTCCGGAATGGTCCGGAGGTAAAGAATTATGTATAGGAAGTCCAGTTTCGGCCACCGGGAGCGTTCCGGGGGTCACCGGTAGTGTACCGGGACCACCGGAAGGGTCCCGCGGGTCCACCGGGTGGGGCCACCCATCCCGGAGGGCCCCGTGGGCCGTAGGGGGGTGGGGACCAGCCCCTAGTGGGCTGGCACACCCCTCATGGGCTCCCTCCTATGCGCCTAGGGTTAAAACCCTAGGGGTGGGGGCGCCCCCTTTGGCTTGGGGGGTAAGAAACCCCCCTGGCCGCCGCCCCCCTAGGAGATTGGATATCATAGGGATGGCGCCCCCCTGGACCCCTATATATAGTGGGGGGAGGAGAGAGGGAAGCCACACCTCAGCCCCTGGCGCCTCTCCCCCCCC
>LR738714.1:817262904-817296420 GCA_902687465.1 Secale cereale
GGGGGGGGGGCGCCTGGGCCCCCCAGGCCTCCGCTGATGCCCCCCTTTGGCATATATTTAACACGCGTCCCGAAACCCTCGAGGACGGAACCCTTTTTCGCGATCTCATCTCTGTTCCGCCGCCGCCGCACTTCCAAGATCGGGAGCACCAGGAGAACTCTTCCCAGCACCCTGCTGGAGGGGAGGATCACCACCGGAAGCCTCTCCACCACCATGGACGCCTCCCGGATGAGTTGTGAGTAGTCTCCCTTGGACCATGGGTCCATGACCAGTAGCTATGTGATGTTCTGCTCCCCTTCTTGTGCTTCACTGATTAGACCTCGTGAGCTGCCCTACATGATCGAGGCACATATGTAATCCTTATGCTGTTGCTATGTTGAGTTTGCTGGGATCCGATGGATTGTGAGATTATGTTCAGATTGTGTTTGAGTAATATATTTGATTTACCTCTTTTATATTTATGTTCTTAAGTAATTCTTGCATATTCTCCATTGCTATTTATTGCTTTGGCCAAGTAGTAGGTAGTGACTCTAAGAGGGAACGTTATGCTTGATTGTGGGTTCATGCCCCTCGATGACTAGCTTGAGTGACAGAAACATGAGTCTAGGGGATGTGTTGTTGCCACAAGGGGGAAAACAACGGTGCTTGTACTCGCGGGTGCAAGGATTGTTTACTTTACGCAAAGTTCTTTTAATGCAGTTGTCTGTTGCTTTGAGTTTACACTATGGGTGGGACTCGCAACTTAATACCAGCGAGATGTTCTGGATAGATATCTCAAGGTGGATGATTAGTAGTAGATGCAGATGGATTTCGGTCTACTTGCCTTGGCGTACCGCCCATGCTTTGAACCTCTACCTTTCTTGCAACATAGTTAGCATTGGTTTGCGCACATAATTCTATCAATTGCCGAGCTGTAATTCTTTTACCTCACATAGTTGTTTTATCGTCTTTTGGGAGAGAGACATCACTAGTGAACATCATGGGACCCCGGTCCATATTACCATCACTGATCACATCCGCTATTTACTTTCCGCTTTTACTTACTAGTTGCAGCAATACCTATCACTATTATCTCTTGCGTTTGATCCTTTGTGAACGACAAGGCCGGAGTGATTGACAACCTCTCTGTACTCGTTGGGAGCAAAGTTATTTGTATCTGTGTGCAGGTCCAAGTTGATTGCTAAGTATCTGGCGCCGTTAGCAGTTGACACCTTCTTGTAGAACCTTGGAGTCTCAGGGGAAATCGATCCTTGGTATCTTTGCCAAGGGAAAACTTCCGCTACACTGCATCTCAAACCTTCCACTTGGGGTAACCAACGTGGGGCGAGAAGCCATCAGCAATACACTTAGGGTTCACTTGACGAGCCTAGCATATACAGACATGGCCTCGGAACATGAAAGACTGAAAGGTCGAACATGAGTTGTATAGAAGGTACGATCAACATGAAGATGTTCACCGTTGATGACTAGTCCGTCTCACGTGATGATCGGACACGGGCTAGTCGATTCGGATCATGTATCACTTGGATGACTAGAGAGATGTCAATCTAAGTGGGGGTTCATTAAATTTGATTAGATGAACTTAATTGTCATGAACTTAGTCTAAATTCTTTACAATATGTCTTGTAGATCAAATGGCCCACGCTCATGTCACCCTCAACTTCAACGCGTTCCTAGAGAAATCCAAGCTGAAAGACGATGGTAGCAACTATACGGACTGGGTCCGTAACCTGAGGATCATCCTCATAGCTGCCAAGAAAACTTATGTCCTAGAAGCACCGCTAGGTGACGCTCCCGCCCCGGCAAACCAAGATGTTATGAACGCTTGGCAGTCGCGTTGTGACGATTACTCCCTGGTTCAGTGCGGCATGCTCTATAGCTTAGAATCGGGGCTCCAAAAGCGTTTCGAGCACCACGGAGCATATGAGATGTTCCAAGAGCTGAAAATGGTTTTCCAGGCTCATGCCCGAGTTGAGAGATATGATGTCTCCAACGCATTCTACGGCTGTAAGATGGAGGAAACTAGTTCTGTCAGTGAGCACATACTCAAGTTGTCTGGGTTGCACAACCGCTTGTCTCAGTTGGGAATGAATCTCCCCGACGAAGCGGTTGTTGACTGAATCCTTCAGTCGCTCCCACCTAGCTACAAGAGCTTTGTGTTGAACTTCAATATGCAAGGGATGGAGAAGTCCATTCCCGAGGTGTATTCAATGCTGAAATCAGCGGAGGTGGAGATCAAGAAAGAGCATCAAGTGTTGATGGTGAATAAAACCACTAAGTTCAAGAAGGGCAAGGGTAAGAAGAACTTCAAGAAGGACGGCAAAGGAGTTGCCGCGCCCGGTAAGCCAGTTGCCGCGAAGAAGCCAAAGAATGGACCCAAGCCTGAGACTGAGTGCTTTTATTGCAAGGGAACGGGTCACTGGAAGCGGAACTGCCCCAAATACTTAGCAGACAAGAAGGCCGGCAACGTCAAAGGTATATGTGATATACATGTTATTGATGTGTACCTTACCAGCGCTCGTAGTAGCTCCTGGGTATTTGATACCGGTGCAGTTGCTCACATTTCTAACTCAAAGAAGGAGCTGCGGAATAAGCGGAGACTGGCGAAGGACGAGGTGACGATGTGCGTCGGGAATGGTTCCAAGTTCGATGTGATCGCCGTCGGCACGCTGCCTCTACATCTACCCTCGAGATTAGTTTTAAACCTTAATAATTGTTATTTAGTACCAGTTTGAGCATGGACATTGTATCTGGATATCGTTTGATGCGAGATGTCTACTCATTTAAATCCGAGAATAATGGTTGTTCTATTTATTTGAGAGATATGTTTTATGGTCATGCCCCGCAGGTCAATGGTTTATTTTTGATGAATCTCAAACGTGATGATACACATATTCATAGTGTGAATGCCAAAAGATGTAAAGTTGACAATGATAGTCCCACATACTTGTGGAATTGCCGCCTTGGTCATATTGGTGTCAAACGTATGAAGAAGCTCCATGCAGATGGACTTCTGGAGTCTCTTGATTATGAATCATTTGACACGTGCGAACCATGCCTCTTGGGCAAGATGACCAAGACTCCGTTCTCCGGAAAAATGGAGCAAGCAACCAACTTATTGGAAATCATACATACCAATGTGTGCGGTCCAATGAGTGTTGAGGCTCGCGGAGGCTATCGTTATGTTCTCACCCTCACAGATGACTTGAGTAGATATGGGTATGTCTACTTGATGAAGCACAAGTCTGAGACCTTTGAAAAGTTCAAGGAATTTCAGAATGAGGTTGAGAATCAACGTGACAGAAAAATAAAGTTCTTGCGATCGGATCGTGGGGGTGAATATTTAAGTCATGAATTAGGCACGCACCTTAGGAACTGTGGAATTGTTTCACAATTGACACCGCCCAGAACACCTCAGCGTAATGGTGTGTCCGAACGTCGAAATCGTACCCTGTTGGACATGGTGTGATCTATGATGTCTCTCACCGACTTACCGCTATCTTTTTGGGGATTTGCTTTAGAGACTGCCACATTCACTTTAAATAGGGCTCCGTCTAAATCCGTTGAGACGACACCGTATGAACTTTGGTTTGGCAAGAAACCCAAGCTGTTGTTTCTGCAAGTTTAGGGTTGCGATGCTTATGTCAAGAAACTTCAACCTGAGAAGCTCGAACCCAAATCGGAAAAATGCGTCTTCATAGGATACCCAAAGGAAACGATTGGGTACACCTTCTACCTCAGATCCGAAGGCAAGGTCTTTGTTGCCAAGAATGGATCCTTTCTGGAGAAAGAGTTTCTCTCGACAGAAGTGAGTGGGAGGAAAGTAGAACTTGATGAGGTGACAGTCACCCCTCCCGAACCGTAAAGTAGCGCATCGCAGGAAATTGTTCCTGAGGTGCTTGCACTGACAAGGGAGGAAGTTAATGATGATGATCATGAAGATACATATCAAGTTACTACTGAACTTCGAAGGTCCACAAGGACACGTTCCGCACCAGAGTGGTACGGCAACCCTATCATGGAAATCATGTTGTTAGACAACGGTGAACCTTCGAACTATGAAGAAGCGATGGCGGGCCCGGATTCCAATAAATGGCTTTAAGGCATGAAATCCGAGATAGGATCCATGTATGAAAACAAAGTATGGACTTTGGTGGACTTGCCCGATGATCGGCACGCCATAGAAAATAAATGGATATTTAAGAAGAAGACATACGCGGATGGTAATGTGACCATCTATAAGGCTCGGCTTGTCGCTAAGGGTTATCGACAAGTTCAAGGGATTGACTACGACGAGACTTTCTCTGCCGTAGCGATGCTGAAGTCAGTCCGAATCATGTTAGCAATTGCCGCATTCTATGATTATGAGATATGGCAAATGGACGTCAAAATGGCATTCCTTAATGGCTTCCTCAAGGAAGAGTTGTATATGATGCAGCCGGAAGGTTTTGTCAACCAGAGAATGCTGACAAGGTATGCAAGCTCCAGCGCTCGATCTATGGGCTGGTGCAAGCATCTCGGAGTTGGAATATTCGCTTTAATGATGTGATCAAAGCGTTTGGCTTTATACAGACTTGGGGAGAAGCCTGTATCTACAAGAAAGTGAGTGGAAGCTCTGTAGCATTTCTCATATTATATGTGGATGACATATTATTGATGGGAAATGATATAGAATTCTTGGAGAGCATAAAGGCGTACTTGAATAAGAGTTTTTCAATGAAAGACCTTGGAGAAGCTGCTTACATATTAGGCATCAAATTCTATAGAGATAGATCAAGACGACTCATTGGTCTTTCACAAAGCACATATCTTGACAAGATATTGAAGAAGTTCAATATGGATCAGTCCAAGAAGGGGTTCTTGCCTGTTTTGCAAGTTATGAGATTGAGCACGGCTGAGTCCCCGACCACGGCAAAAGATAGAGAGAAGATGAGTGTCATCCCCTATGCCTCGGCCATAGGCTCTATTATGTATGCTATGATGTGTACCAAACCTGATGTGAACCTTGCCATAAGTTTGGTAGGGAGGTACCAAAGTGATCCCGATATGGAACACTGGACAGCGATCAAGAACATCCTGAGGTACTTGAAGAGGACTAAGGATATGTTTCTCGTTTATGGAGGTGACGAAGAGCTCGTCGTAAAGGGTTATGTCGATGCTAGCTTCGACACAGATCTGGATGACTCCAAGTCACAAACCGGATACGTGTATATTTTGAATGGTGGAGCAGTCAGCTGGTGCAGTTGCAAGCAGAGCGTCGTGGCGCATTCTACATGTGAAGCGGAGTACATAGCTGCTTGCGAAGCAGCGCAAGAAGGAGTCTGGATGAAGGAGTTCATCACCGACCTAGGAGTCATTCCAAGCGCGTCAAGCCCGATGACTCTCTTCTGTGACAACACTGGAGCTATTGCCATTGCCAAGGAGCCCAGGTTTCACAAGAAGACCAAGCACATCAAGCGCCGTTTCAACTCCATCCGGAATTATGTTCAAGATGGAGACATAGATATTTGTAAAGTGCATACGGATCTGAATGTCGCAGACCCGTTGACTAAACCTCTTCCACGGCCAAAACATGATCAACACCAGAACTCTATGGGTGTTCGATTCATCACAATGTAACTAGATTATTGGCTCTAGTGCAAGTGGGAGACTGTTGGAAATATGCCCTAGAGGCAATAATAAAAGGATTATTATTATATTTCCTTGTTCATGATATCTGTTATTCATGCTTGAATTGTATTGTACGGAAACACCGATACATGTGTGAATACACAGACCACAACGTGTCCCTGGTAAGCCTCTAGTTACTAGCTCGTTGATCAACAGATGGTCACGGTTTCCTGACCATGGTCACGGTGACGAGGATCACGACGAGTACGACTCCATCATCCACGTTCCTTCGAACGCTTTCGCTCGCGATCTACAAAGGGTATGTAGATGCACTCCTTTATGCTCGTTGCTAGATGACTCCTTAGATTGATCTTGGTGAAGCGTAGGAAATTTTTTGAATTCTGCTACGTTCCCCAACATGAAGAACATGGTGCTACTTTGAAGCACAAGTGTGGAAAAAGATAGTTGCAATTGTCCCTATTTTTTCTTTTCTTTTTCTCTTTTTTTTGGGCCTTTCTTTTTGTCTTTGGCCTTTCTCTTTTTTTTTCTTTTTCTTCTTTTTTTGCGGAGGGGCTTTATAGATTCAACCTTTCCTCCCATGGGACAATGCTCTATAAATGATGATCATCACACTTTCATTACAACACAAGATTACAACTCGATACTACAACAACAAAGTATGACTCTATATGAATGCCTCCGGCGGTGTACCGGTATGTGCAATGAAACAAGAGTGACATGTATAAAAATTATGCATGGTGGCCTTGCCACAAATACTATGTCAACTACATGATCATGCAATGGCAATATGACAATATGATGCGTGTCATATAAACGGAACGGTGGAAAGTTGCATGGAAATATATCTCGGAATGGCTATGGAAATGCCATGATAGGTAGGTATGGTGGCTGTTTTGAGGAACAATATGGTGGCTGTTTTGAGGAAGTATATATACTGGGTTTATGGCACCGGCAAAAATTGCGCGGTACAAGAGAGGCTAGCAATGGTGGAAGGGTGAGAGTGCGTGTAATCCATGGACTCAACATTAGTTATAAGAACTCATATACTTATTGCAAAAATCTACGAGTCATCAAAACAAAGCAATCAACGCATGCCCCTAGGGAGGAGGTTGGTAGGAGTTAACCATCGCGCGCCCCCGACCTCCACACAAAGGTTGACACTCTACAAATACCTCATGCTTTAACTTAGTCACACAACGGTTCACCATACGTGCATGCTACGGGAATCACCAACCTTAACACAAATATTTCTCAATTTCATAATTACTCCACTAGCATGACTCTAATATCACTATCCTCATGTATCAAAACTTTTATCAAGCATCCAACATCTCCTTCTACTCAATGCACTTGATGTGAATATTTTTACTACATTGACATTGGATGTTTATCATGTGAAGACTAGTTCATTTAGCCTAAACACTTTACCATGCTGTTTTAATAGACTCTCAAATAGATCTAAGTGAAGCATGAGAGTTCAACAATTTCTACAAAATATTACCACCACCGTGCTCTAAAAGATATAAGTGAAGCACTAGAGCAAAAACTATTCAACTCAAACGATATAAGTGAAGCATATAGAGTGTTCTAACAATTTATAGGGCATATTTAACTCTCCCAAATAGGTGTGTCCAGCATGGATGATTGTGGCAAACTAACAAGCAAATACTCAAATTATACAAGACGCTCCAAGCAAAACTCATAGCATGTTGCGAATAAAAATATAGCTCCAAGTATAGTTACCGATGGATGAAGACGAAAGAGGGGATGCCTTCCCGGGACATCCCCAAGCTTAGGCTTTTGATTATATTGAATTTACTTGGGGTGCCATGGTCATCCCCAAGCTTAGGCCTTTGCTACTCCTTGTTCCATAGGCCATCAAAGCAATACTCAAAACATGAAAACTTCACAACACAAAACTTAGACAAAAATTCTCATGAGCTCCGTTAGTAAGAGAAAGCAAACCACCACTCAAAGATACAGCAAGGAATCCATTCATTGTTTATATTGGTGTTAAACCTACTGTACTCCCAGTTCTCTATGGTTCATATCCTCCAATATTACTCATAGATGCATCGGAATAAGCAAACAACACACGAAAAACAGAATCTGTCAAAAACAGAATAGTCTGTAGGAATCTGCTCGGTTCGCCTACTTCTGGAACTCCAAAAAATTCAAACTAAACTGGTAAATTTGCGCAATTTGTCTACCAATCAGAAAAAAAAAGAATGAACTAAAAAGCACGCTCCAGTAAAATCTGAAGACTACTTTAGCCAATGCTAACGATTCTGTTTTTCACAGCAAGATCAAATAAACTTCACACAAGGCTTACCAAAGGTTCTACTTGGCACAAACACTAAACAAAACATGAAAACACATATAATCAGAGGCTAGATGCAATATTTATTTCATAAGAGCAACAAAAGAAAAAAACATAAAATTGGGTTGCCTCCCAACAAGCGCTATTGTTTTACGCCCCTAGCTAGGCACGATACAAGATAGATCTAGGTATTGCCATAGTGGTATGATATGTCGCGAAAGCTCATCTCATATTCCCTACGTTCAACAGCAAGCTTCCTTTGTGGCAAACAAAAGTAATCTAAAGGGCTAAATTTAATGGGACAAAAGTCCCCTACATCAATCTTGGGAGGAACAGGTTCCTCCTTTGGCCCTTTGTAGTAGATGACCAATTCATCGTTATAGGAATTCTTTTGGCAAAAGGCCAATAACCTTCGTTCAAGGAAGGGGCCTAACCCATTATTTTGAACAGCGAGATCATCGTTTATCTCAGAAATTCTATCAATCAAGATCTCAACAGGAACCTTTTTTCTAAGGTTTTCACTAAAAGCAACATGATCAGGAGATCGCAAACGCACAAGGTCTTCTTGATTGAACAAGATAGCCTCTATAGGAGGTCGATCGGCATCTACTCCGTAATGAGCAAAGATCTCTCTGGCCTCTTTCATGATATATCTAAATTCATGAGCCAAAAAGATAGTAGCAGCACGCTTAATGGAAGAATGTTCAATATTGGAGAACTCCAAAAATACTCTCTGAATACAAGGATGCATATGGATAAATTGTCTTTCAATTTCTACTATGAGCATAGATAGGGCATCCGCAAGGCTACTAGTTCTGTGAAGAATAGAGCCACCCATAGTGGGCAAAGCACGGAGGCCATCTCCACCGGGCCGACTCGATCGACCTCGTGCACGCCAACAAGCCGAGCTACACCAAGCCGTACACATCTACACCGAGCCGGCCAGCTGCAACTGCGTCGACATCTACATCTACACCACACCTACGAGAAGGGACTTCAACATGCACTGTTCACACGCCCTGGACGGTGTGAAACAACATGCAATCTTCATCGATTTCTCCGGCACAACACGGCATCGACACCCCGTCGCCACGAGGGACGCCTCCAAGCGACGCATCATCGTCGATACACCGCTGCACCGCCGACACTTCATTGCCAAGGTCTTCACCAACATCATCGTCGACACACCTCCGCCGCCTCGTCCACAAGATAGACAACTAGCATCCTCTGACAGATTTTCTGTAAGACGCGACCACGACGACGGCAATGACCGCGTCACAACTACGGCATCGACCGCGTCATGTACGACGACACGACTGCATCTACACGGCGTCACTTTAGTGACTAGCCCTACACGGCCACACGGTTCTGGCAAAACCGATGTGTGCTCGATGGGTTTCCTCCGGTCCTGGCAAAACCAGTGGACTCATCACGGACGGCACCCTCTGACATTGGCAAGGTGCATCGTCCATGATTGCAGCTCCGTCATCTACAACATAGCGCATTTTTTGCGCCTTCGGCTTTGTGCGGCTTCATCATCCACCACGACTACCTCGACCACAGATACATCATGATCGGCAACATTGACATCGACACACACGACCATGTCTACAGCAACACATGGGCAACAACTCCAGTCAACAGCGTCCGCGTCGTCACTAGCGTCCACGCCTCTCCCGCTGTGACTGCGGGAGGGAATAGAGGAGAAACAAGGAAGGCACCGGAAGGGGACGCAGTCACCGCTCCAGGTGTCAAGCCATCAGAGATGCAGGTGATGACGGTGAAGCGGAGAAGACGACGCAAGCACGATACTTCAAATCCAGTCGCAATTGTCCGTTTCACTCCCGCTACGACTAAGGGGGAATGTTAGAAATATAACTGTGTAGAAATAATCACAACTAGAGATAAGATAGGTTTAAACAATATCTTGCATTGTACTCCAAGTCTCTCTCCCTATTGTACTTCTATATATAACCCTACGAGGGTCAGATCAATACAACACAAGAACACAATATTCATCCATCATACAATTTTCTACACAACCTAGTCCTTGCCGGATAGCTAGAGGATGTGGATACATTCGATGAGCACCTCTATGATATGGCTAGTGTTGGAAATATGCCCTAGAGGCAATAATAAATTGGTTATTATTATATTTCCTTGTTCATGATAATTGTTTATTATCCATGCTAGAATTGTATTGATAGGAAACTCAGATACATGTGTGGATACATAGACAAACACCATGTCCCTAGTAAGCCTCTAGATGACTAGCTCGTTGATCAATAGATGGTTACGGTTTCCTGACCATGGACATTGGATGTCGTTGATAACGGGATCACATCATTAGGAGAATGATGTGATGGACAAGACCCAATCCTAAGCCTAGCACAGATCGTGTAGTTCGTATGCTAAAGCTTTTCTATATGTCAAGTATCTTTTCCTTAGACCATGAGATTGTGCAACTCCCGGATACCGTAGGAATGCTTTGGGTGTACCAAACGTCACAACGTAACTGGGTGGCTATAAAGGTGCACTACAGGTATCTCCGAAAGTGTCTTTTGGGTTGGCACGAATCGCGACTGGGATTTGTCACTCCGTATGACGGAGAGGTATCTCTGGGCCCACTCGGTAGGACATCATCATAATGTGCACAATATGTGATCAAGGAGTTGATCACGGGATGATGTGTTACGGAACGAGTAAAGAGACTTGCCGGTAACGAGATTGAGCAAGGTATCGGTATACCGACGATCGAATCTCGGGCAAGTGCTATACTGATAGACAAAGGGAATCGTATACGGGATTGATTGAATCCTTGACATCGTGGTTCATCCGATGAGATCATCGTGGAACATGTGGGAGCCAACATGGGTATCCAGATCCCGCTGTTGGTTATTGACCGGAGAGTCGTCTCGGTCATGTCTGCGTGTCTCCCGAACCCGTAGGGTCTACACACTTAAGGTTCGGTGACGCTAGGGTTGTAGAGATATAAGTATGCGGAAACCCGAAAGTTGTTCGGAGTCCCGGATGAGATCCCGGACGTCACGAGGAGTTCCGGAATGGTCCGGAGGTAAAGATTTATATATAGGAAGTCCTATTTTGGCCACCGGAAAATGTTCGGGATTTTTCGGTATTGTACCGGGAAGGTTCTAGAAGGTTCCGAAGTGGGGCCCACCTGCATGGGGGGACCCACATGAACGTGGGTAGTGGGGGCAAGGCCCCACACCCCTGGTCAAGGCGCACCAAGATCCCCCCTTAGAAGGAATAAGATCATATCCCGAAGGGATAAGATCAAGATCCCTAAAAAGGGGGGATAACAATTGGTGGGGAAAGGAAATGATGGGATTTCTTTCCCCCACCTTTGCCAACGCCCCAATGGACTTGGAGGGCAAGAAACCAGCCCCCTCCACCCCTATATATAGTGGGGAGGCGCATGGGAGCCGCACCCCAAGCCCTGGCGCCTCCCTCTCCCTCCCGTGACACATCTCCCTCCTCCCGCAGCGCTTGGCGAAGCCCTGCTGGAATCCCGCTACTTCCACCACCACGCCGTCGTGCTGCTGGATCTCCATCAACCTCTCCTCCCCCCTTGCTGGATCAAGAAGGAGGAGACGTCCCCGCTCCGTACGTGTGTTGAACACGGAGGTGCCGTCCGTTCGGCGCTAGGATCATCGGTGATTTGGATCACGACGAGTACGACTCCATCATCCCCGTTCTCTTGAACGCTTCCGCTCGCGATCTACAAGGGTATGTAGATGCACTCCCCTTTATGCTCGTTGCTAGATTACTCCATAGATAGATCTTGGTGATGCGTAGGAAAATTTTTGATTTTCTGCTACGATCCCCAACAATTTCGAGTGGTGGAAAATGGCTCGTGGGCGCGAGCAAGTTACCCTGGAAGCCGGATTCACGATATCCCTCGTTGCTGAAATCCATTTGAGGTGTATCCGTAGAACGACCGTACCCTGGCCATACGAACTCCGTTTGGGCTCCATGACCTGCCCAAACGACCGCAGCGAAAATTCGTATCCTTCTATCACATACTTTGTCTGTTTCGGGATAATTTCGGAGGCCGAAAACGGATTGCAGAATTGAGTTTCGGATGATTTAGTGGTTGGCGTGCACTCTTCTAGCATCTACCACCCTACCGTGAGCTCACCCACGGACAGATACTGCGACAATGACGTGTAGAACAATGTTACATGACTCTATTTCTGCACCAACAAGCCCTACATGCTAGTCTGGATGGAAGGAGAATCCTCTTTGGTGCACCGAACACCCAAAAACTTGCCGTTTTGCATGGTTTATCACCCATACCGCTACCACCCACATTTTTGTCCATGCACATGTGTTGTTCTTGGACAAAACTGAGCATACCAGCTCTTCTACATTACATTCGTACTGTTTGAAAATAATAGGCCATTTCGAGTGGCGCAAAATGGCTCGTAGGCACGAGCAAGTTACCCTGGAAGCCGGATTCACGATATCCCTCGTTGCTGAAATCCATTTGAGGTGTATCCGTAGAACGACCGTACCCAGGCCATACGAACTCCGTTTGGGCTCCATGACCTGCCAAAACGACCGCAGCGAAAATTCGTATCCTTCTGTCACACACTTTGTCTGTTTCGGAATAATTTCGGAGGCCGAAAACGGCTTGCAGAATTGAGTTTTGGATGATTTAGTGGTTGGCGTGCACTCTTCTAGCGTCTACCACCCTACCGTGAGCTCACCCACGGACAGATACTGCGACAATGACGTGCAGAACAATGTTACATGACTCTATTTCTGCACCAACAAGCCCTACATGCTAGTCTGGATGGAAGGAGAAGCCTCTTCGGTGCACCGAACACCCAAAAACTTGCCGTTTTGCATGGTTTATCACCCATACCGCTACCACCCACATTTTTGTCCAGGCACATGTGTTGTTCTTGGACAAAACTATGCATACCAGCTCTTCTACATTACATTCGTACTGTTCGAAAATAATAGGCCATTTCGAGTGGTGCAAAATGGCTCGTGGGCGCGAGCAAGTTACCCTGGAAGCCGGATTCACGATATCCCTCGTTGCTGAAATCCATTTGAGGTGTATCCGTAGAACGACCGTACCCTGGCCATACGAACTCCGTTTGGGCTCCATGACCTGCCAAAACGACCGCAGCGAAAATTCGTATCCTTCTGTGACAAACTTCGTCTGTTTCGGAATAATTTCGGAGGCCGAAAACGGCTTGCAGAATTGAGTTTCGGATGATTTAGTGGTTGGCGTGCACTCTTCTAGCGTCTACCACCCTACCGTGAGCTCACCCACGGACAGATACTGCGACAATGACGTGCAGAACAATGTTACATGACTCTATTTCTGCACCAGCAAGCCCTACATGCTAGTCTGGATTGAAGGAGAAGCCTCTTCGGTGCACCGAACACCCAAAAACTTGCCGTTTTGCATGGTTTTGTTGGAAATATGCCCTAGAGGCAATAATAAATTGGTTATTATTATATTTCCTTGTTCATGATAATTGTTTATTATCCATGCTAGAATTGTATTGATAGGAAACTCAGATACATGTGTGGATACATAGACAAACACCATGTCCCTAGTAAGCCTCTAGATGACTAGCTCGTTGATCAATAGATGGTTACGGTTTCCTGACCATGGACATTGGATGTCGTTGATAACGGGATCACATCATTAGGAGAATGATGTGATGGACAAGACCCAATCCTAAGCCTAGCACAGATCGTGTAGTTCGTATGCTAAAGCTTTTCTATATGTCAAGTATCTTTTCCTTAGACCATGAGATTGTGCAACTCCCGGATACCGTAGGAATGCTTTGGGTGTACCAAACGTCACAACGTAACTGGGTGGCTATAAAGGTGCACTACAGGTATCTCCAAAAGTGTCTTTTGGGTTGGCACGAATCGAGACTGGGATTTGTCACTCCGTATGACGGAGAGGTATCTCTGGGCCCACTCGGTAGGACATCATCATAATGTGCACAATATGTGATCAAGGAGTTGATCACAGGATGATGTGTTACGGAACGAGTAAAGAGACTTGCCGGTAACGAGATTGAGCAAGGTATCGGTATACCGACGATCGAATCTCGGGCAAGTGCTATACCGATAGACAAAGGGAATCGTATACGGGATTGATTGAATCCTTGACATCGTGGTTCATCCGATGAGATCATCGTGGAACATGTGGGAGCCAACATGGGTATCCAGATCCCGCTGTTGGTTATTGACCGGAGAGTCGTCTCGGTCATGTCTGCGTGTCTCCCGAACCCGTAGGGTCTACACACTTAAGGTTCGGTGACGCTAGGGTTGTAGAGATATAAGTATGTGGAAACCCGAAAGTTGTTCGGAGTCCCGGATGAGATCCCGGACGTCACGAGGAGTTCCGGAATGGTCCGGAGGTAAAGATTTATATATAGGAAGTCCTATTTTGGCCACCGGAAAATGTTCGGGATTTTTCGGTATTGTACCGGGAAGGTTCTAGAAGGTTCCGAAGTGGGGCCCACCTGCATGGGGGGACCCACATGAACGTGGGTAGTGGGGGCAAGGCCCCACACCCCTGGTCAAGGCGCACCAAAATCCCCCCTTAGAAGGAATAAGATCATATCCCGAAGGGATAAGATCAAGATCCCTAAAAAGGGGGGATAACAATCGGTGGGGAAAGGAAATGATGGGATTTCTTTCCCCCACCTTTGCCAACGCCCCAATGGACTTGGAGGGCAAGAAACCAGCCCCCTCCACCCCTATATATAGTGGGGAGGCGCATGGGAGCAGCACCCCAAGCCCTGGCGCCTCCCTCTCCCACCCGTGACACATCTCCCTCCTCCCGCAGCGCTTGGCGAAGCCCTGCTGGAATCCCGCTACTTCCACCACCACGCCGTTGTGGCTGGATCTCCATCAACCTCTCCTCCCCCCTTGCTGGATCAAGAAGGAGGAGACGTCCCCGCTCCGTACGTGTGTTAAACACGGAGGTGCCGTCCGTTCGGCGCTAGGATCATCGGTGATTTGGATCACGACGAGTACGACTCCATCATCCCCGTTCTCTTGAACGCTTCCGCTCGCAATCTACAAGGGTATGTAGATGCACTCACTCTCCTTATGCTCGTTGCTAGATTACTCCATAGATGGATCTTGGTGACGCGTAGGAAATTTTTTGATTTTCTGCTACGATCCCCAACAGTGGTATCAGAGCTAGGTCTATGCGTAGTATCTTGCACGAGTAGAACACAAAGTAGTTGTGGGCGTAGATCATGTCAATTCTCTTGCCGTTACTAGTCTTATCTTGATTCGGCGGCATCGTGGGATGAAGCGGCCCGGACCGACCTTACACGTACTCTTACGTGAGACAGGTTCCACCGACTGACATGCACTAGTTGCATAAGGTGGCTAGCGGGTGATTGTCTCTCCCACTTTAGTCGGATCGGATTCGATGAAAAGGGTCCTTATGAAGGGTAAATAGAAATTGGCATATCACGTTGTGGTTTTGGCGTAGGTAAGAAACGTTCTTGCTAGAAACCTATAGCAGCCACGTAAAAACTTGCAACAACAATTAGAGGACGTCTAACTTGTTCTTGCAGCATGTGCCGTGTGATGTGATATGGCCAAAAGGATGTGATGAATGATATATGTGTTATGTATGAGATTGATCATGTTCTTGTAATAGGAATCACGACTTGCATGTCGATGAGAATGACAACCGGCAGGAGCCATAGGAGTTGTCTTATTTATTGTATGACCTGCGTGTCACTGAATAACGCCATGTAATTACTTTACTTTATTGCTAAACGTTAGCCATAGTAGTAGAAGTAATGTTTGGCGAGACGACTTCATGAAGACACGATGATGGAGATCATGATGATGGAGATCATGGTGTCATGCCGGTGACAATGATGATCATGGAGCCCCGAAGATGAAGATCAAAAGGAGCAAAATGATATTGGCCATATCATGTCACTATTTGATTGCATGTGATGTTTATCATGTTTTTCATCTTATTTGCTTAGAACGACGGTAGTGAATAAGATGATCTCTCACTAAAATTTCAAGAATTGTGTTTCCCCTAACTGTGCACCGTTGCTAAGGTTCGTTGTTCTGAAGCACCACGTGATGATCGGGTGTGATAGGTTCTAACGTTCGCATACAACGGGTGTAAGCCAGATTTACACACGCAATACACTTAGGGTTGACTTGACGAGCCTAGCATGTACAGACATGGCCTCGGAACACGGAAGACCGAAAGGTCGAACATGAGTCGTATAGAAGATACGATCAACATGAAGATGTTCACCGTTGATGACTAGTCCGTCTCACGTGATGATCGGACACGGCCTAGTCGATTCGGATCATGTATCACTTAGATGACTAGAGAGATGTCTATCTGAGTGGGAGTTCATTAGATGAACTTCATTGTCATGAACAATAGTCTAAGTTGTCTTCGCAAATTATGTTGTAGACCAATAACTGCGTTGTAGCTCCCTGTTTAATACGATCCTAGAGAAAGACTAAGTTGAAAGATATTGTAAGCAATGATGCGGACTGGGTCCGTAGTCCGAGGAGTGTCCTCACAGCTGCACAGAAAGCTTACATCTTTGATGCACCGCTCGATGTGCAAACCCCTACAATGTTGTCTGTGGATGTTGTGAACACCTGAGAGACACGTCCTGATGACTACTTGATAGTTTAGTGCACCATACTTTACGGCTTAGAATCGGGATTCCAATGACGTTTTGAACGCCATAGAACATATGAGATGTTCTAAGAGCTGAAATTGGGATTTCAGACTCATGCCCGTGTTGAGAGGTATGAGACCTCTGACAAGTTCTTTTGCCAAAAAGATGGAGGAGAATGGCTCAACTAGTGAGCATGTGCTCAGAATGTCTGGGTGCTAAAATCACTTGAACCAAGTGGGAGTTAATCTTCCAGGTGAGATAGTGGTTGACATAATTCTCTGGACACTATCACCAAGATACTAGAACTTCGTGATGAACTATGACATGCAAAGGATGGAGATGATCCCGGAGCTATTAGCGGTTCTTAAGACCGCGAAAGTAGAAATCAAGAAGGAGCATCAAGTGTTGATGGTTTAACAAGATCACTGGTTTCAAAAAGGGGCAAGGGCTAGAAGGGAAACTTCATGAATGGCAAACCAGTTGTCGCTCTAATGAAGGAACCCAATGGTTGAACCCAAACCTCGAGACTAAGTGCTTCTATTGTAAGGGGAACGGTCACATGGTAGCGGAACTACCCCAAATACATGGTAGATAAGAATAGCTGGAAACTTCAACAAAGTATATTTGATATACGTATTATTGATGTGTACCTCACTAGTACTCCTTGTAGCACCTGGGTATTGGATACCGGTTCATTTGCTATTATTAGTGACTTGAAGCAAAAGCTACGGACTGAACGGAGACTAGCTAAGGGCGAGGTGACGATGTGTTGGAAGTGTTTCCAAGGATGATAAGATCACCATCGCACGCTCCCTCTATTTTCGGGATTAGTGTTGAACCTAGATAAATGTTATCAGGTGTCTACGTTGAGCATGAATATGATTAGATCATGTTCATTGCAATACGGTTATTCATTTAAGTTAGAGAATAATGGTTATTCTGTTTACATGAATAATACCTTTATGGTCATGCACCCAATGGTTTATTGAATCTCGATTATAGCAATACACATGATGATAATATTAATGCCAAAAGATGTAGAGTTAATAATGATAGTACCACTTTCTTGTGGCACTGCCGCTTAGGTCATTTTGGCATAAAATGCATGAAGAAACTCCATGCTGATGGACGTTTGGAGTCACTTGATTTTGAATCGCTTGACACATGTGAGCCATGCCTCATGGGCAGGATGACTAAGACCCCGTTTTCAGGTACAATGAAACAGGGCAAGTGACTTGTTGGAAATCATACATGCTGATGTGTGTGATCCAATGAGAATTAAGGTGTGTGGTGGATATCATTATTTTCTCATCTTCACTGACGATTTGAGTAGATATGGGTATATTTACTTAATGAAGCAAAAGTCTGAAACGTTTGAAAAGTTCAAGCAATTTCAGAGTGAAGTTAAGAATCATCATAACAAGAAGATCATGTTCCTACGATCTGATCAAGGGAAGATTTTCTGAGTTGTGAGTTTGGCAATCACTTAAGACATTGTGGAATTGTTTTGCTGTTGAAGCCACCTGGAACACCACAGCGTAATGGTGTGTCTGGACGTCATAATCGAACCTTATGAGATATGGTACGATCTATGATGTCTCTTACCGATCTACCGCTATTATTTTGAGGTTATGCATTAGAGACAACTGCATTCACTTTAGATAGGGCACCATCTAAGTCCGTTGAGACGACGTCGTATGGTTTGGCAAGAAACCGTAGTTGTCGTTTCTCAATGTTTGGGGCTGCGAGGCTTATGGCTTCAGCCGGGAAAAGTTCGAACCCAAAGCGGACAAATACATCTTCATGGGATACCCACTGGTAACGGTTGGGTATACCTTCTATCTCAGATCCAAGGACAAAAATGTTTGTCACTAAGAACGGGTCCTTTCTCGAGAAAGAGTTTCTCTCGAAAGAATTGAGTGGGAGGAAGATATAACTTGATAAGGTTTTCGAACCCTCACTTCAACCGGAGAGTAGTGCAACACAGAAAGATGTTTCTGTGGAACCTACGACTGTTGAAGAGGAAACTAATGATAGTGATCATGAAGTTTCGGATCAAGTTGCTATCAAACCTCGTAGGTCGACAAGGATAAGTACTACTCCTGAGTGGTACGGTGATCCTGTCTTGAATGTCATGTTGTTGGACAACAATGAACCTACGAACTATGGAGAAGCGATGGTGGGTCCATATTCCGACAAATGGTTAGAAACCGATAAATCCGAGATAGGATCCATGTATCAAAACAAAGTATGGACTTTGGTGGACTTTCCCTATGATCGGCAAGCCATTGAGACAAATGGATCTTTAAGACTAAGACGGACGTGGACGGTAATGTCACCGTCTATGAAGCTCGACTTGTGGCGAAGAGTTTTCCACAAGTTCAAGGAGTTGACTACGATGAGATTTTCTCACCCGTAGCGGTGCTTAAGTCCGTCAGAATCATGTTAGCATTAGCTGCATTTAAGAAATCTGGCAGATGGATGACAAAACAAGTTTCCTTACCAGTTTTCTTAAAGAAAGGTTGTATGTGATACAATCAGAAAGGTTTTGTCGATCCTAAGGATGCTAAAAGGTATGCTAGCTCCAGCGATCCTTCCATGGACTAGAGCAAGCATCTCGGAGTCGGAATATACACTTTGATGGAGTGATCAAAGTTTTTGGGTATACAAAGTTTGTTAGAAACTTGTATTTGCAATAAAGTGAGTGGGAGCACTACAACATTTCTGATAAGTATATGTGAATGACATATGGTTGATCCGAAATGATGTTGAATTTCTGGAAAAGCGTAAAGGGTTGTTTGAAAGGAGTTTTTCAAAGGAAGACCTGGATAAAGCTGCTTACATATTGGGCATCAAGATCTATAGAGATAGATCAAGACGTCTGATGATACTTTCAAAAGGAACACACACCTTTGACATGATTTTGAAGGAGTTCAAAATAGGTCAGTTAAAGAAGGAATTCTTACCTGAGTTATAAGGTGTGAAGTTGAGTAAGACTCAAAACTTGACCACGGTAGAAGGAAGAGGAAGGACGAAGGTCGTCCCCTATGCTTTTGTCATAGGCTCTATACTGTATGCCATGATGAGTACCGCACCTGATGTGTGCCTTGCCACATGTCTGGCAAGAGGGTACAAAGGTGATCCAGGAGTGGATCACCAGATAGTGGTCAAAAATTATCCTTGGGGGAATAAGGAAATGTTTCTCGGTTATGGAGGTGATAAAGAGTTCGACGTAAAGAGTTACGTTGATGCAAGCTTAACACCTATCCGGATAACTTTGAGTAGAGATACCGGATACGTATAATGGAGCAACAGTTTGGAATAGCTCCAAGTGGAACGTGGTAGCAGCATCTACGATATGACATAAAGTTTTGCAAAGTACATAGCGATCTGAATGTTGCAGACCCATTGACTACAACCTCTCTCACAAGCATAACATGATCAAACCCAGAACTCATTGAGTGTTAATCACATATTGATGTGAACTAGATTACTGACTCTAGTGAACTCTTTGGATGTTAGTCACATGGCGATGTGACCTATGAGTGTTAATCACATGGCGATGTGAACTAGATTATTTACTCTAGTGCAAGTGGGAGACTGTTGGAAATATGCCCTAGAGGCAATAATAAATTGGTTATTATTATATTTCCTTGTTCATGATAATTGTTTATTATCCATGCTAGAATTGTATTGATAGGAAACTCAGATACATGTGTGGATACATAGACAAACACCATGTCCCTAGTAAGCCTCTAGATGACTAGCTCGTTGATCAATAGATGGTTACGGTTTCCTGACCATGGACATTGGATGTCGTTGATAACGGGATCACATCATTAGGAGAATGATGTGATGGACAAGACCCAATCCTAAGCCTAGCACAGATCGTGTAGTTCGTATGCTAAAGCTTTTCTATATGTCAAGTATCTTTTCCTTAGACCATGAGATTGTGCAACTCCCGGATACCGTAGGAATGCTTTGGGCGTACCAAACGTCACAACGTAACTGGGTGGCTATAAAGGTGCACTACAGGTATCTCCGAAAGTGTCTTTTGGGTTGGCACGAATCGAGACTGGGATTTGTCACTCCGTATGACGGAGAGGTATCTCTGGGCCCACTCGGTAGGACATCATCATAATGTGCACAATATGTGATCAAGGAGTTGATCACGGGATGATGTGTTACGGAACGAGTAAAGAGACTTGCCGGTAACGAGATTGAGCAAGGTATCGGTATACCGACGATCGAATCTCGGGCAAGTGCTATACCGATAGACAAAGGGAATCGTATACGGGATTGATTGAATCCTTGACATCGTGGTTCATCCGATGAGATCATCGTGGAACATGTGGGAGCCAACATGGGTATCCAGATCCCGCTGTTGGTTATTGACCGGAGAGTCGTCTCGGTCATGTCTGCGTGTCTCCTGAACCCGTAGGGTCTACACACTTAAGGTTCGGTGACGCTAGGGTTGTAGAGATATAAGTATGTGGAAACCCGAAAGTTGTTCGGAGTCCCGGATGAGATCCCGGACGTCACGAGGAGTTCCGGAATGGTCCGGAGGTAAAGATTTATATATAGGAAGTCCTATTTTGGCCACCGGAAAATGTTCGGGATTTTTCGGTATTGTACCGGGAAGGTTCTAGAAGGTTCCGAAGTGGGGCCCACCTGCTTGGGGGGACCCACATGAACGTGGGTAGTGGGGGCAAGGCCCCACACCCCTGGTCAAGGCGCACCAAGATCCCCCCTTAGAAGGAATAAGATCATATCCCGAAGGGATAAGATCAAGATCCCTAAAAAGGGGGATAACAATCGGTGGGGAAAGGAAATGATGGGATTTCTTTCCCCCACCTTTGCCAACGCCCCAATGGACTTGGAGGGCAAGAAACCAGCCCCCTCCACCCCTATATATAGTGGGGAGGCGCATGGGAGCAGCACCCCAAGCCCTGGCGCCTCCCTCTCCCACCCGTGACACATCTCCCTCCTCCCGCAGCGCTTGGCGAAGCCCTGCTGGAATCCCGCTACTTCCACCACCACGCCGTTGTGCTGCTGGATCTCCATCAACCTCTCCTCCCCCCTTGCTGGATCAAGAAGGAGGAGACGTCCCCGCTCCGTACGTGTGTTAAACACGGAGGTGCCGTCCGTTCGGCGCTAGGATCATCGGTGATTTGGATCACGACGAGTACGACTCCATCATCCCCGTTCTCTTGAACGCTTCCGCTCGCAATCTACAAGGGTATGTAGATGCACTCACTCTCCTTATGCTTGTTGCTAGATTACTCCATAGATGGATCTTGGTGACGCGTAGGAAAATTTTTGATTTTCTGCTACGATCCCCAACAGCTAGGTGAATGTTTGTCACTGATTCCTGATTAATTGCGAAGTGAAATATTACCGTGACACATGAGTCATGACTACAAAGTGATCCAAGAATTCAGTTGGATTCAGATTTAATCTACAGCTTATTACACGTGTAGTTTGGTTGAAGCACCAGGTCCTTACCAAATCTAGCTCGGGCTTGGTTGCGCCAGTAACCTCACATTTTTTGTCTGAGAAAAATTGAGCTGCTGGCTCCAATTAGTAGTTGGTAGTTTTTCTGAAGGGAAATAGGTAGGATTTCTACTTGTGTATGTTTATATCTTTTCTTTAGAGTACGCAAACATAAACAAAGAAGGTAATAAGTGAGTCTAGATAAATTTATCTTTTTTTTGAGAATTTGTTTAATTCAAATCATGAAACAGTACAAAGTAGTTGACCATTACAAGCAGACTGAAACGCAAACACAACGGAGCATGGACATCCGAGTACCCTAAAACGGCCATAACACAAGAAGATCTCCGGAGCCCTGTGTCATCATCCCTGAATCTTGAGAGAAGACCCCTGCAGCAGAAGGATCTGCAAACAGGCGCAAACAGGTCATCATCTTCAACCACGGTACAATTACTACCATGTTGCTTCCTCCTTTCTTGACACCAGCGCTGAGAGGGCATGAACATCAATCCAACACACCTGCAACAGCCGTCGCCATCTTTGGCTTTGAGTACCGCGAAAAGTGTCCCTTCCGGAATGAAGAGAACTCGTGTCATCCGACCGGTCCGGCACCGCGGCCGGGTCATCCACCCGGACAAAGCAGGATCTCCCACCAGCATCAGCGCAGAGGAAGGAGAAGAACAGCAACAGCAAATCATACCGACAAGGAAGAAGAAGGGTCTTCGTCTCCCTGCATCCATCGCCCACCTGAGGACCCAAACGACCAGTGCCAATGGATCCAGCGACCATAGCCCGTGACCTCGACGAGATCCGGGGATTCCCCCACTCCGCTGGCTCCTCGACTAAGGCAAACGCCTCGCCTGACCGCGAACGGAGCCCGGAGAAACTTATTCCGACGCGACACCACCGCAACGGCCTCGGCAGCGTCTCCCTTAACCCTAACCCTACCACACACCCACCTAGCGAACAGAACCGAGGTTCCCCCTCCCTCCGGCCGCCAGAGCGGCTGACGGAGAGGGAGGGAACCGGCAGCGTCACCGGTGGCGCGCAAGGGACCCTCATCGCCTCCTAGATCGCCCGAGTGATCCCATTTTCCCGCAGGGGTCGTTTCGTTGCGGCCGCGATGCACGTGGAACCGAGTAGGGCCACGTCCCACTTCTTTGCTCTTTTCGAGGATATCTCTTGTGTAGTGGGTGTTTCTTTACTGGTGTCCGTTACTTCGGCGTCTCTCGGCGATGGACCAGACTTGCTTTGTGAATATACCTTTGCTCTTGGAAAATAGGAACTGGATGGAAGTATTAGAGAAGTATAAGAGAAGGTGAAAATGAAATGCATGCAAAAGATGATTAAATTCTCAGAATTTATGCTAGCCCTTTGTGGGAATGATTATGTGATATACTCACGCACTTCAGACCTCATCATGTTCATGTGCATCTCGAGTACATATGTGCTCATGCCTATATATAAATGCCCCTCCGTTGCATTCGTTGAGGGGCCAAAGCTTTCTGTATATATCCCCGATTTATTTCATTTGCCTAATTGCTTATCAACAAGGCCAACTAGCTCAGAATCAAGCTTTTTACTTAAATATTATCCGCAATAAATGTATTGGCAAGCTTAGATGAGAGATTGGAGGATACCAAAGTGCATGCTAGCAAGCAGTCTTCTCCCACTGTGATGCAATCGTCGGAAGTGTGTAGCGGTGATGGCATGGCACCTGATATAGGAAATCTTGAGTCATTTGGAAGACGGAGATGCAGACGTCTGCCGTGATTGGTCTGCTTGACATCGATGTGAGTCGTAAATGTGGTTACTCGATGCTTGTGAAGCTGCCATGCTGCACATGTAATGGCAGCCTACATTCCACCTTCCATGCACAGTTACCCCATAGAGGACAAATTGGAGGACTGGTGCAATTGACAGGCACTCTTCACATCGGTGGGTTGTGTATCTACAACTAGCACCGTGATGGCCAACTGTGCCACTACTGGAGCCGCCAAAGGAAGATAATGCATCGTTGTCTGCAGTCCGATTGTAGACTGCACTGTGGAGAAGCGTGCTCTAAATTATTTGTAGATATTAGTATGTGTGCTAACCATGTTTGTTTGGCGGTGTTGACAATGAGCCAACCTTAGTATGTTTATGGCATAGCCATGCAAAAGTGCACTGAAACAATGAGACCGATGTGATGCATTACAGGCAAAACAACCAGGTTGCCTCCCCCGCCCTTTGGTGGTTCTGGTGGCCGTCGGCGCGCTGGCAACAACCAGGTTGCCTCCCCCGCCCTTTGGTGGTTCTGGTGCAGCTGCGGTGCTCAGGGGCTCGGGCTCGGGCAGTGCAATGTCTACTCGGGCCCTCGAGATGCTTGCCGTCCGCGGGCGCAGCCCGACGCGTCCGGCCTCGCCACGCTCATCCAGGCGCCGCTCACTGGACGAGCGGACCCCCCCGGCGTCCCCGCCGCTCTCTCCGTCAACTGTTCTGCCACCAAGCCCGATCTCCAAACGCGCTGTAGACGCGGCTTCCCGCCTAGCGTGCCCTTCTCCCAGCCAGGCTATGGTGGAGATCTGCGCACCTGCTTCGCTCATGCTGCCCCTGCGGTCGCCCTCTAGGCCGCCGGGGTTCCAGTCTTCACCCACGCCACCCCTGATCAGCACCGGGTCCCTGCAGCGCACGCCCTCTCCTGCTCGGGGCCAAGCGGAAATCTGCTCTGAAGATACTTTGGAGCCATTATTTGTGGAGCGCCTGGGAGGCATTCTTGCTTTGCCCGACTCCCCACCTCCCAGGCCACCTGTAGCTTGGCGGAAGACTATTGCCGGAGTGAAGATTTCCAACAGGGGAGGGCTCTCTCTGCAGAAAATCAACCGTGGAGGTCCTCGTGCAGCCGTGGTTCCGGCTGCCAAGGTGGTGGAGAAGCTCGTCTGCCGGTCCCTGGGAATCACCAGAGATGGAGAGGATGTGACAGAGGCCACACTTGCTGACTTCACAGCCAAGTTTAGAGAGCAGCTTGCTCCGGAGGTGATAGCAGCCATGAGGGAGTTCTTCCACCTGGACGACACAACTGTCAATGGCGTTGAAGACGCACTGATTGAGCATGGTGGGGAAGGTACCCTGGAGATGATCCAAGAGGATGCTGCGGCCATGTCAAGCCTGGGAGCGTAGTAGGCGGCTTAGTAGTCTGTCAGTTCAGAGTTGTTCCAGTTAATATGTTAGCTTTCTTCTCCACGGACGTGTGTGTTTGCATGTTGGCTGTAGGTGGCCTTCCCTTGGATTTGGTCATTGCCTTTTGGCTTGGCCCTGTGTGCATGCGCCCCAATATGGGCTCGTTTATGTACGTCCAGTTTGTGTGTGCCCCTGTGGGGTTTGTATCCTCTTTTAATTTGGTCAGACTATCTCTTCTAGCTGATTGCTGTTGGCACCCCTGGTCTTGCCAATATGTCTGCTTGTTTGCTCAATGTCATCACAACCTGTCAATACCCTAAGCTGGAACGTGCGGGGACTGAATTGCCCGGCTAGGAGGGCAACAGTCAGTGCTACGATTGCTGACTCCTCGTGCCAAATTGTGTGTTTACAAGAGACGAAGCTTGATAATGTTGATAAGTATGTGGCGGCATTTCTTGGTGGCAACTGACTGAAAAGTTTTGCGCAGCGCCCGGCCACGGGAACTAGGGGTGGTATTGTACTGCTATGGGACGACAATGTCGTCGAGATTTCCGACATTTCTACCTCGGCCTTTTGTCTCTCTGCCATGGTTTGCATTCGGACGACAAATGTGTGCTTTAAGTTAACATCCGTCTATGGACCAACTGACCACGCCAGCAAAGATTCCTTCTTCGCCGAGCTTGTCTCTCACAAGCCTCTATCGGGTGTTGCTTGGTTGGCCCTTGGGGATTTTAATCAAATATACCGCGCAAGAGATAAGAATAAAAGAAGGGTAAACCGGAGTAGGATTAATCGTTTTCGTACAGCTCTACAATCTTGTGAGCTCAAAGAGATTCATCTCCAAAACAGGCGCTTCACTTGGAGCAACAAGAGGGAAAACCCCACGCTCTGCAAGCTTGACTCGTTTTTCTGCAATGCGGATTGGGACATGTCTTTCAACACCCATGTGTTATACGCTTTATCATCTTCCCTCTCCGACCATTGCCCCCTCTTGCTTGCCGATGATAAGGGGCCGAGACGTCCGCGATCCTTCAAATTTGAGAATTTCTGGGTTTCATTACCCGGTTTTAATGATGTGGTTCAGAAGGCGTGGGATGAGTGGATCAACCACACAGAGCCTCTCCAAATCCTTCATCATAGGCTCAAGAAAACTACGACCCGTCTTACTGAGTGGAGCAAGAAGTTTTTCTCTAAGGCCAAGATCCAACTCCATGCGGCTCGCCTGGTGATCCTCCTTTTGGATATTGCGCAGGAGGATAGGGCCCTTTCCCCTGCGGAGCGAGACCTTCGTGTAAGGCTCAAGAGTAGAGTGGTTAGCTTGGCGGTCTTGGAGCGGGCCCGAAAGAGCCAATGTGCTAGGTTGACAAATCTGAGGGAGGGTGATGCCAACACCAAATTCTTCCACCGTCGCATCAATGCCCGTAGGCGGAAAAACCACATCCATCGGCTAAAACATGCACGAGGTTGGGTGACTGAGCACAAAGAAAAAGAGAAGATCATCCACGAGCACTTCTCCTAGGTCATGGGGCGGGTAAGTACGAGCAACAAGGATTTCAATTGGGAGGAGTTGGGCATCGAGAATCATGCTTTGCAGGACCTCGACTACGCCATCACCGAGGAAGAGGTTTGGAAGGCTATAAAGGAGATGCCTAGTGATAAGGCACCGGGTCCGGACGGATTCACGGGGATGTTCTTCAAGAAGTGTTGGGGAACCATCAAACATTCGATCATGGAGGTCATTCAATGTTTTGATTCTCTGCACACCTCCAACCTTCAGTGGCTAAATTCGGCCAACGTTGTTCTGTTACCAAAAAAGGATGGCGCGGAAGACATCTCTGACTATAGGCCCATTAGTCTCATCCACGCCATCGCTAAGATCATTGCCAAGATTCTCTCGCTCCGGCTTGCGCCCCACATGGACGATCTTGTCTCCAACGCCCAGGGTGCATTCATCAAAAGGAGAAGTATACATGATAACTTCATGTATGTTCGTAATTTCGCCCGACGTCTTCACAAATGCAAGACGCCCGCACTCCTCTTCAAGCTTGATATAAAGAAGGCGTTCGACTCAGTCAAGTGGGGATACATCCTGGAACTTCTCCAACGATAGGGCTTCCCACCAAAATTCCGAGCTTGGATTGCTGCGTTATTATCATCTTCTTCATCTCGGATTATGTTAAATGGGTTGCCCGGTCCTCCGGTCAAGCACGGCCGCGGATTCCGGCTGGGAGACCCCATTTCCCCCCTCCTCTTTGTTTTGGCAATCAACCCCTTGCACAAGATCCTGGACTTGGCGACGAGAAAGGGGCTTCTTCACAAGATTCGTGGTCGCGGGACCATGGTGCGTACCTCCCTTTATGCGGACGACGCGGCGATCTTTGTCGCTCCCATCAAGCGGGACATCGACAATCTCGCCTCTATTTTGAGAGGCTTTGGGGACGTGACGGGCCTATGCACCAACTTCCAAAAAACCTCGGTCGTGCCTATTCGTTGCAACCACCTCGATCTTGAGCAAATCCTTGAGAATATGCCGGCAACACGGGCCTCTTTCCCGGTAAAATACCTTGGCTTACCACTTTCAGTTTGGCAATTAAAGAAGATGGATTTCCAATACCTTGAGGACAAGGCAGCCGGGAAACTGGTTACCTGGGAGGGGCAAAACATCACCACCATTGGCCGTACGACACTTGTTAGGTCGGTCATCTCCTCCCAAGCGGTGTTCTCAATCACGCCCCTCGTCGTGCCTCAAGGCTCCCTTGATAGCCTAAACAAGATTGAGAGGGCTTTCCTATGGTCCGGTGCGGACAAGACGACGGGAGCCAAATGCAAGGTCAACTGGGAGGTTGTTTGTAGACCAAAACAATATGGCGGCCTTGGAGTGCTTAACACCGACAAATTTGCGCGTGCTTTGCGGCTTCGGTGGCTGTGGTTCGAATGGAATGACCCCCGCAAATTATGGGTTGGGCTGGGAAACCCCTGCACCGAGGAGGTCTACGAGTTTTTCTATGCCTGTACGACTATCACGATGGGAGATGGCGCCAAAACGCCTTTTTGGGACTCCCCGTGGCTTCTTGGACGCAAACCCAAGGATTTTGCACCTCTCATCTTTGCGGCCTCAACAAGAAAGAACTGGAAGGTTCGTGAGGCCCTCAAGGGGAACGCTTGGATCCTCAAGATCAGTCACGTCGTGGTTGTCTCCGCCGCCCACATTCAAGAATTTTTCACTCTATGGATGCTCCTAAATGATTTTCACCTTCACGAGCAAACCGAAGACACCATTGTTTGGAAGCACGCGAACAACGGGATATACACGACGGCCATCGCATACAAGGCTCAATTCCTAGGCTTGACTCTTTCCCCCTTGGATTGTATGATTTGGAAGGCATGGGCACCTCCAAAGATCAATTTTTTTGCATGGTTGGCATTACAACATAGGATTTGGACCGCAGATCGTTTAGAGAGGCGAGGTTGGCCAAATTGTGGCCTCTGCAAGCTTTGCAATAGGGAACAAGAAACGGGTGCCCACCTTATCTTCAAGTGTCGCTACACGATTCGGCTATGGAAGTCTCTCATTGAGTTGCTTGGTCTCGCGCACATGGATACATCCGAGTGGCACATGGACGAATCTGTCTTCGAATGGTGGGACAAGAGAACCAACCACCATAACCCCAACCGGCAAGCTTTGGCCTCTCTCACCATGCTTGTCTCGTGGACCATTTGGAATGAAAGAAACGCTCGGTTGTTCCGTCATAAGAGTTCGCCACCGACCATCCTACTCGCCGCCATCGTCGACGAGACCAAGCTTTGGGTGACCGCCGGTGCAAATAAATTAGGGAATATTTTTGCGGGCGAGTAATTGTCATGCCGTACCTATGGGTGTGTTGTAGTACTCTAAACTCTACTCTCTCCTTAATTAATAGATGAGGCAAATCTTATGCCTCCGTTTCAAAAAAAAAAATATCCATGGTTTCTTGTTCTACTACTGCTATATAGGTATTGATCATCCACACGAGAGAAACAATGACCTAGTTAGCCAACCCTTGAAGACGAAGCTGTCACGATCAAGCTCATGTTAAATGGCCTATGGCTAACTTAGTTTACAAATGAACTTCAGGGTGGGAGATTGGAGAAAACCAAACTATATGTCTATAACCACATCTCGAAGTGGTCTGAGTCAGGAAGTTGTATCTGTATCAAAATGCCGATGTACTTAGGGAGGGAAGGGGCAGTGAATGTCATGCAACACCCGAAAGCCATACTTTGTTTGAAAGTTTGCGAACAGGAAAATTTGCAAAACACGAAAATTTGCCCCTCGCCGCCGTCGCTTGGTGCATAGTAGGCCGCCATGAGCATCACACGCACTACTGCCACTCGACGCGCGGACACGGGAGGCTGCCAGGAGCTTCGGCACTAGCCTAGCCCTCGCCACCATGTCTAGGTGCACGGGAGGCCGCCACGAGCCTTGCCATTGCCTTCATCGCTCAACGCGGGTGACCGCGACGAGCACGCCCTGGAAACTGTCGCTCGGCGCACGGGAGACTGCAACGAGCACGCCTACGCTGCCACACTTGGTGCATGGGAGATTAATATGCCCGCATGTGTGGACTTGCTGGTGGTCGACGTGTGGAGGTCAGACACATCGACGGTGCTGGCAGTAGCCTGGCCTAGAGCGAGAGGGCTGCTAGTGGTGTGCCATGGCGACGGGAAGCGACATGCCGCAAGGGACGCATGGTCTGTACACTAGCAGGTCCACAAGGCATCAGTTTCTTATATATCATGGTAGGCAAGGTGCCCGCCACGATCCTTCACGACTAATCCGTCATGGTTAGTTTGCAGATGAGAATATGGGATCACCTCGCGCGCGTAAGCTGATCAGTTAGCTAGACAAATTTGTTGATTGCACTAAGCAGCTAGCTAGCCGAGGGCACCGACCAAAAAAATTACGCGGACGCAAAAGAAGTGTTCAACGAACTGCCAGCGCAGTGACGCTTTCCTCGTCGCCTTGTTGCCAAAACAACCATCGAAAACCACTAATCAAGGTGCTAGAGGTGTTTTGTCCGGTATTGCATAGTTTGGCGGATTAAGTAACTGGTTTTGAGTTGAGGGGGCGATGTAGCCCTAACGTGAAAGTTAAGGGGGGGTATTTACACTTGTTTCAATAGCCTTCTAGTCGATGCCGGTTCTTTGCTTTCAGCCGCCCCGGCGCCGAGCCACCTCGCTGCGGCTTTGCATTGCTTGCAAGCAGATCGGCCAGGGCGGCGAGTACCATGAGATGCTCTTGGTACTGGACGTCGGCGGCGGCTTCCTCCTCTAGCAGCGGCGGCTTCCTCCTTCAAAAAAAGACGCAGGGGAGGTGGTGGGGAGGTTGAGCGAAACCTTCTCTCTTCTTCGATGGGCGACGGCCTATCTAGCGGCGGTGGGCGGTGGGCCTGCGCCGGGATCGGCAAGGTGGTGGGGGCGTGGGGAGGGGGCGATTATGTTGACTTTTCGCCTAACAGTGTGGCCCAGACGCGGTTTTTTCTTCCGCCGGAGCCCCGAACGCCCCCCAGTGCGCTGGGTTTGGCCTGGGATCGCCGGTCTAAAAAAAGGGCCGAGCCGGCGGATTTCGGCGTCTTGGGGCGAGACTGGGCCAAAATTTCGGCGCCGGCACTAAAAAAAGCACCCTAGGGGGCCTGTTGGGGGCGCGGCTCCCCAGGCCACTTTTTCGGCGCCGGCGCCAAAAAATCGGCCCAGCCGCGCCCCCAGGACTCATTTTTCCGCCGGATTGGGCCAAAACTGGCGCCGGCAGACCCAGGGCGAACCCGGCGCGTTGGGGGGCGCCTGGGGACGCCGCACGAAGCGAAAAGGCGCGTGGGTCCTGCTTGTCGGCGAGTGTCTTCCTTTTCCCGCCGTTTCCTCCTCCATTTCCCTCCACCCCCCCTTTCTCCCGCCATTCCTCTCGCTGCTCGCCATCATGCCGCCGAAGAAATACACCGCCACCAAGCCCGCCGTTGCCGCGGATGCTGATGCCCCGCCGCCAAAGCAGAGGAAGCTGAGGGCACCGCCGTCAAAGCCGCCTGGGATGTCGAACGCCGAGTGGAAGGCGGATATCGTACGTTGGGCGGCCGCTACCACCGACCGGCGGAACAGGTCCAAGAAGTTGCAAGAGCGTGCCGCGGCGGCGGCGGCTAGCGCCCGGATGATGCCTCCTCCCGGCCATCATCAGGTCGCTTGGAGCCAGCCGAGCGTCGGGTCGCCAGCTAGCTTTATGCCTCCGCCCCAGCCGTGGGGGTGCACGCCGTGCCCTGGCTATGGCGACGGTGACGTCCACGGTGGGTTCAACCCCAACACCGCCTTCTCGCACGGGCAGCGCACCTCGTCTCCCGCGTTCGCCGGCGTCCAGTACCCTCCGTACAACTACTCTCCGCCAGACGCCGCCTCCCCGACGCCGACGACGCCGAATTTGTGTCGTGGTGCCCTGCTCTACTCGCAGGCCTCGTCGTCGCAACACGGCGACGAGGAGTCCACGACGACCGACATGGACGACATCATCACGAGCGGCTCGGCTGCGACCGCCGCCTCCCCTGGATTCGCCGAGGAGCTCTACGAAGCCGCCGATGCGGGCGCCGAGCATGACTACGTCGAGGAGGAGGAGGAGGAGGAGGACGCCGACGAGGGAGAGGAGGGGAAGCAGGCGCCTGCGGCGGCGAGGAAGGGGACGAAGAGGAACCGCGGACCCAGGACCAGCGAGCCACGCGTCAAGTTGACGGCCAAAGAGGACGAATGCCTCGCCGAAGCGTGGAAGGTCGTCTGCCTCGACGCGATCACCGGCACGAACCAGAGCACCGACACGTACTGGGAGCGCATCAAGTCAGAGTTTGACGAGCGGAAGTTGGTCGACCCTCAATTCGCCGGCATCCACATGATACGCGGCGCGAAGGCCGTGGCGAATCACTGGGTGATCATCCAGGCGGCGTGCAACAAATGGCACGGGATCGTCCAGGAGGTGGCTGCTCGACCAGAGAGCGTCGAGAGCGTCGAGGGAAAGGTATGGACACGTCGTTCGCCGCCTCGTTTCATTCCTTCTACCTCGCCGACAATCGTTCTCTTTCGCCGCAGATGCTGCGCATGTTCGCCATGTTTTGGCAGGACAACACCCCCGAGCAGGACTTCAAGTACCTCCGTGTGTTTTCCCGGATCGACAAGTGCGAGAAGTGGACAGACGTCCGGCGCACGCTGGCCAAGGCGAGGGAGACGTACCATCCGGACGAGCCGACGCCCGGGGCATCGGCCGGCCGCCCGGATGGCCACAAGAAGTCCTAGTCGGCAAGGGACGCCGCGAATAACGCCGAGCGTCTGCAGGCGTCCATCGAGCAGTGCATCGCCGACGCCAAGAACCACACCATCGAGAGGGAGGCGAAAGCAGACGCGCGGTGGCCGGCGATCATGTCGACGGGCCAGATCAAGCTCGACCTGCTCCGGACAAATGTAGCCGCCAAGAAGAGGAACACCGACTTGGCCTTCCTAATGGTGTCGGCGATGGACGGGCTGATCAGGGAGTGGTACATGCGGGAGCGTGGCCTCATCCTGGACGGCCTGCCGACGGAGACGCCCACTGCCACGACCAACACGTCGACCCAGCCGGCGAGCCCCCGTGATGATGCGTCGCCTACATCGACGCCCGGCACCCCGCGGACGCCACCTACGGACAACAACGCCGACGCCGACGCCGCAGCCAATGCAGAAACACAGGACGGCTTCGCCGAGGACATCGAAGCAGCCGTCATTTGATGCACTCTCACCTCTCGCCTCCCTTTTTTATTCGCCATGCCGAACTATGTGCTGAACTGAGTTGATCGCGGAGCTGTGGCGAGTGGTTGCCGAACTATGATGTTTTTTTGTAGCGGGAACTGCAGATTCAAAAAAAAGGGCATCTTTGGGGCCGGGGCTGGGGGCGTGGCTGGGCAGAGAACGCCCCCAGCGCCAAATTCGCGCCCGGGGAAGTGCCGAAAAAGCGCCGGGGGTGCCTTGAGCGGCTGAACGGGTGAAGATGCTCTTACGTTGGTGCTTTGAACACCGTCACCGGTCAAGTGGCATGAAAATGGGGGTGGACGGGATGAGATCATTAGATAAGGAAAAAGGAAAGGAGAAAAATAATGACTTACTTTCCCGCAAAAAAAAAGAAAAAGAAAAATAATAACATACTGGCTGGTGAGTCCCACTTGGGTTGAGAAAGAGGCAACTAGTGGAGTT
>LR738714.1:817296470-817329132 GCA_902687465.1 Secale cereale
GGGGGGGGGGGCGTGTTACTTTTTTTCTACTATGGATGTACGTAGTGAAGCTGCATAAACTACGTAGGCAGCATGCCATGCTGGGACTGCCGGATGCATATTTTGGTGTGTCAGCCCACGTTTGTTTCGTTTTTGAGAGCCAAACATGCATTAGAATGGGTCCTATATTGATAATCACATTACTTTGTATCGCTTGTTAGATGGGATTTACACATTCATGCGTGCTTACTTAGCTTACGAGAGGAACGATGAAAAATGCACTTAACGGAATGGACATGCATGGCAGGCAAGAGGCATGCATGACCAGTCTGGTCTGGAAATGTACTATATTCAGTTAGTTCAGGTAAAATGCATGCAAACGACACCTTAGTTATGCTTGCTAGGCAGCTAGCTAGCAAGAAAACCATCCATTCCACCTGCAATATATATCCATGGTTTCTTGTTCTACTACTGCTATATAGGTATTGATCATCCACACGAGAGAAACAATGACCTAGTTTGCCAACCCTTGAAGACGAAGCTGTCACGATCAAGCTCATGTTAAATGGCCTATGGCTAACTTAGTTTACAAATGAACTTCAGCCTGGGAGATTGCAGAAAAAAAAACTATAAGTCTATAATTACATCTCGAAGTGGTCTGAGTTAGGAAGTTGTATCTGTATCAAAATGCCGATGTACTTAGGCAGGGAAGGGGCGGTGAATGTCATGCAACACCTGGAAGCCATACTTTGTTTGAAAGTTTGCGAACAGGAAGAACAGGCCCACCAGTAAAATTCATGGAAATTCACATTGAATATGCCGCACTAAGTCCCATGGCTAGCAGGTGTACATTTCTAGCAAGATTGGTCTATTGTAGATCTGCAGAGGCGCTCAGGGAGGTGGCCAAATTTCTTTGTTTCTTGATGGTTCTAAATTTGTATAAGTGATGGAGATAGTGAACTTGCAACATCAAACATCATAAGTGGCTCATTTGCTTGTCTTCAAAAAATGAAGTTTGATCTCACCTACCGTCCAAGTGGGGCGCTCTGGTCGTCGCCCCTTTTTCGCTTCTAACTAGTTTCTCTACGCAACACGGAGGAAAGTGGAAACGTCATGGTCGAGCTCCTTAGCATGGAGGCAGAGGGCAGCACACGTCGCCACTACTGCCAAGGAGCCGGCTACTGGAACAGATGGAGGGGGTGATGTTAATTTGTGACCAGGTGAGAAGGCAGCAAGCAGTAGGGAAGAGGCGCTGTGCTGAGCCGATTTATTTGCTCGCCGGCAGGCTTGGCTAGCTGATGATAAAGAAAGTTTACATTCCTCCGTGTTGGGTGGTTCCCACATGTAAGGAGGGTGCAAAAGCTAACGTGGCCAACCTAACTAGGAAGTCTGTGGGTCAAAACCATCCATGTCTGAGGAAACCGGCTTCAGCCGAGCCCAGGGTGGAATAGTTAATGATGTCGAAGTTTTTTTTTTTAAACTGTGGTAACTGAAAACCACAATATTACTTTGGGTGGCCAAGGAATACTACAGTTTCCCAAAATCATTTTTTTCTCAGTTTCACATGTGTTTGGTTGGTGCTATCTAACCAATGTTTCGAGCAGGTATTTTACCGTGGATGACTGAGCAATTAGCGACTGCTAACAGCGGCCGGCTGCATGCAGCTGCCATGCACACATAATACCATCCTAGAAGCTGTTAACTAGATTGAAGAAATACCATCCTAGGAGCAGTCAAGTAGACTGATGTAATAAAATACGAGGAGTGTGTTGCCATATATATATATATATATATATATATATATATATATATATATATATATATATATAAGTGCATGTACTTCGAGCTGGTCCTAAATTCTTTGTGCATGTACATGCGTCATTTATACTGAATCGGCTAGTTAGCTAACAATATAACCGGCTGCGCACGAGTGTTCTCCAAAAGGAATCGATCTAATCCTTGGGCTACTGAAGATTTTTCTCCGTTCTGTTTAACAAAAAGATGTTGGGACCACTTTTCCAGGAACCGCAAATGACCATGGTTTCTGGCATAGAATGGTTTACAAAACTTCAACTTTTTCTGAAGCCAAACGCATTAAAATATTCAAAATCATGTTTTTTTTTCTTCAGAAACGTGGTACTCTAAAAAAAGTTTTAAAAATACTTTCCTGCCTAACGTAGCCTATGGTTTGAAATAACCGGTTTTGGAATTGGGTCCTAAAGGAAGTGTTAAGTTCATGGTTGAAAAGTGGAATTCTGTCAACAGGAAATGTACTACTCCCTCCGTTCCCAAATATTTGTCTTTCAAGAGATTTCAATAAGTGACTACATACGGAGCAAAATGAGTGAATCTGCACTCTAAAATATGTCTATATGCATCCGTATGTTGTAGTCTATTTGAAATGTCTAGAAAGTCAAATGTTTTGGAAGGGAGGAAGTACACGAATTGTGCAATAGCATGGATGAATCTGACCCTTTAGTTAACGAAAATGAACGATCCATAATTATTGAATGTACTGTAAAAGCCCCATAGTGCTATTATATTTACAACTTCTATTTGAATGAGAGGTTTGAGGATACCAACATGAAAACAAGCATGCTTCTCCCACTGCATGCGAGGCAATTAGCATGTGTTGTCACCTCGTGTTCCTCTACAACGCAGTAGGCGAGGGATGACCTCAACCTGTAAAATTGAGGCATAGCCGTTTGTGTGGCTGCAAACGTAGCAGCTACTGAGCTCCCGATCGAGCTACTGGTATGGCTAGCTTCGTTTGCTTCCCAATTCTATAAAAGTGTTCTCCATACAAAAAAAATAAAAAATAGAAGCACTATAAGAGTGTCCGTAGGCACTGATGAGCAGGAGAGTGCAATGCTCATTCGCCATTCCACCTTACACGGATACATTCACATGTCAGAACCAACTTACACCGTGCAAGGAGTGGCTCTATATGTACAAAATATTGTGTCTGGAGTGCGCTTGGTTGAGGCTAATGGAGCCCCACATATTTATATTTGCTCCCGTAATCAGAGGTTCTTTTTAGTTGAAATTGCAAAGAAAATGTCTCCTTTAGTATTAATTAAGAAATATTTTTGTAAGTCGTCATTTCAAAGGAAAAGAAAAATAACTTGAGTCTACTCTCCCGAAAAATATCGTGCGGCAATCGCCACAACCTAATTTGTAGCCTCATTCCGAGTGGGCAACATGAGGAAATGGAGGAGCGTTGATTTTTTTTGGGGGTGTGCCATTAGAGAAGCGTTTATTTGCTTGCAAAGATCCTTACATTTTTCTTCTTCCAAATATCTCGTGTAACAAGCATCAATAAAGAAGACATAGCCTTACACATGCGTAGCGTATTGTGCTCCACGTGAGTCCAGCACAAATTTACATTGTCGGATCCATGCCAAGAGCTTCACCATGTCAGTCTCCAGACTTGTAGCGATGATTATACTGGTGTACAGACATGCAGGACAGCCAGCCAGGAGACATCCTGAGTATATTACGAGAGACCCATTGATGCAATGAACAAACATGTTTCCTTTTTGCAGGCCATGCATCATAACTAGGTCCAAAATTAAACCATCACATCAGTTTTGATAGGTTGTCAAATGGAACTGACACATATAAACCAGTCATCCTTAGTTTGTTAACACCATAACGATGGAAAAGTAAGACCGATGCGATGGCATGATAGGCAAAACAAGCATGCGTTCATGACCTGTCCCTGAATGACTGCATTCGGTTAATTCAGGTACATTGCATGCATATACATACCTTACCTATGCTATGCACACATCTGGCTAGGCAGGGTAGCTATATGTATGGTTTGTTATTCTACTGCTGCTATATAAGCGATCACACAAGATAACTAACCTAGTGAGCCACCCCTTTAAAACAAAGATGTCACGTAACAAGCTCGTGTGTCATGGCCCATAGCTGAATGTTCAGATTATGTCGAGCTTGGGAGATTGGAGCAAACCAAAGTACCAAACCAGTATCACAGCACGCGATGGATGGACCTGGCACTTGTACAGGTACAAAAAATTAATCATACTTATATCGAACCTAGCTAGTTTAGAGTTACAGATCAGGATTTTTGTAATGGATGGCTAAATGAAGTCGATGAAGTGTTGTGTACTGCTGGATCTCTAAATTATTTAGTTTATTAGGTCTAATAGGTGGTTTGAACAATCTGTTGAAAACCAGAAGGCTTACAAATATTCCCTTTTGCACTTAGCATCTGTAATGGACTTCAAACCCTGGCTAAATTTAGTCATCAATATTGTACTGGCTTCAGAATGTGGTTGCAATTGGTGCGACTATTTAGTAAAATAATTGAGTTGGTTTTGTTTTTGGAAATAAACCAATTAGATCTTCTGCTCAGTTATGAAATGTTCATTTATCAAACATTATGCAATATTTTGAATTCATGGTTGAAAATTTATCAAATATCGTGCTCTATTTTTACTTGGACATAGATTACTTTGTCCCGGTTTGGGGTGAGGATTCTCAAAGCGACAAATGTAATACAACATTGGAACCTATTTTTCTAATGGCTTCTCGATACATTTCTAGCTTCTGAACATGATGAGATCCTTATGCTCGGCTAAAAAAAGACACCTCAGACATAGTCCGGCGTTGGAGCTCGGTTGCAAGAGGAAACCGCCGCACGGAAAACACTTCGAACCCGAGGTGTGGCATAAAAAATAACAAGGCATTGATAAAGGCCGAAGACTTAAAGGGCTCCTCGGATGCCCGACGTGTGAACTCTTCGGATTTAGCTCGGCAATCCTCAAGATCGAAGATGGGAAGATTTGTTGAGCCATTTTTCAAGACCGAGGACCGAAGATGAAGAACACTTTGGAAGAACCGAGGAGCGTCCCCACCTTGAAGACTGGTTGAGGGGGCTAATGATGGTTTCATGAACTAGGGGGTACTCACCACATCATCTCCCGACCAGGTGGGTTGAGCCGAGGACCCCCATGGCGATTCACTCATGGGCCACTTCGGGCAGCCCATGCCGCATACAAGCAAGATTCCACAAGACTTGGTGATCAAGACAAGGACTCCTCTCCGCCAACGTATTCGGATAGGACACTTATTTTCCTAGGGCCTTTGGTACATTATATAAGCCGAGGCCAGACTAGTCCATACCGAGATAGGCTAGATCGTTAGAATCATACACAACGACATACGATCCCGAGGTACATCAACTCTGTAATCGATACATCATCATCAATATAAACAAGAGCATGATGTTGGGTTTTACCTCCATCAAGAGGGCCCGAACGTGGGTAAACACCGTCTCCTTCGTCTCATGTTACCCATCGATCCAAGATCCACAGCTCGGCACCCCCTACCCCGAGGTCTGCCGGTTTTCACACCGACATCTCCATCATCCTAAAGGCCAAATAAAAAAGAGAGGGACTAAAAAAAAGAGGAAAGCCCCTCCCAAAAAAATGAGAGAAAAGAGAGAAGGGACAATTGCTACTATCTTTTTCCACACTTGTGCTTCAAAGTAGCACCATGTTCTTCATTGTAGAGAGTGTAATGTTTAGTCAATTTCATATACTAGTGGGAATTTTTCATTATAGAACTTGGCTTCTATATTCCAACGATGGGCTTCCTCAAATGCCCTAGGTCTTCGTGAGCAAGCAAGTTGGATGCACACCCACTAGTTTCTTTTGTTGAGCTTTCATTCATATTTAGCTCTAGTGCATCTGTTGCATGGCAATCCCTACTCACTCACATTGATATCTATTGATGGGCATCTCCATAGCCAGTTGATATGCCTAGTCGATGTGAGACTATCTCCCTCCTTTTTGTCTTCTCCACAACCACCTCTATTCCACCCATAGTGCTATGTCCATGGCTCATGCTCATGTATTGCGTGAAAATTGAAAGGTTTGGAAAGATAGAGTATGAAAACAAGTGCTTGGCTGAAATCGAGGTTGTGCATGATATGAATATTTTGTGTGATGAAGAGGGAGCATAGCCAGACTATATGATTTTATAGAGATAACTTTCTTTAGCCATAGTATTTTGAGAAGACATGATTGCTTTGTTAGTATGCCTGAAGTATTGTTATTTTTTATGTCACTATAGACTTTTATCTTGAATCTTTCAGATCTGAACATTCATGCCACAATTAAGAGAATTACATTGAAAAACTATATTGGTTAGCATTCCACATCAAAAATTCTTTCTTTATCATTTACCTACTCGAGGACGAGTAGGAATTAAGCTTGGGGATGTTGATACGTCTCCAACGTATCTATAATTTTTTTATTGTTCCACGTTATTATATTATCCTTCTAGGATGTCTTATGGGCTTTATTAAACACTTTTATATGATTTTTTGTGACTAACCTATTAACCCAGAGCCCAGTGCCAGTTTTTGTTTTTCTCCTGTTGTAGGGTTTTACAGAAAGGGAATATCAAACGGAGTCCAATTGACGAGCCAATTTTTTATATTTTTTCTGGACAAAAAGAAGCCCTCGAAGCAAAAGAGTTGGGCCAGGAGAGCCACGGGCTGCCCTCGAGGGTGGAGGGCGCGCCCTGGGAAGGTTGTGGCTCCCTCCTATCTCGAGGACAGCCCAGAAGCCCTCCTAACCTGTGCCTTACGCCAAAAAATCCTATAAATACTGAAACCTTCGGAAATTAACCTAGATCGGGAGTTCCGCCGCCAAAAGCCTCTGTAGCCACCGAAAACCAATCTACACCCGTTCTGGCACCCTACCGGAGGGGGGAATCCCTCTCCGGTGGCTATCTTCATCATCCCAACGCTTTCCATGACGAGGAGGGAGTAGTCCACCCTCCGGGCTGAGGGTATGTATCAGTAGCTATGTGTTTGATCTCTCTCTCTCTCTCTCTCTCTCTCTCTCTCTCTCTCTCTCTCTCTCTCTCTCTCTCTCTCTCTCTCTATCTCTCTCTCGTGTTCTTGAGATGACACGATCTTGATGTATCGCGAGCTTTGCTATTCTGGTTGGATCTTATAATGCTTCTCCCTCTCTACTCTCTTGTAATGGATTGAGTTTTCCCTTTGAAGTTATCTTATCGGATTGAGTCTTTAAGGATTTGAGAACACTTGATGTATGTCTTGCACGTGTTTATCTATGGTGACAATGGGATATCATGTGATCTACTTGATGTATGTTTTGGTGATCAACTTGCGGGTTTCGTGACCTTGGGAACCTAGGCATAGGGGTTGGCACACGTTTTCGTCTTGACTTTCCGGTAGAAACTTTGGGGTACTCTTTGAAGTTCTATGTGTTGGCTGAATAGATGTTTCTGAGATTGTGTGATGCATATCGTATAATCATGCCCACGGACACTTGAGGTGACAATGGAGTATCTAGGTGACTTTAGGGTTTTGGTTGATTTGTATCTTAAGGTGTTATTCTAGTACAAACTCTATGATAGATTGAACGTTACTACGGACTCTTGAATAGATCAATCAGAAAGAATAACTTTGAGCTGGTTTCGTACCCTACCATAATCTTTTCGTTTGTTCTCCGCTATTAGTTACTTGTGAGTGACTCTTTGTTGCATGTTGAGGGCTAGTAATATGATCCAATTATGTTATCCTTGTTGAGAGAACTTGCACTAGTGAAAGTATGAACCCTAGGCCTTGCCTACTATCATTGCAACACCGTTTATGCTCACGTTTACCACTTGCAACCTTGCTGTTTTTATATTTTCAGTTTACAAATATCTACCATCCATATTGCACTTGTATCACCATCTCTTCGCCGAACTAGTGCACCTATACAATTTACCATTGTATTGGGTGTGTTGGGGACCCAAGAGACTCTTTGTTATTTGGTTGCAGTGTTGTTTGAGAGAGACCATCTTCATCCTACGCCTCCCACGGATTGATAAGCCTTAGGTCATCCACTTGAGGGAAATTTGCTACTGTCCTACAAACCTCTGCACTTGGAGGCCCAACAACGTCTACAAGAAGAAGGTTGTGTAGTAGACATCACGCGTCTATGCGGGGAGCTCATCGAGACCAAGAAGCCGGCGAGTGGCGACGGCCTCCTCCCTCTCTTGCGTGCCCGCCATCATGCGCTGTGACACGAAGGTCCATGGATCTTCCCTCCCCCTGCTAGGGACGCCATCAAGGTCCGCCCCCTTCCTCCCTTTCCTTCCATTCCCTAGGGCTCACGCTGTCACACACGCACACTCGATGCAGGGAGAGGAGGACAAAGCCCAGCAGCAACAACTCACCAACACCTACTCCAAAGACATGGACCAACAGCAGTGCTACTTCTCGAGCTTGTGTTGTATTCCCTCGAAGAGAAAAGGGTGATGCAGCATAGTAGCGTAAGTATTTCCCTCAGTTTTTGAGAACCAAGGTATCAATCCAGTAGGAGACCACGCGCGAGTCCCCCGCACCTGCACAACAAATAAGAACTTCACAGCCAACGCGATAAGGGGTTGTAAATCCCTTTACGGTCACTTACGAAAGTGAGATCTGGTAGATAGGATAGTATAATATTTTTGGTATTTTTGATATAAGAACAGAAAGTAAATAAAGCAATAAGCAACGGCGACAGAAATTGAAGGGAAAGTAATATGAAAAAGATAGGTTTCACTAGTGGCTTCTCTCATGAAAGCAGAATTCTACGATGGGTGAACAAATTACTGTTGAGCAATTGATTGAAAAGCGCATAGTTATGAGAATATCTAGGCATGATCATTATATATAGGCATCACATCCGTGACAAGTAGGCCGAAACAATTCTGCATCTACTACTATTACTCCACACATCGACCGCTATCCAGCATGCATCTAGAGTATTAAGTTCATAAGAACAGAGTAATGCTTTAAGCAAGATGACATGATGTAGAGGGAAAAACTCAAGCAATATGATATAAACCACATCTTTTTATCCTAGATGGCAACAATACAATACGTGCCTTGCTGCCCCTGCTATCACTCGGAAAGGACACCGCAAGATCGAACCCAAAGCCAAGCACTTATCCCATTGCAAGAACTATAGATCTAGTAGGCCAAACCAAACCAATAAATCGAAGAGACTTGCAAGGATATTATAACCATACATAAAAGATTTCAGAAAAGAATCAAATATTGTTCATAGATAATCTTGATCATAAACCCACAATTCATCGGATCTCGACAAACACACCGCAAAAAGATTACATCGAATAGATCTCCTCGACGATCGAGGAGAACTTGTATTGAGATCCAAAAAGAGAGAAGAAGCCATCTAGCTAATAACTATGGACCCGAAGGTCTGTGGTAAACTACTCGCAACTCATTGGTGAGGCTATGGCGTTGATGTAGAAGCACTCCGTGGTAGATCCCCCCTCAAGTGGAGCTCCGGAACAGGCCCCAAGATGGGATCTCACAGGAACAGAAGGTTGCAGCGGTGGAATTAGGGTTTTCTTTGTTTCCTCGATGTTTTTAGGGTACATGGATATATATAGGAGGAAGGAGGCCATCGGGGGAGCCAGAGGGGGCCCACGAGGGTGGGGGGGCGCCCTGGACCCTCGTGGCCACCTCCTTTGTTCCCTCGCGTGTACTCCAACGCTTCTGTGTAGATACGTTTCCAAAAATAGCTCTCCCGAAGGTTTCATTCCGGTTGGACTCCGTTTGATATTCCTTTTCTGCGAAACTCTGAAATAGGCAAAAAAAATAGCAATTTTCACTGGGCCTTGGGTTAGTAGGTTAGTCCCAAAAATAATATAAAAGTGTATAATAAAGCCCATTAAACATCCAAAACAGAACATATAATAGCATGGAACAATGGAAAATTATAGATACGTTGGAGACGTATCAAGCATCCCCAAGCTTAATTCCTGCTCGTCCTCGAGTAGGTAAATGATAAATCCATGATTTTTTATGTGGAATGCTAACTAACATAATTCTCAATGCAATCTCTTTGTTGTGGCATGAAAGTTCAGATCCGAAAGATTCAAGATTAAAGTTCATGTTGACATAAGAATAATAATACTTCAAACATACTAACAAAGAAATCATGTCTTCTCAAAATAACATGGCCAAAGAAAGTTCATCCCTACAAAATCATATAGTTAGGCTATGCTCCATCTTCGTCACACAAAATATTCCAATCATTCACAACCCCGGTTTCAGCCAAGCACTTGTTTCATACATTATTTTTTTCAAACTCTTTCAACTTTCACGCAATATATGAGTGTGAGCCATGGACATAGCACTATGTGGGATAGAATGGTGGTTGTGGAGAAGACAAAAAAGAGGAAGATGGTCTCACATCAACTAGGCATATCAATGGGCTATGGAGATGCCCATCAATAGATATCTATGTGAGTGAGTAGGGATTGCCATGCAACGGATGCACTAGAGCTATAAATGTATGAAAGCTCAACAAAAGAAACTAAGTGGATATGCATCCAACTTGCTTGCTCACGAAGACCGAGGGCATCTGAGGAAGCCCATCGTTGGAATATACAAGCCAAGTTCTATAATGAAAATTCCCACTAGTATATGAAAGTGACTAAACAAGATACTCTCTATCATGAAGATCATGGTGCTACTTTGAAGAACAAGTGTGGAAAAAGATAGTAGCATTGTCCTTTTTCTTTTTCTTTTTCTTTTCTATTTTTGTTGTTGGGCCTTTTTTCTTTTTTTTTCTTTGGCCTTTCCATCTTTTTATTCTTTTTTCTTTTTTTTGGGATAATGCTCTAATAATGACGATCATCACACTTATATTGATTTACAACTCGATATTACAAGTCAATACTAGAACAAAGTATGACTCTATATGCATGCCTCCGGCGGTGTACCGGGATGTGCAATGAATCAAGAGTGACATGTATGAAAAATTATGCATGGTGGCCTAGCCACAAATACGATGTCAACTACATGATCATGCATGGCCATATGAGAATGATGAAGTGTGTCATAGCAAACGGAACGGTGGAGAGTTGCATGGCAATATATCTCGGAATGGCTATGGAAATGCCATGATAGGTAGGTTTGGTGGCTGTTTTGAGGAAGGTACATGGTGGGTGTATGGTACCGGCGAAAGTTGCGCGGTACAAGAGAGGCTAGCAATGGTGGAAGGGTGAGAGTGCGTATAATCCATGGACTCAACATTAGTTATAAAGAACTCACATACTTATTGCAAAAATCTACAAGTCATCAAAACAAAGTACTACACGCATGATCCTAGGGGAAGGGTTGGTAGGAGTTAACCATCGCGCGATCCCGACCTCCACCCAAAGGATGACACTCAATGAAATACCTCATGCTTCAAATTTTTCACACAACGGTTACCATACGTGCATGCTACGGGACATGCAAACCTTAACACAAGTATTTCTCAAATTCACAATTACTCTACTAGCACAACTCTAATATCACCATCCTTATATCTCAAAACAATCATCAAGTATCAAACTTCTCATAGTATTCAATGCACTTTATATGAAAGTTTATACTATACCCATCTTGGATGCCTATCATATTAGGACTAGTTTTATAACCAAGGCACATTACCATGCTGTTCTAAAAGACTCTCAAATAAATATAAGTGAAGCATGAGAGATCAACAACTTCTACAAAATAAAACCACCACCGTGCTCTAAAAGATATAAGTGAAGTACTAGAGCAAAACTATCTATCTCAAAAGATATAAGTGAAGCACTAGAGCAAAACTATCTAGCTCAAAAGATATAAGTGAAACACATAGGGTATTCTAATAAATTCTAATTCATATTTATCTCTCTCAAAATGTGTGTCCAGCAAGGATGATTGTGGCAAACTAAAAAGCAAAGACTCAAATCATACATGACGCTCCAAGCAAAATACATATCATGTGGTGAATAAAAATATATTATCTAGTATATTTACCGATAGATGAAGATGAAAGAAGGGATGCCTTCCCAAGGCATCCCCAAGCTTAGGCTTTTGGTTGTCCTTGAATTTTACCTTGGGGTGCCTTGGGCATCCCCAAGCTTAGGCTCTTGTCACTCTTTGTTCCATAGTCCATCAAAGCCATACTCAAAACTTGAAAACTTCACAACACAAAACTTCGCCAAAAATCTCGTGAGCTCCGTTAGTATATAAGAAAACAAAGCACCAATCAAAGGTACTGTAATGAACTCATTCTTTGTTTATATTGGTGTTAATCCTACTGTATTTCCAACTTCTCTATGATGCATACCCTCCGATACTACTCATAGATTCATCAAAATAAGCAAACAACACACGAAAAATAGAATCTGTCAAAAACAGAACAGTCTGTAGTAATCTGTAACTTTCGAATACTTCTGTACCGCCAAAAAAATTGAAATAAATTGGTAAATTTGAGGAATTTGTCTACTAATCATCTGCAAAAAGAATCAACTAAATAGCACTCTCCAGTAAAAAAAATCACAGGCAAACTCGTGAGCGCTAAAGTTTCTGTTTTTTACAGCATGATCATATAAACTTCACACAAGTCTTCCCAAAGGTTCCACTTGGCACACACACTATTTAAAACACAAAACCACATCTAAACATAAGTTAGATGCAATATTTATTCCTAAACAGAAGCAAAAACAAAGAAAATAAAATAGGGTTGCCTCCCAACAAGCGCTATTGTCTAACGCCCCTAGCTAGGCACGATACAAGAATAGATCTCGGTATTGCCATCTTTGGTAGGCAATCCATAAGTGGCTCTCATAATAGATTCATAAGGTAATTTGATTTTCTTTCTAGGAAAGTGTTCCATGCCTTTCCTTAACGGAAATTGGAATATAATATTTCCTTCCTTCATATCAATAATTGCACCAATCGTTCTTAGGAAAGGTGTACCAAGAATAATGGGACATGAAGGATTGCAATCTATATCAAGAACAATGAAATCTATGGGCACATAATTCCTATTGGCAACAATAAGAACATCATTAATCCTTCCCATAGGTTTCTTAATGGTAGAATCCGTAAGACGCAAATTTAAAGAACAATCATCAAGCTCATGGAAACCTAACAAATCACACAAAGTTTTTGGGATTGTAGAAACACTTGCACCCAAATCACACAAATCAAAGCATTCATGATCCTTAATTTTAATTTTAATAGTAGGTTCCCACTCATCATAAAGCTTTCTAGGGATAGAAACTTCTAATTCAAGTTTTTCTTCATAAGATTGCATCAAAGCATCAACTATGTGTTTGGTAAAAGCTTTATTATGATTATAAGCATGCGGAGAATTTAGTCCGGATTGCAACAAGGAAATACAATCTATTAAAGAGCAATTATCATAATTTGATCCCTTGAAATCCAAAATAGTGGGTTCATCACTATGCAAAATTTTAATCTCTTCAATCCCACTTTAAACAAATTTAGCATCAAGATCTACAAACTCTGAATCATTGGGACACCTTTTAACTAAAGTAGACTCGTCTCCAGTCCCATCTTTATCAAGATTCATACTAGAAAACAAGGATCTAATAGGAGACACATCAATAACTTTCAGATCTACATCTTTATTTCAATGATAACTAGAAGAACACGCTTTCATAAAGCAATCTTTTTTAGCACGCATGCTAGCGGTTCTTTCTTTGCACTCATCAATGGAAATTCTCATGGCTTTGAGAGACTCATTTGATATCATGCTTGGGTGGAATAGATCTGAGTTTCAAAGAATCAACATCAAGAGTAATTATATCCACATTTCTAGCCAACTCATCAATCTTAAGCAATTTTTCTTCAAGCAAGGCATTGAAATTCTTTTGCGAATCCATAAACTCTTTAACAGTAGTTTCAAATTCAGAGGGCATCTTACCAAAATTTCCGTAAGAGTTATTGTAGGAATTACCATAATTATTAGAGGAATTACTAGGAAAAGGCTTATGATTAAAGTTTCCTCTATAAGCATTGTTACCAAAATTATTCCTACCAATAAAATTCACATCCAAAGATTCATTATTATTTTCAATCAACGTGGACAAAGGCATATCATTAGGATCAGAAGAAGCACTCTTAGTAGCAAATAATTTCATAAATTCATCCATCTTTCCACTCATAACACTAATCTCTTCAATAGCATGCACTTTTTTACTAGTAGATCTTTCGGTGTGCCATTGAGAGTAGTTAACCATAATATTATCTAGGAGTTTGGTAGCTTCTCTTAAGGTAGTTTCCATGAAAGTGCCCCCCGCGGCCGAATCTAAAAGATTTCTAGAAGCAAAATTCAAGCCGGCATAATTTTTTTGTATAATCATCCATAAGTTCAAACCATGTGTAGGACAATTACGTATCATTAATTTCATTCTCTCCCAAGCTTGTGCAACATGCTCATGATCTAGTTGCTTAAAATTCATAATATCGTTTCTATGACAGATAATCTTAGCGGGAGGAAAATACTTAGAGATAAAAGCATCTTTGCACTTATTCCATGAATCAATACTATTTCTAGGCAAAGAGGAAAACCAAGTTTTAGCACGATCTCTAAGTGAAAACGGAAATAGCTTCAATTTAACAATATCATTATCCGTATCCCTCTTCTTTTGCATATCACACAAATCAACAAAGTTGTTTAGATGGGTAGCGGCATCTTCACTAGGAAGGCCAGAAAATTGATCTTTCATGACAAGATTCAACAGGGCAACATTGATCTCACAAGATTTAGCATCGGTAATAAGAGCAATTGGAGTGCTAATAAAATGATTGTTATTGGTATCGGAAAAATCACACAATTTGGTCTTGTTTTTAGCCATAGTGACAAGCAAGCAATCCACCACACAAGCAAACAACAGGAAAGCGAACGATAAACACATGGAAAAAGAAGGGCGAATAAAACGGCAAGGGTGAAGTGGGGGAGAGGAAAACGGGAGGCAAATAATGTAATGTGAAGGATAAGGGTTTGTGATAGGTACTTGGTATATGAATTTTGTGTAAGCCTCCCCGACAATGGCGCCATAAATTTTTCTTGCTACTTCTCGAGCTTGCGTTGTATTCCCTCGAAGAGGAAAGGGTGATGCAGCACAGTAGCGTAAGTATTTCCCTCAGTTTTTGAGAACCAAGGTATCAATCCAGTAGGAGACCATGCGCGAGTCCCTCGCACCTGCACAAACTAATAAGAACTTCAGAGCCAACACGATAAGGGGTTGTCAATCCCTTTACGGTCACTTACGAAAGTGAGATCTGATAGATAGGATAGTATAATATGTTTGGTATTTTTGATATAAGAACAGAAAGTAAATAAAGTAATAAGCAACGGTGACAGAAATTGAAGGGAAAGTAATATGATAAAGATAGACCCGTGGGCCATAGGTTTCACTAGTGGCTTCTCTCATGAAAGCAGAATTCTACGGTGGGTGAACAAATTACTATCGAGCAATTGATAGAAAAGCGCATAGTTATGAGAATATCTAGGCATGATCATTGTATATAGGCATCACGTCCGTGACAAGTAGACCGGAACGATTCTGCATCTACTACTATTACCCCACACATCGACAGCTATTCAGCATGCATATAGAGTATTAAGTTCATAAGAACAGAGTAATGCTTTAAGCTAGACGACATGATGTAGATGGATAAACTCAAGCAATATGATATAAACCCCAACTTTTTATCCTCGATGGCAAGAATAAAATATGTGCCTTGCTGCCCCTGCTATCACTGGGAAAGGACACCGTAAGATTGAACCCAAATCCAAGCACTTCTCCCACTGCAAGAACTATAGATCTAGTAGGCCAAACCAAACCAATAATTTGAAGAGACTTCAAGGATATTATAATCATACATAAAAGATTCCAGAAAAGAATCAAATATTGTTCATAGATAATCTTGATCATAAACCCACAATTCATCGGATCTCGACAAACACACCACAAAGAGATTACATCGAATAGATCTTCTCGAAGATCGAGGAGAACTTTGTATTGAGATCCAAAAAGAGAGAAGAAGCCATCTAGCTAATAACTATGGACCCTAAGATCTGTGGTAAACTACTCACAACTCATTGGTGAGGCTATGGCGTTGATGTAGAAGCCCTCCGTGGTAGATCCCCCCTCCGGCGGAGCTCCGGAAGAGGCCCCAAGATGGGACCTCACAGGAATAGAAGGTTGCGGTGGTGGAATTAGGGTTTTCTTTGTTGCCTCGATGTTTTCAGGGTACATGGATATATATAGGAGAAAGGAGGGCATCGGGGGAGCCAGAGTGGGCCCACGGGGGTGGGGGCGCGCCCAGGGGAAGGGACGCACCCTGGACCCTCGTGTCCACCTCCTTCGTTCCCTCGTGTGTACTCCAAGTCTTCTGGGTAGATACGGTTCCAAAAATAACTCTCCCGAAGGTTTCATTCTGTTTGGACTGCGTTTGATATTCCTTTTCTGTGAAACTCTGAAATAGGCAAAAAACTGCAATTTGCACTTGGCCTTGGGTTAGTAGGTTAGTCCCAAAAATAATATAAAAGTGTATAATAAAGCCCATTAAACAGCCAAAACATAATATATAATAGCATGGAACAATCAAAAATTATAGATACGTTGGAGACGTATCAAGCAGCAACTGAAGGTCCCTTCTCCATGCCTCGCTCTACCAATCGTTTCAGTTTTGATTTCATTCCTCTGATGCTTTCTTGCTACTCTGAGTTTTCGCTGTTGAGATCAAATTGGCTGTATGATCATGTGAATGGTGCTTTAGTTTGTAGTCCGACCTTACTGATATTTTAACTGAATGTGTCGACCTTGCTGATATGTAAACTGTGTAAATTTGATATCCTATTAGTAGAATATAGAGAGAAACCTGACGTGTACCTGTACAATACAATACTTATGTAGCTTGTCATTTCTTTCAGTCAACACGGAGTTTCAGAGACATGGAGTAGTAGCTGAATTTTAAAGTACTCCATTTATTTGGAGACTTGGAGTAGAAAGAAGAACACACGACACTTGTTATATTTGTGCGTCCATTTATTTGGAGACTTGGAGTAGAAAGAAGAACACACGACACTTGTTATATTTGTGCGTCCATTTATTAGGAGCGACACCTGTGTGTTTACATATCAAATTTATTTGGTGTAACTGACTACTACAGGGAATGGTAGGAGTAGTTGTTATGTGTACAGCAACATGGATTCTACATATCAATTTGATATGCAGAACTACAGGAAATGCTACCATTTCTAATTCGAAAATTATAGTTCATTCAGTAAATTTTGTGCACCCCAAATTTGTTGGTGCTTTACTTGGAGTACTGCTTGCTGCAAGTACTTAACTGAACTTAACATATGTTAGATGGTCAGAGAGATTTGTCAGAGAACTACTCCATAAGTATTTAACTGAATTTAACATATTTTACTTGGAGAATCCCATAGAAATGTTCCATAGCCGGTGGTCCGTGCGGCGGTCTGAAACTGCACTTCCTGAAATTTCCGGCTTGTATTGCTTGTTGAAATTTCTTACTAGGAAATGCTAAGAATAGATTGGAGTATTTCATACTGTAGTTGTTCATATTCTTGATTGCTTAGAATTTCTTCAGGTCTTAGCAAGTTTCCAGTTAATTAAAATTAACTTTTTAGTTAATTAAAATCCAGTTAACTTATCATACAAATGATCATACAAATGATGAGGCGTTATATAGCTCCTGGCACAACCGTGTCACCCCCAGTACTACTACCCCAGTAGTAATACTGGAGTGCGCATACTCGCGCATGCAACGCAAGCCTTGATTGACATTTCAAGCCACTCCAGCAAGGCTTTCACCACAACCATGTAGAGTAGCCAATGAGCAAATTTAGCTAGCTGCCTGAACTGTCTTGTGCTAGTACTCGTAGTACATACTCTTCAGATAAAGTTGTTTATAAATGCTTTACTAGCCAGTAGCTTAGCTGTACTTTTTGTCACACTAACACTAACAATCAACTGCAAGACTATGAATGGAGACACTATGCTTAATTAGTGATCATACAAATGATGAGGAGTTCGAATGATCACACAAATCAGGAAATTCAAAATCTTATCACAACAAGGAGTTATTAAAATGATCATACACAAAGTTCAAAAAAACATTAGGCGTTAATTATGCGTTTGGGCACCTACTTGCGCTTTTCTAGCTTAGGAGTTATTAGGCGAAATTAGGCGTTAGTACTGTAACGTGAAGAAATAAGCTAGATGGGCTGACCTAGCCCATTAAACCACATGCCCATCTTCATATCCTCCTACTAAAGCTCTCGTCTGGTGCAGTTGATTGGAAATTTAGGTTTCCTCTTCGCGCCGCCTCCCCCCCTTCGTCCTCTCTGTCTTGCTGCACGAGGTTGCCTCTCTCCCTCTTGCTCCGTCCCTCGCCGGAGAAGCTCGGTCCTTCGCTGGAGAAGATCAATCCCTCGCTAGAGAAGCTCGATCTGTCGTCGGGGCAGTTGAATCCCTCGTCGGCGAGGATGAATCCTCGCAGGGGAGGTCAAATCCTCGCTGGGCAGACTGATTTCTCGCCGGAGAGGTTGATTTCTCGCTAGCCGCTTTTTGAGCGCCTAGGGCCAAAGCGAGGCATTATGCCAATGCCTAGCGCTTAAGTGCACCTAGGCAAGCGCCTAATAGTGCTTTCTTGAACAGAGATCATACATATCAGAAAATTCAAAAACTTATGACAACAAGGAGTTACACATACTCCACACACACTCATAATCACAAGGATGCAACACAACAAGGAGTTACACATACTACACACACACTCATAATCACAAGGAGTTCCACTCATAATCACAAGGATGCATCTCAGATCTCTTGACAACAAGCATCGCACGCCTCATGACAAGAAGCATCTCAGGTCTCTTGACAAACAACAAGCATCTCAGGTCTCTTGACAAACAACAAGCATCTCAGGTGTCAGGGATATGACTAGCAGGTATAAACCGGCTAGTGTAAACCGGCTTTGTTATATTATACTTGTTTGTAATATTTAGTAAAGGCTACGGCCCATGAGATCTTAGGGCCCGTGTGTAGAGTTAAGGTTTGTAAACCGCCAAGAGATGTAACTTGAGAGATAAGGAAGAAAAGACAGAGACCGAGGCGGACACAAGTATGAGCCGGCCTCGGGACTCTGTAAACCGGACCAGGCGTACCCTCTATATAAAGGGACGACCCGGCGACGGTTCAGGGACAAGCAACAATCAACCCGTCGAGACACAGGCAAGCGAATCCGCTCCCTGTAATCCGACGCCCAAGCAATACCAAACCAACTAGACGTAGGCTTTTACCTTCATCGAAGGGGCCGAACTAGTATAAACCCTCTATGTCCTTTGTGTGCTATGAACCCCTTCAAGCTAACCCGTGCGATGGTTCCATCATCAAGTCCGCTAAACCGGACATCTGCCGTGCTATTTCCACGACAGTTGGCGCCCACCTTGGGGCCTCCGCACGATGGTTTCGAGTTCTTGAAGGGCGGCTTTGAAGGGCTCAAAGGTTACGCGGTCGGCCGGATGACCAAAAGTCGCCGCGGCCAGATCTACTTCGATGACGCAGGTTGGGGACCGGAGGCCGATTCGATCGAATAAGGGTACCGGGTTCCTTTCGGTGGCATCCAAGTCTTCATTGGCAAAATCGGCGAACCGGGACCTGAGCCGGACATCTTCCCCAACATCGTCGAGCCGGCTCAGCGTACGAGATCGGCCCGGATTCAGCCCGCCATGAAGCACGTGTTCATTGGAGCAATCCACGGAGTTCGAGCCGAGGACGGGTCGGAATCTGATGGTGCAACAGTTGTTTACTCAGACGGCGAATCTTCATCCGGAGAAACTGAATCTCTGTATCAGTTGCGGGACGGCCGGTCTGAAGGCGAGTCCGATGGAAACAGTATTCCGGGCCCCTTTGGCCCGCCAAACCGGGTGGCTGTCTTTATGGCCGGTTCACAGCCCCTGGTGAACGGGACGACAGCTGAAGCTGGCGTACGGGGAGCGGCATGACCCTCTCACTTACTGATGTTCTATCCACCTTGATGGATGAATTCACAGCTAAAGCGGTGGAAACGGTAGCTCCAGCAGACAAGGCGCATCATGATGCAGAGCTCCTTCAGTTGAAAGGCCGGATTGATCAGTTAAAAGAAGATCTGAAGGCAGAGAGAGAGATGATAGCAGCGAGACAGGCGGAGCTGGATGATCAGGCTTTCTACCTAAGGATGGAGCAAGCTTCTATGGAAGGAGTAAGGGGACGAAAGTACCAGTCTCGTCTGCCGCCGGTTTATGAGGCAACAAATCTGTTCAGGACACCTGGGGCTGGGACTAGTAATAATCCGGTTCCAAGCCGAAGGGCACCTCCCGCCAGGGAGGAGCCGGTTCAGCAGCCCACCGCAGAGCGGGATCGTCGGATTACGTCGTCACCTTACGCTCCCGCCCCTCCAGGTCATTATTCAAACCCTTTGGATAACATCGCTGCAGCTGCTGCATGTTTGGCTGCTTTACCTGTAGAGGAGACGTCCCCGGTGGCAATGGAGGCGCGCAGGGTCAAGGAGCTGCTTAATACGGCGTTGATACAGCAGCAAGCATATTCTCATAGCAGGCAAAGGCTACATTCAACACCACGTCCCAGCCGAAGTTATACTAGGCATTGGGAGGAGCCAGAAGTGTCTAGCAGTGAAAGCAGGAGGCATCAGCGCAGGCAGGATAATCCGGCGGGTGCGGCGGTACCAGCTCCGGATATAAACCGGGTTAGATCAGGAGCTCGGGAGGAGGTTCGTCAAACAACGCCGGTTCACACAGCCACTGCAGAAACAGGAGTTACGACGAGTTCTTTCGGGGTGCAGTGTCCTATCCCCGCTTTACGGGGTGTCAAGCTGCCTAAAGATTTTAAGGGGCCCCGCAAGGTACCTAATTACACAGCAGATTTAGCTCCAGAAGCTTGGGTTGAAAGTTATGAGATGGCCATGGAGATGCTGGACGTGGATGAATCGGCTTGTGCTAAGTATTTTACTATGATGCTCGAAGGTACGGCCCGGACCTGGCTGAAAGCTCTACCCCCGAACTCTATTGGATCATGGGGGGAACTACGCAGCCAGTTTATCAAAAACTTCAAAGATACATGCAAACAGCCGATGTCAGTGGTGGATCTAGCAGCTTGTGTGCAAGGAGAGCAGGAGTCTACAACAGCTTGGGTACGGAGAGTAGCAGAGATTTTACACTCTTCGAATAGTATTAATCCTAGTACGGCGATAGTGACTTTGGAGAACAATTGCCGGTTTGAATCTTTAAAGTTAAAGCTCGGACGGCTTAAAAGGGACTGCAATGATATGGGAACTCTCATGAGTGCCCTGGTGAAATACGGAGACTCTGATAATACCAAGTATCCAGAAGCGGAAGGAGACAAGACTGGGAAGGTTAGCAAGTCTGGTAAACCGGCGCAAATTAATCCGGCTACCACAAGTTTTTTGGGCAAATGGAAGGCAGAGGGTGGTTCTGACTTCGTGGCTAGCACTCAAGTTCTAGGGGATTTTCAGCATAGCCTAGGAGATCCACCTTCACAAACCGGCGGAGGAAAACTTAGCTGGGATCAAGAGTTAGATCAGCCTTGTCCGAAGCATAGCGCAAGAGGGAAACCGGCAAAGCATACCATGAGGGAGTGCATACCCCTTATGAAGGCAGTGGCGGGCCGTTTCAATCCTCATAATCGACCTCCAAATGGCGGATCAGGTCCTGGATTTTATGGTCCGGGTCATCAGGGGAACAGCTCCGGATCAGGATATAGGGGCAATAGCAATGGTTATCAAAACCGGGCAGGTAATCAGAATAATCAAGGGAATTATAATGGCCAGGGCAATCAGTCGCATCATCAAGGTGGTTACAATAATCAGAGTAATCAGCAGCAGAGCCAAGGGAATTATAATGGTCACGGAAATCAGCAGCAACAGCGTCAGCAACAGCAGCCGCAATCTGGATATCAGAGTAATCCGAAGGAATTGAGCAGTGGGCAATATCATGTCTTCACCACAAGTCTGTGTAAGAGAGACCAGAAGGTTTATAAGCGGGCTGTTAATGCAGTTGAACCGGCGACACCGCAATTTCTTCGCTGGTCAGAGCAGCCCATTGTATGGAGCAGGGAAGACCACCCGATGCGGGTGGATAATCCGAGCCATTTAGCCTTGGTGGAAGCACCTCAAGTGGGAGGCTACAAATTCACTAAAGTTCTCATGGACGGTGGTAGCAGTATCAATATCTTGTACTATGAGACTTTTCGTCGTATGGGTCTGACGGATAAGAAGCTAAGGCAATCAAATACAGTGTTTCATGGAGTGGTCCCAGGTAAGTCAGCTTATCCGGTTGGAAAGATTGACTTGGAAGTTACCTTTGGGAATGAATATGATTCCAGATCAGAGATGATCACTTTCGAAGTCGTCAAGATCAAAAGTCCATATCACGCTCTGTTTGGAAGGACGGTTTATGCTAAGTTTATGGCTAGGCCGTGTTATGTTTATTTGCAGCTTAAAATGCCGGGTCATAAAGGCACGATCACGGTTCATGGAAGTCGCAAGATAGCAGTGGAATGTGAAGAAGGAGATGCAGCCTATGCAGAAGCAGTATGTGCCATAGAAGAGTTGAAATTTTATAAACATAATGTTGATCCGGCAGATATGACTCCGCTGAAGAAGCCAACTACCGAGCATGATCCGGCGTTGAAGTTTAAATCAGCAGAAGAGACCAAGCAAGTTGATTTTGTGCCTGGAGATTCGTCTAAGTAGTTCACTATCAGCGCTAACCTTGATCCCAAATAGGAAAGCGCGCTCATCGAGTTCATCCATGAGAACCGGGATATCTTTGCATGGAAACCTTCTGACATGCCAGGTATACCGAGGGAACTCGCTGAGCACAGTTTAAATATTGATCCGAAGTTTAAACCGGTCAAGCAGTATCTGCGCCGCTTCAATGAGGAGAGGCGCAAGGCTATAGGAGAAGAAGTGGCCAGACTTTTGGCCGCGGGGTTCATAGTAGAAGTTTTTCATCCGGAGTGGTTGGCTAATCCGGTGCTGGTGTTGAAGAAGAATGGGAAGTGGAGGATGTGTGTGGACTACACAGACCTCAATAAAGCTTGCCCAACGGATCCTTTTGCTCTCCCTCGCATTGATCAGATCATCGATGCCACAGCGGGATGTAAGCGGCTAAGTTTTTTGGATGCATATTCAGGGTATCACCAGATCAAGATGGCAGTTGAAGACCAAGAGAAGACAGCTTTCATAACTCCTTTTGGTGCTTTTTGCTATGTGTCTATGCCTTTTGGACTTAAATGTGCACAAGCAACTTATCAATGTTGCGTTCAGAATTGTCTAAAAGGGCAGATAGGGAGGAATGTTCATGCCTACGTGGATGACATTGTAGTCAAATCAAGGAAGGAAGGAACAATGATAGAGGATCTTAAGGAAACTTTTGATAATCTTCGAGCTTATAAGATGATGCTTAATCCGGAGAAGTGTGCTTTTGGTGTTCCGGCAGGTAAACTACTGGGATTCTTGGTCTCAAACAGAGGAATAGAAGCTAACCCAGAGAAGATCAAGGCCATCACATCTTTGACTAAACCGGTTTGCATCAACGATGTTCAGCGCATAGCTGGCCGGATCACAGCATTAAGCCGGTTCATCAGCCGTTTGGGAGAGAAGGCGATCCCACTTTACCAGATGTTGAGGAAAACAGACCGGTTTATATGGAGTGATGAGGCAAACGCAGCGTTTGAGGATCTGAAACGGCAATTGGCAAAACCACCGGTTTTAGCTGCTCCTATTGACAAGGAGCCGTTGCTGTTATACGTCGCTGCTAATGTACGGGCAGTTAGCGTTGCAATCGTGGTTGAGCGCAAGGAAGCAGGGAAGGAGTACCCGGTTCAACGCCCGGTTTACTACGTGAGTGAAGTACTCATTGAATCCAAGCAGAGATATCCTCATTGGCAGAAGTTGGTATATGGTGTGTTCATGGCAAACCGGAAGTTGAAACACTATTTCCAAGGTCATCCAATAACTGTGGTTAGTTCAGCACCGTTGGGGGATATAATCCAGAACAGGGAAGCCACGGGCAGAGTAGCAAAGTGGGCCATTGAGCTCAGCCCACATGAGTTGAAATATGTACCACGCACCGCTATAAAATCTCAAGCATTGGTAGATTTCATCAATGATTGGACAGAGTTGCAGACTCCTGAGTAGAAGCCGGATCTTACTTACTGGACGATTCATTTTGACGGTTCAAAACAGTTGGAGGGCTCGGGGGCTGGAGTTGTCTTGACTTCCCCCAGAGGTGATAAATTTTGTTACGTCCTCCGCTTATTGTTTCCTTGTACTAAGAATGCAGCAAAATATGAAGCACTGCTTCATGCTTTACGGCTAGCAAAGGAGATGAACTTAAGCCGGGTTAAGTGCTTTGGCGACTCAGATCTGGTGGCACAGCAAGTTTCTGGCAAGTGGGATTCAAGAGATCCCCTCATGGCGGCTTATAGACGAGAGGTTGAAGCAGTTGCAGGATACTTCAAAGGATATCAGGTGGATCATATAGACCGGCGGAGGAACGAAGCGGCTGATGCTCTAAGCCGGCTGGGGTCTCAACGTAAACCGGTGCCACCAAACACCTTTTTGGATGAATTACACAGTCCTTCGGTTCAGATACCGTCGGAGGAAGACCTAGCTGTTCCTGACCCAGAGGCACAGTTAGTTGCAGCGCTCCATGTTATTCCAGATTGGACGCTGCCCTATTTTGCATACCTGAGCCGAGGAGAGTTACCGGACGATGAAGAAGAAGCACGACAGATAATCCGGCGTTCTAAGTCCATGACGATTGCAAACGGAGAGCTTCACCATCGCAGTACTTCTGGAGTATTTCAGCGGTGTGTATCAGCTGAGGAAGGTTGTGAGATCCTTCGTGAGATTCATGAAGGGGATTGTGGTCATCATGCCGGTTCAAAATCGTTGGTGGCTAAAGCATTCCGACATGGTTTCTATTGGTTAACTGCTCATGCAGATGCGGCAGATCTGGTCCGGAAGTGTGACGCTTGTCAGAAATTTTCAAGGCGTGCTCTGGTTCCGGCACAGGAGCTCCGGATGATACCAATAACTTGGCCGTTTGCGACTTGGGGGCTTGATATGGTTGGACCCTTTAAGCGATCCCAAGATCAGAAAACTCATCTACTGGTAGCTGTAGACAAGTTTACAAAGTGGGTTGAAGCAGAACCTATAAGTAAGTGTGATGCAGCAACAGCAGTCAAATTCATCAAAAAAGTAATTTTCCGGTTTGGCTTTCCACACAGCATCATCACAGATAATGGCACCAATTTATCTCAGGGGGAGATGGAAGAGTTCTGTCAACGAGAGCATATTCGTTTGGACGTATCTTCTGTGGCCCACCCCCAATCCAATGGTCAGGCTGAAAGGGCAAATCAGGAGATTTTGCGAGGTATCAAACCCCGGCTTATGACACCTTTGCAGAGAACCCCAGGATGTTGGGTTGAGGAATTGCCATCTGTTCTTTGGAGTATCAACACTACACCAAACCGGTCTACAGGTTACACACCTTTCTTCATGGTTTATGGTGCTGAGGCAGTCCTTCCGAGCGATGTACGTCATGATTCACCAAGGGTGACGGCTTATGTTGAAGCAATCAACGAGAGAGCAAGACAGGACGGTTTAGACCGGCTGGATGAAGAGCGTGATATAGCTGCAGCACGATCTGCGATTTATCAACAAGACTTACGCAGATATCATAGCCGCCGGATTAGAACAAGGACGTTCCAGGAGGGTGACTTGGTACTCCGGCTCATCCAAGATCAAACAGATATGCACAAGCTATCCCCGCCTTGGGAAGGGCCCTTTGTGGTCAGCAAGAATCTACACAACGGTTCATATTACCTGGTGGATGTTCGAGAACGCAAGGACTCACGGACATCAGAAGAGGAGACGAAGAGGCCGTGGAACATCGCCCATTTACGGCCATACTATAGTTGAGCTACGTGCTCCAATGTATCCTATGTATATATTATGAGTAATGAATAAACCGGCACCCTCGGTAAACCGGGGGCTTAGCCCTTTTTCCATATACAAAAATCCTGTGAGGACAACCATACAAGTTTATTATCAGATATTATATTTCAATATATTGGCCGGTTTAGAAATTGATTTTTTTCAGAGTATGCAAAGGAGCAATAAAACTCTCTAAAAAACATGAGATCATATCCAGTTCGAAGAGAGGAGGCTTCACAATTTACCCACCGGTTCAGGAGGAACCCTGGAGACCCTCTGAAAAGTTGGATAATTCCACGTTCAGTGATTGGTTTAAATTTACCCACCGGTTCAGGAGGAACCCTGGAGACCCTCTGAAAAGTTGGATAATTCCACGTTCAGTGATTGGTTTAAATTTACCCACCGGTTCAGGAGGAACCCTGGAGACCCTCTGAAAAGTTGGATTATTCCACGTTCAGTGATTGGTTTAAATTTACCCACCGGTTCAGGAGGAACCATGGAGGCCCTCTGGGAGTGGTAACGCCGACGTCCCATTGATTGGCTCAGTTTTTATAATTCTATCGGCCCTCTGAAAAGTTGGATAATTCCACGTTCAGTGATTGGCTAGGCCCTCTGGGAAGAGTTGGATAAACCACGTCCTATTGATTGGCTTAGTTTTTATTTTTTGCGGTTCTATCGGCCCTCTGAAAAGAATGGTTTCGCCCACGTTCAGTGATTGGCTAGGCCCCCTGGGAAGAGATGGACAAACCACGTCCCATTGATTGGCTGAACCTTGCTTTGAGCCTGGCAGCTCTTAAAAAGCCTCGACTACATGGTCTTATTTGCAAAATTTGCATCTTTTTGCGTTTGTGTTTTATAACCCTTTAAACCGGAGTGGAGCAGCTACAGAAGCTGACCACATATCTATAAAGTAGAAAGTCTGGGTCATGAAAACCAGCATGAGTAACCCGGTGTTCATTAAACCCCGGATCATATCTCAGGCAAAAAGCTACAAATTTCTGAACAAAGTCTTGGAGAACAAGATGAACCGGAATTTATCATCAAGATGGACCGGAGTTTTTCGGGTTTCTAATTGGATCCATGAAGGTCTTCATCAAGCAACTTTAAGGTCCTACCGGATTAAGAATGTTGGGCGTATATAATCTCAGGTATAAAGTTATTACTGGTATAAAGATATACTTATTTGTCGTTTTAAGAGAACAATTTAATCAGTCCAGTGGTAAACCACTAGGACATATTTTTAGTATTATTTCCGCAGAAGCAGAAGATATGCAAGATAAACAATATCAGAGAACATTTCAATCGGCAGATATTTCACATAGAGAAAGACAGAATATCCAGATTAAAGCAGATCAAGTTTTAGCTATCCTATTACAAGGCATAGCAAGCCCGACGGATTGGAAATATTGTTTGGCGAAACACAGACTGCGATTACAGCAATAAAGTTTTAAAGTTATGCTCCTCCTTGTTGAGACGGCTGGCCATCACCTTGATCCGGAACCTCTTCATCTTCTTGAAGCGGTTGGAAATCCGGCACACGCCAGTCAATCTTCGTCAAGGCCCGGAAATACATCTCTTCGTTGATCAGTTCAAAAGGTTCGATATCTGGAGCGAAGGTATGAGGACGAACCGGCGGGATTAAATTGACGGTATCATAAACCGGCCGCTCCACCCGTTCGTTTTGCAAGTCATATCCAGGATGATACCTGGATAAATCGGACTCAGCTGCAAGCTTGCTGGCGAGGGGACGCATCTCTTTTGTCAAGGCGTAAAGATCTTTTGCAGTAAAAGTCGAGCCGTCATCTTTTGTATCAGGAAAACCGGTCAAAGCTTCCTCCGGATGAAGATCCGGGACCCAAGCCTTAGCCCTGGTAAGGGCCAGAAGAGCGCCACCTCGGGCAGCGGATTTTTTGACCTCTTCAAGACGAGCCGGCAAAACAGATAACTTGTTCAACGTATCTTGGATCGTCGTAGGGGCCGGTTTACCAAAAGAAGTTGCACTAATGATCCTCTGAGCGCCGGAATACAGCTGCTCGACCAAGGTGTAACATGCTTTAAGTTTCTTCCGTAAGTCATCCCCAAGATGGGAGACACGACGACCTGCATATAGATATTATGGTTAAACCGGCACAAATGGAGATTACATGGATAAAAGCAGGAGTTCAGATTATACTTACCAAAGACTGCAGAGGTCATCAGTTCAATCTACCGTTTTAAACCGGTTAATTTTTCGGTAACCGGATTAAGCGCCCCTTCAGCGTCCTGAACCCTTTTCTCCAGATCTTTCTTTTGGACCTCAAAAGAGGTCCGCTCTTCTTCAAAGTATTTCTTCAGATCTTCAGCAGTCTTTAAACTCACCTGAAGATCTTTTTTAGCCTTTGAAGCGGCAGATTCTGTTTCAGCAAGACGGCTCCGAAGTTCATCAATTTCAGCAGTGTTCCGGGTTAACTCAGCCTGCAAGCACAGTTAAAAGACAAGAGGTAAAAATCAGACAAGTCTCAAGCACACAAACAAGTTGTCTACTTGACACTTGGGGGCTAATGGCAGTTGAAGCAATAAGTAACAGCAATTCGAAGATTACAAGTCTCAAGCACACAAACAAGTTGTCTACTTGACACTTGGGGGCTAATGGATGGTTGAAGTGTCATCAGAAATTTTTACAAGTATCAAATACATAAACAAGTTATCCACTTGATACTTGGGGGCTAATGGATGGATCAATTGTTCAAACTATAAAGTTCCGGTTCACCTTCAGCACACAGCTAAACCGGAACTTGGGGGCTGTGATGGGATAAGAAGCATATCAAAAGTACAAAGTCAGAAGAAGAGGTTTACCTTATATTTCTCCTTCATCAAGTTAACCAAGCTCGCTTCGTAGTCGCGGCTGCTATGGAGCCGGTTTAGATACCCAGAATAAATTTCTTGGGCGCTCATATCGGTAAGATTGGATATTTCAGTACTCCATTTTCCCTTCTCTTTATATAACTTCTCCGTTTTAGCCGTATGTTTGGCTAAAACGGTAGGCTCAGCCGGAGCAACGAAGGCAGCTCCAGTCACCACAACATCTGGAGAAGCAGGTGCATTTGGGGGAGTCACAGTATGGGCAGGATTGGGAGATGCCGGATTAATCTGAGGAGAATTGACCCGGGCCGGACTTGGCGGATTATGGGCGTCTTCAGCAGTAGGATTCTCAGGAACGGAGACATGATCCGTAGGCGTAGGATCTTCAAGAGGAGCTATAGGCTCGCCTTCTGGAGGAACGATCGTTGCCGGATCATCAACCGGATCATTTGCAGTGGTCTCAGCAGGAGGCTTGTTTGCCTTGGATCTCTTGCTAGGTTTTGGTTTGCTGGAAAAAGTATACAAAATGAGTTAACATTATAAAGTAAAAAGGGATCATAAACCGGAAAGGTTAGAAAGTTACCCTGGGACAGTTTTCAATGGAGGAAGCTGTGTGGCAGTCGATTCACAAGAAGAAGACAGTGGAGTTTCCTGATAATCAGGGTCAGACGGTTTAAGAGGTTTTCGGATAAGCCCGGCCTTGGGATGAAGGAGAGTCGGAGAAAGTATCACCTCAGCACGGCGTTTTCGAGCCGGAGTTAAAGAAATTCCGGATGATTCCACTGCCAGGCCACTATGCCGAGTGGTCCGGCGAAGAGCTTCATGTTGTTGTTTCTTCAAAATAAAATTAGGATCCAACTGAGCATAAGGATGAGAAAATTGGTATTTCCGGACGGTCCGACGACTTTTTTGTGGAAGAGGTTCTGAATCAGAGGAAAGAAGGGTTACCTCAATTTCGGCCGGATCATCACCTTCAGCCAATTCCTGTGGAAAGGTTATCATTAGATACATATATAAGTTTAAAAGGCGAAATTCAAACCAGATTAAATCATACATCGGAATCTGGATCATCATCTTCAACAGGAGAACTGGCGTCAACAGCTGCTTTTCTTTTCTTATTGGCAAAGGTTTTTCGGCGTACTTGCTTGCCGGTTTTCTCCTGAGGCTTCCTCTTCCAGAAAGGATCATCAGACTATTCAAGAGAAAGAAAGACAATTGAAGAGACGGTTTAAATGAACGGATTACAAATACAGGGCAAAATAAAAACTTACTGCAGGCAGCTTGTTCTTCTTATAATAAGGAGCTAGCCCGACTTTGCTGCATTCTGCCAAGGAGACATTGAGCATCTTTTTCGCCGATTCAATAACCTCCGATTCAGATAATTTTTCCTTGGAAAACCGTTGAGGATCGTCCGGTTTACCAGAATATTGACACATCAGCTGTCATCGCTGGCTCAAGGGAAGAATACTGCAAGACAACCAGCAGCGCATAAAATCAGTTCCAATCAAGCCATTTGCTATGAAAGCCCTTAACCTGGAGAGCTGTGATGAAAACCGGGTCCGCTCGATAGAGCTGAGCCGTTGTGGCAGAGGGTGATTTTCCGGAATATGGGTTTCACGATAACCCGACAAAGGGTTCTCCCCTTCAGGAGAAGTGTCAACGCAATAAAACCATGACTTGTTCCAATCCTTGGGATGCGTGTGTAAAGCGGCGTGAGGAAAAACAACATCTCTCCTCTTCTGAATACTAATGCCACCGAGCTCTTGATGCGGTCCACTGGTAAATTATGTGCGCCGGTTCAGGTGGAAGAAGTCCCGGAACAGATCGACAGACGGTTCTTCTTGCAGATATACCTCCGAAAACACTTGAAAGTCACAGATATTTGAAACAGAGTTGGGTCCAATGTCCTGAGGGTGGAGTTGGAAGTCAGCAAGAACATCCCGGAAAAACTTTGAGCCGGGGGGAGAGAAGCCTCGAGTTATGTGATCAAAGAACACAATGACTTCCCCGGACCTGGGAGTGGGAGGGCATTCATTACCCGGAGCTCGCCACTTCAAAACAGACCGAGGGCCTAAGGTACCAATTTCAGAAATTTTGACCAAGTCTTCTTCTGTAATAATAGAAGGGACCCAGTCGCAGGAGACATACTGCTTGGCCATTGCAATGGAAGGACAAGTACTGGAAAAGATAAAGTGCAGAAAATGGATTATGCGAGTACAGCAGTATAAACCGGAAATTTATGAAAATTACGCAACGGTTTGAACTGAGGACTAATGGCATGATTAAACCGGCAATTACAGCGAGCTACGTCATTTCTGGTTCACGACATTAAAAGAGGAACAGCTAAACCGTTGCGTTCAATTTCAAAAGTTTTGCAAGAGAAAGTCATAACAGTTTAAACCGGGGTATATTTAATGGATCTACAAAGGAGAAGAAACAGTTTCCTTGTAAACAGTTAAAGTGGAGCAGATCTGGGCGTGCAAAGGAAAGAAAGATAAAGTACAAGAAAATACGAGAAGAAACGCCAGGGATCTTATACGGAGCAGATGAATCTATGGGATTAAATATATGTGGCGAGATCTAAAGCTAGTACTAGCGGAAGATCTGTTGACTGGGCCTAAAGGTCACAAATTTTCTACGAAGTTTGTATCTACGAGGAACAAGACGAAGCTTTCATGGAAAACTCTAATGGCGGAAGAACAAGGAAAGAACCCTAGAAGATACAGATCGGTAATGAGGAAGAAAGGACATACCTGGACAATGGAGGACAGCGGCGGAGTTCTCTGGTCGAAACAGGTTGATGCAGCGGCCAGGGAGGTCTTGACTCGGCGAGGTGACGACGGCGCTTCAAGCTCGGGCGTCAATGGAGTTTCTTGAGGCTCGGGCGGCGGACGAAGGAAGAAGAGGCGAGAAGAAGGAAGAGTGAAGGGGGACGGTGATATTTATAAGCGAAAGGACAGATGCGAAGCGACAGGTGCGGGATTCGAGGGGGTAAAGATCGGATAAAGATCCTTTTTGACGCCTCGATTTTCGGATAACCATTAAACAAAAGCTACAGTATAGCTCGCAGCGTTAAATGCGGAGATGATGTCACGGTCAGATTTAGTGATTTTCGAAGATGACGTCAGAGCCGGTTTACAAGAATATGAAGACAAAGAAGAAAATTATACAAGACAAAGAAGACTGATATGAACAAGTTCAAATCATTCTGGGGCCTAATGTCAGGGATATGACTAGCAGGTATAAACCGGCTAGTGTAAACCGACTTTGTTATATTATACTTGTTTGTAATATTTAGTAAAGGCTACGGCCCATGAGATCTTAGGGCCCGTGTGTAGAGTTAAGGTTTGTAAACTGCCAAGAGATGTAACTTGAGAGATAAGGAAGAAAAGACAGAGACCGAGGCGGACACAAGTATGAGCCGGCCTCGGGACTCTGTAAACCGGACCAGGCGTACCCTCTATATAAAGGGACGACCCGGCGACGGTTCAGGGACAAGCAACAATCAACCCGTCGAGACACAGGCAAGCGAATCCGCTCCCTGTAATCCGACGCCCAAGCAATACCAAACCAACTAGACGTAGGCTTTTACCTTCATCGAAGGGGCCGAACTAGTATAAACCCTCTGTGTCCTTTGTGTGCTATGAACCCCTTCAAGCTAACCCGTGCGATGGTTCCATCATCAAGTCCGCTAAACCGGACATCTGCCGTGCTATTTCCACGACATCAGGTCTCTTTACAACAAGCATCTCAGGTCTCTTGACAAACAACAAGCATCTCAGGTCTCTTGACAAACAACAAGCATCTCAGGTCTCTTGACAAACAACAAGCATCTCAGATCTCTTGACAACAAGCATCTCAGGTCTCTTGACAAACAACAAGCATCTTAGGTCTCATGACAACAAGCATCTCAGGTCTCATGACAACAAG
>LR738714.1:817329294-817343792 GCA_902687465.1 Secale cereale
AGCATCTCATGTCTCATGACAACAAGCATCTCAGGTCTCTTGACAACAAGCATCTCAGGTCTCATGAAAACAAGCATCTCAGGTCTCTTGACAAACAACAAGCATCTCTGGTCTCTTGACAAACAACAAGCATCTCAGGTCTCATGACAACAAGCATCTCAGGTCTCTTGACAAACCAAGCATCTCATGCCTCTTCTTCCATTACTGAACCCTCTCCATTAGCCTTAGGTTGTGTAGGGCATTGATACGTCCAAAACGTATCTATAATTTCTGCTTGCTCCATGCCTCTTTTGGGTGATATTGCTATGATATTTATACACTTCCATACACTTTTGATCATATTTGGACTAACCTATTAACTCAGTGCACCCCAGTGCTAGTTTCTGTTTTCATCTGTTTTTGTATTTCAGGTTTTCGGTCACGTAAACTGCCAGAAAAATCCCGGAAAAATTATATAAAAAATCAGCGTTCCGGAAGCTTCCACACGGCCGAAGTAGGGTCGGAGGGGGGCCACCAGGGCTCCAGGCGCCCTGGTGGCGCGGCCCCCCTCCTGGCCGCGCCGGGGGGCGCCTGGGCCCCCCAGGCCTCCGCTGATGCCCCCCTTTGGCATATATTTAACACGCGTCCCGAAACCCTCGAGGACAGAACCCTTTTTCGCGATCTCATCTCTGTTCCGCCGCCGCCGCGCTTCCAAGATCGGGAGCAGCAGGAGAACTCTTCCCGGCACCCTGCCGGAGGGGAGGATCACCACCGGGAGCCTCTCCACCACCATGGACGCCTCCCAGATGAGTTGTGAGTAGTCTCCCTTGGACCATGGGTCCATGACCAGTAGCTATGTGATGTTCTCCTCCCCTTCTTGTGCTTCACTAATTAGACCTCGTGAGCTGCCCTACATGATCGAGGCACATATGTAATCCTTATGCTGTTGCTATGTTGAGTTTGCTGGGATCCGATGGATTGTGAGATTATGTTCAGATTGTGTTTGAGTAATATATTTGATTTACCTCTTTTATATTTATGATCGTAAGTAATTCTTGCATGTTCTCCGTTGCTATTTATTGCTTTGCCAAGTAGTAGGTAGTGACTCCAAGAGGGAACGTTATTCTCGATTGTGGGTTCATGCCCCTCGATGACTAGCTTGAGTGACAGAAACATGAGTCTAGGGGATGTGCTATTGCCACAAGGGGGAAAACAACGGTGCTTGTACTCGCGAGTGCAAGGATTGTTTACTTTACGCAAAGTTCTTTTAATGCAGTTGTCTGTTGCTTTGAGTTTACACTATGGGTGGGACTCGCAACTTAATACCAGCGAGATGTTCTGCATAGATATCTCAAGGTGGATTATTAGTAGTAGATGCAGATGGATTTCGGTCTACTTGCCTTGGCGTACTGCCCATGCTTTGAACCTCTACCTTTCTTGCAACATAGTAAGCATTGGTTTGCGCACATAATTCTGTCAATTGCCCAGCTGTAATTCGTTCACCTTACATAGCTGTTTTATCGTCTTTTGGGAGAGAGACATCACTAGTGAACATCATGTGACCCCGGTCCATATTACCATCACTGATCACGTCCGCTATTTACTTTTCGCTTTTACTTACTATTTGCAGCAATACCTATCACTATTATCACTTGCGTTTGATCCTTTGTAAACGACAAGGCCGGAGGGATTGACAACCTCTCTGTACTCGTTGGGAGCAAAGTTATTTGTATCTGTGTGCAGGTCCACGTTGATTGCTAATATCTGGCGCCGTTAGCAGTTGACACCTTCTTGTTGAAACTAGGAGTCTCAGGGGAAATCGATCCTTGGTATCTTTGCCAAGGGAAAACTACCGCTACACTGCATCTCAAACCTTCCACTTGGGGTAACCAACGAGGGGCGAGAAGCCATCAAGCAAAGTTTTCTGGCGCCGTTGCCGGGGACTCCACTCTTCAAGATAGGGCAGTTGCACGTTATCTTTTACCTTTGCTTTTTAGTCTTGTTAGTTTACCTTTCAAGTTTTTGCTTTAGTATCTTTTATCGAAAATCACAAAAATAGTTATCTTGCTTGCTTGCTACTATGGGTTCCACCGAGAACACCAAGTTGTGTGACTTCACTAGTCACAACAACGATGACTTTATTTGCACGCCTATCACTACACCTGCCACTTCAGCACCTTGTTATGAAATTAAACCTGCTTTACTGAACTTAGTCATGAAAGATCAATTCTCCGGTGCTGGAGATGATGCTGCTTTACACTTAAACAATTTTGTTGAACTTTGTGATATGCAAAAGTACCAAGAAATAGATGGTAATATTGTTAAGCTTAATCTTTTTCCTTTCTCCTTGAGAAGAGGAGCTAAAATTTGGTTTCAATCTTTGCCTAGAAATAGCATAGATTCATGGGACAAGTGCAAAGATGCTTTTATTGGAAAATACTATCCACCTGCTAAAATTATCCAACTAAGAAGTAACATAATAAATTTTAAACAATTGGATAATGAACACGTTGCCCAAGCTTGGGAACGTATGAAATCTCTTGTCTACTTGGATGGTTATCCAAACTTTTTATGCAGGCTTGAACTTTACCTCGCGGAACTTGTTAGATTCGACCGCGGGAGGAACCTTTATGTCAACTACACTTGGTGCTGCCACGAAGCTTCTCGATGAGATGATGACCAATTATTCCCAATGGCACACCGAACGCGCTCCAACAGGTAGGAAGGTAAACTCTGTCGAGGAGATTTCCTCCCTAAATGAAAAAGTTGACTTGATCATGTCTCTACTTTCAAAGCAATCTTCTGTTGATCCTCGTGATGTTCCTTTAAATTCTTTGATTGCTCAAGAACAAGTAGACGTGAACTTTATCTCTAGAAACAATTTTAATAACAATGCTTATAGGTGTAATTTTGGTAGCAATCCTAGACCGTTCCCCTCTAATTCTTATGGGAACAACAATGCTTATCCTAGCACCAAGAACTCCACTACTGAACTAGAGATTATGCTTAAAGATTTCATCACTACCCAAAAAGCCTTTAATAAGAGTGTAGAAGAAAAACTAAACAAACTAGATGATCTCTCTTCGAAGGTAGACAATTTAGCCCATGAGGTAGAATTGCTTAAAATTAGAACTTCTCCTCTTGAGGAGAGGAAGGTCACTCCTATGAATGCTATTCAAGTGCAAATTAATGAAAACATTAGGATGTTGGCTAAACTTAAGGAGAGATGGGCTAGAGAAAGGGAGGAAGAAGATAGAATTAAGAACCTTCCTACCCACCACACTGTTGCTACTATCCAAGTTGTTGAGGATATCCAAACTCTTAGCACCCAATGCACTCCTGGTCCCAATGGACCTATTGATGGTGATGCTATGACCATAGAAACTACCAAACAAGTGAACCTAAAGGACACCACTACCACTTTACTTGATAGTAGTGACCTTGATTTTGATAATTGCACTCTTACCGAAGTTATTGATTTCCTTCACAAGATGTCTAGAGATCCCCGCACTAGCACGCTTAACCTTGCCTTCACAGAGCATATCACTAATGCTCTCATCAAAGCTAGGGAGGAGAAACTTAGAGTAGAAGCCTCCATACCTAGAAAGCTAGAAGATGGTTGGGATCCTATGATTAAAATTAAGTTGAATAACTTCTCTTGCTATGCATTATGTGATGTTGGAGCTAGTACCTCCGTTATGCCCAAAAGAATATATGATATGCTTAAACTGAAACCTTTTGATTCTTGTTCTTTTGGTGTTCGTCTCGTTGATTCTTCTATAAAGAAACCTTTGGGGAGGATCGACGATGTTCTTATCATTGTCAATGACAAGTATGTTCCCGTTGATTTTACTATTATGGATATTGAATGTGAACCTTCGTGTCCAATTATTTTGGGACGTTCTTTTCTACGCACCGTTGGTGCTATCATTGACATGAAAGAGGGGAATATAAAATTCCAATTTCCTCTCAAGAAAGGGATGGAACATTTCCCTCGAAAGAAGATTAAGTTACCTTTTGAGTCCGTTATACGGGCTAGCTATTCTTTTACTCTTGATAAAACTTGATCTCTTTGCATTATGCCTAGCTTAAAGGCATAAAAGAAAGCGCTTTTGGGAGGCAGCCCACATGAATAAAATTTTATTTTGCTTTTGTTCTGTCTTGATGTTTTTGCTACAGTAGCATCATCATTGTATCTTTACTTTTCAACTTTGTGACAAGTGTAGCCTCTGATTGCAAGAAAGTTCAAAAGTTGTGACGTGCTGTCCAGGAAACAGATTCTGTCCTTGGATAGAAAAATTCGTATAAAATCAGCAGATCATCTTTTTGGTCTGAATTTTTACGACAGCGTGCTCTATACAATTGTCTTTCGGGCGTCTGTTCTGAGTTTTTTTATTAGAGTTGCAGAAGTGCCCCGAAAAAATCATTTACTACCTGCTGATCTGTTTTTCACAGATTCTGTCCTGTTTTGCCTTTCCTTCATTTTGGAAACCTTGAGCTTGCTTTTTCTTTGCAAAAACCTTTTGGCAATCTTGAGAAACAGTAGACCTTCAAGAATATCCTTATTTCCAGCAAGGAACAATTATTTTATTATGGGTACTAACCTCGCTAATCAGATTATGATGAGTTATGTATGAAGGGAGTTTTCAAGTGTGCGAGGGAAGATGATAAAAAGATTCAGGAGTGTCAAACGCTCAAGCTTGGGGATGCCCCCATTCACCCCCAAGAAATATTCAAGGAGACTCAAGCGTCTAAGCTTGGGGATGCCCCCGTGCATCCCCTTCTCCATCAACATTATCAGTTCGTCTTTCGTTCCACTATATTTTTATCACTTCATGTGTTATGTGCTATGCTTGGAGCGTCTTGCTTTTAGTTTTCCTTTTTAGTTTTCTTTAGCTTTTCATAACGAGTCGGAACTCAGCTTTCTTTGTGTGGGAGAGAAACACGCTCCACTTCAACCTAGAACATAACATAGAATTTTTATGTCTATCTTTGCTGTGTGTGTTCTTTGTCTTTCAATAGCTACTATCATGCTTAGCTCTTAGTTTTCATGCTTATCTTTTTAAAGAGCTTTTGTTTAGTTGGTTGCTTGAACTCTCTTTAGTTACCATGCTTATCTTATTAAGAGAGTTTGCTTCTGTTGCATTGGTCGATATGTCTATGATAAAAATGCTACGTGCATAATGGTGCTTAGTAGTTCATGTTTTCTTATGGTTAGTCTCAAATAGCTGGGGGGTTCCCAATGTGATATTGGAGTACCAAAATGATTTGTTTGCCTATGATGTGGTATGGTTAAGTAATATCTTCCTTCGAGAATTTATTTTGATTGACTTGGCGTATGCTCACGCATATTTAAGACTGTAAAGAAAGTCTGTCAAGCCTTGATGATCTTTTGTTTCTGAGTAGCGATATAACTTCCATGCCTGATTCAATGTTGCTTTGTCGCTCTGCATGATTATGACCGTCATTGCTCTTTTAGTTGGTCGCTCCCAGTCTTTTGCTAACCTTCGCCTGTACTAAGCGAACTGACTGCTTGTGCATCCAAAATCTTTTAAACCAGTTATGCCATATGAGTCCACCATACCTTCCTATACATGGTATTTACCTGCCATTCCTAACGAAGACTTTCATGTACCATCTCGAAATTATTCAAAAAAAACATTTCTATTTTGTGCCTCTGTTTTAGTTCATGAGGAAGTAGTAGTTAATTCATGATCTTTTTAAGTTGGACAAGCTTCACCCCGGGATTGCATGTCTAATGTGCAAACCCATAATACGAGAAGGAATTGGCAAAGAGTGCGCCCGGCTCAAAAATAATATAACAAACAAACCCTCCTTCACGCTTTGTTCATGAGAAATCAGACAACTTTGGCAGTGATAAACAAAGGAGATTAAGAGGATGTGATCGTCCTCATTCGGGAGCCGTTCCTCGAAACTTGTCCATCTCAAGAAGTGATTGAGTTATCTGCTAGCATTCGTTGACGAAACATGCATATTCTAAAATAATAATTATTACCTCTGTTTTTAAAACCAAGAGCTCTGGTACATGCTTTGTCTTTGTTTCCGACCACGGGTTTTCAACCTTGCCAACAAAAGCCACGGTTCGAGAGTCTCCACCTTCTTTTAAAGCACCAACTATTGAGAGCATGATTGTCATTCTGCATGTAATGTGCATTGTCCCAAAGTAGCATTGTCTTTTGCGTGATTATGATATCGTTTATTCAGAAATCATTGTATCTAGTCATCACTTAAACCTTGGAGGTGCCCCTGCATTTATGTTTTGCTTCACTAAAGGGGGCAAGCGAGATATCACTTTATCATATTTGCACACCATGCTCATTACAAATCTATTTGATGTTTCAGTATCATATTGTAAAACTTTCAGTTCTTTGTGATTTTCTCATGAGGCAAGTTAATTACTACAGATTCATTGTCTCAGTAAGCTTTTTTCATGTGACTATGAAAAATCCTTATATGGTTAATAGCATGTCACCACAGAAATAATTCTTGTTATCATTTACCTACTCGAGGACGAGCAGGAATTAAGCTTGGGGATGTTGATACGTCCAAAATGTATCTATAATTTCTGCTTGCTCCATGCCTCTTTTGGGTGATATTGCTATGATATTTATACACTTCCATACACTTTTGATCATATTTGGAGTAACCTATTAACTCAGTGCACACCAGTGCCAGTTTCTGTTTTCTGCTGTTTTTGTATTTCAGGTTTTCCCGTCACGTAAACTGCCAGAAAAATCCCGGAAAAATTATATAAAAAATCAGCGTTCCGGAAGCTTCCACACGGCCGAAGTAGGGCCGGAGGGGGGCCACCAGGGCTCCAGGCGCCCAGGTGGCGCGGCCCCCCTCCTGGCCGCGCCGGGGGGGGGGCCTGGGCCCCCCAGGCCTCCAGGCGCCCAGGTGGCGCGGCCCCCCTCCGGGCCGCGCCGGGGGGGGGCGCCTGGGCCCCCCAGGCCTCCGCTGATGCCCCCCTTTGGCATATATTTAACACGCATCCCGAAACCCTCGAGGACGGAACCCTTTTTCGCGATCTCATCTCTGTTCCGCCGCCGCCGCGCTTCCAAGACCGGGAGCACCAGGAGAACTCTTCCCGGCACCCTGCCGGAGGGGAGGATCACCACCGGGAGCCTCTCCACCACCATGGACGCCTCCCGGATGAGTTGTGAGTAGTCTCCCTTGGACCATGGGTCCATGACCAGTAGCTATGTGATGTTCTCCTCCCCTTCTTGTGCTTCACTAATTAGACCGCGTGAGCTGCCCTACATGATCGAGGCACATATGTAATCCTTATGCTGTTGCTATGTTGATTTTGCTGGGATCCGATGGATTGTGAGATTATGTTCAGATTGTGTTTGAGTAATATATTTGATTTACCTCTTTTATATTTATGTTTGTAAGTAATTCTTGCATGTTCTCCGTTGCTATTTATTGCTTTGGCCAAGTAGTAGGTAGTGACTCCAAGAGGGAACGTTATGCTCGATTGTGGGTTCATGCCCCTCGATGACTAGCTTGAGTGACAGAAACATGAGTCTAGGGGATGTGCTGTTGCCACAAGGGGCAAAACAACGGTGCTTGTACTCGCGGGTGCAAGGATTGTTTACTTTACGCAAAGTTCTTTTAATGCAGTTGTCTGGTGCTTTGAGTTTACACTATGGGTGGGACTCGCAACTTAATACCAGCGAGATGTTCTGGATAGATATCTCAAGGTGGATGATTAGTAGTAGATGCAGATGGATTTCGGTCTACTTGCCTTGGCGTACCGCCCATGCTTTGAACCTCTACCTTTCTTGCAACATAGTTAGCATTGGTTTGCGCACATAATTCTGTCAATTGCCCAGCTGTAATTCGTTCACCTCACATAGCTGTTTTATCGTCTTTTGGGAGAGAGACATCACTAGTGAACATCATGGGACCCCAGTCCATATTACCATCACTGATCACATCCGCTATTTACTTTCCGCTTTTACTTACTATTTGCAGCAATACATATCACTATTATCACTTGCATTTGATCCTTTGTAAACGACAAGGCCGGAGGGATTGACAACCTCTCTGTACTCGTTGGGAGCAAAGTTATTTGTATCTGTGTGCAGGTCCACGTTGATTGCTAATATCTGGCGCCGTTAGCAGTTGACACCTTCTTGTTGAAACTAGGAGTCTCAGGGGAAATCGATCCTTGGTATCTTTGCCAAAGGAAAACTACCGCTACACTGCATCTCAAACCTTCCACTTGGGGTAACCAACGAGGGGCGAGAAGCCATCAGGCATTTGCGTAAACCTCTTGAGGGCATGTTAGTCTTGGAGGTAGCTTCCCAAGACCCTCAAGCCTTTCTTTGTTCACATGTGGTATTTTACCCATTGCCCCCGCATGGTTCAAGATCTCAATCATGCACGTCTACAGAGTTAGGAAAATACTGTTGAGCTTGTAAACCTCATATCCTTCAAATTCCTCCAAAACACCCTTAATAAGGTCTTGTAGTGTGTTGGGACTCAAACAATCTGTCAGGGATTGCAGCGAGTTGAAAAAACCAAGGTCAAGCACATTCAAATCGGGAATGTTGGCAGGCTGTTGTATTATTCTGATGTCAAGTCCAGTTTTTGCGACAGCTGCTAGAAATTCTGGGTCATCTGGCAAGATATGAGGCTTACCATTATCCTGCTGAATGTAGCTGGTCTGTCCAGCATTACTTTCGAGCCAAATATTTTGTATCGATGGCAAGACTTTCTCTATCAGGAACTCCCTCATCACTTTTATGTCGACCTTTATTGACTTTGTCTCTATTGTACCTCTGGGCCTGTTATCACTTGTCCTTTGAGCAGGAACTTCTTTCACGAATGGCCAGATACCGATTTTCACAGAGAATGTCACGTTTCCATCACTCTCCAACCTTGTCTTAGCAACGGACGTCAAGAACATCACCTTGCCAATACAGTTCCCATGTATATGCCTCGTGGGCTCTTCCTCCCCATCCAGCAGATAGTATGTCTTATTCTTCTTCGTCATGTTGAACCATTTCTCATCAATATGCACAACATTATGCATTGTCTTGAATTTAGTGTTTACGCTAAAATTACCATGACATATTTTATCTATTTTTCTTCCAGATCTAAAGCTATTATTATATTTTCAACTACTTTTTACAGCAATATTTATTAATTGACCATGGCAATTTTTAGTAAGTAACCACGGCAAATTTAATGGATGGATCATGGCAGTTTTTTGTAATTCATCATGGCAAATTTAGTTTATAGATCATGATAATTTTTGTTTGTGGATCATGGAAATTTTAGTATTTTGGCGATGGAAGTTCCAGTAATTTGACCATATAAATTATTGTTTGTATGAACCATGGCAAATTTAAGTGCATGTATTATTGCAAATTTAAATAAATCACTATGGCGATTTTAATTTATTGCTCATGTCAAGTCTAGTTTCTTAATTTCCCATTTTATAATATGTCAAAATTTACTTTTAGAGGTAGAAGAAAAAATAGCTGAAACATATCATGGCAACTTCAGTGTAAACACCATGGCAATTCATGTGCTATAAACATGGCAACTTTTAACCCAAAAAAAAGTGGCCAAAACATATTGATATGAGATCTAGTTTCGAAGATCTCGTCGTAATGGATTTAATGGTGAAAACGGATCTTCAATCGGATTTTTCATTTAAGAGGTAAAATATTTTAAAAACTAGAAATTAAAAATGATGCTCACATGCATGCATGCGGTGTCATTATGCAATCAGCGTGTTATAGGGCGTGTGGGCGGGGGGCATGTTACTCCCACTACACCTGTGAGTGTTATTAGCATCCAAGAATTATCAGTTTTACTACTGAATACTTAGTGTGTTACCACCAAAATATCAACATCAACTAAATCCACTCATGCACACCTCCTCTATGTAGTAGTAGGTGGTAAAAGAATCCATTGGGTTTACTGTTGAACATTAAGTGACTTACCATCAAATCTCAACACACTAGAAGTACTAAAAGAGTCTATCACCTTTACTATAAAACACGAGGTATGTTACTATCAAATCTCATGTTGATTTTGAATCGTAAAACTTACTATCACTTTGCGGGTTGAGCAAGCAAACAAAATTAGAGATTCTATTGGAGAATTACTATGTGACTTATTATTTTACGAGAACATGCAAGAATCAAAAAAATGGTTAGTTGTTTTACGTGGCGGAGGGAGGTGTATGGCTGACGGTAACGGAATTGATTACATTACTATACATGCACGAAATTTTACCTTGGCCTTACGAGGCGAAGGAGTTGTCCGTGACATCTAGTAACCAAATGAATTGCATTAGTTTTTTCCACGAGTTGTTTTACCATCATTAGCAATTGCTTGTTCGGCCGAGGCACACGATGGGTTGTAGCGGCCGGAGCGCATGATTAGGCTTTTGCACTCTATATAAGGTATCACAGGTATCACACGAGAGAATAACCTAGTTAGCCAACCCTTGACAAGGAATACGTCACAAAACAAGCTCGTCTGTCACGGCCCATGGTCAATAAGGGTTTAAATTAACTTTTTTTTTTGAGAGAATGGAGCGAACAAAACCACAATCACATCACACAAGGGCGAACAAGGTGCTTGTACTTAATTCCATGAACGGAGCGAACTTAGCTAGTTTTGACTTCCCAATCATATGTGTGTTGTAGAGGAAGTGCTTTGTACTTCTGGATCTCTAAATTACTATGTTTACGTGTAATAGGTGGCTTGAACATCACCGTTCAAACCCAAAACTCTCAAAATATTTGCTTTGCACTTAGCATCTGGAATGGACTTCACATCGGGGTTTCAATTGGTGGTACTAGCTTAATCATGTGGCTGAAATTTGTGGGACTTTGGGATCTTTTTTTGGAACAAACTGATTATATCTTTTGTTGAACTATGAAATGCTCAGTTATCAAGCATTGTGTGATCTTCTGAATCCATCTTCGAGTATTAATCAAATATTGTGCAATCTTTTAGCTCGAATATCATATATTTTGTCCTGATTTGGCTCAAGGGTTGTCAAAGGGATAGATGTAATACAATGTTGCTGCTTATATTTTCAATGGCTTGTCTTTATGTGTACATCTTCTGAAGACGATAAATCCTTATGTTCATGTTGTGGTGAATCTACCAATAGCCGATTCATAAGGTCGATGAGGATTAGACTGTAGGTCACCTTCCACTAGTATTCCAATCGACGTCTAAACGAGCAATCCATAGAATTGTCAGCCTGAACAATGCCATATGTAAAATTGACTTTAAACCAGATTAGCTCCTCTTTTCTATGAAGGAAAACCAAATGAGATGCAAAAGAAGACTCAAGACTTTTAAAGACAAAGGGTCTGAAGTAATGCTACAATGCCGCTTATTTTCCGTGCTTTGCCTGACAAGACAGCTAATGCTTCTTTCTCAAACACACCTACGTGGTGGTGTCCTTTGGTCTTCTTTTACTTTTTGCCTTGTTTACAAGGGTCCGTCTCCATGTATGGACTTTTTTTTGCACGTGTGTTTGGTGATCTAGGTAGGTGTGGCCTCAATTGATTGGTGCCCTCCATTCATTTTTCTCATGTAGGTTTGCACAATACTTATACTATGAAAATACATTAACTCCTCCCTGATTCAAAATAAGACCACTCTAACTGACCTCTCAAATCCTTAAATACCTTAGAAGTTTGAGGAGATGCATCAACCCCTAGATCTTGGATATCAAATACAACCTAGAAATCATTGTTGGCCGCGTGGAAGGATGATGAGAGAGAGAGAGAGAGAGAGAGAGAGAGAGAAGGCTTCCATGTGGGGTATAATTCTTGTGTGGATTTAAGTTTGAGGGACCAGTTAGCAACACACATATTTTACTCCTGAAATTTAAGGAGTTGTTGTTTAAGGGGGAGTTTGGCGAGTTCATATTTAGGGGTTTAGTTACAGATGTCAGAAGAGCAACTCCAACAAGGAACCAAATCCAATGGTAGATTAACGCGAGGGATAGCGAGCAAACGCGTAAGTACGTGATGCAGGAGGACTCGCCCGTTTGGCCACTATCCATGCGGATGAGAGAAGGAAAATAACAAAGAGGAAGGAAAGTTTGGGGTATGTTTTGCATGGCGATGGGCACGAGGGATGGCACTCCTCAGCATGGGGCACCCTGCAGGATTCGTGCACGAGGACGGGTGCGCTCATGGTCACCATGGCAAGATGGTGTTGCTATATACTCTACTTGCTATACTTGTGGGAACTTCGGAATCATCGGAACGCAATTGTGTTTGACGATGAGTCGCAGTGCCAACAGCAAGTACATCGGCGTATTGCTAGCGAGAGTAATGTGTGGAGTGTAGCATGTTTAGTGAGTGGAGAGCTTTATGCTTACCTGGCCGTGGTATCTTCGTGGCAGAGTAGGGAGTAATTACTTTGGGTTGCCGTGAGGTCTATTTGGCATATCCTTTGCAGTACGCACGCCATATAAAACTTGTTTGGTTGTGGGGTTCTTATCACCTTTCGTGTCTAATATATGATACACACACTTGTACATATTCGAGAAAAAAAAAGGATGCTTAGAGAAAAAAAAGGTTTGAAAAAAATGCTAATTTAATTTTTTTCCATGAATTTTAAAATCTTCATTGATTTTTTTAAAATGTCATGAATTTGAATAAATGTTCAAGAACTGAGAAAAAATCATTAATTTATAACTGTTCAAGAATTGAAAAAATATTCATGCGCAAAATAAATTAAAAATGTTCATGAATTTAAGAAACATTTGTGTACATAGTGTTTAGAAAATGAAAAAATTGAAAAGAAAAGAAAAAATGTAGACAAAAATATAAACAAATAATAATCAAAAAATTAAAAATATAAAGGAAACAAGGACCCGCTAAAATCAGTAGAGATAAACATTGAAAAGGGGAAAATGGCCGAAAACTTCTTCAAACAGGGCGGAAGCTTCCCAAAACTCATGGAAAAATGGCGGGTTATGGGCTGACCCAATAGCACACCCGCGTTCACCTTGGCTCGATATGTGGGTGTGTCGGCTAGCAATGCCAAGACAGAAGCCGATTAGCGTCATTCACAACCACAAAACACGAAAGTCGGAACCCTATTTCACAGTCCCTCCGTTTTTATTTACTGCGCATATTAGTTTTGGTCAAAGTCAACCTTTACAAATTTTGACAAAGTTTATAGACAAAAATATTAACATATACAATAACAAATCAATGGCATTAGATTCATTATTGAATGTACTTCCACATCATATAGATTTGTTATGCTAAATATTTATATTCATCTCTATAAATTTGGTCAAACTTTACAAAGTTTGACTTCAGTCAACTCTAATATGCAGAGTAAATAAAACAGAGGGAGTATAAAACCTCATTCACAAGGCATTCAGAAGATTCGAGCCCTAGGCAGGGTGTCTTCGCGGTTTTGCGTCGGAGGCGCCTCTCGTCGGACTCCGCTGTACATGACCGCCGGCGTATAGGGCCGCAAAATAGGTTGTAATTGCAATGACTTATGAGTCAGGGATACATCTTTTTTTGCCGAAAAAGGATTTATCCTTGCTTTGTATACAAAGCAACCAACCGAGACAACCAACGATAGGTGCTGGGGCGGAAGCAGCACAGTCACGACCAAAATAAATGAAAGAGAAAATACAAGAGAAACAAATGCCGACAACAGCGGATCGACAAAAAAACGAAGAAGCCTCGTGGCCGCTGCATCCACCGGAGATCGCCCACCAAGCTCCGAGCCTCCGAAGCACCGGCACCAATCAACACGTCCAAGAAGGGACGCGACGATGACGACACTGCTGTCAAGGGTTTACCTCGGTACGCGGTGACGAGAGAGGAAGGGTATCCCCGACGCTCTCCAGGAAGGTTCGGCGGCACCCTCAAGCGCCACCGCGCCGGTATCAGACAAGCCAACAGGGATTTCTCCCGATCCCAACATTCACCTCTGGCACTCCGGAGCTCGAGACCAAACAGACCCCCACCCTGCGCCAACCTGGTCACGAAGCTTCCCACGCTATCTCACCACGGCAACGTGAAGCAAGGCCTGCACAATGAAGAAGAGGAGCCGGGACTAGGGCAGCAGCACCGTCGACACGCGGGAGGGCCCCACCTCTACCGTCGAAAACGGTAGCTGGCCGGATGCAATAGCAGGAACATACCGGGCCCTTGCCGCACATGCCCGGCGGGGATCTCCAAGGCACGTAAAGTTCCCGCCTTCGCGCTGCAGCCGGCACGCCGTCAGCGCCGCCGCCCCTGTCCAAGCCGCACCTCTGCCTCACTCGCAGAAGACAACGAAGCCACGACGGGAACCGACCGGCTAAGACCCAGATGGGGCCCGCAAGGCCCAGATCTGAGCCGGGGACGCGCCGCCGGCCACCCCACGCCACCAAGCCGCCCCGCCGCCAAGGAGCAGCGCCGCCACCACGGCCACCGCCGGCCACCCCGCCGGGTCACCGGACCACCACCTAGCCGAGCAACACCGCAGCAGCCCCC
>LR738714.1:817344005-817368881 GCA_902687465.1 Secale cereale
GAGGACGCGAAAGCTGGGATAGTAGATCCTGCCGCCGCCGGCACACCCCGGGCCGGAGCCGGGGGCGCCCGCCGGCGACGGCAGGGGAGAGGATGAGGAGGGCGCGGTCGAAAGCATAGGCGCGGGGGCCGCCCTGGCCGCCTCCCGGGGAGGCGGCGCGAGGGCGGAAGGAGGGGCGACGAAGGAAGGGCGGGGGAAGGGGAGGCCGGATCCGGGCCGCGCGCCGGCGAGGGCGGCCAGATCTCACCGGAGACGGGCAGGGGGAGGTGGCGGCGGCGAGGGTTTCGGGAGCATGAGCGCCCGCCCGCGCTTTGTCGATGAGCTTTTACCACCGCTTCGATGCATCTTTTTTTTTCTTTTTTTCTCCGCTGGATATCCTAGGAAAGCTACAAGTGTAGATTGCAATGCATAAACTACGTAGGCAGCATGCCATGCTGGGACTGCCGGATGCACATTTTTGTGTGTCAGCCCACGTTTGTTTCGTTTTTGCGAGCCAAACATGCATTAGAATGGGTCCTATATTGATGGGGTTTACACATTCTTGCATGCTTAATTAGCTTACGAGAGAACGACGAAAACTGCACTTCAAAGAATGCGAGATTGATGAGATGCATGGCAGGCATGACAAGCAAGAGGCATGCATGACCGGTCTGGTCTGGAAATGAACTATATTCAGTTAGTTCAGGTAAAATGCATGCAAACCAGACCTTAGTTATGCAAACATCTTGCTAGGCGGGCTAGCTAGCAAGAAAATCATCCATTATTGCTGCAATATATATCCATGGTTTCTTGTTCTACTACTGCTATATAGGTATTGATCATCCACACGAGAGAAACAATGACCTAGTTAGCCAACCCTTGAAGACGAAGCTGTCACAGTCAAGCTCATGTGATATGGCCTATGGCTAACTTAGTTTACAAATGAACTTCAGCCTGGGAGATTGGACAAAACCAAACTATAAGTCTATAACCACATCTCGAAGTGGTCTGAGTCAGGAAGTTGTATGTGTATCAAAATGTCGATTTACTTAGGGAGTGAAGGGGCAGTGAATGTCATGCAACACCCGGAAGCTATACTATGTTTGAAAGTTTGCGAACAGGAAGAACAGGCCAACCAGTAAAATTCATGGAAATTCACTTTGAATATGCCGCACTAAGTCTCATGGCTAGCAGGTGTCCATTTCTGCAGAGGCGCTCAGGGAGGTGGCCAAGTTTCTTTGTTTCTTGATGGTTCTAAATTTGTATAAGTGATGGAGATAGTTAACTTGCAACATCAAACAACATAAGTGGTTTATTTGTGTTTCTTGCAATAATGATTTTTGATCTCACCTACCGTCCGAAGTGCGGTGCTCTGGTCGTTTTTCTTTTTTCGCTCCTCACTAGCCCGGTAACGCAACATGGAGGAAAGTGGAAAGCGTCATGGTTGAGCACCTCAGTATGGAGGCAGCGGGCAGCACACGTTACCGGTAGTGCCAGGGAGCTGGCTACTGGAACAGATGGAGGCGATGATGTTAGGTGGTGACCAGGTGAGAAGACAGCGGGCAGTGGTGGAGAGCCGATGTGCTGAGGTGATTTATTTGCTCGCTGGCTGGCTTGGCTAGCTGATGACAAAGGAAATTTACATTCCGGCAAACCCTTGTGAGTGCCAGATCTGCTTTGCTCTCTCATGAATCATGATTCGACACGAAACAGGAAACACACATGAAGATTATTTTTTTCCTTTCATGTTTGGGTGGTTCCACATCTAAGGACGGTTCAAAAGCTAACGTGGCCAAGCTAACTAGGCAGTCAGCGGGTCAAAACCATCCTTGTCGTCTGAGGAAACCGGCTTCAGCCGAGCCCAGGGTGGAATAGTTAATGATGTCGAAGATTTTTTTAAACTGTGGTAATTGAAAACCACAATATTAGTTTCGGTGGCCAAAGAATACTAGAGTTTTTCGATGCAAAAAAAAAAAGAATACTAGAGTTTCCTAAAATCAATGTTTTTCTCAGTTTCACATGTATTTGGTTGATGTTGTTTAACCAATGTTTCGAACAGGTATTTTACCGTGGTCCGTGGATGACTGAGCAATTAGCGACGGCTAACGGCGGCAGGCTGCATGCAGCTGCCATGCACACATAATACCATCTTAGAAGCAGTTAACTAGATTGAAGAAATATCATCCTAGGAGCAGTCAAGTAGACTGATGTAATACAATCCGAGGAGTGTGTTGCCATTATTATTATATATATATATATATGTCTATATACGTGCATGTACTACGAGCCGGTCCTAAATTCTTTGTGCGTGTACATGCGCCATTTATACTGAATCGGCTAGCTAGCTAACATATATAACCGGCTGCGCATGAGTGTTCTCGAAAAGGAATCGATCTAATCCTTGGGCTACTGAAGATTTCTCTTCGTTCTGTTTAACAAAAAGAGATTGGGACCTCTTTTCCAGGAACCGCAAAAAGACCATGGTTTCTGGCATACTGTGGTTTACAAAACTTCAATTTTTTTTGAAGCCAACCGCAGCAAAGTATTCAAAACAATGTTTTTTTTCTTTCAGCAACCACGGTATTCTAAAAAAACTTTAAAAAAAACTTTGATGCCTAACGTAGCCTATGGTTTGAAATAACCAGTTTTGGAATTGGGTCCTAAAGGAAGTGTTAAGTTCATGGTTGAAAAGTGGAATTCTCTCAACAGGAAATGTACTACTCCCTCCGTTCCCAAATATTTGTCTTTCTAGAGATTTCAACAAGTGACATACGGAGCAAAATGAGTGAATCTACACTCTAAAATATGTCTATATACATCCGTATGTTGTAGTCCATTTGAAATGTCTAGAAAGAGAAATATTTTGGAACGGAGGGAATACACGAATTGTGCAATAGCAATGGATGAATCTGACCCTTTAGTTAACGAAAATGAACGGTCCATAATTATTGAATGTACTGTAAAAGCCCCATAGTGCTATTATATTTACAACTTTTATTTGAATGAGAGTTTTGAGGATACCAACATGCAAACAAGCATGCTTCTCCCGCTGCATGCGAAGCAATTAGCATGTGTTGTCACCTCGTGTTCCTCTACAAGGCAGTAGGCGAGGGATGACCTGAACCCACTAGTAGATAAAGGGGATTTAGCCCCGGTTCATTTGGCCTTTTAGCCCCGGTTCTGGAACCGGGGCAACAGGGTCGGTACTAATGCTCTGACCCTTTAGTCCCGGTTCAATCCAGAACCGGGGCAAAAGGGTGTCCACGTGGCCTGTGCACCGAGTCCAGGCAGGAGGGGCTTTAGTCCCGGTTGGTGGTACCAACCGGGACCAAAAGGCATGCACGTGTCAGCATTTCTGTAGCTGTGGTTTTTGTTTTTTTTTTTTGAAAGGGGAGGGGGGGTTTTAGGTTTTGGGGGTTAATTTAGGTGTTTGATATATTGTGTTAGCTAGCTAATTAATAGAGAGAAGTGTTCTCTCTTATGTCCGTGCTTTTGGTCGACGCTACATACTACACATATGTATATATATGGACTAGAGTCACGCTAGCTAGCTAGCTAGCTGCTAGCTATACTAAGCAAACGAAGGAACAGAAGATCTCGTATATATAATCAACATATATATATATATGCATACAGAGAGAAGTAATAATATCGACCACCTCTCCTTCTCCGAGAGATTGGTCGAACAACAAGTTCTCGTATATCTATCGATCCGACACTACCGGGCACATATATACAATAATTATCTCTTACAAAAATAATCTCCTAACACATGGATGCAGGGTCCACATAGTATTCTCCGTCTTCAGCGATCACGTGTTCAAGGAAGAATGCCGCCAATTCCTCTTGAATTGCTCGCAGACGATCTGGTGTTAGGAGTTCATCCCGCATCCGAAACATCTAATTTGAAGTAGGGGGTCAATACATGAAATGATGCATGCTATAAATTTGTGAATATTATTGATTGCTTACGCACTTTAAATTGTTCATCAGTGTAGCCCCGCTCACAGGTCGTGTGGCGGATGGACTCGCAAATGTAGTATCCACAATAATCATTCCCGGGTTCCTGCCACAACCACTTTACAAGAAATAGAGCTCAATCAAACTGATAAGCAAGAATGCCAAATTGGTATTGATGAAACTAGCTAGCGCTTGAATCAAGATATAGGAGATGCACGCGCGGAACATGCTACTATATAGGACTTACTTTCGGGTATCTAAATTGTAGCTTCTTCGGCAGTCCCGGAGCTTTTTTGCTGAATGTTTTCCAAGCCCTGCCAGACAAAGGAAACAATTAGTTGATATCAGAAATGAAGTTGCTGATATATATGCATGGTGGATAATATTGATCGATTTAACTTACCTGGCTAGCATTTGAGTCATGTCCGCATACTCCTCGGGATCTTTACGTTTAGAGTCGAAGACAGTTACTATTCCCTTCTCAAGCTTAATCTCTAAGAGAATATAGTGGAAGCTGCGCACGAATGCATGAGATCATTACATCACTATAAACTTGACTGATATATATAAGGGAAACCAAATATGCACAAGACATTAACACTCACTTGAAGTTGTAAGGAAAGAGTATTATATCTTTGTTTTCATTTACCACCAACGATCGTAGCAAGTTGGTCTCGGTATCGCCGGGACGCAATTTAACCTCGGTTGCATCTATGAGGTATGTGTTAATAAACCCAATATCACCTACTTGTCTTCTCTTCAATTCGACGATCTTCAATCTGCATAATATAGTGAGGATAATTATAAATACATGCAATGAAGATCAGCTATATAGAGAGACTTAATGACAGAAGTAGTACTACTTACAGACAGTAGCAGGTGATCGTTGTTTTATCGAGGGCCAATTGATTGAAAAATTGATAGAACTCCTCAAATGGAACAGGCAACAGGTCAATTCCAACGAGGTCATGCTCAGGTTTAACTCTCAAATACAAGTTATTCCTCCCCCCAGACTCTCTGCAGATTTTCATGTACCAATCATGCAATCTTCGCATATTCGTTGATAGAGATCTTTCATTTTTTACGAGAGGCTTTTTGTACTCGTATCTTTCTATCTGCACGTCCATGAAATCATAGTGTACATCGTCGGACGCGTAATCTGCAAGATTGGTATAACCGGGCCCCATCCTCGGATCATTAGCGACCATGTCGCTAGACACCTTGAGCGGGGGGCACGATTGGTTCGCTTGTTCGCCGAGCTGGGCAATTTGTTTCCCAGCTCGCCCTTCTGCTAACCTCTGATCACTTTTTGTACTTCCGGACCGCTTGGCATCTTGAAATGTCTTTTGAATAATGCGGTCATAGTTGCCCTTCGGCTTACTTTTCGCTGGTTGCTTCAGGGCAGCAAGAGTGCGCTTTGCTTTCACCGCATCTATCTTCTCCTCTGGAGGTGGATGTCTCTGTGCTTTCAACCCTTCAAAAAAGTCCTTCACTTCGCCTTCAGCGATCTTCGTGTTTTCCTCGTCGGACCTCTCGTACGGCAACTTCTCTAGAGGCGTGAGAGAAGGACCGAATCTGCATCGCCTCCCGCCTCTGGCTGTACTGGTAGACGTCGCCGGACCAGACGAAGCGGCTATCTTTTTTACTTGCTTAGGCGCCGGAGCAGGAGCAGCCGGAGCGGCGGCAGGTCTCTTCCGCCCTTGCTGATTAGGCGAAGGAGGAGCTGGCTGTCTGCTCGGGCGCGCCGGCGGCGAAGGAGGCGGAGTGCCGCCACGCGCCGGCGGCGAAGGAGGCGGTGTGCCGCCACGCGCCGGAGAAGGAGCCGGAGTGCCCTGATGGTCACTCGCCGGAGAAGGAGCCGGAGTGCCCTGATGGTCACTCGCCGGAGGAGGAGGCGGTGGAGGAGGCGGAGTGCCCTGACTCGTCGGAGGAGGAGGAGGAGGCGGAGGCGTCCAGTTCAGAATGTTGATTAGGTCCTTCCGCCATAGGCATGGAGTCTTCAGTGAAGAACCCAGCCGAGTCTCCCCTTCACCGGTAGGGTGGTCAAGCTGGAGCTCCTCAAATCCCTCCGTTATTTCGTCGACCATCACCCTAGCATATCCGTCTGGAATCGGCCGGCAGTGAAAAGTGTCGTCTGGTCCAGAAGGATAAACAGAGCCAGCAGCCGCCTTGACCTTCAGATTCATCCACTGTGCCATAAGGTGGCAATTTTGTGCCTCCGTGATAGCATCCACAGGATTCCTGGCAGTAGCCGTCAAGGCAAGCTCTGGCTGAAGCAGCTCGGTGGAAGCCACGCTGCTTCTCCGCTGAGATGGCGGGGTAGCTTCGGGGGAAGCTTCGGCAATTCTTTCCCGATCTGCTTCCCGTTCCTCTATCGCTTGTACTCTGGCCCGCAGCGCCTGGATTTCGGTCATCTCCATTTTCTTCCTCCTGTCGTGGCATTTGTAGCCTCCTGCGTCCGGAAACCCAGCACGCCACGGAAGGGAGCCTGGCGTGCCTCGTGTCCGTCCAGGGTGCTCAGGATTCCCGAGGGCCATTGTCAGCTCGTCGTTCTCTCTGTCGGGGATGAACGTCCCTGCATGCGCTGCTTTGATATACTGCCGCATCTTCCTGAGTGGTGTTTCCAATTGCTTGTCCGACCAAATGCACCACCCTGTTACAGGGTCCAAGGATCCGCCAGCCCCGAAGAACCAAGTCCGGCAACGTTCTGGCCAGTGCATTGTCTCTGGTTCGATCCCTTTCTGAAGCAGATCATTCTCAGCCCTGGCCCACTTAGGCCGGGCTACGAGGTAGCCGCCCGACCCCGTGCGATGGTGATGCATCTTCTTTGCAGCATTTATCCGGTTTGTCTCCGACATCTTCTGACTCTTTTCCGACTTCTTATGGGCCACAAATGCGGGCCAGTCATCTTTGATCTTCTCATATATGCCCACGAATTCTGGAGTCGTTTTCTCTCTGACAAACGTATTCAGTTTTTTCTTCCATGCCCTGAATTGGTCTGCCATCTTCGAAAGTGCAGCAGACTTGATTAAGTCCTCTATAACTGGCTTCGCCGGATCAACCTCTCGCGATAGGACGAAGTTTGACTTCAGCTCAGTCCAAAGATCTTCTTTCTGCATATCAGTGACATAAGTCACCTGAGCGTCTTTTGCAGCCGGCTTTAACCATTGATGGATGCTGATCGGGATCTTGTCCCTAACCAGAACCCCGCACTGATTAACAAATGCGTTCTTTGTGCGGATGGGTGCAATCGGCTCGCCGGAGCGCGAGATTTCTGAGATCTCAAACTTTTCATCCGGCCTCAACTTTTTCTTCGCTCCTCGTCTCTTTACCGAAGATTTGCTCGATCCGGAGGGCTAGAAAAGGAACAAAGACGAGAGTTAATGAATGAATCAATTAACTAGTCAGCACATGCTTAACTAACATATATACCTCCTGGCCGGACTCGGTTCGGTCACCGAAGCCAGCATCACGGTCTCCTTCTTGCACCGGCATTGGGTCACCGGAGCCGTCCTCACGGTCTACTTCTTCCATGTGCATTGGGTCACCGAATTCATCAATATCATAGCCTAGATCTTCCAGCCGCAGCTCTTGTTCGACCTGCTCATCGGTGTCGTTGAGATACGACCTGACGGCATTTTGTCCGTGTGCGATTATGTCCATCAACATCGCTTCTTGTGCTAGGTCTCGGGTGTTGTCGTCCATTGTTTCTACAAATATTTACAACATGCCAATTATTATTCAAACATGACAGATGGATATATTAATGGCAAACGTAGAACTAGCTTCAACCCTCGACTGCTCGACGATCCACAAACCCTAGACCCCCTCATGTCACATTTTGTCTAGCTAGTGTCAAAGAATTCAACAAAACCAATACTTCATCATTAGGCAAAAGTAACAGTAGAATGATGGTACGAAGCTCTCCAAAGTTGTTTTGGAACGGAGTCCCAGATAAGATAATCCGTAACAAAAGACGGATTAACCTATCAGGAACTCCGTTCCAAAACATCTTTGCATAACTTCGTACCAACATGCCCCGGTTACTTCTGGCAAATGATGAAGTCATGGAATTATAGGAGCATACCACATCACCTTCGCAGGAACCCTCTTCCTGGCGGGCTCGCCATCAACATCACCAGGGTCATCTCGTCTGATCTTATACCGCAACGCACCGCATACCGGACATGCGTTCAGATCGTTGTATGCACCGCGGTAGAGGATGCAGTCATTAGGGCATGCATGTATCTTCTGCACCTCCAATCCTAGAGGGCATACGACCTTCTTTGCTGCGTATGTACTGTCGGGCAATTCGTTATCCTTCGGAAGCTTCTTCTTCAATATTTTCAGTAGCTTCTCAAATCCTTTGTCAGCCACAGCATTCTCTGCCTTCCACTGCAGCAATTCCAGTACGGTACCGAGCTTTGTGTTGCCATCTTTGCAATTGGGGTACAACCCTTTTTTGTGATCCTCTAACATGCGATCGAACTTCAGCTTCTCCTTTTGACTTTCGCATTGTGTCCTTGCATCGACAATGACCCGGCGAAGATCATCATTTGGTTCCTCTTGATCTTCAGCAGCTTCACCCGTTGCAGCATCATTGGGCACATCGTCTGGTTCCTCTTGATCTTCACCAGCTCCCCCATTGCAGCATCATCGTATTCAGGGGGCACATAGTTGTCATCGTACTCTTCTTCTTCGCCGTCTTCCATCATAACCCCTATTTCTCCGTGCCTCGTCCAAACATTATAGTGTGGCATGAAACCCTTGTAAAGCAGGTGGGAGTGAAGGATTTTCCGGTTAGAGTAAGACATCGTATTCACACATTTAGTGCATGGACAACACATAAAACCATTCTGCTTGTTTGCCTCAGCCGCATTTAGAAACTCACGCACGCCCTTAATGTACTCGGAGGTGTGTCTGTCACCGTACATCCATTGCCGGTTCATCTGCGTGCATTTATATATAATTAAGTGTGTCAAAAACCATTACAGAACATCATAAATAGATAATTAAGTGACCAAATGGATAAAAGTTCATCATCACATTAAAACCAAAGTACATACATATATAGTTCTCATCTAACAACATATAGCTCTCCATACACATCGAAACTATGTAAAACATTTCAACGCGAAAACAAATGCTATCATAATCGCAACCAAGGTAACAATTGATCCAACGGCATAATGATACCAAGCCTCGGTATGAATGGCATATTTTCGAATCTTTTTAATCTTCAACCGCATTGCATCCATCTTGATCTTGTGATCATCGACGACATCCGCAACATGCAACTCCAATATCATCTTCTCGTCCACAATTTTTTTTATTTTTTCCTTCAAGAATTTGTTTTCTTCTTCAACTAAATTTAACCTCTCGACAATAGGGTCCATCTTGATCTTGTGATCATCGATAACTTCCGCAACATGCAACTCCAATTCCATCTTCTCCTCCTCCATTTTTTCCAATTTTTTCTTTAACGAAATGTTTTCCTCTTCAACTAAATTTAACCTCTCCACAAGAGGGTCGGTTGGAATTTCCGGTTCAACTACCTCCTAGACATAATAAAACATCTATGCATGTCAGGTTGGTCGGCATAACTATCATAAGCACTAAAACAAATAGTTATAAATTAAAGATAATATACCACATCCGAATCGTAGACCGGACGAGGGCCCACGTGAGCGGATATCAAAACCATCGCACTATATAATAACAAGCAATAATAAACGTAAGAAAATTAGACAAATATCTATCTAAAGCAATAATAAAAGTAAGAAAAGCATGGACATAACAAGAGGCTCACCACGGTGGTGCCGGTGACGAGATCGGCGGGGGCGATCGACGGCGGCGAAGACAGGGACGGGACGTGACGGACCGCTAAACCTAGACAAATCTCGGAGAAAATAGAGCTTCGAGAGGAGAAAAGCTTAACTAGTGTGGCTCGGGCATTCCACCGAACATGTTGTGTGCATAGGAGGTGAGCTAGAGCACCACTAACCCCTGTCCCCCTCGGCCAGAAAAAAAACAGAGCAGTGAGCTCTGCTCTTGAGTGAGGGGGTTTATATAGGCAACTCACTGGTCCCGGTTGGTGCTACAAACCGGGGCTAAAGGGGAGCCTTTGGTCCCGGTTCATAAAACAAACCGGGACTAATAGTGGTGGGCCAGGAGCAAGAGCCATTGGTCCCGGTTTTTAGCTCCAACCGGGACCAATAGGTCCAGACGAACCGGGACCAATGGCCCACGTGGCCCGGCCGGCCCCCTGGGCTAACGAACCGGGTCCAGTACCCCCATTGGTCCCGGTTCTAGATTGAACCGGGGCTAATGGGCTGGACCAATGCCCTGCTTTCTACTAGTGTAACAAACTTCGTCTGTTTCGGAATAATTTCGGAGGCCGAAAACGGCTTGTAGAATTGAGTTTCGGATGATTTAGTGGTTGGCGTGCACTCTTCTAGCGTCTACCACCCTACCGTGAGCTCACCCACGGACAGATACTTCGACAATGACGTGCAGAACAATGTTACATGACTCTATTTCTGCAGCAGCAAGCCCTACATGCTAGTCTGGATGGAAGGAGAAGCCTCTTCGGTGCACCGAACACCCAAAAACATGCCGTTTTGCATGGTTTATCACCCATACCGCTACCACCCACATTTTTGTCCATGCACATGTGTTGTTCTTGGACAAAACTGTGCATGCCAGCTCTTCTACATTACATTCGTACTGTTCGAAAATAATAGGCCATTTCGAGTGGCGCAAAATGGCTCGTGGGCGCGAGCAAGTTACCCTGGAAGCCGGATTCACGATATCCCTCGTTGCTGAAATCCATTTGAGGTGTATCCGTAGAAAGACCGTACCCTGGCCATACGAACTCCGTTTGGGCTCCATGACCTGCCAAAACGACCGCAGCGAAAATTCGCATCCTTCTGTCACACACTTCGTCTGTTTCGGAATAATTTCGGAGGCCGAAAACGGCTTGCAGAATTGAGTTTCGGATGATTTAGTGGTTGGCGTGCACTCTTCTAGCGTCTACCACCCTACCGTGAGCTCACCCACGGACAGATACTGCGACAATGACGTGCAGAACAATGTTACATGACTCTATTTCTGCACCAGCAAGCCCTACATGCTAGTCTGGATGGAAGGAGAAGCCTCTTCGGTGCACCGAACACCCAAAAACTTGCCGTTTTGCATGGTTTATCACCCATACCGCTACCACCCACATTTTTGTCCATGCACATGTGTTGTTCTTGGACAAAACTGTGCATACCAGCTCTTCTACATTACATTCGTACTGTTCGAAAATAATAGGCCATTTCGAGTGGCGCAAAATGGCTCGTGAGCGCGAGCAAGTTACCCTAGAAGCCGGATTCACGATATCCCTCGTTGCTGAAATCCATTTGAGGTGTATCCGTAGAACGACCGTACCCTGGCCATACGAACTCCGTTTGGGCTCCATGACCTGCCAAAACGACCGCAGCGAAAATTCGTATCCTTCTATCACAAACTTCGACTGTTTCGGAATAATTTCGGAGGCCGAAAACGGCTTGCAGAATTGAGTTTCGGATGATTTAGTGGTTGGCGTGCACTCTTCTAGCGTCTACAACCCTACCGTGAGCTCACCCACGGACAGATACTGCGACAATGACGTGCAGAACAATGTTACATGACTCTATTTCTGCACCAGCAAGCCCTACATGCTAGTCTGGATGGAAGGAGAAGCAACTTCGGTGCACCGAACACCCAAAAACTTGCCGTTTTGCATGGTTTATCACCCATACCGCTACCACCCACATTTTTGTCCATGCACATGTGTTGTTCATGGACAAAACTGTGCATACCAGCTCTTCTACATTACATTCGTACTGTTCGAAAATAATAGGCCATTTCGAGTGGCGCAAAATGGCTCGTGGGCGCGAGCAAGTTACCCTAGAAGCCGGATTCACGATATCCCTCGTTGCTGAAATCCATTTGAGGTGTATCCGTAGAACGACCGTACCCTGGCCATACGAACTCCGTTTGGGCTCCATGACCTGCCAAAACGACCGCAGCGAAAATTCGTATCCTTCTGTCACACACTTCGTCTGTTTCGGAATAATTTCGGAGGCCGAAAACGGCTTGCAGAATTGAGTTTCGGATGATTTAGTGGTTGGCGTGCACTCTTCTAGCGTCTACCACCCTACCGTGAGCTCACCCACGGACAGATACTGTGACAATGACGTGCAGAACAATGTTACATGACTCTATTTCTGCACCAGCAAGCCCTACATGCTAGTCTGGATGGAAGGAGAAGCCTCTTCGGTGCACCGAACACCCAAAAACTTGCCGTTTTGCATGGTTTATCACCCATACCGCTACCACCCACATTTTTGTCCATGCACATGTGTTGTTCTTGGACAAAACTGTGCATACCAGCTCTTCTACATTACATTCGTACTGTTCGAAAATAAGAGGCCATTTCGAGTGGAGCAAAATGGCTCGTGGGCGCGAGCAAGTTACCCTGGAAGCCGGATTCACGATATCCCTCGTTGCTTAAATCCATTTGAGGTTTATCCGTAGAACGACCGTACCCTGGCCATACGAACTCCGTTTGGGCTCCATGACCTGCCAAAACGATCGCAGCGAAAATTCGTATCCTTCTGTGACATGATATGGCCATCAACTCGTGCTTTTGATCTCCATCTCCAAAGCACCGGCATGATCTCCATCGTCACCGGCGCCACACCATGATCTCCATCATCATGATCTCCATCATCGTGTCGCCATCGGGGTTGTCGCGCGCCCACCATGCTCTTACTACTATTGCTACCGTTTAGCGATAAAGTAAAGCATTACAAAGCGCTTAATGATTGACACGCAGGTCATACAAAAATTAAAGACAACCCTATGGCTCCTGCCGGTTGCCGTATGCATCGACATGCAAGTCGATATTAACTATTACAACATGATCATCTCATACATCAAATATATCTCATCATGTCATTGGCCATATCATATCACATACATACCCTGCAAAAACAAGTTAGACGTCCTCTAATTTGTTGTTGCATGTTTTACGTGGCTGCTATGGGTATCTAGCAAGAACGCTTCTTACCTACGCAAAGCCACAACGGTGATATTCAAGTTGCTATTTAACCTTCTACAAGGACCGCCTTGTTCTATTCCGATTCAACTAAGATAGGAGAGACAGACACCCGCCAGCCATCTTATGCAACAAAAGTCACATGTCTGTCGATGGAACCGGTCTCATGTACGTGGACATGTAAAGTTGGTCCGGGCCGCTTCATCCCATGATACCGCTGAATCAAGAAAGACTAAGGAGGGCAGCAATTTAAACATCAACGCCCACAAACCCTTTTGTGTTCTACTCGAGAAAGCATCTACGCAAGAACCTAGCTCATGATGCCACTGTTGGGGAACGTTGCATGGGAAACAAAAATTTTCCTACGCTCACCAAGATCAATCTAGGAGATGCATCTACGAGAGGAGAGTTGGATCCACATACCCTTGTAGATCGCTAAGCGGAAGCGTTCAAGAACGCGGTTGATGGAGTCGTACTCGCCGCGATTCAGATCGCCGAAGATCCTAGCACCGAACGGACGGTGCCTCCGCGTTCTTCACACGTGCAGCCCGGTGACGTCTCCCACGCCTTGATCCAGCAAGGAGAGAGGGAGAGGTTGGGGAAGACTCCATCCAACAGCAGCACGACGGCGTGGTGGTGGTGGTGGAGGAGCGCGGGACTCCAGCAGGGCTTCGCCAAGCACTGCAAGAGACGAGGAGGGAGAGGGGTAGGGCTGCGCCAAGAGGGAGACTTTCTCGTGTGTCTAGCAGCCCTAAAACCTCACATATATATAGGGGGAAGGGAGGGCTGCGCCCCCCTTTAGGGTTTCCCACCCCTAGGGTGCGGCCAGCCCTAGATCCCATCTAGGGGGGCGGCCAAGGGGGAGAGAGAGGGGGAGGCGCACCACTATTGGGCCCTAGGGCCCAACTGCCCTAGGGTTTGCCCCCTTCCCCTCTTGGAGGCGCCCTGGGACTTGGTGGGGGGGCGCACCAGCCCCCTTGGGGCTGGTCCCCTCCCACACTTAGCCCACGTAGCCTTCTGGGGCTGGTGGCCCCACCTGGTGGACCCCCGGGACCCTCCCGGTGGTCCCGGTACATTACCGATATCGCCCGAAACTTTTCCGGTGACCAAAACAGGACTTCCCATATATGAATCTTTACCTCCGGACCATTCCGGAACTCCTCGTGACGTCCGGGATCTCATCCGGGACTCCGAACAACATTCGGTAACCGCGTACATACTTTCCCTATAACCCTAGCGTCATCGAACCTTAAGTGTGTAGACCCTACGGGCTCGGGAACCATGTAGACATGACCGAGACAACTCTCCGGCCAATAACCAACAGCGGGATCTGGATACCCATGTTGGCTCCCACATGTTCCACGATGATCTCATCGGATGAACCACGATGTCAAGGATTCAATCAATCCCGTATACGATTCCCTTTGTCTATCGGTATAGCACTTGCCCGAGATTCGATCGTCGGTATACCGATACCTTGCTCAATCTCGTTACCGGCAAGTCTCTTTACTCGTTCCGTAACACATCATCCCGTGATCAACTCCTTGATCACATATTGTGCATATTATGATGATGTCCTACCGAGTGGGCCCAGAGATACCTCTCCGTCATACGGAGTGACAAATCCCAGTCTCGATTCGTGCCAACCCAACAGACACTTTCGGAGATACCTGTAGTGCACCTTTATAGCCACCCAGTTACGTTGTGACGTTTGGTACACCCAAAGCATTCCTACGGTATCCGGGAGTTGCACAATCTCATGGTCTAAGGAAAAGATACTTGACATATAGAAAAGCTTTAGCATACGAACTACACGATCTGTGCTAGGCTTAGGATTGGGTCTTGTCCATCACATCATTCTCCTAATGATGTGATCCCGTTATCAATGACATCCAATGTCCATGGTCAGGAAACTGTGACCATCTATTGATCAACGAGCTAGTCAACTAGAGGCTTACTAGGGACATGGTGTTTGTCTATGTATCCACACATGTATCTGAGTTTCCTATCAACACAATTCTAGCATGGATAATAAACAATTATCATGAACAAGGAAATATAATAATAACCAATTTATTATTGCCTCTAGGGCATATTTCCAACAGTTGTGACTAGTGAAGTCACACAACTTGGTGTTCTCGGTGGAACCCATAGTAGCAAGCAAGCAAGATAACTATTTTTTGTGATTTTTGATAAGAGGAACTAAAGCAAAAATGAAAAGTAAACTAACAAGACTAAAAAGCAAAGGTAAAAGATAGCATGCAACTCCCCTATCCTGAAGAGTGGAGTCCCCGGCAACGGCGCCAGAAAATACTCCTTGATGGGCCTCGAACCCCTCGTTGGTTACCCCAAGTGGAAGGTGTAAGATGCAGTAAGTAGAAGTGTTTTCCCCTAGCAAAGATGCCAAGGATCGAATCCCCAGAGACTCCTAGGTTCAACAAGTAGGTGTCAACTGCTACGGCGCCAGATTAGTAGCAACCAACGTGGACCTGCACACAGATACAAATAACTTTGCTCCCAACGAGTACAGAGAGGTTGTCAATCTCTCCGGCCTTGTAGTTCACAAAGGATTAAAAGCAATGATAGTAGTGATAGATAGTTTTTGCAATAGTAGGTAAATAACGGAAAGTAAATAGTGGATGTGATCAATGATGGTAATATGGACCGGAGTCTCATGATGTTCACTAGTGATGTCTCTCTCCCAAAAGACGATAAAACAGCTATGTGAGGTAAACAAATTACAGCTGGGCAATTGACAGGACCACGAACGCAAACCAATGCTGACTACATTGCAAGAAAGGTTGAGGTTCAAAGCATGGGCGGTACGCCAAAGTAAGTAGACCGAAATCCATCAATATCTACTACTAATCATCCACCTTGAGATATCTATCCAGAACATCTCGCTGGTATTAAGTTGCGAGTCCCACCCACACTAGTAGAAAACAGGGCAACGGTCCCGGCCAGAAAATCGTATTAGTCCCGGTTCACTCACGAACCGGGACTAATATGAGCATTAGTCCCGGTTCGTGCGGCTAGGGCGACATGCAACCATTAGTCCCGGTTCTAATGGAACCTTTAGTCCCGGTTGAAGCCATAAACCGGGACTAAAGGGTGCGATGGCCTTTAGTCCCGGTTTGTGGCTCGAACCGGGACCAAAGGTCAGACCTTTAGTCCCGGTTGGAGCCACAAACCGGGACTAAAGGGGTTGAGGCTTTAGTCCCGGTCCATGGTTCCAACCGGGACTAAAGGTCTGACCTTTAGTCCCGGTTCGAGCCATGAACCGGTACTAAAGGGGTCCTGAATTTCAAAAAAGTGTAATGAAAACGTAAAACGGCTATAACTTTTGCATACGATGTCGAAAAAAACATATAATATATCAAAATATAGGGAAAAAAAATCCGCATCCGATTTCAACGGCCTTTGGCCTATTTCGACATTTTTAGAATCTTCAAATTCCAAAAGGAAAAAAAATATGCTCAAATTTCAGTTTTTTTGAATTTTTGGTCAAACTGTGCTCAAACTACTTATTCAAGAAATATTATTGTTACTAAATAATTATTCAAGAATATTAGTGTTTCTAAATAATTATTTTAGTTTTTTTGAATTTTGGTCAAATCTGGTCAAACTGTGGTCAAACTACTTATTCAAGAAATATTAGTGTTATTAAATAATTAATGTATTTTACAATAATATTTTTTAATTCAAACAGTGCTTCGTACTCAACTTCAACTCCTCAGGGTTAATAGGATTGACAGCAGAGTATTGTCAGGAAAACAACAAGTGCAGACTTGGAAACTAGGGGGAATAGAACTCGGAAGTTAAGCGTGCTCGGGCTGGAGCAGTGAGAGGATGGGTGACCTGCCGGGAAGTTAGACGATTTGAACTGGGTGATGATGGATGATTAGAGATTAATGGGTGATGATGGGTAGTTAGAGGATGGGGCCGGTTTCAAATAATTCAGATATTTGAAAATCAGGAAAAAAAATAAAAAAAATAAAAAAAATCCTTTAGTCCCGGTTGATGTTACGAACCGGGACTAAAGGACTAAAGGTCGAGCTCCAGAAACCAGCCACGTGGAGCTCCTTTAGTCCCGGTTCGTAAGCAAACCGGGACTAAAGGGGAGGTCTTTAGTACCGACCCCTTAGTCCCGGTTTAAGAACCGGGACTAAAGGCCCCTTACGAACCGGGACTAAAAGCCCGTTTTCTACTAGTGTATATATATATATATATATACAGCAATATTAAACATAAAAAAAAGGGAGCCGGCTCTCACATCGGCAGGGCTGGGCGGCGCGACGGCGGCGGGGCGGGGCGGCGACGAGGCGGCGTCGGGGCGCGGCGGCGCGACGGCGGCGGGGCGGGGCGCGCGGCGGCGCGGGGCGACGGGCCGGCCGGGGCGCGGCGACGGCGCGGGGCGCGGCGACGGCGCGGGGCGGGGCGACGAGGCGGCGTCGGGGGCGACGGCGACGGGGCGACGGGGGCGACGGGGGCGACGGCGACGGCGACGGGGACGGAGCAGATCGAGGGAGGCGTCGGGGCGGGGAAGAAGAAAACAGCCCAAATTTTCGCAAGTGTTGGTTATATAGGAGGGGCATTAGTCCCGGTTGGTGGCTGAAACCGGGACTAATGCCACCCTTTAGTCCCGGTTGCTGCCACCAACCGGGACTAAAGGTCCCTTTTCAGCAGCCCAAAGGGCGGGAAGGAGGGGCCTTTAGTCCCGGTTGGTGGCAGCAACCGGGACCAAAGGCCCTGTGCTGGCGCGGGTGCGGTGGGATGTTTAGTCCCACCTCGCTAGCTGAGGGAGCTCGAGAGTGGTTTATAAGGGCTGCTGCTCCCACCCTCTCGAGCTCCTCTCAAATGCAGGCTTCTGGGCCTAACTCTGCGCGCTGCCCTGTGAGCTTGCTGGGCCTTATATTACAGGTGGATCCTGTGCTATAGGCCTTGCAGGCTCACTGGGCAGCGCCCAAATTTTTTTTCTTCCTTTTTTGCTTTATTTATTTCTAAGTTGTTTTTTGCTGTATTTAGAGTTGCTTTATTTATTTTATTTTCTTTGTTTATTTCTAAGTTGTTTTTTGCTGTATTTAGAGTTGCTTTATTTATTTTACTTCCTTTATTTATTTTCTTTGTTGCTTTATTTATTTTATTTTGTTTATACTTACAACAAAATACTTATTGTTGCTATTTATTTCTAAGTTGTTTTTTGCTGTATTTAGAGTTGCTTTATTTATTTTATTTTCTTTGTTTATTTCTAAGTTGTTTTTTGCTGTATTTAGAGTTGCTTTATTTATTTTACTTTCTTTATTTATTTTCTTTGTTGCTTTATATATTTTATTTTGTTTATACTTACAACAAAATACTTATTGTTGCTATTTATTTTTCAAGTTTTTTTGTTTTGTTTTCTGCATTATTTATTTTCTTTTGTTATTTGCTTTATTTTTTTAATTCTTTCTGGTAAAACCAATTAAAAACTTTCTCTGTTAGTGCAAGTAGTATTGAAATTTGAATAGTACAAACGGACAATGGTATCATACTCGTTTGTTACAAAGTTGGCATGGTATCATCATAATAGTTGCGGAAAAAACTCTTCACTTTTTCTTCGCTTGTGTCATTTGCTTATTGCGCCGTAACCATGGATAATCTTCATCGTTTATCAGGATGCTTGGGTCAGCCTTGACTTTGAAGGGAGGAATTTCATGAAACTTTTCATAATCTTCAGACATGTCTGTCTTGCCCTCCACTCTCAGGATGTCCCTTTTTCCTGAAAGAACTATGTGGCGCTTTGGCTCATCGTATGATGTATTCGCTTCCTTATCTTTTCTTTTTCTCGGTCTGGTAGACATGTCCTTCACATAGATAACCTGTGCCACATCATTGGCTAGGACGAACGGTTCGTCAGTGTATCCAAGATTTTTCAGATCCACTTTTGTCATTCCGTACTGTGGGTCTACCTGTACCCCGCCTCCAGACAGATTGACCCATTTACACTTAAACAAAGGGACCTTAAAATCATGTCCGTAGTCAAGTTCCCATATGTCCACTATGTAACTATAATATGTGTCCTTTCCCCTCTCGGTTGTTGCATCAAAGCGGACACCGCTGTTTTGGTTGGTGCTCTTTTGATCTTGGACAATCGTGTAAAATGTATTCCCATTTATCTCGTATCCTTTGTAAATCAATACAGTCGAAGATGGTCCCCTGGACAACAAGTACAACTCATCACAAACAGTGTTGTCACCTCTGAGACGTGTTTCCAACCAACTGCTGAAAGTCCTGATGTGTTCACGTGTAATCCAGTCGTCGCACTGCTCCGGGTGTTTGGAGCGCAGACTGTTCTTGTGTTCATCGACATACGGGGTCACCAATGTAGAGTTCTGTAGAACTGTGTAGTGTGCTTGAGACCAAGAATATCCGTCCCTGCATATTATTGAGTCCCTTCCAAGCGTGCCTTTTCCAGTCAGTCTCCCCTCGTACCGCGATTTAGGGAGACCTATCTTATTAAGGCCAGGAATGAAGTCAACACAAAACCCGATGACATCCTCTGTTTGATGGCCCATGGAGATGCTTCCTTCTGTCCTTGCGCGGTTACGGACATATTTCTTGAGGACTCCCATGAACCTCTCAAAGGGGAACATATTGTGTAGAAATACGGGCCCCAGAATGACAATCTCGTCGACTAGATGAACTAGGACGTGTGTCATGATATTGAAGAAGGATGGTGGGAACACAAGCTCGAAACTGACAAGACATTGCGCCACATCACTCCTTAGCCTTGGTACGATTTCTGGATCGATCACCTTCTGAGAGATTGCATTGAGGAATGCACATAGTTTCACAATGGCTAATCGGACGTTTTCCGGTAGAAGCCCCCTCAATGCAACCGGAAGCAGTTGCGTCATAATCACATGGCAGTCATGAGACTTTAGGTTCTGGAACTTTTTCTCTGCCATATTTATTATTCCCTTTATATTCGACGAGAAGCCAGTCGGGACCTTCATACTGAGAAGGCATTCAAAGAAGATTTCTTTCTCTTCTTTCGTAAGAGCTTAGCTGGCAGGACCTTCATACTGCTTCGGAGGGATGCCGTCTTTTTCGTGCAAACGTTGCAGGTCCTCCCGTGCCTCAGCTGTATCTTTTGTCTTTCCATACACGCCCAAGAAGCCTAGCAGGTTCACGCAAAGGTTCTTCGTCACGTGCATCACGTCGATTGAAGAGCGGACCTCTAGGTCTTTCCAGTAGGGTAGGTCCCAAAATATAGATTTCTTCTTCCACATGGGTGCGTGTCCCTCATCGTCATTCGGAACAGCTAGTGCGCCGGGGCCCTTTCCGAAGATTACGTGTAAATCATTGACCATAGCAAGTACGTGATCACCGGTACGCATGGCGGGCTTCTTCCGGTGATCTGCCTCGCCTTTGAAATGCTTGCCTTTCTTTCGACATTGATGGTTGGTCGGAAGAAATCGACGATGGCCCAGGTACACATTCTTCCTGCACTTGTCCAGGTATATACTTTCAGTGTCATGTAAACAGTGCGTGCATGCGTGGTATCCTTTGTTTGTCTGTCCTGAAAGGTTACTGAGAGCGGGCCAATCGTTGATGGTCACGAACAGCAACGCCTTTAGGTCAAATTCCTCCTGTTCGTGCTCATCCCACGCACGTACACCGTTTCCATTCCACAGCTGTAAAAGTTCTTCAACTAATGGCCTTAGGTACACATCAATGTCGTTGCCGGGTTGCTTAGGGCCTTGGATGAGAACTGGCATCATAATGAACTTCCGCTTCATGCACATCCAAGGAGGAAGGTTATACATACATAGAGTCACGGGCCAGGTGCTGTGATTGCTGCTCTGCTCCCCGAAAGGATTAATGCCATCCGCGCTTAGAGCAAACCATACGTTCCTTGCGTCCTTTGCAAACTCCTCCCAGTACTTTCTCTCGATTTTTCTCCATTGCGACCCGTCAGCGGGTGCTCTCAACTTCCCATCTTTCTTACGGTCCTCACTGTGCCATCGCATCAACTTGGCATGCTCTCTGTTTCTAAACAAACGTTTCAACCGTGGTATTATAGGAGCATACCACATCACCTTCGCAGGAACCCTCTTCCTGGCGGGCTCGCCATCAACATCACCAGGGTCATCTCGTCTGATCTTATACCGCAACGCACCACATACCGGGCATGCGTTCAGATCGTTGTATGCACCGCGGTAGAGGATGCAGTCATTAGGGCATGCATGTATCTTCTGCACCTCCAATCCTAGAGGGCATACGACCTTCTTTGCTGCGTATGTACTGTCGGGCAATTCGTTATCCTTCGGAAGCTTCTTCTTCAATATTTTCAGTAGCTTCTCAAATCCTTTGTCAGCCACAGCATTCTCTGCCTTCCACTGCAGCAATTCCAGTACGGTACCGAGCTTTGTTTTGCCATCTTCGCAATTGGGGTACAACCCTTTTTTGTGATCCTCTAACATGCGATCGAACTTCAGCTTCTCCTTTTGACTTTCGCATTGTGTCCTTGCATCGACAATGACCCGGCGAAGATCATCATTTGGTTCCTCTTGATCTTCAGCAGCTTCACCCGTTGCAGCATCATTGGGCACATCGTCTGGTTCCTCTTGATCTTCACCAGCTCCCCCCATTGCAGCATCACCGTATTCAGGGGGCACATAGTTGTCATCGTACTCTTCTTCTTCGCCGTCTTCCATCATAACCCCTATTGCACCGTGCCTCGTCCAAACATTATAGTGTGGCATGAAACCCTTGTAAAGCAGGTGGGAGTGAAGGATTTTTCGGTTAGAGTAAGACATCGTATTCACACATTGAGTGCATGGACAACACATAAAACCATTCTGCTTGTTTGCCTCTGCCACATTTAGAAACTCACGCACGCCCTTAATGTACTCGGAGGTGTGTCTGTCACCGTACATCCATTGGCGGTTCATCTGCGTGCATTTATATATAATTAAGTGTGTCAAAAACCATTACAGAACATCATAAATATATAATTAAGTGACCAAATGGATAAAAGTTCATCATCACATTAAAACCAAAGTACATACATATATAGTTCTCATCTAACAACATATATAGCTCTCCATACACATCGAAACTATGTAAAACATTTCAACGCGAAAACAAATGCTATCATAATCGCAACCAAGGTAACAATTGATCCAACGACATAATGATACCAAGCCTCGGTATTAATGGCATATTTTCTAATCTTTTTAATCTTCAACCGCATTGCATCCATCTTGATCTTGTGATCATCGACGACATCCGCAACATGCAACTCCAATATCATCTTCTCGTCCAAATTTTTTTTTATTTTTTCCTTCAAGAATTTGTTTTCTTCTTCAACTAAATTTAACCTCTCGACAATAGGTTCCATCTTGATCTTGTGATCATCGATAACTTCCGCAACATGCAACTCCAATTCCATCTTCTCCTCCTCCATTTTTTCCAATTTTTTCTTTAACGAAATGTTTTCCTCTTCAACTAAATTTAACCTCTCCACAAGAGGGTCGGTTGGAATTTCCGGTTCAACTACCTCCTAGACATAATAAAACATCTATGCATGTCAGGTTGGTCGGCATAACTATCATAAGCACTAAAACAAATAGTTATAAATTAAAGATAATATACCACATCCGAATCGTAGACCGGACGAGGGCCCACGTGGGCGGATATCAAAACCATCGCACTATATAATAACAAGCAATGATAAACGTAAGAAAATTAGACAAATATCTATCTAAAGCAATAATAAAAGTAAGAAAAGCATGGACATAACAAGAGGCTCACCACGGTGGTGCCGGTGACGAGATCGGCGGGGGCGATCGACGGCGGCGAAGACGGGGACGGGACGTGACGGACCGCTAAACCTAGACAAATCTCGAAGAAAATAGAGCTTCGAGAGGAGAAAAGCTTAACTAGTGTGGCTCGGGCATTCCACCGAACATGTTGTGTGCATAGGAGGTGAGCTAGAGCACCACTAACCCCTCTCCCCCTCGGCCAGAAAAAAAACAGAGCAGTGAGCTCTGCTCTTGAGTGAGGGGGTATATATAGGCAACTCACTGGTCCCGGTTGGTGCTACAAACCGGGGCTAAAGGGGTGCCTTTGGTCCCGGTTCATAAAACAAACCGGGACTAATAGTGGTGGGCCAGGAGCAAGAGCCATTGGTCCCGGTTTTTAGCTTCAACCGGGACCAATAGGTCCAGACGAACCGGGACCAATGGCCCACGTGGCCCGGCCGGCCCCCTGGGCTAACGAACCGGGTCCAGTACCCCTATTGGTCCCGGTTCTAGATTGAACCGGGGCTAATGGGCTGGACCAATGCCCTGTTTTCTACTAGTGACCTGTAAAAGTGAGGCATAGACGTTTGTGTGGCTCCAAACGTAGCAGCTACTGAGCTCCCGATCGAGGTACTGGCATGGTTTCGTCTGCTTCCCAATGCTATAAAAATGTTCTCCATGCAAAAAAAACACACACACACACACACACTATAAGAGTGTCCGCTAGGCACTCATGAGCAGGTGAGCGCAATGCTCATTCGACATTCGACCTTACGCGGACACATTCACCGGCCGGTACAGCTGAGAACATGTCAGAACCAACCTACACGATGCAAGGAGTGGCTCTATATGTACAAAATATTGTGTCTGGAGTGCGCTTGGTTGAGGCTAATGGAGCCCCACATATTTATGTTTGCTCCGGTAATTAGAGGTTCTTCTAAGTTGAAATTGCAAAGAAAATGGCCCCTTCATTAATTAAGAAAGATTTTGTAAGTCGTCATGACAAAGGATTAGAAAAACAACTTGAGTCTACTCTCCCGAAAAATAACGTCTGCCAATCGCCACAACCTAATTTGTAGCCTAATTCCGAGTAGGCAACATGATGAAATTGACGAGCGTTGAATTTTTTTGGGGGTGCAATTAAAGGAGCCTTTATTTGCTTGCAAAGATCCTTACATTTTTCTTGTTCCAAATATCTCGTGTCACAAGCATCAGCAAAGAAGACATAGCCTTACACATGCCTAGCTTATTTGTGCTCCAAGTGAGTCCAGCCCAAAATTTACATTGTCGGATCCATGGCAAGAGCTTCACGACGTCAGTTCAGACTTGTACCAATGATTTTACTGGTGTACAAAGATGCAGGACAGCCAGCCAGCAGACATCCTGGGTATATTACGAGAGACCCTCGTAAATGTTTCCTTTTTGTAGGCCGTGCATCAGAACTAGGTCCACGATCTACCAATCACATTACTTTGGTTTGGTTGTCTAATCGAATCAACACATATGAGCCAGTCAACCTCTTTGGCAACTCTCACAAGATGTTGTCCTAACTAGGCAGGTGATGCGGCATCGAAAGTGACCTGGAACCCTGTGTGTTCCTTCTGCCAACAAATTGAAACTTCCCAGCATTTGTTCTTTGAATGTCCTGTTGTCGGAGTGGTTTGGAGTTCTATTGGAGTAAGAGTGGTTTGGAGGTCTATTGGAGTAACTCTGGGGATTGATCTTTGCCCCAGGAACTGCAGGCAGTTCTTTGTTTGGTGCTATTCTTTCATTCCTGGATATGAACGATTCTATACTGCGGCTTTGGGCACAGTTACTTGGTCTATCTGGCTTGCACGGAACAGTGCTACCTTTGAGAAGAAGATGATCAAATCTCCTTTCGAGATTGTTTTTATGGTGGTTTCCTTTCTTCTTTATTGGGCAGGGCTTCAGGTGGGAGACGATGTCAAGAAGCTTCGTGCAGGGGCGGAGATGATTCGCGATGGGACGATGATGCTGATGCGAGCCTGTGATGTGACTATCAAGATTGGAGACTGAACAAAAAAGCACAGCAGATCCCCCCCC
>LR738714.1:817376755-817388538 GCA_902687465.1 Secale cereale
GGGGGGGGGCAGCCAAAGGCTTGGTTCGTTTACATAAGACCAGTGCAAATTGCAAAACTGCAATGAAAATGAAAAATCGATGTGATGCATGATAGGCGAAACAAGGATGCACATCACATGACCGGTCCCCAAATGTACTGCATTCTATGCATCCATACCATACCTTACCTATGCAAACATCTACTGCTGCTATATAATGTGTTATATTGATTCACCATTCACACCAGAGAAAAACAACCTAGATAGAGTTGGACAGCCTTTAAAGATGAAGCTGTCAGGAACAAGGTTCGTTGTCATGGCCCACGGCCAACAAGTGTTTAAATTAACTTGAGCGTGGGAGATTGGAGCAAACCAAACCACAATCATATGAACAAGAGGTGTGGTAGGTGACTTGTACATGTACAGAACTATAGTTATATGTGGAAATAAAGCCAATACGTGGAAAGCTAGCTGAGATGTACTTATATACTGGGAATCTGGTTGCGCCATGTAGGTGTCATCCCGGGCATCAGCGAGATCGCACGGTCCAACTCGCACCTGAGCTGGAGCCACTGCTTGGGCCTGGTTGTAATTCTAGTTCTCTGTTTAGGGTCCTCCATGCAAACTTCAAGGACCGGATTGTAATTTATTTTTCTTAATTCCTTTTCTGAGCTGTAATATCACCGCTGATATTAAGTGCTAGTATCGAGACCCTTTGAGGCTTCGAGGCCCTTCTTCAATAAAAAATCAGTGTCTGGGGTGTTTTTGGTCGAGCTTCCGGACACGATTGTTGGCAGGTCAATACTTGTATGTTTCTTTTTTGCATGCCAATCACGCGTCAAAGCTAGATCAAAGATTCATGATCACATTACTTTGTTTCGTTTGTTTGATGTGGTCCACAACTTCATGTGTGTTGAGACCGGTGCGAAAGTGCATTGAAAATGAGAGCTGAGATGTATGACAGGCAAACACAATTTGGCATGCATGGCCCGTCCCCAAATGCATGCATACCATTACGTTACCTATGCAACCATCTGACTAGGCAGGTTAGCTAGCTAACTGGTCGCATGCATAGGTATGCTTTTCTTTTCTACTGCTGCTATAAAAGGTCTTGATTCACCGCCCGAACGAGCGAACCAACCCACTTAGCTTGCCCTTGAAGACAATGCTAACAAAACCAGCTTGTGTGACATGGCCCGTGGCCAACGAGTGTCCAAATTAATTTGAGTGTGGGAGAATGGAGCAAACCAAACTACAATCACATTTCGAATTCGTCGACCCGTTCTATTATATCTGTACCAAAGTGCAGTTATACTAGGATGGATGGTCTGCCCTTGGAATCACAGATGTTGCAGTGGAGGTCTGAATTAGGTTGAGGTAGGTTATCAGTCGAGCCTCTTAACTGGGCTTGATCTATGGTTTCGCCATACTCAATGCTACGGTGACCTCCAGGGGTTAAAATTTCCGAGATAAATGAGGAGGATTATTTTGAAAACTAATTAACGAGATCTTATGTTGACTGTTGGAACCGCAGCCCTATAGCTACCTCTCCTCTCACTCGAACGGAGGTGGAAGAAGACACAAGACACAAGAAATTCCGGGCCGGCGCACGAACGCCGCCGTGGGCGCACGCACACCCTAATCATCTTTATCTTTTAATGGCTACATGGCTCACACACGGCTCAACTTACAAAAGTACACAGCCGGAGGATTTATACACGGTGCGCACACAGCCCCAACGGCCACACACGCATGCACGACCCAGCCACACCGCAACTCACGCACGCAGCTAAGGCACTACATGCATGCATCCATGACTTGGCCACTAACAACTTATCCATGCATGCGTGTGACTCAATCCTCTCCTGGTAACTAGGCAGGCAACTAAGGTGGCGTTTGGTTTAGAGGCTATCCACCATAGGGACAGGGATAGCCAAATTTTTAGGGGATATCACTTGTTTGGTTTACCAGCGAGGAAGGATAGGGATAGCCAGATACCAGAGAATATTCCTTCAAAACATGGTTGACGAGAGTCGCGAGATTATGGTGGATGAGGGCAGCCACCCGCGCTTGCGTGAAACGTTTTTCGCCCTTTGTACAAAGAAGAACATGTATACATGTATGAATATCTGGTAAATAGTGACCAGTTCATGGTATTTCATTGCATGGACAGTCACGTGTATGATTATACAAAGAAGAAATGAATATGTATTTTTTTGCATGGAAATATATATGTATTTTTTTTTTGCATGCAAATATACATGTATTTGATTGTGCAAAGAAGAGCATGTATACATGTATTTGATTGTACAAATAAGAGCATGTATTTTTATTTTTATTTTTTTAAGGGAAGAAAAGCATGTATTAATATTGCATTGTAGATGAACAAAAAAAATAGCTAATGACTATCCATATCCATCTTTTATCCTTGCAACCAAACAATAAAAAGCGGTTATCCATCTCATCTAATTCTTCGCAACCAAACGGCAAAAAATGGCCATCCTCAACCAGGTGGTTAAGGATATCCTCAGCCAAGCCAACCTCGCCCGTGAACCAAACGCCACCTAACAAACTTACATCAAGATTATGGCTAACAATTCCCTCCTAATCTTGACACGCCTTGCCGTCGACCGTAGCCTTGAACACCTTCGCTCGACGTCATCACGCGCCTCCGCACCCGCTGCGACGTTCCTTGTGCCTGCCATCGCCGGAGTTGATGTAGCTCGCGTCGTTGTCGTCGTCACAACCATGACCCAGCTCGCGGACCCGACTTGGCGCACCAACACCGGTCGCACCGTGCTCCGTCACGACTCCGGCGACACACGCCGAGCTCCTTCTACGTCGGCAACACATGCCTGGCGTCCCTCTGTGCCTCGCTCGTCCCGCGCGCACCCAACGCGCCCGACGAGCCCGACTGCACTAGTGCGTCCCGCACGTCCCGCGCGCACCGACGAGCCCGACTGCACTAGACGCTCACCGCGCGACGCCTCCGCGTCCGCCATGGCAGCCGCCAGCGACAAACGCCGGAAGCATGTAGCCGAACTCGAGCACACCAACGACATACGCCTCCTCCCAACGTCAACCGCACGCTCGTACGCGTGCCCGCGGTCCCGACGCGTCCAGTGCGCACCCATAACACGCACCGGTCGTGCCCGGCTCGCCGCCATGGCTTATTGCCCTGCACCGTTGCGGCCTCAACCACAGCGCATCACCTCCATGCCGCCATACCGCTGTGTGTCGTTGGAGCCGCCACCATGCAGGTCCTTCGCGGCCTCCTCACCGAGCCACCGCGGCCTCCTCGCCATGCCGCCGCAGCCACTACGGCCACCTCGCCGCACCGCGCACCTCCATAGACCGACACACGGCCCGGAGCATCGCGCAGCCGCCGACGAACGCCGCCACCGCCGGCACGCCTCCGGCAAGGAGAACGACGCCCAAGATGAACCAGCTCATGATACCAATTGTTGGAACCGCAGCCCTATAGCTACCTCTCCTCTCACTCGAACGGAGGTGGAAGAAGACACAAGACACAAGAAATTCCGGGCCGGCGCACGAACGCCGCCGTGGGCGCACGCACGCCCTAATCATCTTTATCTTTTAATGGCTACATGGCTCACACACGGCTCAACTTACAAAAGTACACATCCGGAGGATTTATACACGATGCGCACACAGCCCCAACGGCCACACACGCATGCACGACCCAGCCACACCGCAACTCAGGCACGCAGCTAAGGCACTACATGCATGCATCCATGACTTGGCCACTAACAACTTATCCATGCATGCGTGTGACTCAATCCTCTCCTGGTAACTAGGCAGGCAACTAACAAACTTACATCAAGATTATGGCTAACATTGACCATTGCAATGTGGATGTGTCATGATTGTGCAACGTTTTGAACCCATTATCATTTATTTATTAAATATATATTGTGTAGTTGTTTGACTCGGTCATTGGTCATGTCAGCCCGATTTGGCTGGAGGATTCAAAGAGCGATAGATATAAATATCACAATACTTCTAGTCTAAGAAAGGAAAGTGCTGCTTTTCTTTTTTAGACGAAAGGCGACAGCCCAACTTTATAAAGCCAACCGGCAGAGTACATCACAGATCAACGGAGAACTGTCCAAAGACCCACACAAGGGCACATCCCATCACAAGTACTAGCACACATTACAAAAGATCACGGCGTGCAGGCCAACTACCCAAAGCGAAACCAAGGCAACAAGCGCAGGAGCGAAGCATGCAGCAGAAAGAGCACCTCTAAGTGGAAGATGTTTGATCACTCTGGATCGGGTAGGTTAGGTCAATCCGGTAGCCCTCCTTCTCCTTGCGCTGATGAACTCGAGCCGGCGCCGGCCATGGTGAAGTAGTGGCCGATGATGGCAGAGAGAGATGGCGGCGGTGGTGTGTTTCCCGTGAGCACCGCGCTAACCCTAGATCGGTAGGGAATGTCGGTGGGGATTGTGGCAGCGATTAACCTCGTGAGTCGTGCCCCGGCCTCCACCTCTGTTTATATAGCGCGGGTCATAGGGGCCCATCAACCATAGTGGGTTGAGCACCCCTGATCAGGGAGCAGATCTAAGGGCCCAATGGGCCATTGGGCCCATGCAGAGGAGATCAATCTAACATAAGCAACCTGGTCATGCTGATAGAAGGACCAGTGCTGCTTTTCTACATGGCTTCTCTATACATTTCCATGTTTTTAAGGCGACAAGATCCTTCTTTATCACCATGCTCTGATGCATCTACGACTAGCTAATTCATAAGGTCCGTGAGCACTCCGCCTACTTCTCCGCCTCGTAAGCAATGGCGGAATGACGCCGCCGCTCCGGCTGCTAGCAGTACAGCCAGAGGCAGGAGGCAATTCAGATACGGTCCATCTCTCAAGCATGTGGACAAGTTACCATATGAGAGGACCGAGAAGGAAACCGAGGATATCTCTGTAGCCAAAGTGAGGGAGTTTTTGCAAAGATACCTCCATCGCCGAAGGAGAAGATAGATCCAGTGAAAGCGAAGCGCACTATCGATGCCCTGAAGTGACCACCACTGCCTCCGCTGGATACCAACTATGAACGATGTATTAAAAAGACATATACAAATGCGGAGCCGTCGGGAAGTACTTCAAGTGATGCAAGGTTAGCAGAATGAAAAAGTGGGGAAAAAATCCCCAGCTCGGCGAACAGGCGAAGCAATCGTGCCCCCCGCTCAAGGTGTCTAGCGATATCGTCGCTAATCTGCCGAGGATGGTGCCCGGTACCAATCCTGATTATTTCCTTCGCGATGATGTAGAGTTTGAAATGTTGGAGGTGGAAGAATTCAAATGCCAGTACGGGAACCCTCTCGTCAAAGATGGAAGTCCTCCACTAACAACGATGATGCGAAAATTTCATCAATGGTACATGAAAACCTGCGGCGAGTCTGGTAAGGATGCTTTGACGATGCTAATTAAAGAGGAGCACGACTTGGTTGCAACTGGTCTGTCCTCTATTGAATTTGACGTGTTATTCCAGTTCTACAATCATAAGGCCCTCGACAAATCACTCGTGACTTGCTACTGTTTGTAAGTACTACTTCTGTAATTAAGTCTCTATATATAGCTCAGCTCTTTCATTGCATGTGTATATATAATTACCCTCACTATATTATGCAGATTGAAGATCGCCGAATGCAGAAAAGCACAAATCTTAGACATTGGGTTCATTAACCCAAATGTCATACATGAATGGACGGTTCAAACGAATGCTAGTGAAACCGAGGCCAACTTGCTACAATCGTTGCTCAAAAATCAAAACAAAGATACAATACTCTTTCCTTACAACTTCTCGTGAGTGTTACTGTCTTGTGAATATTCGGTTTCCCTTATTACTCGAGGTTATAGTAATGTAATTGATGAGTTATGCATGTATGCCCAGCTTCCACTATGTTCTGCTAGAGATTAAGCTTGACCGGGGAGTACTAACCATCTTAGACTCGAGACGAAAAGATCCCCAGGCCTATGCGGACATGACTGAAATGCTCAAGAAGTAAGTTCAATCGATCATTATCGCACCATATCGGCAACGTTGATCCTTGCCTGATATCAAGTAATTATTTTCTTTGTCTGGCAGGGTTTGGAAAGAGTTCATCGGAATGGTTCCGGGACTGCTGACGGAGCTGCGATTTAGACACCCGAAAGTAAGTACTACTACCTAGTTCCGCGCATCTCCCATTGATTCTAGTTTTACCAATACCATTTATCATGTTTGGTTATCAGTTTGATTGAACTCTATTTCTCGTACAGTGCTTGTGACAGGAAGCCGGGAATGATTTTTGTGGATACTACGTTTGCGAGTTCATCCGCCACTATACCTGTGAGCGGGGCTACTCTCAAAAACAATTTGAAGTGCGTAAGCAAAAATATTCACAATTTTATTTTATTACCATCATTTGTGTTGAGTTTCATTCATATACATGTATTGACCCTCTTCTTCAATTTAGATCTGGCAGCTGCGGGATGAACTCGTACCACAATATCGCATATGAGCAATTCAAGAGGAATCGGCGGGATTCTTTCTTGACCACGTCATCCATAAAGCCGGAGAATACCATGTGGAAATTGATATAAACATGAGATGTTAGGGATTGGAAGAGGTCTTATATTGTATATATGTAGCTAGTACCGTCGGATAGATCTGCGAAAACTTGTTGTTTGACAAATCTCTCGGAGAAAGAGAGGTGCACTCCTCTCTGTATATGTTCATGACGATCTTGTGTAATGAATGGTTTTCCTTCATTTGCTTACTAGCTAGTGTGTCGAGTTCTCTCTGTACATATAGTACTTAGCGTCGACCAAGCACGGAGATATGAGAGGTCACTTCTCTCTATTAGCTAGTTAACACAATATATGAAACCAATAAATTAACCCTCCAAAACCCCCTAAACCCCTCCCCCCTTCAGAAAAAAACTCAGGGCCTGCGAGCTGCTGACGTGTGGATGCCCTTTGGTCCCGGTTGGTGTTACCAACCGGTACTAAAGGTCCTCCTCCCCGGGCGCCCCGCAGCGGCCACGTGGAGCCCCTTCTGGCCCAATTCGTAAGCGAACCGGGACTTTTGAGTTTTTGGTCCCGACATTTTAGTTCCGGTTCCAGAACCGGGACAAATGGGTCTTTTTCTACTAGTGTATGTTCTTGTAAGCTCAATGGATTCCATGATTTCAAAGAAGATTTTCTCTTCCGTTAGAGCCACCTTGATGGTGGAGATGGAGAAGGGGAGACGCGGAGCTCCAGATTCTAAGGACCGGGAAGAGGATCAACCACATTGAGGACCGTACGTGAAGATGCTATGATGCCCATGGAGGCCTCCGTCCTCTTTCAGAGGAACAGATAGCAGCGGTTGATGGCAGGTCCTGGACATCACATCGATGTCTCTTCTCACCAAAGGTGGCCTCGTGGAGCCACTGCATCTGTCTCGTCGACCGGACCTCCTTTTCCTCCTCCAGGCTTGAGGCCTATATGTAAGTAGTGCAGCTTTGGCTTGGAGTTGGAGACCACCATTCTTCCTTCACTGCCCTTCTTCCGTCCAAAAAATATATAGCTTGTTTGGAATCTCTTTGGCTGAGGATGCCGGAGGCGATTGTTGACATATAGCACATGCGTGTTTCCCTTTTTGCAGGCTAATCGTGAACAGGAGCTGGATAAAAGATTGATGATCGCATTACTTGTTTCCTTTGTTTTAATGGGATCCACACATTCATGCATATTGTATGCACACGTACATGTACGCCAGCCAAAGCCTTGGTTTGTTTACGTGAGACCGGTGCAAATTGCAAAAGTGCCAATGGTGAACAGGAACTAGATTGATGATCGCATTCCTTTGTTTCATTTGTTTTATGGGATCCACACATTCATGCATATTGTATGCACACGTACATGAGGGCTAGCCCAAGGCTTGGTTCGTTCACATGAGACCGATGCAAATTTGAAAAGTGCAACGAAAATGAATGATCAATGTGATGCACGATAGTCGAAACAAGCATGCACATCACATGACCGGTCCCCAAATATGTACTGCATTCCGTGCATGCATACCATATACCTTACCTATATGCAAACATCTGGTTATGCATGATCTTCCTCCTGCAATATATATGTATGGTTGGATGTTCGTTCTACTGCTACCATATAATGTGTTATTCACCATCCACACCAAAGAAAAACAACCTAGTTAGAGTTGGCCAGCCTTTAAAGATGAAGCTGACAGGAATAAGCTTTGTTGTCATGGCCCATGGCCAATAAGTGTCTTAATTAACTTGCGTGGGAGATTAGAGCAAACCAAACCATGAATCATATCAACAAAGGTGTGGTACGTGCGTTGTACATCTACTGAACTATAGTTATACGTGGGAGTTATGCCAATACGTCGGAATCTAGCGGAGATGTAGTTATATACGTGGGAATCTGGCTGCGCCATGTAGGTGTCATCCCGGGCATCAGCGAGATCGCCCCTGAGCTGGAGACACTGCTTGGGCCTAGTTGTAATTCTAGTTCTCTGTTTAGGGTCCTCCATGCAAAATTCAAGGACCGGATTGTTATTTATTTTTCTTAATTCCTTTTCTAAGCTGTAATATCACCGCTGATAATAAGTGCTAGTATCGAGACCCTTTGAGGCTTCGAGGCCCTTCTTCAATAAAAAAAAACAGTATCTCGGGTGTTTTTAGTCGAGCTTCCGGACACGATTGTTGGCACGTCAATACTTGTATGTTTCTTTTTTGCATGGCAATCATGCGTCAAAGCTAGATCAAAGATTCATGATGACATTACTTTGTTTCGTTTGTTTGATGTGGTCCACATCTTCATGTGTGTTGTATGCACACGTACGTGCAGGCCAGGCAAAGGCTTGGTTCATTTACTTGAGACCGGTGCGAAAGTGCACTGAAAATGAGAGCTGAGATGCATAACAGGCAAACACAAATTGGCATGCATACCATATATACGTTACCTATGCAACCATCTGACTAGGCAGGTTAGCTAGCTAACCGGTTGCATACATAGGTATGCTTTTCTTTTCTACTGCTGCTATATAATTAAGGTCTTGATTAACCGCCCGAACGAGCGAACCAACCTAGTACTACTTAGCTTGCCTTGTGTGAAATTTTGGAATCGTCGACCCGTTCTATTATATACCTGTACTAAAGTGCAGTTATACTAGGATGGATGGTCTGCCCTTGGAATCACAGACGTTGCAGTGGAAGTCTGCATTAAGTTGAAGTAGGTTATCAGTCGAGCCTCTTAACTAGACTTGATCTATGGTTTCGCCATACTCAATGCTACGGTGACCTCTAGGGGTTAAAATTTCCGAGACAAATGAGGAGGATTATTTTGAAAACTAATCAACGAGATCTTATGTTGAGCATTGCAATGTGGATGTCTCATAATTGTGCAACGTTTTGAACGCATTATCATTTATTAATTAAATATATATTGTGTAATTGTTTAACTCGGTCGTTGGTTATGTCCAACGAAAAAAATAGCGCGCTACAAAATATAGCGAGCCCCTTCTCAAAATGCTACACAAGTTATAGCGTGCTAATAGCGTGGTATATTTCAAAATAGCGTTTGCAAAAAATGCCAAATATATCCACAAATAAAGTATTTCAGTACCTTAAGACATCATCGTAGAGAGACATAATCTAACCAGATAGGAAGCAGAAATTTTAAACTGAATGTCAAACTATAGTCAATCTGTTTAACATATAGTAACTATGAAAAATTAACACCTAGCCTACATCTACTGTGCAATAACCACAAAATAAACATGTGCTTCCCTATTTTTCAGATTTTTTTTCATCATTTGAATGCTATAACGCTACATGCTACAACGTTATAACGCCCTGTAGCGCGCTAATTACGTAAATAGCGTCGTAGCGGCTGAATTTGCTAAAATATAGCGTTTCCTCCTGAATACGCTATAACGGCGCTATAGCGTCGTTATAGCGCGCTATTTGTTTTGTTGGTTATGTCAGTCCGATTTGGCTCGAGCCTTCTAAAAGCGATAGATATAAATATCACAATACTTCTAGTCTATAAAAGGAACGGTGCTGCTTTTCTTTTTTAGACGAAAGGCGACAGCCCGACTTCATAAAGCCAACCGGCAGAGTACATCACAGATCAACGGAGAACTGACCAAAGTCCCACACAAGGGCACATCCCATCACAAGTACTAGCACACATTACAACAGATCACGGCGTGCAGGCCAACTACCTAAAGCGAATCCAAGGCAACAAGCGCAGGAGCGAAGCATGCAGCAGGAAGAGCACTTCTAAGAGGAAGCAACCTGATCATGCTGATAGAAGGAACAATGCTGCTTTTCTACATGGCTTCTGAATACATTTCCAGGTTTTGAAGGTGACAAGATCCTTCTTTATCACCATGCTCTGATGCATCTACGACTAGCTAATTCATAAGGTCCGTGAGGATTAAATTGGAAAGAGCAATTTAAATAAGGCACAACAGCTAAAGGAAAGATTTCAGTACCTGATCTATCTTGCTTGGAGCAGAGGAGATCCAACTCATCATCGTTATGGACATTGCCCAGGGGTCAACAAACTGAACTTCAGCAAGCATGTTACCTCCAATTGCAAGGCAAGCAGACAATTTTCTTGTGACATATCTGCACATCGCCGCCAAAAAGCGGTGAGTGCGCTTAACCTGAATTAAATGTATTTAGGGTAGTTAGCACAACAGGTTATCACTTAATCACATCTGTTGAATAGGCATTTTGGGGTATCAGCCTAACACTGGGCCAGCTTTTATTATAATGCCAATTTTCCAAATGCATATAGGTTGGCATGTATAATAATGAATCCAATAATTGAATAGACTCCAAAGTAGGACATATAAGAACACAAAGGTAATCTAAAATATTGCTCGATTCCTTTATTATGTACGCTGACAACTTCGCATAATTATATCGTAGACCCACTGACCAGTGTTAAGATTTACTAGCTATGAAAATAAATGCTTCATGCGATTATCTGCACATGTAACAAGGAGTAGTATTCTCAATAAGTTAAACGGAACTCCCTAAATGATGCTCGTTCCATCAAATTACCAGAGCAACACACATGGAGATGCCGATGGACTTTTATGGAAAGATCTTTTATTTAAATTGCTAGTATTCTTTAATATTTTGAAGATTTTATTTTTTGAATATTTTAAAAAATCGCGCATATTTTAGAATGCATGAACATTTTTTAGTTCTTATATACACATATTATAACCATATCCAAAAATCCGACATTAGGATTTTTTCATGATAATACCAGATGGAAAATTGGAAGAGAAGAAAATGAAGGAACAATATTTAGTAATCAAGTGGGTCGGTCCACAACGCGAGACTAGTGAAACTTGCGACTATATGTTGCTCTTAACAAAAGATAGGTGGTGGAGAGTGTCTAAAAAAACCAAGGAACGAGATTTAGCAACAAAGTGGGCCGGTCCACACTAGTAGAAAACGGGGCTTTGGTTCGAGCGGCTAAAGGCATTAGTCCCGGTTGCATTACGAACCGGGACTAATGGGAGCATTAGTCCCGGTTCATGTGAAAAAGACATTAGTTCCGAACCTTTAGTCCCGGTTTGAGACATGTACCGGGACTAAAGGGCATCGCACCCTTTTGTCCCGGTTCGTGTCTCAAACCGGGACTAAAGGTCTAATCCTTTAGTCCCGGTTTAAGGTACGAACCGGCACTAAATGGTGCCATGCCCATTAGTCCCGGTTCGTGACTCAAACCGGGACTAAAGGGCCCATTTCTCAAACTCTAC
>LR738714.1:817388558-817415732 GCA_902687465.1 Secale cereale
CCCCCCCCCCCCTTGATCGCCATTTCAGTTTTGAAAAAAACAAAAGAAAATGATAAAACTTCAAAAGGTAAAATCCTTTGAGATGTAGTTATATTACTACATATACTAGTTAGGAAAATTAAAAAACTTAAATTTTGAAATGTTTTGCAAAAAAGTGTTATGAAAGAGTAAAACGGCTATAACTTTTGCATACGATGTCGGAAAAAAACGTATAATATATCAAAATGTTCAGCACGAAAATGTATTTCCGATTTTGACCCCCTATGGCCTGTTTGCAATTTTTTAGAATCCTCATATTCTAAAAGGAAAAAAAAGATATGCTGAAATTTCTGTTTTTATTTTATTTTAATTAAATCTGATCAAACTATGGTCAAACTACTTATTCAAGAAGTATTAGTGTTACTAAATAATTATTTCAGTTTTTTTAAATTTTTTGTCAAATCCGGACAAACTGTGGTCAAACTACTTATTCAAGAAATATTAGTGTTACTAAATAATTATTGTTTTTAAGAATAATAGTTTCAAACTCAAACAGTTAAATGTGTGACTTCATTCTCAAGCTAAACTCCTGAAGGTTAATAGGATTGACATCTTACGGTGAATAGAGATTATAGGTTAAATTGAGCAGTGACGAGGGGTGGATGATTAGAGAATAAATTGTAAATAATTCAAAATTTGAAAATCAGAAAAAAAATCAAAACAAAATTAAAAAAAAATCAAAAAAAATCGTCAATTTACATTTAGTCCCAGGACTAAAGGTGGAGCTCTAGACAGCAGCCACATGGAGGGCCTTTAGTCCCGGTTCGTATAAGAACCAGGACTAAAGGGGGAGGCATTTGTATCGACCCAACCGGGACTAAAGGCCCTTATAAACCGAGACAAATGGCACATTTTCTACTAGTGCCACAACACAAGGCATGTGAAATTTACGACTATATGTTGTGCTTAGCAAAAGATATGCAAGCCCGAGCGCCACTCGCTCAGCGTTGTTGTTGTCTGGACACCAGTGCTTAAAGGGCCTTCGACAGTGGTGCAAGAACATTGGTCTACGCTACTACGAGAATGGTGTGGCTACATCATGCAATGACGCCGACATCGCCGGGTGTTGTTGCAAGCTTGCCACCTCGGGTGCCACACCCTTGCAAACATGGGAACCAGTGATTCTGTGATGAAGTTGACCGACGTCGGCCGTGCTAGGGGGAGCACTGGTGGTTTCCAATTACATGTTGTGGCCAGCGCTGCTGAAGTCACTGGCGTTGCAGCCGATGCTGTGGGAGGTCACTAGTGTTGTGGCAATGTTGGTCCGGTGGGAGCAATCACCCATATTGTGATCGGTGTTGGTGGAGCTTTCTCACTGTTGCGAAGACGCCAACTATTCATCCGTCATGACACGGTGACTAGGAGAACAAAGAAAATGGTATGCTTTGTGCACTGTGTTGCTGCGATGTGGGAAAACGAAGCAAAGTCTATCTCTTACATGTCTGTTGCACTCGTCCATCTGATGGCTAGGCACATTCAGATCAGGGCGGATCGGACAGCTAAACCGACTTATTACTCGCGCATCCTAACAATGAAACCATTAGTAGTTATTTGGTTTTCTATCTAAGGGTTTTTATAAGAGGAATCCTATATACCTAAAAAGTTCATCCTCACTATCTCAATTCTCTCAACATGCACACATGTCACCTCATTATATATGCCACCTCATCACTCAATAATTACTTCTTTTAACATGCATAAAAATGTTATTTATATTCCCGCTCAATATGCAAACATCCCAACTCGCATCACATGCCACCTCATTAATCGCACTAACTATATTTCTCTCAACATACATGTAAAATACTTATATTGTACATATATTTGTAACTATATGATAGTCAAAAATAATATATTTATATCTATTTTTATTCCATTTAACTTTCATCAAGAAATTGCAACCAATCCCCACTGCAACGCGCAGAGTATCATCTAGTTTTTTAGGTTGATGATCACATTAGTTTGTTTCGTTTGATGGTATATACACACATTCGTGCGTGTTGTATGTCTGTTGTACATGCGGGCTAGCCACATGCTTATTTCATTTATTGGAGACTAATTCAAAAGTGCGCTGAGGAAGAAAAAATGAGAGACCAGTGAGATGCATGACATGCAAAATAAGCAGGAGACATGCATGACCCATCATCATATGTATTGCATTTGCTCAGTTGCGTTAAGTATGCCAGGTGACTAGCCCTTCCACCCGCAATATATATAAGTATGGTTTGTTCTATTATCACACCATTCACATGATAGAAACAATCTAGTTACCCATCCCTTGAAGACGAAATTATCAGGAACAAGCTGGTGCGGCATGGCCCATGGCCAACGGGTGCTCAAATTAAGTTGAGTGTAGGACATTGGAGCAAACCAAACCACAGTCACATGTCACAGCGAAGGACTAGCCAGATTGTACCTGTACCAAAATGTAGTCATATATATTTTTTGATCGGCCATCGCTATATATGGACCTAGCTATGTTTGAGTATCGAATCCGATGTGTACAACTGGATGTGTAGATTGGGTTGACACTACCCACAGTGGGACTAACATAGGTAGTAAAATCACACATATCTAAAGAAAATAGATGATGTGACAAACAATAAATAAAGAAATGGAGGAAAGTGGTAACATACATAGTTACTAGTAGTATGAGTAACATCACACATATCAAGGAAAAATGAGACTATAGCCTAATAAATAAAGTGTTGCATGTTACCACACATAAGTTACTCCCCACTATAGAGGTAGTAACATAGACTAGTAACATGTGCATGTTACTAGTCTATGTTACTACCCATTGTTGCTAGTCTGAGGACACGGGCAAGAGAAACTAACTGCCTCAAAACCTATCAAGGAAAGGAAGGATTATTCAGTTTAGTCTTCTACGTCTTGTTTACACATCTCGATCAAAAACCAAATGTCCCCCAAAAAGTATGTACCTAGATATGAGAAGATTATTGAGATGTTTCTTATGTAATGGACTTGCCTTGTGGCCTGGCCTCCATCTTAGGATTGTCTATCAGCCTAACTAACCGTAGGCACCAATGTTCCACACAATGATTCAGCCAATGGCTCTATGGTTGTTGAAATTTGTGAGCATCATTATTTGGAAAACAACTGAGAAATGTTCGTAAAACAACTGAGTAGATATCCTTTTTATTTTATTTTATTTTGGGCTTGAACAAGTAGATATTCTGCTGAGCATGTTCATTTATCAAACATCATGCAATGTTTCGAATCCATCGTTGACGTCAAATATATATCAATTATTGTGCTATGTTTTGAATCCATCCTCGAGTATTTATTAAGTATACTATGCAATAAAGTTTTGTAGGTATTTAGAAATGAAAACATATGTATTTATCAGTGGAGTAAAACTGCGCATTTTTTGAACTTCCATAAAAATTCCATTTGTAAAAATACTGGCCTCGTGGACGACACGGATAGAGAAATTGACCCTCTATAAACTCATGTGCCTATGATATTCCTTTTATAATTGAACATCCACCAATATAAATTTTTGGGAGACGAGGAAATAGAGAAAATATAGCTATTATTTATTAATAGATACATTATGGTGTTACCGATATACTAATTTGTAAAGCACAAGTCACAAAATCCAGGCAGGCGGTGGCTGTGACCGACAAGCATACTTTTCCCAATGAAGACCCATACCGCACCTGCAACCAGGACGTTGATATGAACTCAGGAAGCTGTATGCCAAACGTGCATCAGATATGAGTCCAAGATTGAGCATCACATTACTTTCTTTGTCTGATGGAACGCACATTCTTCTGTGGTTCATGTACATGTGGGCTAGATATACTTATTAGTTAGTTTACGGGTGATTGATGCAAAATGGCACTAAGAAAATGAGAGACCGATGTGATGATTCATGATAGATTGACATCCGCAGAGGAAGGAGGCGTGCATGACCGGTGCCCAAATGTAAAGCAGTAGGTTATTTCACGTGAAGTGCATGCATATACATACCTTATCAATGTGAACGTCTAGCTAGCCAGGCTAACTATATGTATAGTTTGGTGTTGCACTGCTGCTATATAAGGCATCACAATAGAGAACTAGCCTAGTTAGCCAGCCAGCCCTTCAAAAGGAATCTGTCACAAACAAGCGCGTGTGTCACCAACAAGTGTCCAAATTAAATAGTGTGGGAGATTGGAGCGATCCAAACCTCAATCACCTAAAACCAGCGGAGTGTGGCAGTTGTACATGTACCAAAATATAGTTATACTTGGATGGAAAACTTGGCCCGCATAAAAAATGCTGTGGTGAGTGTCCGAACTAAGTGGCTGAAGCATATTCAGTCTCGGTGTAGGATGCGATTTTGAAGAACTCCGCGTGAAACCAAAGGGGTACTTTTGAAAACAAACTGATTAGATCTTCTATTGAGCAGGGCAATATTTAATATTGTTCGGCAGTATTTTAAACCCATTGTCATTTGTCAACTATTTATCAAATATATATTGTGCAATCTTTGATTCCAAGTCGATTATGTTGTTCTGATTTGGCTTGTGGCTTTTGGAAGGGATGGACAACACCACTGTTAGTCGCAAAAGGAAAACATTGCTGCTTTTCTTCATGACTTCTTGAAAAATTCCCAGCTTCTGAAGATGACAAGCTCCTTGTCTGTGTTCAGATGTATCTACGAGTAGTTGATTCATAAGGTCAATGGGGATTATACTGGATCTTCTTTTACAATACTTACGATGGTGCAATCGACGTCTAAGCGGGCAATCTAAAGAATTCTCGGCCCGAGCAACAAGAATAAGAGAAAATTGCATCTAACCTATATTACCTTCCCATTTCTCTGAAGGCCTAATAATTGAGAGAGTTTTTGCAGGTCCACAATTGTAGAATTTACGAAGCAACAATAATAGGCCCCCGCGTCGCTCTGCATGAGCGACACGGGCAGCGATCCAAGCCACTTCCGACAACTCTTCCTCCATGTCTCCCTCCCACGCCGCCTCCGGGGTGGGCCGCCGGGCAACGCCCGTGTGGCAGCGGCAACGGTGGCGGCAGGGCTTCTTCTCCACGGGGCGGGTAGCTCGTGGCTAGATCGTGCGGCGCCGGCGCGTGGCCGTCGCGAGCTCGACGTCGGCGGCCTGAAGCCCCTCTCCTCCGGCGGGGCGGCGGATCCGGGGCCCTCGTGCCCAGATCTGGTGGTGAGTGGACCGGGCCGATCTGCAGCGGTGGCCCTGGCGCCATGGGATGGTGTCCGTGTTGCGGCCGATCTGGTCCTGCGCGGGCGTGCCCGGTGGTGCTCTGGCTGGGAGGTGCGGCCAGACCTGAGGTGAAGCATGAGGTGCGGGTGCGGCCGGGTCGCGGTGCGTCCGTGCGGGGAGGTGCGGCACGAGGTGCCCAGCGGCTTGGTTCTGCCGTCTTCAGGATGTGCAGCGGAGCTGATTACTCGATCACTCCATTGTGATGACAATCACACCCATATTCTTTATTATTTCTAAATATAGATAACAACAATCTCCCGGCATAAGAAGGAGTGTCCCTAACGACAGCCCCTATAATAGTAGACAACACGTTTTAAATCAGACTGGACTGAACGTAGAAAGATCTTTCCACACGAGTGGAAGGGATCCTTTAGCGGTCGGTGGCTGCTCCTTAGGCAGTGCGGCTGCTCGGGGTGGAGGCAACGCAGTCTTGTGGTGCTGGGCACGCAGGGCGGTGCGGACTTGCTGCTCGAAAGTCACGAAGGTTGGGGGTGGTCAGATCCGGTTGGATTTGACATCAGTGGCTCGATGGAGGGCTTGCTGATGCATGATGTGCGGGGCTCGAGAGGTTAACCCGGGCGAAAGCTTGTCTCCGGCGTGTCCGGTGCCGGCGATGGCGATAGTGACGCTTTCAAGCGTCGTTTCCTTCTTGTTGGCATCATCGAGGTACTCTCAGCTGCAATCTTCACAGCTTTGGGGGAAACCTTAGATCCATGGGATCGGACGATGATGGTGCTCTAGCATTGTATCCCCTCTCGGGGGCTTCGTTTTTGGAGCTAGGCATCATCAAGCGGGACCGATGGAAGTTGGTGGAGTTGGCATTGAGGCTTCTGTGGCAATGATGATGGGTGTGTGCGATGTCGGAGACGCGGCAATGGTTGCGATAGTCGGCTCTTCTCCGGCTTGTTTGTGCGACTACCTCGGGGTTTTGTTGCGGTGAAGTCGGAACTGTGGCGGCGGGGCCCCTTTGGCGACGATGACAGGCATAAGGTGGTCTATTCAGTGGTCTTCCGCGGCGCCAACCTTGCATACTTCTCCTTCGGAGCTATCTTTCAGAGTCGGAGTTGTGATGTCCTTGGCGCGGGTGGCTTAGTTTGCTGCGGGGCTTCTTGTGTTTCACATAGCATCTACGGTGTGGGTTGTGTCAACATTTGTCTTCGGAGAAGTCGGAGTCGCTTGCTCGAAGATTCAGGATGGCGATGACGCTTGTTGGAGAGAAGTGATGACGATGACACCATTGTGTGATGTTGACGAGACCCTCTATGTGAGATGTGTGTGTGGTATTATGAGTGTGCCGCTCAGCGGTTCGTGATGGTTTTTGCCTGGTTTTCCGTTTATTAACCGGGCAACTCTCTTCTGCTTTATTAATGAGATGAGGCAAAACTTTTGCCTCCGTTTCAAACAAAAAATATTGAGAGAGAAAAGAAGACTCAGATTATAAGGACAAAGGGACAGATGTTATGCTACACACCTACTGCTGCTTTCCCAACAATGTGGTAAAGCCACCTACCAAAGATCCAGATCTGAATGGTAAGTCACTGAAGGCACAGCAGCAAAAGGTGAGATTTCAGTACCTTATTTGGTTTGCTTGGAGCAGAGGATGTCCAGCTCATCATCGTAATGGACAATCCCCTCCAGGGTCAACAAACTGAACTCCAAGCATGTTAGCTGTCATTGCAAGGCAAGTAGACAACGACCTTGTGACAGATCTGCACGTCAGGACCACAAATAACAGAGAGTTCACTTAACCTGAAGCTAAATGCATTTATGGTTATTTTGTGTCATTGGTTATCAATTAATCACATATGTTGAGTAGGCTTCTGCTGGTGTCAAATTGCCAAATCCATATATGAGTTCAACATGTATAAACTGAACATAAAAAATGAAAAGGGTCAAAAGTAGGACATATAAGAACACAAAGGTATGTAATCCTGCAATAGTGCTCAGTTACTTTATTATCTATGTTAACAGCTTCACATTACTGTATGTTAGTCTCATGGACCGATGTTAAGATTTCCTGGGCATGAAACCAAATGCAACATGTGACTATTTTTGCACATCTAAGAAAGAGTAATCTTCTCTTTGAAGTATACCAAAATTGTACAGATATACATACCAGTCACTAAGTTAGAAGATTAAGAAAAAAGAACAAGACCTATGCTCAAAAAGATGAAAAACAGAGCACCTATTCTAAGCCATGTGGCAGCATGATAATACCTCTCCAGCGGTCAAAGGGAGTTCCTTCTACCTTGTATCAATAGAGAACCTCAAGTAAAATCCCTCTACCTTAGGATGTATATACGTATATTATATCTCCACTTTGACCTTCAGAGGTGTTGTGGGAACAATGATGTTCTTGCATTCCACACTGCCACTGCACGAAGGTGACAATGGATGGGGTTCATGTAGGTGAGGTTCTCGTGGTGGTCGCTACTCCTAGTGGGATCTAGACTGGACCCACAGATCAATACTAGTCTTTTCTGCGCACTTTGTCCTCACTCGTGCGCACCCGGGAACAACTTCTCGGTCAGTCATCTATCCTAAAATTAGTCCAATCTGAGCACGCTTAAGGTCGGGGTTTAGGAACGACATATGCCAACGGATGACTTATCATGCATGGGGTCAAAAGAACGTCGCCGGGCTCGGGAAGCGAGATGAAGCGGAACTTAGGACGCCTACGGATCTTACCCAGGTTCGGGGCTCTCCGAGGAGATAACACCCCTAGTCCTGCTTTGCGGGGGCTCCGCGTCATGACTGATGTCACTATGGTAGCTACAAGGTTGCTCCTCGAGCTGTGCGATCTAGAGGAAGAAGATGAACAAGGCTAGCCCACCTCCTATCTCTCCTCTAGGGTCCAATCTCGTAACCTTCTACCCCCCCCCCTCATGGAGGACCCTGGGGGGTTTATATAGGCCTACCCCCAGGGGTGCAATGGTAATCTCGACGGTGTGGCTCCCAGCCGTCAGTGTCTTCTGGCGCCGGCCTTGCCGCCTGCCTGCTGGGGCCCGCTGCCCGTGGGGCCTATGTTATTCTCTTTTACTGTGCATGCGCCTCTGCTAACGACAGCCTTGTTAGGAGGGAAGTGGCCACAGTGCCGCCGTCTCCTGCCGTACGCTGCCACCACGTCCTGTCTTGTCATCTTGATGAGGCTCGGACTTCTAGGGTGAGATTTGCCGCCTGCTACCAGGCGGCCATCTCCCCAGGCCGTCTGCCAGGGGCGGCTCGTTCATGAGCTACTCGCTGACCAATGGGGTCAGCCGCCTGCTGGCCCTGCCGTCTATGACTAGTGGGATCGTGGCCTCCTCTGACCGGTGCTTGGTCACGAGCAACGTAGCTACAGTGACCCGCCTCTTAGGAGATATTCATAAGGTACACATTCACTGTAGCCACGCCCTTATAGATCTTCTAAGGACATGTTCACCTGTAGGCACGCCCCTGCTGCGGGGGAGGGGGGTCCCCCAGCATGCGTCCTGAGGGAGGGATATGGGACCGTCTACTAGCTGGTGGTGTTGGTGTCGCCGTCTGTTGGGTCCCTGCCGCCTGCTGGCAGCCGGCTCCTAGGGCAGGCTGCCCTAGGAGGCGGCCCGATGAGTAGACGGCCGCGGTGGACCAGGCGGCTGTTATTTGTCTTGAAATACCAAGGGTGGTCGCCGAGGGTACCCATGGTCAATATCTCCGACGGTAGTCCCCGAAGCTGGTGGAACTCCGCGGCGGGCGCTGGAGGGCCGAGGGGTTCCAGCAGGTTCCCTGTTTAGGCAGGCCCAACGTCCTTCACCTGTCTTCCGTGGATATCCGTCTGCTGGCAGCCGGCCCTGCGCTGATGGAGCCGGCCTCTAGCAGCCGAACCGTCGTCTTAGAATCTTCGGGTGGAAGGCACCGCCTGGTCGGCAGGCAGTCGCGCAGGCCCGCCGACCGTTGGCAGCTCCCATGTGTCACGGCCCTGTCGCGTCGGCCTGCCAGCCCACGCCCGTGACAGGACGTAACAGTGGGCCGGGGCCCGCCACTATGGGGCCTCGGTCCCCGCGCGGATCCACTGTGGCAGGGATAATCGATTACCCTCCCACGCGCATTTAATGCGCGCGGATTAGGCACAAAAAAAGCCGGGGTCGTGCGGGGCGTGAAGCGGTTAATCCCACGCCCGCCCCCTCGGCTTCGCCGCCTGGGCCTATATATAGGTCGGGGGAGAGGGCTGGCACCATTCTCGCGCTCACTCCCCCCATCCTCCTTCTTCTTCCTTGCTCTTCTCGTCGTCGTCGCAGCGAGCCGCCGCCCAAACCATGTCCGTTCCGGCACCTCCCCGACACCATGATCAGTGGGACGGCAGCGAGGTCCAGCAGGAGCACATCGACGTCCTCTGGCGGTCGCGGAAGCTGCCCCCGGCCAACAGGGTCGCCGTGCGCCTGGTGCCGGTAGTGGAGATCAGGCCGGCCCCGCGGCAAGGCGAGCGGGTCGTCTTCCGCTCGCACTTCCCGTGCGGATTCGGCCTCCCGGCGAGCGGTTTCTTCCGCTCCTTCCTGGAATTCTTCCACATGCAACCCCACCACCTTACGCCGAACACGGTGATGACGCTCTCGTCCTTCGTCGTCCTCTGTGAAGCATACCTCGGCATCCTCCCCACCATAGAGCTTTGGACCGAGCTCTTCTACGTGAATCTCGGCACCGCCGTCCAGAGTGTGCGCGCCCAGTGCGGGGGGTGCATTGCGGTGAAGCGCAGCAGGTCGAAGAACTTCTTCCCGGCGCCGCAGCTTGTGGGGTCGGTGAAGCAATGGCAGAAGACGTACTTCTTCGTCTCCAATGCCGACCCCGAGAAGGATTTCATCTGCTTGCCGGAGTGGGTGCCGGGGCCGCCTGCCGAGCCTCGTGACTCCTGGAGGACCCGACCTGCCACCCTCACCGAAGGCGCTTCCATCGCGCTGCGCCGTCTCCGGGAGCTGAGAGACAGCGAGGGCTTGGTCTTCACGGATCTGTTGCTCACGTTTGCTGAGTGTCGGGTGCTGCCGCTGCAGCACCGCCCTCACCGGATCTGTGACATGAGCGGGCGCCGGGACCCCAGTCAGACGTGCACCAAGCCCCTGCCATACGGGGAGGTGGCCCGCCTGGTGAACCACATCTCCTACTGCAGGGTCTCCGACTCCGGCTGGGCCTTCGGCAAGCCGCTGTACAGCCGCGGCAATCAGCCGCCCGCAGTAAGCTCTTCATCCTTCTCTTTTCTTTCTTTTTCGTCCAGCTGCTGTAACCGTCTGATGCTGATATCTTGTTCAGATCTTCCCTGGCCAGCTGGCGCCGGGCTCTGACCAACTGGGCCGCCCCATGGAGCCGGATTGCTCCCAGAGCGACACAAGCAACCCCGATCTTGGGGCCGCCGCCATGGAGGAGGAGGAGGTGACGGGCGGCGGGGGCCAACCATCGGGCAGCCTGCCAGAAGGCGGTGTTGAGAGCTGGCCGGATGACGACGAGGATGTGGAGGAGGCACCCGTCCGCGCCAGCCAGCAGGCCGGGCCGTCTGGCACAGCTGGCGGTGGGAAACGGCGGTCCTCATCAGGGCCGACTGGTGCCCCACCCAAGAAGCTCCGGTTGTCGACCGCCGCCACGAGGTGTCGAGAGGCGGCCACCAGGGAGAACGTGCCAAAGATGCCCAAGGCCAGGCCGATTGTGTCCGAGTAAGTGTTCTGCATTCCTTCTTTGCGTGATACTAATCTTTCTCAGCTGATCCCCTCTTGAATGACTCCCTGTTCCTTTGGGATATTCGCGCAGCGCGCCGCATTCCCTCTCGCGGGTGCCGGCGGGCTCTGTCGTGGGAGGCTCAGATGCCCCTCCTGCGCCCCCTCGCGTGGATCCGGCCGTCGTGCTCCGGGAGGCGACGGAGAGGAATGCCCGCGAGGCACGCACGGAGCGCGAGGCCGCGGATCGTGAGCAAGCGGTGGCCGATGCCGCCACCTAGGCGGAGGCCGAAGCCGCCAAGAAGGCCCAGGCTGACGCCGTCCGAGTCCGAGAGCAGGAAACGGGCCCTCAGCAGCCAGTGGGCCACATCGTCCGCCCGGAGTCAGGGTCTCTGGAGTCATTGGCCCAGGCGCCGGCTGCTGACGAGCAGCCGGCTCCAGGGGACAGGGGGACGACTACGTCATTCTGGAGACGCCGCCACCGCCCCCCGCGCTGCCTGCTGGGGAGCAGGGCAGCCGGCCAGCGGGGACGGAGGCGCCACCAGTTCGGGGCGTGCTGGTGACTGGCCCGCAACCGGCCCCCCGCGCCCCAGCCCGCTGGCGCCTTGCGAGGGCAGTCTCCATGCTGCAGCAGGTGGAGGTCGGGGGGGCCAGCTCGTCCGCCCCGGAGAATGAGGCGACCAGCGCGGCGCCGTCAAGTTGGATGCCCGAAGGTGGCGGCGCGTGGATCGTTGCGTCGCGGGACATTATCGACCACTTCAACTCCTTGGGCAACGTCGTGCAGACGGCGTGCAGGAGTTCGTGGCCACACGGTCCTCCGTTCGGGTATGTGTGCTTCGTGTTCCTCTGTTTTCTATTCATTCAATTTCTTCTATGAGGGCGCGCCAGCGCACCCACTGGGTGTAGTCCCCGAGTTCCGAGCCGGCTGCTGAGCAGGCGGCTTGGAATTCCGAAGTGTGCGTCATGGGCTGATTTTGCGTCTTGCTGCAGGAGTACCACAACCTCTGCGTGGCCTCCTACAACGCTCAGCGCCAGGAGCTGGCGCAGCTGCAGGCTGCCTTGGCAGACAACCGAGGTGAGTGCCTCCTCTTCTCCTTGCGGGGGCGCGTCAGCGCACCCGCTCGGTGTAGTCCCCGACTTCTGAGCCGGCTGCTGAGCAGGCGGCTTTGAACTCCAAGGTTATCTTTTTGCCGCTGACATTTGTTGTTTTTCTTCCTCCCTTGCCAGTGGTCGCAGCCGACCTCCGCAACCAGCTGGGCGAGGCCCAGTCGAAGCTGGCTGCTAAGGAGCGGGAGTGTGGTCTTGCCGCTCAGGACCGCGACCGCCTGGCCAAGGAGCTGGCGGACTAGGCGGCGGCCCACAAGGTCGAGCTTGGGAAGATGTCAGACGCCAAGACACTCCTGCGGGCCGAATTCGAGACCGAGCGCTGATAACCCTCAACCGTAAGGGATCGAGATAGTCTTCGCGGGTTAGAATAACCCAATTTATAGATTCGACACACGGGGAGCCAAAGAGTATTTATAAGCTTTGACAGTTGAGTTGCCAATTCAACCGCACCTGAAATATACTTACTTGCAACAAAATATAAGTGGTAACGGTGATATGATAGTGATGGTGGTGACAGCAAAAGTAAACAGGAAAAGTAACAACTAATAATCAGCAGGATTGAAACACTGTAGGCTAGGGAGATGGATGGTTGGGCGCTGCATGGATGAGATACATCATGAATCTAACTTGGGGCAAGGCACACAGAAAAGTAATGATCATCTAGGCAAATATCAAACATTAGGCATGTATCCCACAGGTAGTTGTACGTGCTTGCAATAAGAACTTGCACAACATCTTTTGTCCTACCATCCCGCTACGCACGGGGCCAAAAGGAACATATGGAGATTAAGGTGCTCCTGTCAAAGAGCACTGGAACAAAGCAATAAACTCAATGGATACATGGAATCCTCAAATTATGGACCATCCCCTTTGGTGTCCCAAGCTGTCACCTTTGGGATCGCCGGTTCCGGACCATAATAGGTGCAAACAACTCATAGATAGGATCAAGAACACAAATATATTCATGCAAACACATAGGGTTCAGATCTGAAAACATGGCACTCGGGCCCAAAGTGACAAGCATTAAGAGCAACAAGTTGAAGCAAAGATGATAAACACCAAAGTAGATGATAGGCAACATGCCCCCAATAATCTGATAAACTATTACATGATCTAACTCACCCAATCCTTACCATCCCCTTTGCCTACAGCAGGGAATTACTCACATATGGAAGGAGAAGTCATGGAGGGAGGATGGAGTGGTGATGATGATGACGATGGCGACGATCTCCCCTCTCCGGAGGCCAAATCAGCCTCAAGATTAGCCCTCCCGAAGAAGAACAGTGGGTGGCGGCGGCTCCGCGACGGAAACTGGAAAAATGACTTCTGTTCTGGGGTTTCCTAGCCACGGGAATAAATAGGAGCCAAGGTAGGGCACCAGAGGGGGGAGGACCCTCCCAGGTGGCCTCCTGGCACGGCCAGGGGTGGGGCCGCGCCAGCAGGGCGCATGGGGCCCCCTGGCTGCCCTTTGGCCCCACTTTTGGCACAATGGCCCTTCGGGTGCGTGGATTTTCTGTGATTTTTCTTGGAATTTTCCGAGACACCTAAAAATCCATTTTCCTGCACACAATAAAACCATACAAGCAGCTCTGCTGAAAATAGCGTCAGTCCGGGTTAGTTTAGTTCAAATCATGCAAGAATGAGGGCAAAACAATAGCATAAGTGTTTGGAAAAGTAGATACCTTTGAGACGTATCAACTCCCCCAAGCTTAGCATATTGCTTGTCCTCAAGCAATTCAGTTCAATGAACTGGACGCGACAAAGAAAACTTTGACAAACTCTTTTGCTTCATTAGATGTATATAAGCATGTACTACGAAAAGAGTCTAGCAAGTATTGAAACAATGCTATGAGGACAATGCACGAAGCAATCCTTCTTTCAAGTGACCAATCACAAATAACTAAAAGTAAATAATATGCTACTGAAAATCAAAACAAGATTACATTGCACATAGCTTGAACATACTAGAGTGGTATCTCGCTAGCCTCCATGAGTGAAGCAAAACATAAATGCAGAAACTCCTCCAGAGTTTTAAAGGAGACTAGAACTAAGAATTTCGGAATAAATAATACCACAAGCATGCAGAAGACAATGTAATACTTTGGGACAATGCACATTACACGCAGAATGACAATTATGCTCTCCTAGTTGGTGCTTTGAAGAAAGAAGGTGGAGACTCTCGAACCGTGGAATTTGATGGCGAGGTTGAAAACCCGTGGTTGGAAGCAAAGACTAAACATGTACCAGAGCTCTTGGTTTTGAAAACAGAGGTAAAAATGATTTTGGGAGGTGCATATTTCATCAACGAATGCTAGTAGACAACCCAATCACTTCTTATGCTAGACATGTTTCAAGGAACGGCTCCCAAGATGGGGACGATCACATCCCCTTAATCTCCTTTGTTTATCACTACCAAAGTTTTCTGATTTCTCATAAACAAAGCGTGAAGGAGGGTTTGTTGGTTGTGATTATCTTTTGTGAGCTGGGCGCACTCATGCCAGTCCCTCCTCGTATTAGGGGTTTGAAGATTAGACATGCAATCCCGGGATAAAACATGTCCAACATAAGAAGATCATGAATTACCTACTACTTCCTCATGAGCTAAAACAGAGGCACAGAACATGAGTAAATTTGAATAATTTCGAGATGGTACAAGAAAGTCTTCGTTAGGATGGCCGGTAAATACCACATAGGAAGGTATGGTGGACTCATATGGAATAAGTGGTTTGAAAGGATTTGGATGCACAAGCAGAATTCCGCTTAGTGCGAGCGAAGGCTAGCAAGAGACTGGGAAGCGACCAACTAGAGAGCAATAACGGTCATAATCATGCAGAGCGACAAAGCAACATTGAATTGGGCATGAAAGTGATATAACTATTCTGAAACTCAAAGATCATCAAGGCAAAGCAGACTTTTTAGTCTTAAACATGTGTAAACATGTGCCAAGTCAATCCAAGAATTCTCCAAAGGGAAATACCACCTTAGTATGCCAAACCATGAACAATGCAATGCATGTAAATCATTTCAATAACACATTATATACTCTAGCTATTTGAGATTAGCCACAAGGAAAGCATGAACCACTGGGAAAGCATTGTAAACATAGCACTATGTCGCTACAAGCTGGTCTCTAGATCATAAGTACATGCATATGTACAAAAGTAGAAACAAGAAGAGTTCATACCGGTTTTCCTTGTTGCTTCCCTTCCATCGATCTTCGTCATTACTGCCTTGTCACTTGCACGATCGAACGCAGGAAATATAATTAAATGCCATCACGGACTCGAGCTGAACTCTGAAAACAAAGCAAACTAAAGAGAGAAAGGAAATCTTTTTGGGTTTTTTCAAAGGTTGAACGAAAGCAAAAGAAAGAGAAAATCTTTTTGTTGTTTTTGCAAAGAAAGAACAAAGAAGAACAGGCAAAAACTTCGAAAAGATCAAAGCGAACAAAAATAAAACGGATAATACAATGGAAAAGTGAGAACGGCACGTACTCCCCCAAGCTTAGGCTTTTGGCCTAAGTTGGTAGTAGCTACTGCCCCCAGGAGCCTCCTGCTCCGGGGTGGTACTGGTGAGTCCAAGGGTCGTATAAGGATTCCGGCGCGTACAACGAAGTCCTCGGATCTTCCCACGAAGAAGAGTCCGCACTCCAAGCAGAGGAAGACCCTTCACCAAACTGGGTGACGGTCTCCCCCTGAAAAGGTGGTAACTCACCGTGCTCCTCCTCGTCGGGCACAACCCCCTCCATGGGGTTACGAAACTGATGCTGGACCATGAACTCATCAAACTGGATAACATCAAAGGACCATCCGTTCCTGCGAGAAAAATTAAACAAAAGAGGTGCAGGTAGACGGATCTGAGGTGAGGGAATAAGATGCTGGAGATTTTTGACCGATGAATATACCTCATATCCATGCTGCAGAGAGAGTTGAAGACGGTTCTCAGCTCGGAGGGCTGAGAGGTCATCTTCGCCGTCCGCCCAACGTTTGGCACACCTATTATTTCACAAAACTTTTCCAAGGGCATGGTCAAAAGATTATTGTAAATTTTAAACTCAATAGAACCAGTATCAAGGTTATATCTAAAACTGTTAATGAAACCGGAGGTGAGTTTTTGATACTGAGCAACACGGCGTGTCAGACCTGCATTAGCACAAAGGTTATAAAACTCATCCTTAATTCTTGCAGCTTCAAGGAATTCATCACATGGGAACATCATCGCACGTGCTGGATTTGTGTATTCCAACAACTCTAGGGGCACATGATCTTCATTGTAGCTCACCCTAGCAATCAAGGGTGAAGCTGCGGCTCTAGTAACTCGATCGGAGCGCGCGGGCTTCTTCTTCTCAAGCCACCCCTTTGCCCTTCCTAACAAACTCATTTCAGGGAGTATTTGTTCAAAATCTCAGCTCGAATGATAGGCTGTAGAGAGAGATCAAAAATTGCCTCCAAGAACAGCAAGAACACAAGAACAGGTGCAGAACTCGTGTTTTTGGAGAGAAAGAGAGCGAGAGGAAGAAGACTCACCTGGAGGCGGGACCTGTGGGCCCCAGGCGCCCTATGGGCGCGGCTAGGGGGCAGGCCGCGACAGCTGGCCGCCTGGGCCACTGGTGGCCCCCCCTGGTCAGCCCCAGGTGGCTCAGGGTCACTCCCGGCATGGAAATTTTTATTTTTATTTTTCTGGAATTTTTCTGAAAACTTCACTGTTGAAATTTTTTCAAAGTTCAAAAAGCTGCAAAACTTTCTGAAAACTTAAAGCAGTGATTAGAACTGTGAAGCTTCAAAAACACAAACACTTGGTACAGCAAGGAGAACAAAAGCTAAAACAAATGAAAACATAACAAGCTCAACTTTTTACCTATATAAAACATGCTCACTAGTAAGGTTGATCAAGTCTTACCAACAAACCGGCGGTATATAGAGCAAAAAATCCCACCTCTTGCGAAGTGATCATTGCACCTTTACTTTAATGGACATTGTCCCCACCATAATAGTTTTGTATTTGTGGTGGACATGTAGTGGACAGTCCCATTCTCCAATCTTCACGGTCTCGATATTTTCTATAGAGTTGAGTCCATGCCTCTTGTCGGTCTTCTTTGGAAAACACACCGTGTGTTATTTATCATTCACATTGAAGGTAACCTTTCCTTTATTGCAATCAATAATAGCACATGCGGTGTTAAAAAAAGGTCTACCAAGAATAATGTACATGCTCCCATCCTCGGGCATGTCAAGCATGACAAAATCAGTAAGGATCAAACAATTAGCAACTTCTACGGGAACATCCTCACAAATACCTATCGGGACGGCGGTTGACTTGTCAGCCATCTGAAGAGAGATATCTGTAGGGATTAGCTTCTCTAAACAAAGCCTCTTGTAAAGAGAGAAAGGCATAACACTCACTCCTGCTCCAAGATCACATAAAGTAGTTTTGACATAATTATTCTTTATGGAGCAAGGAATGGTGGGTATACCTGGATCACCAAGCTTCTCAGGAATCTTGCCACTGAAAGAGTAGTTAGCAAACATAATAGATATTGCTTCATTAGGAACTTTTCTTTTATTAGTAACAATATCTTTCATATATTTTGAATAGGGAGGTAACTTCATAGCATCAGTCAAAGGGATTTGAAGAAAAAGAGGTTTCATCCACTCACAAAACTTATTGTAATGCTCTTCTTCTTTAGATTTGAGAGACTTACCTGGAAAGGGCATGGGTTTCTGTATCCATGGTTCTCTTTCCTTCCCATGTCTTCTTGCGACGAAGTCTTCTCTAGTGTACTTCTTGTGTTTGTCAGGTGCTTCTTCTTCTCGAACTTCAGGCGGATCATTCTTCTCCTTATCCTTATCTTCAGGTTCAACACCGTCTTCAGTCTCAGCATCGGAGGTAGATATACTATTGGGATCAATAGCTGGCTCTTCACTTGTAATAGGATCATTGGAATTGTCAGCCTCCTTGTGTTTCTTCTTCTTCTTCTTTGGAGGGCCAACAATTTCTTCTTCCTGCATTTGAGAATCTTGCTCGATTCTCCTCGGATGCCCCTCTGGATAGAGAGGATCTTGATTGCTAGTTCCTCCTCGGGTCTTAATCCCGAAGGCCTGTAAATCATCTTGTTTGGTATTGTTAGCAAGCAAATCTTTTTGCACATTAGAAATTTGTTCAAGCTGAGTTTGAACCATATGAAAATGCTTCACAAGACATTTAACATCATTAACTGTTCTACCTAGAACATCAAGCAAACTTTTGATAGCAAGGGAATTATCATGCAATTGACTTTGTATCCTCTCATTAAAATGACTTTGCTTCATAATAAAATTATCAAGCTCATCTAAACATTGATCAGGAGGCTTACCATGAGGGATTTCACTTGCGTTGAAATCTAAAAGAGAGTGTACCTCTACCATAGGAGGGTGAGTGGTAGGCTCACACAACTTCTCAATAGGGGGTAGATTCTTCACGTCTTCAGTTTTAATACCCTTCTCTTTAATAGACTTCTTTGCTTCTTGCATATCTTCGGGGCTTAGAACAAACATGCCCCTCTTCTTTGGTGGTGGAGGTGGTTCAGGGACGGACCAATCCTCATGGTTTTTGGCAATCCTGCCCATCAATTCTTCTGCATCGTCTGGTGTTCTTTTCCTGAAAACACAACCAGCACAACTATCAAAATAGGACCTGGATTCATCAGTTAGACCAGCATAAAATATATCGATTAATTCATTCTTAGGGACTCTACGTCCTGGTCTAGCCTGGATCAAACTACAGTACCTCCCCCAAGCTTTAGGGAGGTGCTCATCCTGCAACTGTTTAAAGTTATAAATTCTTTGTAAAGCAGCATGTTGCATATGAGCAGGAAAGTACTTAGCAACAAACGAGTGAGCTAAGTCTTGAGGACTCTTAATGGAACCACATGGTAGTGCATCATACCATGTTTTAGCACCTTCCTTCAAAGAGAAAGGAAGGAGCTTAGTCACATAAAAGTTTCGTATCTTTTCATTCGTGGTAAACAAGCCACCCAACTCAGTGAGTTTGGTCAGGTGTGCAATAGCATCATCATTTTCTCTGCCATAAAAGGGGTCAGCTTCAACCATAGATACAAGTGAAAGATCAACAGAGAAATCATAATCAGGATCATTGATGCATATAGGAGATGTAGCAAATTCAGGATCAGGAACAGTCTTGTTCTTCAAGGAGTGTTTTTCAAGCAGCTTCTTAATGGCTTCAGGGTCAGAGTCGGCAAACTCTGTCAGTTCCCTGCATAAATCATCATCAAGCATAATGTAATCATCATCAAGGAGTCTCTCCTTGAGTTTACTCAAATCAGGATAATCATAAGTTCCACCAATAGGGTAGCGAGTAACAGGACTTTCAATTCCTGATTTTTTTTGCAGCAGCAGCGATCTGTTTCTCAAGAGCATAACCAAGTGAACCAATATCATCAAGAGTAGTAGAAGCATCATCAAAAGTATCGGACATAGTAACAGATTCAGTAGAAGCATCATGTGGTGGTGGTGAGGCAAACTTACTCATAACAGAAGGTGAATCAAGTGTAGCACTAGTGTTCAGAACAGTACCTCTTCTTGTAGTGGATAGTAAGATCGGAACCTTGGGGTCTCCTTTCTTACCCATGGCGGATGAAGTGCAGCAGGTAGGATACTTCAAGTAGACTTGTAAATATTGCTATGCTCCCCGGCAACGGCGCCAGAAAACGGTACTTGATAACCCTCAACCGTAAGGGATCGAGATAGTCTTCGCGGGTAAGAATAACCCAATTTATAGATTCGACACACGGGGAGCCAAAGAGTATTTATAAGCTTTGACAGTTGAGTTGTCAATTCAACCGCACCTGAAATATACTTACTTGCAACAAAAGATAAGTGGTAACGGTGATATAATAGTGATGGTGGTGACAGCAAAAGTAAACGGCAAAAGTAACAACTAATAACCAGCAGGATTGAAACGCTATAGGCTAGGGAGATGGATGGTTGGGCGCTGCATGGATGAGATACATCATGAATCTAACTTGGGGCAAGGCACACAGAAAAGTAATGATCATCTAGGCAAATATCAAACATTAGGCATGTATCCCACAGGTAGTTGTACGTGATTGCAATAAGAACTTACACAACATCTTTTGTCCTACCATCCCGCTACGCACGGGGCCAAAAGGAACTTATGGAGATTAAGGTGCTCATGTCAAAGAGCACCGGAACAAAGCAATAAACTCAATGAATACATGGAATCCTCAAATTATGGACCATCCCCTTTGGTGTCCCAAGCTGTCACCTTTGGGATCGTCGGTTCCGGACCATAATAGGTGCAAACAACTCATAGATAGGATCAAGAACACAAATATATTCATGCAAACACATAGGGTTCAGATCTGAAAACATGGCACTCGGGCCCAAAGTGACAAGCATTAAGAGCAACAAGTTGAAGCAAAGATGATAAACACCAAAGTAGATGATAGGCAACATGCCCCCAATAATCTGATAAACTATTACATGATCTAACTCATCCAATCCCTACCATCCCCTTTGCCTACAGCAGGGAATTACTCACACATGGAAGGAGAAGTCATGGATGGAGGATGGAGTGGTGATGATGATGACGATGGCGACGATCTCCCCTCTCCGGAGGCCAAATCAGCCTCCAGATTAGTCCTCCCGAAGAAGAACAGAGGGTGGCGGCGGCTCCGCGATGGAAACTGGAAAAACGACTTCTGTTCTGGGGTTTCCTCGCCACGAGAATAAATAGGAGCCAAGGTAGGGCACCAGAGGGGGGAGGACCCTCCCAGTCGGCCTCCTGGCGCGGCCAGGGGTGGGGCCGCGCCAGCAGGGCGCCTGGGGCCCCCCTGGCTGCCCTCTGGCCCCACTTTTGGCACAATGGCCCTTCGGGTGCGTGGATTTTCTGTGATTTTTCTTGGAATTTTCTGAGACACCTAAAAATCCATTTTCCTGCACACAATAAAACCATACAGGCAGCTGTGCTGAAAACAGCGTCAGTCCGGGTTAGTTTAGTTCAAATCATGCAAGAATGAGGGCAAAACAATAGCAAAAGTGTTTGGAAAAGTAGATATGTTTGAGACGTATCAAGCGCTCGAATTTGGCCGAGAAGGAGGCGGCTCTCCAAGACGGCTATGTAGCCATTGCAGACATGGTTGACGGTGAGATGTCTACCCTTTCATCTTGTATTCGCCGTTTGTAACAGCCGTCTTTCTTTTCTTCTAATCCTTCTTCTAGTTTTGGCAGAGTTCTTCCCGGGCTACTCTGTGGCCGCCACCCAGGCCATCGAAGCCGAGCGTGCTGCGAGGCGCCAGGCGGGCCGGGCGATCGCACCCAACGCGCCCAGGACCCCAGCCGAGGAGCTTCTTGCCATTCGGGTGCGTCTCCTGCCGGTCCGCCGTCTGCTTCGCCGTCTGCAGCGTGCTGGCGCCCAGGTCCTGGCCGCCCTCTGGCCAGGTGTGCCAGCACTCCGCACTCCCAGTCGGACGGTCGTCTGGCTGGAGGCAGCCGGCCAACGCTTCGAGGCCTGGAAGGGCTCCGCGGCGAGGGCTGGCGCGCGGACCGCCCTGGAATTCGTCAAAAGCTGGTATCCTGGCCTGAGCCTTGAACAACTGGAGACCTTCCGTGCGGAGGCCCAGCCTGAGCTGGCCGTGGAGCAGAAGGAGCTTATCCAACGCGCCGCCGCTACGTCACTCATATTTCTCTTTCTCGTCTTCACCTTTATTTATCCTAAATGCATATAGTTCAAGAAAAATTAAATTTAGTGAAGAAATTTTAAAATCAGGAATTTCAAAAAAATTAACCTAGTATATAAAGTTTGTAAGCGCAGTTTTCTTAAAATATTGATAAGTTTCAAAAATAAAATCGTGCCAACAAAAAATTGTTCCTGCATATAAAAAAAGTGCATGTAAAAGTTTTAATAAACATGTATACAATAAACAAAAATTGTGTAACGTAAAAAAAGTTGTGTACCATTTAAAAAATTGCATGTGACATTTACGAAAATATTCCCATGTTCCTATAAATGGCGTGACATTTAAATAAAGTTATATACAAGGTAAAATAATCGCGTAGGTATAATGAAAGGTGGATTAAAAATGTTCATGACATTTTAAATAAATAGTCAGACCTTTCCAAATAATTTCCTTGAAATTTTTCAAAAATATTTATACAATGCAAAGAAAATGTGTGTGTATTTTAGAAAAATGTTTATTTGAATTATAAATGTGTACAGCGTGTGTTTGGACAAAATGTCATTTATCTGAAAAAGATTTAAGGAAAAGTATTTAAATAATGGCCATCATGTATTTAAATAATGTCCAACGTGTATCCTAAAATATATTTCACATGTGCTCTAAAAATGTACATTTTGTATTAAGGAAATAGTAGACATGTGTCAAAAACGAAAACCAATAAAAACCGGCAAAAAAACACAAATAAAAGCATGAAAGAAAGAATTATAACAAATAAAGAAAGGAAAAAACTAAAAAAACGATGAGAGGCGGCCGGCCAACGCTTCGAGGCCTGGAAGGGCTCCGCGGCGAGGGCTGGCGCGCGGACCGACCTGGAATTCGTCAAAAGCTGGTATCCTGGCCTGAGCCTTGAACAACTCGAGACCTTCCGTGCGGAGGCCCAGCCTGAGCTGGCCGTGGAGCAGACGGAGCTTATCCAACGCGCTGCCGCCCTTGCCGAATACGCTAACACCTCCGTCTTCATCCCGGAGTTGGACGACAGGGGCCATGTGGTGCCGCATGTCAACTTCGGGCTGGACCTGGCGGCGTCGGAGGAGCCGGACGAGGAGATCGCCTCCAGTGAAGGTGGCGTGGAGGAGGAAGGCAGCGACGAGGAGGCCAGCTCCCAAGAGGCGGACCCGTCAGCCAGCCGCTATCCTGACCAATCCTCGACAAGCGGACCAGGAGTGATGGCCCCGCCTGCCGCAGGAAGCGGCCAGACTGAGACCCACCAGGCGGCCCCCCGGAAGCCGGCTCCGTCATGCCGCCTGCCCAGCCTGCTGCGCCTTAAGTTTTTTCTTTTATATCTTCTGTTTCCCTGTAAGACTTGTAGGGTTAATTCGAACAATTCCACCCGCTGGGTGTATCAGTAAGTTGTTACTGCAAGGCGGCCCTTGAGGCCTTTTGGATGTAAATATTTTTTTTAATGGTGCATGGTTTTTATGCAATTGTGCCGAGTCCTAGGATTAGCCTTGCCCTACACTACTAGGAAAAGGGCTATAGATGGAATTGATACTAATGGCGCACCAGACAGGCAGTGCGCCATTAGTATATAGTAATGGCGCACCAGCAACAGATACGCCATTAGAGTTCAAAGTACTAATGGCACACCTTGCCCGGAGTGCGCCATTAGTATCAAGAAGTTTTTTTTAACTAGCGCGCCTGTCCAAACATACTAATGGCGCATCCATGCATAGTGCGCCATTACTAGTTGTAACTAGTAATGGCGCACCTGCAGTAAAGTGCGCCATTAATGCTCTTTTTTTTATGATATTTTTTATTCTTTTTTTTTACAAAACTACTAATGACGCACTGTCCCAGAGTGCGCCATTACTAGTTTGAACTAGTAATGGCGCACTATGAGACAGTGCGCCATTAGTATGTTTTTTTTTTGCAAAACTTGTAATGACGCACCAATTATAAATGCGCCATTAGTAACCTTGATTACTAATGGCGCATTTATAGTTGGTGCGCCATTAGTAAGCGGGCAGCAACAAGATATTTTGGACAGCCTCTCTACCACACTCACTTCCCCCCCCCCCCACTTCTTCATTCTCTCCACCTCCTCTCCTCTCGGGTCCCTCCTCTTTTTCACCTCATTTCCACCATATATTCATTCAAATTAAGTGGTTAAATTACCTTGTTTTGATAGGTAAGTAAGGGGGGAAGCTATATTTATGTTGTTCTCCATACAACAATGTGCACATGCACTTTTATGGCCTAGCTAGATCTATGTATGTTTGTGGTGTTGCATAGGTTTGTTGTGTTGCATATGTGTTTGTGTTTGGAGGTGTACCGGTATTTGAAATGCGATAGTTGCCAATATTTTCCCGGAATGTTGATTCATTTCCGTTTCGGTGAGAATTTTGGCATTAAGCATTCATTTTTGTCCTATTTTTAGGGAAAGTCATGGCAAATTTTTTCTTGGTTCTAAAATATCGTTTTGCTCTACCCCGCAGGGCGACCATGGTGCGCACGATGACCGAAGGCATCGTGAATAGGTTTTTGAGGTCCGCGAAGGCCGAGATGCTTCAAAAGAACGAGACGGAGATAAGATGTCCGTGTCGAAGATGCAAGCTGAAGAGCCTTATTGCGGACCTGGATTCCGGGCAGGTGTGGGACCACCTGCTCTTGCGTGGTTTCATGGATGGCTATCGGTGGCAAGGTGATGAAGATGACTACGAAGTCGTCCATGGGGGCCGGGCAAGAAATGAGGAAGGGCAGCAAGACAACCACCGCGGCTCGGGCGGGCGAGAAGACGAAGAATCCCCAGGAGATGATCACGACGGTGATGCTGTACACAGTCATCATGTAGAAGATGCAGGACATGATGATGAGGAAGATGCCGGAGCAGACGACGGGCATGATCATGAAGATGATGATGCCGGTGGAGCAGACGACGCTGAACCATCGATGGGCTGGGTGCAGGACCCTCATATTCAAGAGCTGCTTCTCAAGCAGACCGATAACGCAAGAACTGCCGCCCGAGAGAAAGCCAAGATGGATCAACTTGAGTTAGACGCGGTTACGCCATTGTATGAAGGATGCAGGCCCGAGGATACCTGCCTAAAAGTAACGCTCATGGCTCTGGAGATGAAGGTAAAACACAAAATGACCGACGCATGCTTCGACGAGAACATGTCATTCTGGCACGAACGTCTTCCCAAGGGGAACAAGTGCCCCACCAGTTTGGAGGAGGCGAAGAAAATCGTGTGTCCTCTGGATTTACCGCACGTGAAATACCATGTGTGCATGAACAATTGCATCATTTATCGGGACGAGCACGCGGAGTCTACCATATGTCCGGTGTGCGGCGTCACTCGATACAAGAAGAGGAAGAAAGCTCCTCGAAAAGTGGTGTGGTACTTTCCGATCACTCCTCGTCTGCGGCGGTATTTCGCGGACCCTAAGGTAGCAAAGCTCCTGCGTTGGCACGCGGATAGGGAGGAGAAGAAGCGAGAAGATGACGCAAATGATCCGGAGATAGATAAAAAGACAAGATGCTGAGTCACCCTAAGGATGCGAGCCAGTGGCAAGCGTTGAACTTCGAAGACCTAGAATTTGGGAACGATCCAAGGAACATCGTGCTGGGCGCGAGCACCGATGGAGTCAACCCGTTTGGCAGCCAGAGAAGCACACATAGCACCTGGCCTGTGTTTGTGTGGATGTACAACCTTCCCCCCTGGTTGTGCATGAAGAGGAAGTACATTCACATGAGTATGCTAATTGAAGGACCGAAACAACCAGGGAATGACATCAATCTGTATCTGGGGCTGCTGAAAGAGGAGCTAGACACGCTGTGGAAAACGCCAGCCAATACGTGGGACGCTGCAAAGAAAGAATATTTCCCTATGAGAGCCGCGCTGCTCACGACGGTGCACGAGTATCTCGGTTACGGATATGTCGCGGGGCAGGTGGTCCACGGATTTTCTGGATGCGTCAGGTGCATGGATGACACAACGTATCGCCAGCTAGATAGAGATCCCGGGTCTTCGAAAACCGTGTTCATGGGACATCGAAGGTGGCTTCGCGACGATGACCTGTGGAGAAAACGCAAGGATCTGTTCGATGGTGAAACCGAATCCCGAGGACGCCCGCGTACGAGGAGCGGCGAGGAAATAGACGAGCTGTTGAAAAATTGGAAAGATTGCCCACTGCCGGGAAAGAAGCAAAAGGCGCCAGAGCCGGGAAAGAAGCGAAAGGCGCCAGAGCCGCTGCTGAAGGTATGGAAAACGAGGTCTGTTTTCTGGGACTTGCCGTACTGGAAGATCCACCGTGTGCCTCACAGCCTTGATGTAATGCATATCACGAAGAACGTGTGCGAGAGTCTGCTTGGTACCCTGCTCAACATGCCAGAGAGGACCAAAGATGGGCCGAAAGCAAGGGCAGACTTGAAATCAATGGGCATCAGGCAGGAGCTTCACGCTATATATGATGATCATGATGATGATGATGATGATGATGAGGCGAAGCAGGACACGGAAAGTCGTCGCAAAGGCAAAAAGGCCAAGAAGACCGGAAATGACTACCCTCCCGCGTGCTTCACTCTAAGTCAGGAGGAGATCGAGCAGTTTTTCACCTGCCTCGTAGGAGTACAACTTCCTTACGGTTACGCGGGGAAGATAAGCAGATACCTAGACCGGGCGAAGCTGAAGTTCAGCGGGATGAAGTCTCACGACTGTCACGTGCTGATGACGCAGATACTTCAAGTTGCAATCCGTGGTATCATGGACGCACACGTCCGTGAAACCCTATTTGGCCTATGCAACTTTTTCGACGTCATCTCTCGGAAGTCTGTTGGCGTGAGGCAACTCAGAAGGCTACAGGAAGAGATCGTGGTGATACTATGCGAGCTTGAGATGTACTTCCCGCCCGCATTCTTCGACGTTATGGTGCATCTCCTGGTCCATATCATGGACGATATCATCCAACTCGGGCCGACGTTCCTGCACAGCATGATGCCGTTCGAAAGGATGAATGGTGTCATCAAAGGATACGTTCGCAACATGTCACGTCCAGAGGGAAGCATAGCCAGGGGCTTTCTGACCGAAGAGTGCATCTCGTACTGCACGAATTATCTAGGCATCGAGAACCCCGTTGGTCTGCCCATCAACAGGCACCTCGGCAGGCTCGCTGGATCGGGTCACCGTGAGGGTCGCCGCGAAATGCATGTCGACTTCGAGGGTCGACTCGCCGACTTTGAAAGAGCAAACCTAGTCGCGCTACAACACATAGACGTGGTCGATCCTTGGGTGGTTCAGCACAAAACCTTTATTGAGAAGACATACAATGACCGAGGCCAACAGAGGACGGACGGAGATATAATCAAAGAGCACAACTCATGTTTCACGCGTTGGTTCAAGCAGAAGCTTCTGTCGTACCCTTTACA
>LR738714.1:817438549-817476631 GCA_902687465.1 Secale cereale
CCCTGGTGGCGCCCCCCCCCCCTGGTCGCGCCGGGGGGGCGCCTGGGCCCCCCGAGCCTCGTCTGATGCCCCCCTTTGGCATATATTTATACCGTCTCCCGAAACCCTCGAGACGGGAACTCCTTTTCGCTAGCTCATCTCTGTTCCGCCGCCGCCGCCGCTTCCAAGATCGGGAGCACCAGGAGAACTCTTCCCGGCACCCTGCCGGAGGGGAGGATCACCACCGGGAGCTTCTCCACCACCATGGACGCCTCCCGGATGAGTTGTGAGTAGTCTCCCTTGGACAATGGGTCCATGACCAGTAGCTATGTGATGTTCTCCTCCCGTTCTTGTGCTTCACTAATTAGTCCTCGTGAGCTGCCCTACATGATCGAGGCACATATGTAATCCTTATGCTGTTGCTATGATGAGTTTGCTGGGATCCGATGGATTATGAGATTATGTTCAGATTGTGTTTGAGTAATATATTTGATTCACCTCTTTTATATTTATGTTCGTAAGTAATTCTTGCATGTTCTCCGTTGTTATTTATTACTTTGGCCAAGTAGTAGGTAGTGACTCCAAGAGGGAACGTTATGCTTGATTGTGGGTTCATGCCCCTCGATGACTAGCTTGAGTGACAGAAACATGAGTCTAGGGGATGTGCTGTTGCCACAAGGGGGAAAAACAACGGTGCTTGTGCCCGCGGGTGCAAGGATTGTTTACTTTACGCAAAGTTCTTTTAATGCAGTTGTCTGTTGCTTTGAGTTTACACTATGGGTGGGACTCGCAACTTAATACCAGCGAGATGTTCTGGATAGATATCTCAAGGTGGATGATTAGTAGTAGATGCAGATGGATTTCGGTCTACTTACCTCGGCGTACCGCCCATGCTTTGAACCTCTACCTTTCTTGCAACTTAGTCAGCATTGGTTTGCGCACATGGTCCTGTCAATTGCCCAGCTGTAATTCGTTTACCTCACATAGCTGTTTTATCGTCTTTTGGGAGAGAGACATCACTAGTGGACATCATGGGACACCAGTCCATATTACCATCATTGATCACATCCGCTATTTACTTTCCGCTTTTTATTTACTATTGCAATTATATCTATCACTACTATCACTTGCGTTTGATCCTTTGTAAACTACAAGGCCGGAGGGATTGACAACCTCTCTGTACTCGTTGGGAGCAAAGTTATTTGTATCTGTGTGCAGGTCCACGTTTATTGCTAATATCTGGCGCCGTTAGCAGTTGACACCTTCTTGTTGAAACTGGGAGTCTCAGGGAAATCGATCCTTGGTATTGCCAAGGGAAAACTTCCGCTACATTGCATCTCAAACCTTCCACTTGGGGTAACCAACGAGGGGCGAGAAGCCATCACCTGCCAAGCTGCTTGAGGAGACACTTCTGCATGCAACGCTGAAAGGTGGCGCCGGCATTTCTCAAGCCGAATGTCATGGTCAGGTAGCAGAAGGCCCCAAATGGCGTGAGGAAGGCAGTCTTCAGGCGGTCGGCTCGATCAAGCTTGATTCGGTGGTACCCAGAATAAGCATCGAGGAAAGACAGCAGCTCGAATCTGGCTATGGAGTCGATCACTTGATCTATTTGCGGCAGAGCAAACGGATCTTTAGGTCAAGCTTTGTTTAGGCTGGTGTAATCAATGCACATGCGCCATTTGTTGTTCTTCTTCAGCACTAGGACTGGATTCGCAAGCCACTCGGGGTAAAAGACTTCCATGATGAAGCCGGCTGCTAGCAGGTGGGCAACTTCTTCCCCAACGATTCTTCTCTTTTCTTCTGACAGGCGGCGCAGCGGCTGTCTGACAGGCTTTGCATCTTCCCTCACGTGTAGTTTTTTCTCGGCGAAATCCGTCGGGACACCCGTCATGTCTTTGGGGGACCATGCAAAGATGTCCCAATTCTCACAGAGGAAATCGACGAGCTCGCTTTCCTATTTGCTGTCTAGGCTTGACCCTATGACAGCAAATCGCTCCGGGTGAGATGGGTCCAAGGCAATCTTCTTTGTTTCCTTGGCTGGATGGAACAAGCCTTGCGGCTCCGCCTCCCTGGGTTTCGACTGGTATGGCCGGCTGCTCGCCAGCCATTGCCACCAACCGCTCCAGACGGCGCTTCTCCTCAGCCATGACAAGGGACTCTGCCAGGCGGCTGCTAGCTTTTGCGCATGCAATGGACTTCTCGTAGTTCCCGGCTATGGTGATTATTCCTTTGGGGCCCGGCATCTTCATCTTGAGGTAGGCATAATGGGGGACTGCCATGAACTTTGCAAGAGCTGGCCGGCCCAAGATCACGTGATAGGGACTTTCCAGGTTCACCACTTCAAACCAGACCGGCTCCCTTCGGAAGTGCATCATGTCACCAAACAGGACATCGACCCTGGCCTTGCCGATCGGTGAGCAAGAGAGGCCTGGCACAATGCCATGGAACACGGTCCTGGTAGGCTGAAGTTGCTTTTCTTTGATGCCCAACTTCTCCATGGTGTCACGATACATGATGTTGATGCTGCTGCCGCCGTCTACCAGCACCCGGGAGAAATGACAGGCCCGCCTGTCAGCGGAGAGAGTGGCGTCCAGGACCAAGGCATAGGCCCCTGGCGATGGCATGTCAGCCGGGTGATCCTCTCGGCTCCAGCTGACAGGCCTTTCAGACCAATGCATGAATCCCGGGTGCTTGACGGCAACAGTGTTGACTTCTCTGCGGTGCTGGCGCCGGCTGTGCCTATCGTCCGCCTGGCTGGTGAAGATAACATAGGCTCCGTTTTCTTCTGGGAACTCGTCCTGGACCAGGCCGCCAGGGCGGGCAGCCGGCGGATTAGGAGGCGGGGCCGGCTGCCCAGCAGGCGGCAGTGGCAGAGCTTCTCCCCTCATAATTCTTGTGAGCCAATGACACTTTCGCGTTGTGTGGTTGGAAGGCTTCGCGCCACTTTGGAACTTGCAGGGGGCGTCCAGAGCTTGGTCAAAGCAGAAAGCCGGCTGCCATACCGTTTTGCCGCCCTTCTGGCGCTTGGGTCCTGCTTGAGCTTCTGGCTGCTGGCCGTCGACCGCTGCCACCAGCCGGCTGTTGGCAGCCGGCGCGTGGGCCTTGCGCTTCTGGTCGCTTGTGTGCTGGCGCCGGCTGGACTCTCCTGCCGGCGTCTTGGAAGTTGGAGGGGTCATCTTTCCAGAGGCATCCACTTGCAGCTCGGTCTTCATGGACGAGTCAGTAGTGGCATACTTGTCTGCTATGCTTAGCAGTTCATCCAACGTGGTTGGTTCGTCACAAAGGAGCCGGTGCTTGAGTAAGGTGCCCTCTCTGCACCCGGCCGTGAAATACTCGATGGCTTGCACCTCATGCACTCCTTCACAAGAGTTTCGCAGCTCTGCCCAGCGCGTCAGATAATCGCGAGCCGACTCGTCTGGGCCTTGGACACACAGGGAGAGCTGACGCGGCTTGGGAGGACGCTTGTAGGTGCTGGTGAAGTTGCGAGTGAAGGCGTAGGTGAAGTCCAGCCAGCCGTTGATGCTATTGGGCTTAAGGATGTTCAGCCAAGTCTGAGTCGTGCCCTGGAGCATGAGGGGCACGTACTTCACCACGACACGTCTGTTGCCGGTAGCTATGCTGGCGGCTGTGGAGTAATCCACCAGCCAGTCCTCTGGTTTCACTGATCCGTTGTACTTGGGGGTGTCTCTGGGGAGTGAGAAGCCCTTGGGAAAAGGCTCATTGCGGATGCGAGGGCCAAAACAAGCCGGTCAGAGGTCGTCTTCTTCTTCAACCGCCTGGGACCGAGCCAGACGGTCCAGGCGGTGGCGGGCGTCGTTCTCCCCAACCCCCTCGCGGCGGCCCAAACTGCCCGCCAGAGAGGGGTGGTCTACAGGTGGAGGAGACACGCGCCTCTCCCGCCTGGGATGAGGCGGATGTTCCCCTTGCCGCTCTACGGCCCTTGGGCGGCCGTCTTCGTCGCGCTCGACGGTGACGCGAGTCTGCCGGCTGGGGCTGGCAGCAGACTTCGAGTCTCGCCGGTTGGTGGCGCCGACTGTTGGAGAGTGAGATGTGGCTCCTTGCTCCTGCCGAAAAGGGCGGTTGTCTGCGTGCGCGCCGGCCTCTGATACCCGGCGACGGGCCTCCTGCTGCGTGGCAGCAGCGTCGAGGAGCTGGCGGGCGCGCTGAGTCATGCAACGAAGCTCGTCTCCCTCTAAGTGGCCCATCTCATCGACTGCCGCCTGGGCAGCCCTTAGGTTCTCCGACGGAGTGAGGTACACAGGCCGCGGGGCCCCCAGCATGTCTGCTAGCAGCCCGCCGCGATCGCGGACGACGCCGGCTCGACTACGCTCGCCAGCAGCCGGCGTGCCACAAATGGCGCGGTCCATCTCGCGGCGGTAAGCTTCGGTGAGGCGTCGGGAGGCAGCCAGTTTGTTGGCGCTGTCGAGGAGCGAAACGCGGAGCGCCTCTAACGCCTCGCCGTCTGCCCCCGCCGCGACAGGTGCGGCGAGGTGCTGCAGAGCGGCCTCGAGCGGGTCTAGGCCCGTCCTGCTAGATGGTTCGCCGTGGTCGGTGACGAGCACCTCCGTGACGGTGCTGATGGTGCTGCCGATTGGAAGAACGGGGAAGGGGTTGTTGATGATCTCCACGTGCTCGGGGAAGGAGTCGACGGGCCCTGCACCGAGGTCGACGATCATGTCTACCGGTGGGTCAGAAGAGCCTACTGACTCCACGTCAGAGGCGCGCTCATCGACGATGTGGAGCTTGTCGAGGAGCTCGACGAGGAAGCTCTCCGGTGCCACTGGCACGGCCACCGGAGAGGGTTCGTCATGGATGCGGACGGCGCCGAGCAGATCGGCGAGCCCGCTCACGGCGCATGCGGCCTCAGCGCCGCGAAGCATCCCGGTTTCCACGGCAGCGGGCGTGCCGGGCTGGCTACTCTCGCCAGGAAGGAACAAGGCTCCCGTCCAGAACATGTCTCCGGACGACGGTGCACCTTGCCCCACGGTGGGCGCCAAATGTCGAGGTTTAGGAACGACATATGCCAACGGATGGCTTATTATGCATGGGGTCAAAAGAACGTCGCCGGGCTCAGGAAGCGGGATGAAGCGGAACTTAGGATGCCTAAGGATCTTACCCAGGTTCGGGGCTCTCCAAGGAGATAACACCCCTAGTCCTGCTTTGCGGGGGCTCCGCATCATGACTGATGTCACTATGGTAGCAACAAGGTTGCTCCTCGAGCTGTGCAATCTAGAGGAAGAAGATGAACAAGGCTAGCCCACCTCCTATCTCTCCTCTAGGGTCCAATTGAAGGAAATATGCCCTAGAGGCAATAATAAAGATGTTATTTGTATTTCCTTATATCATGATAAATGTCTTTTATTCATGCTAGAATTGTATTAATCGGAAACTTGATACATGTGTGAATACATAGACAAAATAGTATGTCCCTAGTATGCCTCTACTAGACTAGCTCATTGATCGAAGATGGCTATGTTTCCTAGCCATAGACATGAGTTGTCATTTGATCTACGGGATCACATCATTAGGAGAATGATGTGATGGACTAGACCAATCCGTTAGCTTAGCACTATGATCATTTAGTTTTACTGCTATCGCTTTCTTCATGACTTATACATGTTCCTATGACTATGAGATTATGCAACTCATGAATACCGTAGGAACACCTTGTGTGCTATCAAACGTCACAACGTAACTGGGTGATCATAAAGATGGTCTACAGGTGTCTCCGAAAGTATTCGTGGTGTTGGCATAGATCAAGACTAGGATTTGTCACTTCGGGTATCGGAGAGGTATCTCTGGGCCCTCTCGGTAATGCACATCATAATAAGCCTTGCAAGCAAATGACTAATGAGTTAGTCATGAGATGATGTATTACGGAACGAGTAAAGAGACTTGCCCGTAACGAGATTGAACTAGGTATAGAGATACCGACGATCGAATCTCGGGTAAGTAACATACCGATGACAAAAGGAACAACGTATGTTATTATGCGGTTTGACCGATAAAGATCTTCGTAGAATACGTAGGAACCAATATGAGCATCCAGGTTCCACTATTGGTTATTGACCGAAGATGAGTCTCGGTCATGTCTACATAGTTCTCGAACCCGTAGGGTCCGCACGCTTAACGTTTGATGACGATCAGTATTATGAGTTTATGAGTTTTGATGTATCGAAGGTAGTTCGGAATACCGGATGAGATCAAGGACACGACGAGGAGTCTCGGAATGTCCGAGACATAAAGATTGATATATTGGACGACTATATTCGGACACCGGAAGTGTTCCGGAAAAGTTTCGGATTTAACCGGATTGCCGGAGGGGGTTACCGGAACCCCCCACGAGAGGGTATGGTCCATAGTGGGCCTTGAGGAAAGAAGAGAGACAACCCATAGAGGCTGGCCGGCGCCCCACCAGGAAATCCTAGTTGGACTAGGATTGGGGGACGCCACCTCTCCCTCTCCTTCCTTTCCCCCTTTTCCTTCTTGGTGGACTCCTACTAGGAATATGATTGCAATCCTATTCCTAGTAGGATTGCCTCCCTGGCGCGTCATAGAAGGGCCGGCCGGCCCCTCCCCTTGCTCCTTTATATACGGGGGCAGGGGGCACCCTAGAACATACAAGTTGATCAGTTGATCTCTCCCAACCATGTGCGGTGCCCCCCTCCATAGAAACACACCTCGATTATACCGTTGCAGTGCTTAGGCGAAGCCCTGCGCCGGTAACTTCATCATATCCATCACCACGCCGTCGTGCTGACGAAACTCTCCCGTGAAGCTCAACTGGATCAAGAGCTCGTGGGACGTCATCAAGCTGAACGTGTGCTGAACGCGGAGGTGCCGTACGTTCGGTACTTGATCGATTGGATCGCGAAGAAGTTCGACTACATCAACCGCGTCACTAGACGCTTCCCCTCCCGGTCTACGAGGGTACGTAGACACACTCTCCCCCTCGTAGCTATGCATCTAGTAGATAGATCTTGCGTGATCGTAGGAAAATTTTGAAAATACTACGTTCCCCAACAGTGGCATCATGAGCCAGGTCTATGCGTAGATGATATGCACGAGTAGAACACAATGAGTTGTGGGCGATACTAGTCATACTGCTTACCAGCATGTCATACTTTGCTTCGGCGGTATTGTGAGATGAAGCGGCCCGGACCGACATTACGCGTACGCTTACGCGAGACTGGTTTCACCGTTATGAGCACTCATTGCTTAAAGGTGACTGGCGGGTGTCTGTCTCTCTCACTTTAGCTGAATCGAGTGTGGCTACGCCCGGTCCTTGTGAAGGTTAAAACATCACATACTTGACGGAACATCGTTGTGGTTTTGTATGAGTAGGTAAGAACGGTTCTTGCTAAGCCCGTAGCAGCCACGTAAAACTTGCAACAACAAAGTAGAGGACGTCTAACTTGTTTTTGCAGGGCATGTTGTGATGTGATATGGTCAAGACATGATGAGATATACGGTTTTGTATGAGATGATCATGTTTTGTAAAGTTATCGGCAACTGGCAGGAGCCATATGGTTGTCGCTTTATTATATGAAATGCAATCACCATGTAATTGCTTTACTTTATCACTAAGCGGTAGCGATAGTCATAGAAGCAATAGTTGGCGAGACGACAACGATGCTACGATGGAAATCAAGGTGTCGCGCCGGTGACGAAGGTGATCATGACGGTGCTTTGGAGATGGAGATCAAAAGCACAAGATGATGATGGCCATATCATGTCACTTATTTTGATTGCATGTGATGTTTATCTTATTATGCTTCTTATTTTGCTTAGAACGATGGTAGCATTATAAGATGATCCCTTACTAAATTTCAAGGTATAAGTGTTCTCCCTGAGTATTCACCGTTGCGAAAATTCATCGTGCCGAGACACCACGTGATGATCGGGTGTGATAAGCTCTACGTTCAAATACAACGGGTGTAAGCCAGTTTTGCACACGCAGAATACTCGGGTTAAACTTGACGAGCCTCGGAACACTAGAGACCGAAAGGTCGAGCGTGAATCATATAGTAGATATGATCAACATAAGATGTTCACCATAGAAACTACTCCATCTCACGTGATGATCAGACATGGTTTAGTTGATTTGGATCACGTGATCATTTAGATGACCATAGGGATGTCTATCTAAGTGGGAGTTCTTTAAGTAATATGATTAATTGAACTTTAATTTATCATGAACTTAGTCCTGATAGTTTTTGCATATCTATGTTGTTGTAGATCAATGGCCCGTGCAACCGTTCCTTTGAATTTTAATGCATTCCTAGAGAAAGCTAAGTTGAAAGATGATGGTAGCAATTACACGGACTGGGTCCGTAACTTGAGGATTATCCTCATTGCTGCACAGAAGAATTATGTCCTTGAAGCACCGCTAGGTGACAAGCCCCCTCCCGCTAATGTAGACGCTTTGAACGTCTGGCAGACGCGGTCTGATGACTATACGATAGTTCAGTGTGCCATGCTTTACGGCTTAGAACCGGGACTTCAACGACGTTTTGAACGTCATGGACCATATGAGATGTTCCAGGAGTTGAAGTTAATATTTCAAGCAAATGCCTGGATTGAGAAATATGAGATTTCCAATAAGTTCTACAGCTGCAAGATGGAGGAGAATAGTTCTATCAGTGAACACTTGCTCAGAATGTCTGGGTACTACAATCATATGACTCAACTTGGTTGCAAAGTTGACGAGGATAGTGTTATTGATAGAGTTCTTCAATCACTGCCACCAAGCTATAAAGGCTTCGTGATGAACTATAATATGCAAGGGATGCAGAAGACAATTCCCGAGCTCTTCGCTATGCTCAAGGCTGCGGAGGTAGAAATCAAAAAGGAGCATCAAGTGTTGATGGTTAACAAGACCACTAGTTTCAAGAAAAAGGGCAAGGGAAAGAAGGGGAACTTCAAGAAGAATAGCAAAATCGTTGCTCCTCCCACGAAGAAACCCAAGTCTGGAGCCAAGCCTGAAACTGAGTGCTTCTACTGCAAAGGGACTGGACACTGGAAGCGGGACTGCCCCAAGTATTTGGCGGATAAGAAGGATGGCAAGGTGAACAAAGGTATATGTGATATACATGTTATTGATGTGTACCTTACTAATGCTCGTGGTAGTACCTGGGTATTTGATACCGGTTCGGTTGTTAATATTTTTAATTCGAAACAGGGACTACGGATTAAACGAAAATTAGCTAAGGACGAGGTGACGATGCGCGTGGGAAATGGTTCCAAAGTTGATGTGATCGTCGTCGGCACGCTACCTCTACATCTACCTTCGGGATTAGTTTTAGACCTAAATAATTGTTATTTGGTGCCAGCGTTGAGCATGGACATTATATCTGGATCTTGTTTATTGCGAGACGGTTATTCATTTAAATCAGAGAATAATGGTTGTTCTATTTTTATGAATAATATCTTTTATGGTCATGCACCCTTGAAGAGTGGTCTATTCTTATTGGATCTCGATTGTAGTGATACACATATTCATAATATTGAAACCAAAAGTTGCAAGGTTAATAATGATAGTGCAACTTATTTGTGGCACTGCCGTTTAGGTCATATTGGTGTAAAGCGCATGAAGAAACTCCATAGTGATGGACTTTTGGAATCACTTGATTATGAATCACTTGGTGCTTGCGAACCATGCCTCATGGGCAAGATGACTAAAACTCCGTTCTCCGGAACTGTGGAGCGAGCAACAGAGTTGTTGGAAATCATACATACTGATGTATGCGGACCAATGAGTGTTGAAGCTCGCGGCGGGTATCGTTATTTTCTAACCTTCACTGATGATTTGAGCAGATATGGGTATATCTACTTAATGAAGCACAAGTCTGAAACATTTGAAAGGTTCAAAGAATTTCAGAGTGAAGTAGAGAATCATCGTAACAAGAAAATAAAGTTTCTACGATCTGATCGTGGAGGAGAATATTTGAGTTACGAGTTTGGTCTTCATTTGAAACAATGTGGAATAGTTTCACAACTCACGCCACCCGGAACACCATAGCGTAATGGTGTGTCCGAACGTCGTAATCGTACTTTATTGGATATGGTGCGATCTATGATGTCTCTTACCGATTTACCACTATCGTTTTGGGGTTATGCTTTAGAGACAGCTGCATTCACGTTAAATAGGGCACCATTTAAATCCGTTGAGACGACACCTTATGAACTATGGTTTGGCAAGAAACCAAAGTTGTCGTTTCTTAAAGTTTGGGGCTGCAATGCTTATGTGAAAAAGCTTCAACCTGATAAGCTCGAACCCAAGTCTGAGAAATGTGTCTTCATAGGATACCCAAAAGAGACTGTTGGGTACACCTTCTATCACAGATCCGAAGGCAAGATATTCGTTGCTAAGAATGGATCCTTTCTAGAGAAGGAGCTTCTCTCGAAAGAAGTGAGTGGGAGCAAAGTAGAACTTGATGAGGTAATTGTACCTTCTCCTGAATTGGAAGTAGTACATCACAGAAAATTGTTTCAGTGATTCCTACACCAATTAGTGAGGAAGCTAATGATGATGATCATGAAACTTCAGATCAAGTTTCTGCTGAACGTCGTAGATCAACCAGAGTACGTTCCGCACCAGAGTGGTACGGCAACCCAGTTCTGGAAGTCATGTTACTAGACCATGATGAACCTATGAACTATGAGGAAGCGATGATGAGCCCAGATTCCGCAAAATGGCTTGAGGCCATGAAATCTGAGATGGGATCCATGTATGAGAACAAAGTGTCGACTTTGGTTGACTTGCCCGATGATCGGCAAGCCATCAAAAATAAATGGATCTTCAAGAGGAAGACCGACGCAGACGGTAATGTTACTGTTTACAAAGCTCGACTTGTTGCGAAAGGGTTTCGACAAATTCAAGGAGTTGACTACGATGAGACTTTCTCACCTGTAGCGATGCTTAAGTCTGTCCGAATCATGTTAGCAATTGCCGCATTTTATGATTATGAAATCTGGCAAATGGATGTCAAAACTGCATTCCTAAATGGATATCTTAAAGAAGAGTTGTATATGATGCAACCAGAAGGTTTTGTCGATCCAAAAGGTGCTAACAAAGTATGCAAGCTCCAGCGATCCATATATGGACTGGTGCAAGCATCTCGGAGTTGGAATATACGCTTTGATGAGGTGATCAAAGCATATGGTCTTATATAGACTTTTGGAGAAGCCTGTATTTACAAGAAAGTGAGTGGGAGCTCTGTAGCATTTCTGATATTATATGTGGATGACATATTGTTGATTGGAAATGATATAGAATTTCTGGATAGTATAAAAGGATACTTGAATAAGAGTTTTTCAATGAAAGACCTCGGTGAAGCTGCTTACATATTAGGCATCAAGATCTATAGAGATAGATCAAGACGCTTGATTGGATTTTCACAAAGCACATACCTTGATAAAGTTTTGAAGAAGTTCAAAATGGATCAGTCAAAGAAAGGGTTCTTGCCTGTGTTACAAGGTGTGAAGTTGAGTAAGACTCAATGCCCGACCACTGCAGAAGATAGAGAGAAAATAAAAGTCATTCCCTATGCCTCAGCCATAGGATCTATCATGTATGCAATGCTGTGTACCAACCTGATGTGTGCCTTGCTATAAGTCTAGCAGGGAGGTACCAAAGTAATCCAGGAGTGGATCACTGGACAACGGTCAAGAACATCCTGAAATACCTGAAAAGGACAAAGGATATGTTTCTCGTATATGGAGGTGACAAAGAGCTCGTCGTAAACGGTTACGTCGATTCTAGCTTTGACACTGATCCGGATGACTCTAAGTCACAAACCGGATATGTATTTTTTGAACGGTGGAGCTGTCAGTTGGTGCAGTTCCAAGCAGAGCGTCGTGGCAGGATCTACGTGTGAAGCGGAATACATAGCTGCTTCGGAAGCAGCAAATGAAGGAGTCTGGATGAAGGAGTTCATATCCGATCTAGGTGTAATACCTAGTGCATTGGGTCCAATGAAAATCTTTTGTGACAACACTGGAGCAATAGCCTTGGCGAAGGAATCCAGGTTTCACAAGAGAACAAAGCACATCAAAAGACGCTTCAATTCCATCCGCGATCTAGTCAAGGAGGGAGACATAGAGATTTGCAAGATACATACGGATCTGAATGTTGCAGACCCGTTGACTAAGCCACTTCCACGGGCGAAACATGATCAGCACCAGGACTCCATGGGTGTGAGGATCATTACTCTGTAATCTAGATTATTGACTCTAGTTCAAGTGGGAGACTGAAGGAAATATGCCCTAGAGGCAATAATAAAGATGTTATTTGTATTTCCTTATATCAAGATAAATGTTTTTTATTCATGCTAGAATTGTATTAACCGGAAACTTGATACATGGGTGAATACATAGACAAAATAGTATGTCCCTAGTATGCCTCTACTAGACTAGCTCATTGATCGAAGATGGCTATGTTTCCTAGCCATAGACATGAGTTGTCATTTGATCAACAGGATCACATTATTAGGAGAATGATGTGATGGACTAGACCCATCCGTTAGCTTAGCACTATGATCGTTTAGTTTTACTGTTATTGCTTTCTTCATGACTTATACATATTCCTATGACTATGAGATTATGCAACTCCCGAATACCGTAGGAACACCTAGTGTGCTATCAAACGTCACAACGTAACTGGGTGATCATAAAGATGCTCTACAGGTGTCTCCGAAAGTATTCATGGTGTTGGCGTAGATCAAGACTAGGATTTGTCACTCCGAGTGTCGGAGAGGTATCTCTGGGCCCTCTCGGTAATGCACATCATAATAAGCCTTGCAAGCAAAGGACTAATGAGTTAGTCAAGAGATGATGTATTATGGAACGAGTAACGAGACTTGCCGGTAACGAGATTGAACTAGGTATAGAGATACCGACGATCGAATCTCGGGCAAGTAACATACCGATGACAAAAGGAACAACGTATGTTATTATGCGGTTTGACCGATAAAGATCTTCGTAGAATATGTAGGAACCAATATGAGCATCCAGGTTCCGCTATTGGTTATTGACCAAAGATGAGTCTCAGTCATGTCTACATAGTTCTCGAACCCGTAGGGTCCGCACGCTTAACGTTTGATGACGATCAGTATTATGAGTTTATGAGTTTTGATGTACCGAAGGTAGTTCGGAATCCCGGATGAGATCACGGACATGACGAGGAGTCTCGGAATGTCCGAGACATAAAGATTGATATATTGGGCGACTATATTCGGACACCGGAAGTGTTTCGGAAAAGTTTCGGATTTAACCGGATTGCTGGAGGGGGTTACCGGAACCCCCCACGAGGGGGTATGGTCCATAGTGGGCCTTGAGGAAAGAAGAGAGACAGCCCATAGAGGCTGGCCGGCGCCCCACCAGGGAATCCTAGTTGGACTAGGATTGGGGGCCGCCACCTCTCCCTCTCCTTCCTTTCCCCCTTTTCCTTCTTGTGGACTCCTACTAGGAATAGGATTGCAATCCTATTCCTAGTCGGATTGCCTCCCTGGCGTGCCATAGAAGGGCTGGCCGGCCCCTCCCCTTGCTCCTTTATATACGGGGGCAGGGGGGCACCCTAGAACATACAAGTTGATGAGTTGATCTCTCCCAACCGTGTGCGGTGCCCCCCTCCATAGAAACACACCTCGATTATACCGTTGCAGTGCTTAGGTGAAGCCGTGCGCCGGTAACTTCATCATATCCGTCATCACGCCGTCGTGCTGATGAAACTCTCACGTGAAGCTCAACTGGATCAAAAGCTCGTGGGACGTCATCAAGCTGAACGTGTGCTGAACGCGGAGGTGTCGTACGTTCGGTACTTGATCGGTTGGATCGCGAAGAAGTTCGACTACATCAACCGCGTCACTAGACGCTTCCGCTCCCGGTCTACGAGGGTACGTAGACACACTCTGCCCCTCGTTGCTATGCATCTAGTAGATAGATCTTGCGTGATCCTAGGAAAATTTTGAAAATACTACGTTCCCCAACACCAATCTCGTAACCTTCTAACCCCGCCCTCATGGAGGACCCTGGGGGGTTTATATAGGCCTACCCCCAGGGGTGCAATGGTAATCTCGACGATGTGGCTCCCAGCCGTCAGTGTCTTCTGGCGCCGGCCTTGCCACCTGCCTGCTGGGGCCCGCTACCCGCGGGCCCTATGTGATTGTCTTTCACTGTGGATGCGCCTCTGCTGACGACAGCCTTGTCAGGAGGGAAGTGGCCACAGTGCCGCCGTCTCCTGCCGTACGCTGCCACCACGTCCTGTCTTGTCATCTTGATGAGGCTCGGACTTCTAGGGTGAGATTTGCCGCCTGCTACCAGGCGGCCGTCTCCCCTGGCCGTCTGCCAGGGGCGGCTCGTTCATGAGCTACTCGCTGACCAATGGGGCCAGCCGCCTGCTGGCCCTGCCGTCTGTGAGTAGTGGGATCATGGCCTCCTCTGACCGGTGCTTGGTCACGAGCAACGTGGCTACAGTGACCCGCCGCTTAGGAGATATTCATAAGGTACATGTTCACCTGTAGCCACGCCCCTGCTGCGGGGGGTCCCCCAGCATGCGTCCTTAGGGAGGGATATGGGACCGTCTGCTAGCTGGTGGTGTTGGTGTCGCCGCCTGTTGGGTCCCTGCCGCCTGCTGGCAGCCGGCTCCTAGGACAGGCTGCCCTAGGAGGCGGCCCGATGAGTAGACGGCCGCGGTGGACCAGGCGGCTGTTATTTGTCCTTAAATATCAAGGGTGGTCGCCGAGGGTACCCATGGTCAATATCTCCGACACTTAACTTTGGAGTCCTGACCGAATGGGCTTTCGAAAAAGAAGGAATTACTTATGTATATGAGTAGTCTATCATCTTATTAAGCCAGGCTATCACACTCTTCCTCTCGCCTCGGGCGGCTATGTTGATGGAATCGCCGGACAGAGTCCTAAAGAATGTCACCTGCTGATCGTTCAGAGTCGTGAGCGAGGACGATGGCGATAACTTAGGGGTGGATCCAACCGATTCCTTTCGCAGGGAAGGAGAGCTCAAGGTGTCAGAGCTCTTGATGTGGTGGTTCGTCGCGGGGAGGGGCAGTAGTGCACTAGTGCTGACCTTGGCGTCGGGAGATTGAGTAGATCCGACGTGGCCGTCGGTCGTGCGGGGTCGTCCTTGACCCACGGGGCGTGCGGCGGCGTGGCTCCCTTGACGCCGACAGTGTGGCTGTGTTGGCGTTGGTACGTGGAGGTGACGGCGTGGACGACGGCGGACATTAATATGATCCGAACGGCGACGGTGAGACAGTAGGTCACATAAGACTAGAACCATGCTTTGTTGGGCTGTCTAGCGCCCTTTGATGGATTCGGCTTTTTTGAGCTGGGTGTATGGCATTTTCCCGGTTTGACCGAGCTGACCCGGTTAAGAACGGGGCGAACCAATTTTCTTTTGTTCGTCGGTCGAGCGCGACGTAGAGAACATAGCAAAGTGTATGCTGCATGCCCCGCGTTGCTGTGGTAGGTAGAAACGATGCAAAGTTTATCTCTTGCGTGTCTATTGCACTGACCCATCGGATTGCTAGGCACGTTCAGAGCTGGGCGAATCGGACCGCTGGCCAACCGACTTATCAAACTGACTGACTTTTTCTTTTTGCGAGTAATCAAACTAAAGGCTTGTTTGGGACTGCTCCGCTTCACCAAAATCAGCTTCACTCCACCAAATCCACTTTGGAGTAGATTCATACATAAGTTGTAGCACTATCAAAGATAATGTTTGGCTTCCATGTAGCTCCAGCTTCAAGAATGGAAAAATTGGTGGAAATGATCTTTTTGATTGGAGGAGAGGGGAGAAACGAAGGGGTATCCACTTACTGATGGCAGTGGTGGGTTATTTCTCCCCAACTCTAGCTTCTAGGATTTTTTGGAGCACCCCTTCACGAGCTTCATAAAAAACTGGGAGTTGTACCCCAGCTTCTAATTTTTCTATGGAGCGGCATATCATGGAGCTACCCTGTTTGGCTTGAGTTTTCTGGAGCGGAGCTGAATTTTAAAGAGCAGAGCAGTCCCAAACAGGCTCTTACTGATTATGCGTCCGCGTACCCTCAGCCCTGTCCTAACCATCAAACCATTGGTAGACTATCGTTTATAGGGACTAGGTGCCCTCTCGCTCGTGAGGAGCTGGCGTGGGCCGGCGCCCCTGGGCCGGAGCGTGGCGTGCGGCCGGACGTCACAACGGGGGTTGGCGGCGCTCCAGCGATCTCATTCCCCATGGCAGCGGCTTCAAGATCTGGGACGCCACGGTCGCCAGGGACGGCGGCGGCGTGACCAAATCGGCGGCGGCGTGGCCGGATCAGGGCTTAGGTGTGAGATTGGTCTCCGGGTCACGGTCGGCGCGATGGTGAGTGCGACACGTCGGCAGCGGGACGTCCTTGACAAACCGGGCAACTCCGGGGGAAACCCTAGATCTCAATGGGATCGAGCGATGGCGGTACTCTTGCGCCGTAGTCCCTCTTCAGGGCATCATTTTGGAGTTTGCTACGGTCGAAGGAACCAGTGAGGCCAGCGGCGTATGCCCGGTGGCACAACTGCCGATGAAAATTGCGCCGACGACGGTCATGGGGGACGATGGCGGCGTCTTTGATGCTGTTTCCTTGTCGAGGCATCATTGTTGCAGTTGGCGTCATTAGGCTCGGGATGCTCCGGAGGAAACCCTATATCTGGGTCTCCCGGATCGGACGATGATGGCGTTCTTAGTAGCGCTTTCCCTCATGGAGGCATCATTGGAGCAAGTGATGGCTGAAGGTGACAAGAGGAGAAGCGGTGCTTCATCACACACATTGATGGTGTCGGATCTCGATGGCATGGTGCTCTAGAGATTAGACGTCCGTTGTGCGATGATGGACTCGCGCAGGAGGTCGACGCTGTCTGGCGTCGTGGTGGTGTCGGCGGCAGCTAGACCGGGCAAAGTTCATGAAGCAGTACAACTCTGAAGATGGATTGATGACAGATGGCTGCGGTGGCCTCATACCCGACAGACGTCCTGGTTGAGGAGCACGCCGGACTGGTGGGTGCCCGTACCCCGCAGGCGTCCTGGTTGGGACGTTAGGTCTTAGATGTTAGGTTTGGCTGCGAGGTATGTTTGGTACTAGACCCAGACTATTAGCATCCCTCCGTCAATTGGATAGGAGTAGCGACACTTTTGTTGCCTAGACGGTGGCTTCAGTCTTACTGTTGTATGACTTTGTAAGGTATTATGTGAATAATTAATAAAGTGGCAGCATGCATCGTCTAGATGCAGAAGCCGGGGTCCTCCTCTATTTCTAAAAATAAATAAATAATGGGGTCTTGAAGAGGAATTTATGTGTGTTGTATGTATGTTGTACGTGCAGGCCAACCACATGCTTATTTCATTTACTGGAGACTAATTCAAAAGTGCACTAAGGGAAAAAAAAAAGACAAATGAGATGCATGACAGGCAAAAAAGCAGGAGACATGCATGACCCATCCTCATATGTACTGCATTCGCTCAATTGCGTGAAGCATGCCGGGGTAGCTAGCCATTCCCCTCGCAGTGTATATAAGTATAGCTGGTTGTTATATTAGCTCACCATCCCTTAAACACGAAACTGTCTAGTTAGCCACCCCTTGAAGACGAAACTGTCACGAACAAGCTGATGTGGTATGCCCATGGACAGCAGGTGCTCATATTATGTTGAGCGTAGGAGATTGGAGCAAACCAAATCACAATCACATCTCAGGACGAAAGGACATGGCTTTTGTACCTGTGCTTCAATGTAGTCATACTTAGATCAACGATCATTGTCAACCTAGCTGTGTTTGCTTGTCAAATAATATATATAATGGTGGATGTGTAATTGGGTTAAGAACACCGGCAAGAGAAACTACCGTGTCAAAACCAATCAAGGAAAGGAAGGTGTATTCAGTTTAGTCCTTACCCCAGCTTATACATCTTTGCGGAAAACTATAAGTCTCAAAAATATATTTAGATTTGAGAACTGAGATGTAGCTTCTGTAATAGATTTGCATTGTGAATTGTGACCTGCCACCATTTTAGCTTGGTGTATCAGGGCTAACCCTAGGCATCAGTGCTGTACTTAATGCTTTGGCCGATGGGTTCTACAGTGGTTACCATTGTGCAACTTTTTGGAAACAATTGAGGATTGATTTGAGAACAAACCGATTAGGTCTTCTGCACAGCTACGTAATGTCCATTTATCAAATTTTGTGCACTGTTTTGAATCTACCCGCGAGTATTTATCAGGTACTATCTAGGCACATACGGGTATTACAACCCGATCCTTGATGCGACTTGACGTCGCGAGTGAGCTGATATGGAGTCACGAAACTGTAGGCCAATTGCGCATCCAAGCTAGGACCAACCTTGAATGACTTCTTATTCCTCTTTGGTTTTTTCTTAGTTGTTTCTGGAGTAAAGTCTGATTTGAACCCTAAGGTTGTAAAGGCGGTGCAAATGAACCCCAACGTCCGAATCGCTGAAGTCCATACCCTGTTTTTGACCTTGAGGCGTTTTTAGGAGTGAATTTGATGATGTGGCACTGGGAGGCTGGGATTGCTGACTTTGACCAAATAGATGACAGCCATGCAGTGCGGGTGTCGTCTTCTTCCCCACATGCAGCGGCTCGGCATCTGCGTACTGCATGGTGGGAACGCCTCAACCACATGCAGCGGATTGGCTTTCCGCTGCTTCCGACGCGATCGTGCACATCAAGAGCCCCTCGACCAATGCATGTCCCATCATTGGCGTGGCGACCACGCACTCGGAGCGTGCACGGACGACGTGCACCTGGTCCGCAATCCTGTGTCCACCATCACTGTGGCGACTGGTGCAATGGGGCCGTCGTGGGTGTTGCTCCTGCTCGCGTGCTAGCGGCTAGCCAAGGCGTGGTGCCGGCGGCGGTGCGCAAGCGGGCCGCAGAGGCACGGGCACCGCTTCGACCCTTACTGCCGTGGACCGTGGTCACCGCCCGGCGCCGTCCCCCGTAGTCGACGAGGTCATGAGACGAGCCACGATAGAGCACCGACGCCACTGTGTTCATCCCAAACTATGCTTCACGGGCGTCCGTGGCATGGATGAAGAGGATCTGGAGTCAGCTGTTGTCCGACAACGAGGCGCAACCGCACAAGTGAGGAGCCGCCGTCATCCAGATCTTGTCGACCGGCTGATCGCCTGCCATGGCCGTGCCGGTGCCGGGGAAACGGTGTCACAGATCTCAACATCAAAGTGGTACTCAACTACGTACATACAATTCGATCTCCTCGTTGTACACACACATGCATTCAGCATATACAGTACTCATGTACTGAAAAGGCAGAACTTGTTTGCAGTTTGCCGGCCGGTGGACTTACGCGTGGCGGGGGTGGCGCTGGTGCACCACATGCTGGACGCGCTGGTGCACACCTTACACCGATCCCGGGCTTTTCTGAGTCATGTATGAATCCTTCTGTTTGGATACAGCCTAAAGGTCAAGTACGACCGGGATTGATGAGGTCAGGGTATGAACTTCAGGGATTTCGACGTCGGGATTCATTTGCGTCGCCATCTACATCCTCAGGGTTTAAAATAGACTTCACTCGCTGTTTCTGTTTGCTGATATGTGATATAAAAAGTCAGAAGGAATTTGGTAAACCACGATGTAGTTCTCAGTCGACTGAGACTTAACCAAGTATCAATCAAGTGATATAGTATATAAGAAGGAAGAAGAAACACTGAAAAGATATTTTTGTACGAATCTTCATGCAAGATCAAAGGAATATAGCATCGACCGAGACATAACGAAGTCTAAATCGACTGAGACTTAGCAAAGCTGAACTGGAATTAGCTGCGTGTGGAGTTGTTGCTGGGTGAACTGGCTCCGGTTTGTTCAGCGCGAGGGCGTGCATCGTTGTTCTCTTTATGTTTTTCAGTAGACCGTAACAAGACATCGTGGTTTCTGATATATAGAAATCGTCTTTAACGATCCGGCAGTAGTACACTTCCCACCGAACCGATGCCTGGCACGCAGGCATGTCATCGATCGCCAAACAGGGTACTCCACAGCGTCACCAGCAGACCAACCGACAGACCACCTGATCACCACATTACTATCTTTAGAATCCACATTCATGCGTGTTGCATGTACGTGTGAGCCATACATACTTTGTTTGTTTAACGGACACCAATGCAAAAGGGGACTAAGCAAATGAGAGACCCATGCGATGAGGCATGGCAGATTGACCGGCAAAGCAAGCAGACATGCAAGACCGGTGCCCAAATGTTCTGCATTCGGTTAATTCATGTAAAATGCATGCATATACATACCTAATTAGTGCAAACATTTGGCTAGGCAGGCTAACTATATGTATGGTTTCTTGTTCCAGGGCTGCTATATAAGGTATCACACGAGAGTACGAACCTAGTTAGCCAGCCAGTCCATGAAAATGGATCTGTCACGAACAAGCTCAGGTGAAACCAACAAGTGTCCAAATTAACTAGTGTGGGAGATCGGAGCAAACCAAACCTCAATCCCATCTACGGATCTTGGAGTCGGGCAGTTGTACATGTACATAAATGTAGTTATACTGCAACGGAAAGCATGTGTATCAAATAAGTAATGTTATGGCGGATGTTTGAATTAAGTCGACGAAGGTTATTCAGTCTAAGGATGTGATTTGAAGATCTCTATGGGAAACCAAAAGGATTCTTCTGGAAACAAACCGATTAGATCTTCCGTCGAGTAGTGCAACATTTGTTTACCAGCATTGCGCAATGTTTTGGATTCATTGCCATTTGTCAAGTATTTATCAAATATATATTGTGCAATATTTTGAATCCATAGTCGATTATGTTGATCCAATTTGACTGTAGGCTTCTCAAAGGGACTGGTGTAAACAACGCTGCTGCTTTTTTTATGGCTTCTCGATATATTGTCAGCTTCTGAACATGAAGAGATCCTTATGTCCATGTTCAGATGCATCTGCGGCCAGCTGATTCGTAAGGTCCGGAGGATTAAACAGGAGCTCTACTCTATTTACCGTACTTACCTACCACTGCTCGTGTAACCGATGTCTAAGCAAGCAATCTACGGAATTGTCAGCCTGAAACAACAGTAATAGTATAAAATTGCTTTTAAACTAGATTAATTTCCCATTTCTGTGAAGGCCGACAAAATTAGAGAGGAAAAAAACACAGATTCTTAAGGACAAAGGGACAGATGTACTGCAACATTGCTGCTTATTTTTCTCCCTCTGCCTGCCAAAACACCTAATTCTGCTTTCCCAACAAAGTGGTAGGCCAACTACCAAAAGGTCCAGATCTCAATGGGAAACTGGGAACACCTAACCAGTAAGACAATAGGCCTAACATGCAGTTTGATGTCCATGTGACAGAAGGCAATATACTAAGGGCCAGTTCTTTTGGTAGCTTTTTTGAGATTCTAGAATAAGCTGGCCCCTACCCAGCTTATTCTAGAAGCCCAACCAATTTTTTTTTAGAAGCCTACTAGTCAAGTCTTAATTAAAGTAGGCTTCTAAAATAAGCTGGGTAGGGGGCAGCTTATTCTAGAAGCCAGCAAAAGAACTGGCCCTAAGGCACAGCAGGAGAAGGAGAGATTTCGGCACCTGATTTGGTTTGCTATAGGAGCAGAAGAGGTCCAGCTCATCGCCTTAATGGGTCAACAAACTGAAATCCAAGCATGTTAGCTGACATTGCAAGGCAAGTAGACAACAACCTTGTGACAGATCTGCATGTCAGGACTGCGAAAATTAGAGTTCGCTTAACCTGAAGCTAAATGCATTTATGGTAATTTTGTGTAATTGGTGATCAATAACTCACATCTGTTGAGTAGGCTTATCCGGGTGCGATCAGCCTAACACCGGACCAGCTTCTGTTGGTGCTAAATTGCCAAATCCATATGAGCTCGAGATGTATAATGCTGAATCTAAAAATTTAAAAGGGTCATAACTAGGAGGGACATATGAGAATACAAAGGTTAGTAATCTGAATGTAGTGCTCGGTTACTTTACTACCCCCTCCGTTCGGAATTACTTGTCACCGAAATGGATGTATCTAGACGTATTTTAGTTCTAGATACATCCATTTCCGAGACAAGTAATTCCGAACGGAGGGAGTATATGTATGCCCACAACTTCACATTATTATATATTGTAGTCCCACAGATCAATGATAAGATTTACAGGGTATGAAACCAAATGCTTCATGTGATTATTTTTGGACATGTAATGTAAGAAAGAGTAATCTTCTCTTTGAAGTATACCAAAATTGTACAGATATACTCCCTCCGTCCGGAAATACTTGTCATCAAAATGAATAAAAGGAGATGTATCTAGATGTATTTTAGTTCGAGATACATCCATTTTTGTCCATTTTGATGACAAGTATTTTCGGACGGAGGGAGTACATACCAGTGAGTAAGTTAGAAGGTCAAGAAAAAAGAACAAGACCTATGCTCAAAAAGATGAAAAACAAAGCACCTATTCTAAGCCATGAGGAAGCATGATAATATATCTCCTGCAGACAAAGAGGAGTCCCTTCTACCTTGTATTGTATCAATAGAGAACCTCAAGTAAAATCCTTCTACCTTGAGATGTACTCCCTTCATCCAGAAATACTTGTCGGAGAAATGGATAAAATGGATGTATCTAGAACTAAAATACTTCTAGATACATCCATTCCTCCGACAAGTATTTCCGGGCGGAGGGAGTATATACGTATATTTTATCTGCACTTTGTTCCATGTATAAAGAATCTGAACTAAAATCCTTTATGTTGATATATGTACTACAAATATATAGAAAAATTCCCTGCTTCGGAAGATGACAAGCTCCTTATCTATGTTCAGATGCATCTACGAGTAGTCGATTCATAAGCAGGCAATCTAAATAACTGCCAGCCACTCGGCCTCATCAGCAAATTGCTTCTAATAATTGAGAAAGAAAGACTCAGATTCTTAAGGGCAAAGGAACAGATGTAATGCTGCTTATGTTTGTCCCTCTGCATGTCTACACACCTACTACAGCTTTCACAACAAGGTGGCAAGCCACCTACCAAAGATCCAGATCTGATTGGGAAATTAGGAATACCTAACTACTAGTAAAACTATAGGCCTAACATGCAGTCCGATGTCCATGTCAGTGAAGGCAATATAGTAAGGGACTAAGGGCACGACAGGAAAAGGAGAGATTTTGGTACCTGATTTGGCTTGCTTGGAGCAGAGGATCTCCAGCTCATCGTGGTAATGGACAATCCCCTCAAGGGTCAACAAACTAAACTCCAAGCATGTTAACAGCCATCGAAAGGCAAGTAGACATTTATCTTGTAAGCGATCTGCACGTTGGGGCCATGAATAACAGAGAGTTCGCTTAACCTGAAACTAAATGCATTTACGGTTATTTGGTGTAATTGGTTATCAGCTAATCACATCTGTTGAGTAGGCTTACCAGGCTGCGATCAGCTTAACATTGGACCAGTTTTTGTTGCTGCCAAATTACCAAATGTGTATGAGTTCGGCGTTTATCATAGTGAATCTAAATATTGAAAAGGGGGAATTTAAAACATGTAAGACAACTGTAGGTATCTCACAGACAAATGGCTCATATGATAATCTGGACATGTAGCAAGGAGTAATGTTCTCTTTGAAGTAGATACCAAAATTGTACAGTACATACCAGTCACTAAGTTAGCAAACAAAGAAAAAGAAGATGACCTATTCTGTAGATAACTCTCCAGACTCCAGCAGTCAAAGAGTTCCTCCAACTCCTTGTATCAATAGAGAACTTCAAGTAAAGACATTCTACCTTGAGATGTATAGTATATCTTCACTTTGTTCTATCTATACAGAATCTGAAATTAAATCCTTTATGTCGATATATTATGTAATACAAATATAAAAATGTATATTCATCCTTTGAGTGGCTCAAGCTGCATGGATTTCCATCGATCCAGGCGAACCAGAGTCCATTTTACTGTCGAACCTATCGGACTAAAGAAGATCAAATCAGTCGTCTTGGTGTTGCCAAACACAAATTTGTGCATAAGACCATCCATGCCATCTCTTCTTTGCTTAACTGGCTACCAAACCTGTCCTCCCGGTGTAGGTATGCAGATATTCCCACATGATTCTATTTGTTGATAGAATTTCTCCGTTCTATGCTCGGTGTGGTCGAAGATAACCATTTACCAGCTGCATAGAAGTGAATGTTAATGCTATAGCGCCAATTTTAGCATGTGTGGATTTGAAAGAGAGACCAGGAAGCTCGGCAACAACAACACAAGGCAAAACAAACAACATGCATGGCCGGTCCCCATATGTACTACAGTCGGTTAATTCCGGTAAACTGCATGCATATCATACCTTACATATGTTATGCACACATCTGGCTTGGCTGGTTTATTGTTCTACCGCTACTATATAAGGTATTAATTCACCACCCACTGAAGAACCTCTAGCTAGCTGGCCCTTGAAGAAAAGCTGTCACGAACAAGCTCATGTGTCATGGCCCATAGCCAATAAGTGTTTAAATTAACTTGAGCCTGGGATATTGGAGCAAACCAAACCACAATCACATCTAGTGGCGCTGAGGCCTCATGGTTGTTCATGTACCAAAATATTGGTTTACCTATATGGGCGACTCGATTGTCGAATTAAAAATTTTGCGGTGGGTATCTGAATTATGTTGAGGAAGCTTATTCAATCTAGCTCTAGCATGTGATTTGAACATCTGCGTGGGAAACCAAAAGTATCAAAGGTATAAACTTGGATCTGATATGCAGATTTTGCAGTGCACTTGATTTATGGTCTGGACACCGATCATATTAGCATTTCTTCTGTTGAGGCTATCTGTATGCATCGATGTTGTACTCAATGCTTCAGCGGGTTGTGTTCTACAACGATTAAAATTTGTGACACAATTAAGAAGGATTGTCTTGAAAACAAACCCATTAGATCTTCTGTGAGCTATGAAACGTTTATTTATGAAATATAGTGCGATGTTCATATTTCTGAACCCATAGTCAGGGATTTATCAAATATTTTAGGCATTGTTTTTAATCCGTCCTCGAGTCAAATGAACAGGTGTAAACAACAGTACTGTTTTTTAATGGCTTGTCGATACGTTTTCAGCTTATGAAGCCAACGAGATCCATCCTTAGAGCATCTCCAGCCGCGCCCCCAACAGGCCCCCCAGGCCACTTTTTCGGCGCCGGCGCCGAAAAAACGGCCCAGTCACGCCCCCAGGACGCCGAAAATCGCCGGTTCAGACCTTTTTTCCGCCCGGCGGTCAGAGGCCGAACCCGGCGCGCCGGGGAGCAGTTGGGGGCTCCGGCACTAGGGAAAAGCACGCCTAGCCCACACCGACAGGGGAAAAGTCAAGGTTTTCATCCCCGACTCGCCTCCCACCCCCCGCACCCTCGGCCACCACTAGCTATATCCCGGCGACGGCCGCCGCCCTACTCCGCTAGATAGCCATTCCCCCGCCGGAAAATAGCAGCGCTTCGCCGCGGCAACCCCTGCAACAGCAGCTGGGTGTTTCCGGCCACCGTTTCCGGCCGACGAGGCGCGGTTTAGCGGCGGGTACACGCCCACCGAGCGCAAGGTGTTCGGCGTTTTGCCTGTCTCGGCGATGGACTCGGATGACGAGGAAAAGCTCGCCGCGCTGCTGGAGGAGGAAGCCGCGGCCGACGTCCAGGAAGAAGAGCATCTCATGGTGCTCGCCGCCCTCGCCCAGCTGCTGTCGAGCCATGAAAAGCCGCGGCAAGGTGGCTCAGCGCCTGGGCGGTTGAAAGCAAAGAACCGGCATCGTCTCGAAGGCTACTGCATGCACTACTCCGACTACTTCGCCGATGCTCCACTTCACGGCGAGAAAACATTTCGGCGCCGTTATCGAATGAGCCGAAAGGTCTTCCTCAGGATTGTGAATTCCATCCGGGAGTTCGACAACTACTTCAAGTGCAAGATGGATTGCACCGGCGCTCTTGGATTCACCTCCATCCAGAAGTGCACGACAGTGATGAGGATGCTTGCATATGGAGCTCCCGGTGATTCACTCGACGACTATGGGCGCATGGCCGAGTCCACCAGCATAGAGTGTTTCTACAAGTTCTTCGGGTAGTGGTGGCAGTGTTTGGGCCACAATACTTGAGAACACCCAATGCAGAAGACACTGCTCGGATCCTAGCCCAGAATGCAGCAAGAGGATTTCCTGGGATGCTTGGAAGCATCGACTGCATGCATTGGAAATGGAAGAATTGCCCATTTGGTTGGCAGGGGATGTACAAAGGCGCCAAAGGCGGTTGCAGTGTGGTGCTTGAGGCGGTAGCCACACAGGACCTCTGGATTTGGCACTCCTTCTTTGGTATGCCAGGAACTCACAATGACATCAATGTGCTGCAGTGCTTTCCATTCTTTGTCAAGCTTGTTGAAGGTCATTCTCCTCCGGTGAACTTCGAGATCAATGGGCGGCACTACAACAAGGGGTACTATCTATCTGACGGCATCTATCCGAGATGGTCGACATTTGTGAAGACGATCTCAAACCATGCGGCAGGTGGCAAGAACGCCTGGTTTGCGAAAGTTCAGGAGGCTTGCAGGAAGGATGTCGAGCGGGCATTTGGTGTGCTCCAATCTCGATTTGCTGTTGTTCGGTACCCCGCTCAGACCTGGTCCAAAGATCAAATGTGGGAGATTATGACTTGCTTTGTCATCTTGCACAACATGATCATCGAGAGCGAGCAAGAAGACCCAGTGTTTGACACTGAACCATACTACAGGCAGGGTCCTCTAGCCGAAGTTGATCACCAGCTACCGGCAACTTGGACTGCCTATCTCAGTATGCGTCAGGAGATCCGAGACCCACATGTGCATCATCAACTGCAAAAAGATCTGATTGAGCACCTATGGAGGCTCAAGGGGGACGCCGTGTGATGAAATACGATTTGTATTTGTTGAACTATATATTTATATTGTACTATTTGTTATTGTACTATTTTGTTGAAGTATTTTATTTTTCTGTGATGAAATATGTGATAAGAAATAATAGTGTTGATAATTGAACGCCGAGACACGGCAAAACCACGCCGAATATGGGCCTATTCTCGCCCATATGGGCCCTTTATTCGCCGAAATGGGGCTGCAAAGTGGGCCAATTTCGGCGCCTGGGGGCGACGACCGGGCGGAAAACCGCCCCTAGCGCCGATTGTATCGCCGGCTCGCCCCCAGGGGGCGATTTTTACGGGTCCTGAGGGGCCAACGGCTGGAGATGCTCTTATCTTCCTGTTCTTATGAATCTAAAACTAGCTGATTCCTTGGGCCCATGAGGATTAAACTCGAGCTCTTTCCATAGTACCTTCTACAGTTCCATTAGTAGTGCAATCGATGATAAACACTATACGAAAATAAGAGATTAAACTAGATTAACTTTTGCCTTTTATCTGAAGTCCCTCCAAATAAGAGAGCTAAGGAAACTTCAGATTCCTAATGACAAAGGGACACAACAATGCTGCTTATTTTTCTCCCTTTGCCTCGCAACACACCTAACGCTAGTTTCCCTACAAGGGGGTAAGCCAACGACCCAAGATCCAGATCTGAATGGAAAATTAGAAATACCTATCTACTAGTAAAACAATAGACCTAACATGCAGTTTGATGTCTCTGTGGACGAATGCAATATAGTAAGGGCATAGCACCGAAAGGAGGGATTTGGGTACCTGATTTGGTTTGCTTGGAATCTATAGATTTTTGGTTTGCCTGGAGCAGAGAAGGTCCAGCTCATCATCGTAATGGACAATCCCCAAGGGTCAAAGGGCAAGTAGACAGCTACCTTGTGACAGATCTGCACGTCGGAACAGGCGAAAAGCAGCAAGTGCGCTTAACCTAAAGCTAGATGCATTTATGGTAATTTGTAATAACAGGGTATCAGTGAATCGCATCTAGTGAGTAGGCATTTCAGGGTGCGATCAGCCTTAATAGTGGGCCAGGTTTTGTTGGTGCACAGTACCTAATGCATATATGATGTTGAATGTACCATACTGGAACTAAAAATTGAAAAGGCAAAAGTTGGACATGCAAGAAGGAACGATCTTCTCTCTGAAGTACTCCCTCTGATTAAACGTCCTTATATTTCTTTACAGAGAGACTATATACCAAAATTGTACAGATATGTGTGTTAACAGCTTCACATTACTGTATGTTATGGACCGATGTTAAGATTTGCTGGGTATGAAACAAAATGCATTGTGTGATTATTTCTGGACATGTAAGAAAGAGTAATATTCTCTTTGAAGTTTATACCAAAATTGTATAGATATACATACCAGTCACTAAGTTAGAAGATTAAGAAAAATAACATGACCTACGCTCAAAATGATGAGAAACAGAGCACATGTTCTACATCCTGTGGCGTGATAATACCTCTCCTGCAGTGGAAGAGAAGTTTCTCCAACTTCCATTAATGAACCGCTTTCAGTAAAATCCTTCTTCCTCGAGATGTACTATATCTCTACTTTGTTCTATCTATGAAGAATCTGAACTAAAATCCTTTATGTTGATATGTACTACAAATATATAGTAAAAGGTGTATTCATCCTTTCAGCGGCTCAACCTGCACTTCCATTGATCCGCGCGAACCAAAGTCCAGTTTACTGTCGGACCTATCGGACTGTAGAAGATCAACTGAACCGTATGAGACCAGCCGCGGCCGGCCTTTCCTTCCTCACCGCCGCCAGAGAGAGCCAGAGGGAAAGCCCTCCAGGCTGCCAAAGACCGCGGCAATGAGGCCTTTGTTTGACGTGGCTCTACTCAGTTCTGTTAGGTTAAGCTCATCTACTGCTGGGCTGTGTAGGCTAGTTTACTTTGCTTTTATGTTTTGTTTGTAATAATGTGTGTGCATGGATGTGATATTCGCATGCACGTAGAAAGGTGGAGTGCGGCATGCTCGCCCACTCCCCAGATCCTCCCTACTTTCCCTCCTGGTGGACTTGGTGCTTTGATTCGTGGTCGTGGGATGGCGCGGCCGGCTCGGATCATGGCATGCCCACCGGGAGTTGGTTAGCTAGGCTGTTGCACCTAGCATATAGGGAGGAAAGGAAATAACAGAAAAGCTCCGAAGTTTGAGCGGCAGAAAATCTCTCTCGCGCGCGAGTCCCGTTCCTCTCTTCCTCCTCGTTAGATCGGCAACGACAATTGGCATCAGATACCAGGTGTTTGATCCTTGGCGTGGCGGCGGTGTTTTGATCCGTCGCGTCCATGTCCGGTGACGAGTCGGGTGGGAAGAACAAAAGCGGCACGAAGTCGCCGCCGAAGACGCCTTCATCCAAGGCGCCGCTCACACTCCTCATCGGCAGCGGCAACGGCGAGAACCGCGTGCTGGAGCGAGTTGTGCGAGAGGAGACGGGGGCATCCATGATGCTTAAGCGCACAAACTACCAGGAATGGGCACTGATGATCCAAGTCAAGTTGCAAGTTGCCAGCTTCTGGTTTGCGGTGACCAACGACACTGCCGACGAGAACGAAGACCGGCACGCGCTGTAGATTATCCTCACCGGCGTCCCGCCGTATATGGTGCACGTGCTGGCAACGAAGGACACAGCGAGGCGAAGACGGCATGGGAGACAATCAATACCATGCGGATGGGCAGCGAGCGCGCCCGCGAGGCCAAGGCGCAGGTGCGCCGGCGGGAGTTCGAGGATCTCCGTTTCAAGGACGGGGGGTCCATCAAGGACTTCGGGCTGCGGCTCTCCGCCCTCGTCGCCGATCTGGAGCTGTACGGCGACCCTGTCACCGAGCACAAGGCGGTGCAGAAGTTTCTCCACGTGGTGCCGCGTCGGTACCGCCCGATGGCCATGGCGATCGAATCTCTGATCGATCTGAAGACCATGTCCATTGAAGAGCTGGTTGGACGCCTCTCCGCCTGCGAGGATCACTACGATGTCGATGATGGCTCACAGTCCACTGGGCGCCTGCTGCTCACTCACGAGGAGTGGATGGCCCGTGAAAAGCTAGGCGGCAGTGGCGGATCATCGTCTGGCAGTGGCGGCAGCGGCAGTAAGAACAAATCGCCCGCGAAGCCCAAACCTCACGGCAGTGGCAAGGGGGCGCCAGGGAACGCCCAGGCAAGCGGCTCTGGTGGATCCGGCGGCAAGAAAAAGAAGGGCAAGTGTTATCATTGCGGCATCCCAGGGCACTGGAAGAAAGAGTGCCGGACGTGGCTCCGCGAGCAGGAGCAGAAGGGCAAGCTGGCGCAAGCGAACCTGGCGCAAGCCGACGCCGGGCACGATCACGGCCTCTATATGGCCGTGGTCACCACCGTCGACACATCACAGCTCGTCGCACCCCAAGAGGTATATCTCAATGAAGAGAAGGTCCTGCCCGTGCCATCCCTGGACGGCGTGTGGTTCTTCGACGCCGGGGCCAGCAGTCATATGACGGGCGACAGGCGTATGTACTCAGCGTTGGATGAGACTGTGCGCGGCACGGTGAGGTTCGGCGACGGATCCATGGTGGTGATACGTGGGCGCGGCTCTTTGGTTTTCCGTTGCCAGAGCGGGGGCTAGCGCGTGCTTACCGCCGTCTTCTTTTATCCCAAGTCTGCGCTCCAACATCGTCTCCGTCGGGCAACTCGACGAGGTTGGCTGCATCATCGACATCAGGGACGGCGTGATGGCGATCCACGACCCGTCGCGGCGCGTTCTGGCGTGCATCAAGCGTCTACCAACCGTCTGTACACCGGCGCCCTCGCGGTGGACGTGCCGGTGTGTCTGATGGCGATCGGAGACGACGAGGCCCGGCGGTGGCATACACGCATGGGGCATCTCCACTTCCGCACGCTCCGGGCCATGGCGACCAAGGAGATGGTGCGGGGCATGCCCATGATCGATCGAGTAGAAGAGTACTGCGATGGCTATGTCCTAGGGAAGCAGCACCGCGTGCCGTCCCCGCAGGCCAATGCGCACCGTGCAGAACGCGGGCTAGAGCTGGTTCACACCGATCTTTGCGGCCCGATCAAGCCCACGACGCCGGGAGGTAACAGATACTTTTTCCTAGTGGTTGCTGATTTTAGTCGATATATGTGGCTCGAGCTCCTGAAATCCAAGGACGAGGCGTACACACGACCAGGATCCAGGTCATGGCGGAGGCCAACGGCCAGTGCAAGTTGCTTGCTTTCAGGTCGGACTGCCGCGGCGAGTTCAACTTCGCTAAGTTCAAAGGCTACTGCGAGCAGCACGGCATCCAACACTACAGCATCGCGCCGTACTCCCCACAGCAGAATGGGGTGGTCGAGAGATGAAACCAAACGGTGGTGGAGATGGCACGCTGCATGATGAAGAGCATGTCCATGCCGGCGCAGTTCTGGGCGAGGCCATGCGGACGGCAGTCTACCTGCTGAACCGCGCGCCGACGAGGAGCCTGGATGGTGTCACCCCCTACGAGGCATGGCACGGCCGCAAACCCGCGGTGCATCACCTGCGCACGTTCGGGTGCACGGCTCACGTCAAGAGCGTCGGACCCAGCATCACCAAGCTGAGCGATCGCTCAACGCCGATGCTATTCGTCGGGTATGAAGAAGGCTCCAAGGCCTACCGCGTCTACGATCCTACAAGCAAAAAGGTACGGGTGACGCGTGATGTGATCTTTGAAGAAAACATGCCTTGGGCATGCCGAACTCCGGGCGCAGCCACTGACGCTCCAGCACCGGCGACGTTCACCGTGGTCTATACCACCGAACACGGCATCCAGGAGCGAGATACTGGACTGGACACATCGCCCCCAACGCCGAGGAGTTCGGCGACACCAGCTTCATCGTCGCCAGGGACGCCGCCCTCTACAGCGGGTGTCATGTCCGCGGCAAGCACGTCCGCGGCAAGCTCGCCCGCGGAGACCACGCCCGCAACGGCCACGCCCAGCACGCTTGGCAAAGACATCTGCTAGGCCACGCCGCTGAGTCATGATGAAAACTGCCGAGATGTGGACACCGACGACATCCGATATCGCTGCATCTCCTGCATCATGGATGAGACTGAGGGGGAGGCCGTGCGCTAGGCAATGGAGCAATGCCTGCTTAGCGCCGAGGAGCCAGCCAACGTCGGAGAAGCACTCGAGGATGCCGCGTGGAAGAACGCCATGGACACTGAAATGGATTCAATCACAGAAAACTGCACCTGGGAGCTATCCACTCTTCCTCGAGGGCACAAGGCCATTGGACTCAAGTGGGTGTACAAAGTTAAGCGCGATCCTGATGGAAAGATCCTCAAGTAGAAGGCCCGGTTGGTTGCAAAAGGCTATGCACATCGAGCAGGGGTAGACTTTGAAGAGGTTTTTATGCCAGTTGCACGCATGGAGACAGTGCGGCTGTTCCTCGCTCTCGCGGCGCACTCTGACCGGGAAGTACACCATATGGATGTGAAAACAGCCTTTCTGAATGGAGAGCTCGGTGAGGAGGTGTATGTGGTTCAGCCACCTGGTACGCCATGTTCGAGAAGGAGGAGCATGTGTTGAAGCTGAAGAAGGCACTCTACGGTCTCCGTCAATCACCGAGAGCTTGGTATGCCAAATTGGACGAATCTCTCTCCTCACTTGGTTTCAGAAGAAGCCCGCTGGAGCATGCTGTGTACAGGCGAGGCGATGCAGTCTCCTACCTGCTTGTGGGCGTCTATGTTGATGATTTTATTATCACGGGCACATACACAACTCACTTATTGGAATTAAAGACCCAGATGCAGAAACTATTCAAGATGACAGACCTCGGCTTGCTGAGTTATTATCTTGGCATAGAAGTGTCCCAATTCAAGGAGGCAATCACTTTGAGCCAGCGTGGGTATGCTGAAAAGATACTAGAGATGGCCGGAATGAGTGAATGTAACTTGTCTCTCACCCCCATGGAATGCAGACTGAAGTTGAAGAAAGAAGATGAAGGAAAGCAGTAGATCCTTCACTCTACCGCAACGTTATTGGAAGCCTAAGGTACTTGGTTCATACAAGACCAGATATCACACATGATGTGGGCATCATCAGTAGATTCATGGAGAAGCCGACCACGACACTAGGCAGCAGTCAAGCAGATACTCAGGTACATTCAAGGAACACTGAACTATGGATGCTGCTATGTGCATGGTGGTGAAGGGAGACTGCTGGGCAACAGCGACAGTGACCATGCTGGTGATGCTACAGATAGTAAGAGCACCTGTGGGAATGTGTTCTTCCTCAGAGAGAATCCCATCTCGTGGACCTCCAGAAGCAGAAAGTAGTGGGGATCAGCTCTTGTGAGGCTGAATATGTGGCAGCCACGGCAGCAACCTGTCAGGGTCTCTGGTTGAACAGGCTAATCAGTGAGATGAGGGGCCAAGAGCCAACAAAGTTCAAACTTTTGATCGACAAAAAGTCAGCGATTGCTTTGGCAAAGAACCCAGTTCATCATGACCGCAGCAAGCATATTGATGTTAAGTACCACTTCATCAGAGAATGCATTGAGGAAGGTCAAGTAGAAGTCGATCATGTTTGAACAAACTACCAGCTAGCAGATGCACTGACAACGGCTCTTGGGCGCGTTCGTTTTGTGGAAATGCGGCAGAAGCTTGGAGTCAGGGAGATCGGCGGCAAGGCCTGAGCTTAAGGGGGAGAAATGTTAGGTTAAGCTCATCCACTGCTGGGCTGTGTAGGATAGTTTACTTTGCTTTTCTGTTTTGTTGTAATAATGTGTGCGCATGGATGTGACATTCACATGCACGTAGAAAGGTGGAGTGCGGCATGCTCGCCCACTCCCTAGCTCCTCCCTACTTTCCCTCCCGGTGGACTTGGTGCTTTGATTCGTGGTCGTGGGATGGCGCGGCCGGCTCGGATCATGGCATGCCCACCGGGAGTTGGTTAGCTAGGCTGTTGCATCTAGCATATAGGGAGGAAAGGAAATAACAGAAAAGCTGCGAAGTTTGAGCTGCAGAAAATGTTAGCTTAATCCAAATTTATTAGTCTGCAAGTCTATGTTGATTTGTAGTAGTATAAGGAAAGCTAGCTTGAGTCGGTTTGCTTTCCTTGTATTAGTGGTGTCCGGCTGTGTAATCAGCGTGCTAGTTATTAGATTAGGAAAGTATCTAGTATGTACTGGTATTTGGAGTAGGAAGAGTCCGGCTAGGATTGTGTTCCCCGGGCGGTACTAGTTTGAGTCTAGCTTGGTTTAGGTGTCGAAAGAGTTGGCACGAGTAGGATTTGGAATCGTTGGTGCCGGTTGGGTGTGTATATATACACACCGTGTCATATAAGTTTTGGTAACACCAAGAGAAAACGAGAAAAGCAATAAAGAGGAAATAAGGGCACGACAAGGCCCTTGGCTATCAGTTTTGTGTGTGCGTGCGTTCGTGCAATTTTATGTGATCGATCCTGAGGGTGGATTTCCAACAGAAAATCTCTCTCGCGCGCGAGTCCAGATCCTCTCTTCTTCCTCGTTACATCGGCAACGACAAATTCCGTAGCACCAGATCTGGATCTGGTTATGTTCCCTCCTTCTCGTACTTGGTGGGCTCCTCCGTGAGGATCGGGGTCGCGAGACTTGTCAGTCCTCGATACAGATGAATGCGGATGGAACTAGATGTGGGGATTCAGATCGGAAGAAAATCCTTAGCTAGCAGTGGTCAGCCGCGACGGCGGCGACACTGCAGGGCGCCGTTTTATTCTCCATGGAGACGTTCATCAGATATGCGTCTAGCTCTACTGGGCCATGTGTCTCTCGAGTGGAAGCCCTAACTGCGGTGGGCGGCAACGCCGCCTTTGGTTCACTTCTTCAAGGCGCCAGTCTTGGAAGATAGTTGCCTTGTGGACACCGTTGAGTTGGCGTTGGTGGCGATCTGAATAAGAAGGTGGTGCGGCGTGGCATCTATCGTGTAGACGACGACGGGTCTCGGCGACATGTCGGAACAAGGTTCTAGCATTCGACCTGTGTTGATGGACGTGCGCAGGGTGGTGGCTGGCGTCATGGTGGCACCAATGGCAGTTGGGTCTGGCAAGGTCAATGCGTTAACCACTCCTGAAGTTGGAACGACAGACTCTGGAGCATGCGCATGCGATGCGTGCTGGTAGCCCACTAAACCAGATGGTGTGGTCGGCTCGGTATGCGGCGGCTTGTTGAGGCCACCGGATTAGATGGCGTGCATTGGTGCACGGTCAACGCACATCTAGTAGGTGTAACGTCATAGATCAACTGGAAGGTGGCTTTGGGTTGATCCATGTATTTATTTTGTCAGACACTTGAATTATATAGCAAAGATGGTTGTGTCCATCGCTTGCTCCAGAGACCGGTTATCCTCATATTCAAAGAAAAATTATCGGTTGCATACAAGTGAATGTAATTAAATGCTACCGCCCCAATTTTAGTATATGTGGATACGAAAGAGAAAAACCTGGAGCTCGGCGACGGCGAAGAGAACCCCCATGAGCATGACAGCCAGGCCTGAGTACTGAAGATATGTATGAGCCAGGAATCAGAGATCCCCTTTGACATGCTTCAGGTACCGTGCAGCCAGAATTTCTCCTCGAAGCAACAATCCCAATGCCACAAACATCATAAACCCGGTATCAACGAGCACCGGCCGCAGATCCTCTACCACCTACGCCAAGTTGCTGAGGACAAGGATCCAGACTTAACTGCTACTGGTGACAGAGTGACCACTGGGAAACCATGGCCCAGATGACCTTAGAGGAGTCGCGGGATTAGTGATGTTCTTGCACTCTTCCCTGCCGCTGCACGAAGCTGGCACTTGATAGGTGAACTCAGATGTGATCACGCCAATCTCGGACCGGCACCTCATGTAGGTGGGGTTCTCCTGTGTCTAGTGCACACTCACGCCCCCCTTCCGGTCGATCCAGTACGAGTTCACATATCCCATGTCGCCGCTGTCCGGGGGAGTTGATCTTGGCTCAGCTGCCTCTTCTCCTCGTGGGGCCAATATTTGAGCTCGATATACACTTTGTGTGCGAGCAGGTTGCCCTCAGTCATGTTCGGGTTCTTCACGTTCCGGCATCGCAACAGTTTGCTGACGTGATGACTATGGGATTACCCACTCCTGTCTTCGAGGAGTTTCAGTCCAGCCTCTGTGTCTCCGGCGACGCTTCGACTGCGGGGGCGTTGAGTATATATTTGTGTTGCATGTATTACGTATTGTGGCCCACCTCCTAGTCATGTATAGCTGAGGTTGAGGCATACCCTGTACATATATAGGTGCACCAGCATCCCATCAATACGACGTGTATCGTAAAACTATTCGTCTACAGTAGGTCCTTTTTCATCGACGTGGTGTCCAGGACCTACTAGATGCAATGGCTCCACGAGGCCACCTTCCTGGTGATCTATGACGTTACACCTACTAGATGAACGTAGATTGCATCTGTTTCATCGACGCGAGCTCCTTTTTCCTCCTCCAGGCTTGCGGCCTATAAGTAGGTAGTGCAGCTTTGGCTTGGGGTCCACCATTCTTCCTTCGCTGCCCTTCTTCCGTCCAAAATATATATAGCTTGTATGGAATCTCTATGGCTGAGGATGCCCGAGGGGATTGGGGGTTTTTTTTTTGCGGGTCAAATCTTTGTATTTACTCAAATCTCAATGTCCTTACAATCAGCCTCGGCTAACTCTAAAGAAACAGATGGGCCTCAAGATAGCAACGGCCCCCGAAACCAGCGTCCCCGCTGGTTTTTACCCTATTAGGAGATGGGGATGGACGTCTTTTCATCCCCGCGGGGCTATTTTTGAGCACATTATAAAAACCGCCACATTTCATGAGTTTACACCTGTTTCGATAGTCTCCGAACCTGAAACCTGGCAAAATACATTTTTTTTTACAAAGCACTGATACGGCCTAGCCCGAAGCGACCGAGCCCCCATCCCCGAGTGTCGAGGCCAAACCAACCCCTCGCTGGGTGGCCAGTACCGCTTGCTCCTTCCCCCTTCGCTCGAGCCCTCAACTCTCTCCCTCCAGTAGAATACCTAAAACTAAACCTAGGACCCCAGCCGCCGCCAGGCTCGATCTCATCTTGCAAGAGCCGCCGACCACGATCTGCACCGGCGAGCCTCCTCCCTCCATGTCTTCTTCACCACCGCCGGTCTGATCTGCAGAAGGGGTGCTGCTGCGTGTGACGAACCCATGGTGGCTTCTTCACGTCCCAAGTTAGGTGAAAGGGTGCCACCACCAGTAGCTGCTGTTATTGCTGAAATGTGGTATTCTATTGGGCTGAAAATGCTCCTTGTAGCTACTGTTATTGCTCTTTTTGCTCAAATTATGCTGCTGAAATACACTCCCTATAGTTGTTGAACCATCTAGTATTTTTGTGTGTTGAAATTTGCTCAAGTTATGCTACTGAAGCATGCTCGTTTTGCTGTTAAAATGATATTCTTTGTTGTTACTATGTTTTCTTAAATATGTCGATTTTCCCATGGGTTTCCCGTGGGTTTATAAAACCCGATGGGTTTAGGGAACGGGCGAAGAACTAGCCTCGCGCGCGGTGACGGGGATGGGGTCGGGTTTAGGATTTTCTCGTGGGGACGGGTTTGGGAAGGCAAAACCCGATGGGTTTCATCCCCGTTGCCATCTTGAGATGGACCTGACCCAACCCAGGTCATTGTTCTACCCTCTAGTCTAGCAAACTTTGCTAAGCTATCGTTAATCTTATTTTGCGTACGATATATATGAGTAATACAAGAATCATGAAGAGACATCAGGTGTCTAATTTCTTTAACTAAAGAAGAGTATACCGATCTATCAATATCCTTCACTTGAATCAATTTAACTGCAACAATGGACGTATCAGCACATGTGTGTTTCCTTTTTGCAGGCCAATCGTGAACAGGAGCTGGATCAAAGATTGATGATCGTATTACTTTCTTTCATTTGTTTTATGGGATCCACACATATATTGTATGCACACGTATATGTGGGCTAGCCAAAGGCTTGGTTTGTTTACCTGTAACCAGTGCAAATTGCAAAAGTGCAATGAAAATGAAAAATCGATGAGATGCATGATAGGTGAAACAAGCATGCACATCACATGACCGGTCCCCAAATGTACTGCATTCTGTGCATCCATATACCTTACCTATATGCAAACATCTGCCTATGCATGATCGCCCC
>LR738714.1:817476656-817501647 GCA_902687465.1 Secale cereale
GCAATATCTATGTATGGTTTGATGTTCTAATGCTGCTATATAACTTGTTATATTGATTCGCCATCCACACCAAAGAAAACCAACCTAGTTATAGTTGGGCAGCCTTTAAAGATGAAGCTGTCGGGTACAAGCTTCCTTGTCATGGCCCATGGCCAACAAGCATGGGAGATTGGGGCAAACCAAACCACCATCATATCGAACGAGAGGTGCGATTCCTGAGTTGTATGTGCTGAACTATAGTTATACTTTTAGGTCAGACGATACATGGGAATCTAGCTAATTCTGAAATTATGCCGATACGTGGGCATTTATCACAGAGGTAGTTATACGTGGGAATCTAGCTGGGCCAAGTAGATGTCATCCTAGGCATCAGCAAGATTGCATCTGAGCTGGAGCCACTGTTTGGACCTAGTTGTAGTTCTCAATTTAGTTGGCAAACTTCAACGGACCGGATTGAAACTCAAATTTCATAAATCCTTTTATTATATGAGATGTAATATCACCGCTGATAATAAAAGCAGCTTTCAGCACCCTTCGAGGCCCTTCTTCGATTCCAAAAAAATACGGTGTGTGCGGTGTATTTGGTTGAGGCTTCCGGAGGCGATTGTTGACGTGTCTGCACAAGCATGCTTCCTTTTTGTAGGCCAATCGTGATCAAAGACTAAGAGCATCTCCAGCCGCGCCCCCAAGAAGCCCCCAGGCAATTTTTCGGCCGTCGGCGCCAAAAAATCGGCGCAGTCGCGCCCCCAAGGGTCCAGTTTTCGCCGGCTCGGACCGAAATTGGCGCCGGCGGACCCAACCCGAACCCGGCGCGCTGGGGTCGCTCGGGGGCGCCGGGCGAATCGTTTTTGGCGCGAAGAGCCGCGGGCCAGCCGCGTCAGCGACTCGACTCTCTTCTCGCCGCTTCGTCGTCCTCATCGCCTCATTTTCCGCGGCGAATCAATGCCAAAGCTGCGCACGCTGCCGCGCCGGTCAGCCTCCATTGATGCCTCACGGGCGGCGCAGTGAAGGCCGGGCGACGCGCGTCCCCTCGGCCGCCACGCCATCACGCCACGCGTAACGCACCGGCCAAGCTACCACGCGGCGCCTCCGCCTATATAAGCCGACCGCCAGCGCGCCGGAGACACGCACAGGTACTCCACCGCCGACGCGCCCATTTCTCCCCCCTTTCTCCTCTCGCTGTCTCTAGTTGAGAAGAATGGCCGAGCGCTTTTCAGGTTACGGCGCGGCGGCGAATGGCTTCGGGCGCCGCCATCTTCACGAGGACGAGGCTCGCCTCCTTTTCGAGGCCGAGTACCCGGTCCCGCCGGACATGCGGGCGCCTGGGGCTTGGAGGATCAGCGCCGGCGGCGTGCCGGTGCCACCACCACCCACCGGGGCGGCGCGACGTGCGGAGATCACACATATCCGCGCGTCCCTGCCGCGGGCGGCGAGGGAGGGGCCACGGTACGTCCCCGACAGCCCGCTCTGGGAGCCCTACTTCCGCCGCCGTCACGCCGAGCAGCTCGAGGCCACCAACGGCGTCGTGTCCTCCGGCAGGCTCAACTCCGAGGGCCGGCGCCGGTGGTGGGGTGTGCCCAGCCGCACGTTGGAGACCGTCCTCGAGTACATCGAGGGCGGCAACACGCCGCGCCTCGAGTACCCCGCTCCCCCGTCCTTCTCACGCCGCCGTGGAAGCTCGTGGACGCCGAGGCACATGGAACGGCCCGGGGCGTCCTCCTCCTCGTCCGTCCGCTCGTCGGGCTCTCCCTGCCTCCGCCCCGTCAAGCCGGAGCCCCAGGACACGCCTGTCAGCGCGCGTACCCGCAGCTCCGGCGTCCGCATCGGCGACTCCCCCCCCCCCCACCGACCGCTTCGTCCTTGTCGAGCCCAAGCCGAAGCCCGGCCTCCCCGCGGAGTACGAGGAGATAGCCCGGCGCGGCTTCTCCGACGAGGACGCCCTGCGGTGGGCACGGGACGACTACCTCCGCGACGAGATGCTCCGGCAGCGCCGGCCCTGGAGGAGATCACCACCCGCAAGCGTGGGCGCGAGGACGAGCACGGCATCGTGGTCCTCGATAGTGACGACGACGATGACGCCCCCGGACGTCCAACCCGCCGCGCCAACCGGAGGAGGGATGCAGCACGGACGGCGGCGGAGGCGGGGCCGCCGCCGCCGCCGCCGACGAAGGCGGCGACTACACGCGGTTCTACCGCCTCCTCGGCATGTAGAACTGCAAAGGCGGGCAGCGGGCGGCGAGCGACGAGGTAGACGGTGAGGAGCGGCGATGGAGACGGCGGTGGCAGCCCGTGTTAGTTTTTTTCTTTTTTTTGGTAAAATATGTTTAAATTTGAACGAACTCGCCGATGTTTGCGTTAAATTTGAACCGTGTTTGCGCCGTACTTGACTTTTTCAAAAAAACGTGGGCGCTGCGACTAGGGGCATCACGCCCCCAGTGCGCAGTTTAGCGTCGGTGCGCCCCCGGGGGGGCGATTTTTAGCCCCTCCTGGGGGGCCAACGGCTGGAGATGCTCTAACCATCACATTGTCGTTTGTTTGATGGGATTCACACATTCTACCTATTGTATGCACACGGTACAGGCGGACCAGCCAAAGGCTTGGTTCGTTTGCATGATACCAATGCAAAAGCGCATGAAATTGAAAGACCGCCACGATGCATGACAGGCGAAACAAGCAGGCAAGCATGACGGGTCCTCAAATGTACTGCATTCAGCGCATGCATACCACACCTTACCTATGCAAACATCTGGCTATGCACCATCTTCCTCCTCCAATACATATATACTAGATCATGATGGCGCGCGTTGCTGCGCCCGTTTATTTTGCAATATTTTTTTTTGAGGGGAAATATTGCCGCATTTATTTAATCAAACGCATTCGGAATGTCATCCGAGATTACATCAAGCACACAATCCGGGGTATCCCCAAACCAAACATGGCAAAGTTCATCTCCTACACCTATTTTGGCTAATTTATGAGCGGCAACATTTGCAGTACGACGTACCCACGTGACTCTAGAGCTAACAAAAGAAGAAAGAAGTGCCTTCAGCTCTTGAATCAACGGGCCAGCAGCTGACATCTCCTTATTCGGATTATTAAGCATGTTGACTACTCGTTGTGAATCCAGCTCCACATGAATCTTTTCTACTTGTATCTCCTGCGCTAATACCAGTCCTCTCCTGCATGCAAGAACCTCTAACATCTCTGGATCATTCATTCCTCTATATATATGGCATAGCCCTGCATGAAAGGCTCCATTCTCATCTCTGATAACCGCGCCAGCACCCCCCTTGTTTCCCGTTCTGGATACCGCTCCGTCCGAATTGAGTTTTAACCATCCCTCCTCCGGAGGTTTCCACTTCTGCTTGGACTGCTGTTCTCTTGGGGGCTTAACATCGTCATGGACAGCACGCCATTCCGCCATGTGAGAGACCACTTGTTCCATGATTTCATGTGGCGGCGCAATACGTTTACCATCCCTCGCTTCATTCCTCGCTAGCCAGAGTTCATATGTGGCCTGAACCATTGCTCCCCTCTCTTCATCAGATGCCTCGGCGAACCATCCCAGGAGCCAGCGAGCCAACGCACTCTGGGAGTCGATCGGACACGGTGGTTTGGCCACCATAACTCCCTTTTCCGAGTACAACAGCTGCCAGAACAATACGGAGTGCGGACAAGTCCAGAATCGGTGTAACACCGTTTCTTCCCTCCCGCACGCCGCACAAAAAATCCCAGGCTTGATCCTCCTTCGGTGCAATCCAGCTCCCACCGCTAGGCCGTTCCGGATCATTCTCCACACATGAATCTTGGCCTTTGGAGGTGCATTGGTGTCCCAAAGAGCCAAGTAGCCTCTGTGCTTCCACTTACGACTTTTGTTAATGGACGGAAACAAATTTTTGGTGTCCCTTTGGACTTCCACTTACGACTATTATCAATTTGGCATTGGCAAGAAGCCACATGACTTCGTGCCCAAAAAAGGAAGCGAAAGGACTTTAGTAGTTCACATTTTGCAGGTACAGACCATTTTGTGACACTACAGCATCACTTGTTAGGGATAGCAAAATTCTCAATCCCTGTATGGTCACATCTAGGTGTCTCCTCAAACATCATCCAGGTATTTCACTTGGACCTCAATCTTTGATGTTTCTGCAAATCGTCTTGAAGTCCGAAGAATAAACGCACGCGGTGGAAGAACATGAACATGTAATACGTCTATTTCACATATTCAACTGGACTCCTCGTTGGATCGGTCACTATCTGTAGCAAGGGAAGGGGAACGAAGGCTAATAAAGAAGCCGCTGAGCAGTTGGTGTTGCGAGCATCGGACATGATGTGTGGACCTCGCAAGAGGACTTAAGGGTTCATCTCTGACCACCAGGGAACTTGGGTATTAGTGTATGGATTGATGTAAGTTAGTAGGTACAAGAAGGAGAAAGCAGAACAAAACTTAATTAAACAAATACTTGGCAACAGATTCAGATTCAGAGGCAGTTGCAGGTTGTTTATAATCAGTCAATAAGAAGACGAATGGAGAGCACTCAAATGTCCTTTTCAAAGTTTTTAGTATCGAGTATTGACAACTACAGTAATATTACGCAAGAGAATGTAGTTTTTTCAGTTTCGAATCGGTTGGTAATCTGTTTCTTGGCTTTTATGCACATCCCTAGCTCTAACTGAACATGGAAACCACTTTACTGCCTCGAATAAAAACAGCAAATAGCTTAACAGAAATGGGAACGGCAATGGGTAAACAAACATGTCTCCACTGACATTAGCTTCCCAAAATCCACGTAAAACATTTGGAGCAACAGAAAGATAATTTCACAATGCAACCATAAGTACTGTAAACAATTTGAAGATGTGGGCATCCAAAAATAATATTATCAGAAAACAAATCATTTAAAGTTGAGAGAATTGGCTCACCTTCAAATCAACCATCATAGCAGAACCTAGCTAGAGAATTAACCTGCGTTCATTTGGAAATAGAATTAATCGCATCAACAAAAATATTCTTAAATTCGATGAAAATTTGGGGGAAATAGTGGATGAAGGAACAAGGGAAAACTGGAAGAACGGGAAGAAGAATTAGTGACCTATAAGGTCAACCATGCTTGCCCCGAGATGGTTCTGTCAAAGAAAGGAGGGGAGTGGGGAAGGAGGAGCAGGACAATGGAGATTATATGGACGCGCATATAGCCTGAATCGTCATGGAAACTGACCTGCGAGAGTGGCACACATCAATTGCCATTATTGGTGAATGATTTTGAATCCCCTGGACTGCCGGTTACCTCGCGCGTGTCGCGTCAACTCCCTCGAGCGCTGGATCCCTCGCGCGTCTGGCGTCCCCTGGATCTCCTCGGCCGCCGGTTCCCTCGCTAGCTTTGGAGCGTCGCCTCGGCTTGGTCACAGGCGACGCATGGATGCAGTTGATAAATGGGCCAACGAAGCATCGATAATGGGGCATTGAAGCCCAATCAACGACAGGCCTTCAAAAAGGTCTCCAGAATAGCTGCCCATTAGGACAAGCGGCCCAGTCGTGTTAAACTTGCGTGAAACAATGATCTGACGGCCAGAAACGATCATTGAGGGCGTGAGAGAGCTCACTTTATGCCCGGTTATACTGTCCTAAATAAGGTATTAATTCACCATCCGCACGAGAGAAACAACCTAGTTAGAGCTAGCTAGCCTTTGAAGATGAAGCTATTAGGAACAACCTCTGTTGTCATGGCCCATGGCCAACAACTGTTTAAATTAACTTGAGTGTGGGAGATCGGAGAAAACCAAACCGCAGTCATATCTACAATGGGTGCCGTGCGTGAGTTGTACATGTACTGAACTATAGATATACCTAAATTGACAATACATGGGAAGCTAGGTTTGAAATTATGCCGAGATGTAGTTATACCTAGAGGTAGAATCTCAATTCCTGGTCTGTGCCATCATCAGCCCAGAGCTAGACCTTGTCTTAAACAGTGTCATATTCCGGCAGATCAAGGGAAGCACTGGTGGACCTAGAACCCTAGGTTTGGGGATGCCATAGTTCAAAGTTTACACTAAACAACATCATAGTTTCAAAAGGTAGTCTTAAAATAGTGATAACACGATGAATATTTACTCTTAGGTATATAGTACATTTATTTTGCAATTTTGGAGGGGGTGCCATGGCACCCAGGACACCCCCACTAGATCCACCCCTGAAGGGAAACATCACTTTGAATTTTCATTGTTTGAAAGTTTTGTTTTGCCCAAGGGTATAGCTAGGTCTCAGTCGACTGAGATTTAACTCAGTCAAGCGACGTAACGTACAAAAGGAGAAAAGATAAAAAATAAACCAAAAAGAAATTTTTTGCACGAATCTCAATGTAAAATTTTACGGATATCCATCTCAATGTGAGTCAACTGAGACTTAGCAAGACTGCGGACCATCCCGCTTCCTCTGGTGATAAGTTGACTAGTGAACCCAAGACAAGTTCATCTGGTTTTGTCACGCAACAGGTTTTTTTCCTATCTTTGTAGGTAGTGATCTCGCTGTACGGGTTGGGTAAGCAGATTTTTTCCAAACTTTGTAGCTAGTGATCTCGCTGCACGGGTTGGGTAATGGAATGAAAATTCTCAGTTCAGAAGAACAAAAATCTTTGTAGGCAATTAAGGAAGCTTATTAAATTTCGATCTGAGATGTAGCTTCTGCAATGTACTCCCTCCGTCCCATAATGTAAGACATTTTTTCACACTACACTAATGTGAAAAAATGTCTTACATTATGGGACGGAGGGAGTAATTGACTTCTAGCTGACCACCATATTAGCTTTGACTATAAGGCCTAAGCATCAATGTTGTACTCAATGCATGAGGGAAGCCAGGAACGTAGATTGCATATAAACCAGGTAGCATGCAATTCACCATACTCGGCGCTCAGAAATGTGTGGAATGTTGTTTTTGGCTGAGGCTGCCGGAGGTGATTGTCGACTGTCAGCACAAGCATGTACTCCCTCCGTCCCAAAATAAGTGACTCAAAAATGATTTAACTTTGTACTAACTTTAGTACAAAATGGAGTCACTTTTGAGTCACTTATTTTGGGACGGAGGGAGTATTATTTTTGTGGCAAATCAAGCATATCAGATCTGGGTCCAAGATTGATGGGCGCATTACTTTGTTTCGTTAGTTTGATGGAATCCAAACCATTCTTGCAAAGGCACACTGAAAAAATGGGACACCGATGCGATGCCTGACTGGCAAACAAGCAGAATGCATGGCCAGTCCCCAAATGTAGTTGAGCATGAGAGATTGGAGCAAACCAGACCACTGTCACATCTCAAAGTGGAAGAACAAGTCGTTGTTTGTACCTATACCGAAATGTGCTCATACTTAGGACCATGGTCCATGAGAACCTAGCTAGGTTTGACTGCTAGATCAAAAGTGTTGTAGTGGATGTCTAAATTAAGTTGAGAATCTTATTCAGTTTAGGTCAGATAGGTGGTTTTAACATCTCCCTGGCAACCCAAAATTTTCGAAAAAAAATATATACTTTAATCTGACTTTATAGCTTCTGTAATGGACTTAGTGGTGGCCTGCTCACCGAATTGCCTTTGTCTATCAGTGCTAACTGTAGACATAAATGTTGTACTCAATGTTTCAATTGGCGGGTGGCTGTGATTTGTGAACGAAAAGCAATTAAGGAGGGTTGTCTCGAAACAAACCAATTAGATCTTCTGTTGAGCATTGCAATGTTCATTTATCGACATATAACATGTGTAGTGTTTTGAATCCGTTGTCGAGTATTTTGATCTGATTTGGCTGTGGGCTTATAAAGGGAGATACTCACTCCGTTTCTTTTAGTCTGCATATAAGATATGGTCAAAGTCAAACTTCGTTAACTTTGACTAAGTTTATAGAGAAAAATATCAAAATTCACAATATGAAATCAATATTGTTAGACGCATCACGAAATTAATTTTCACACTATATAGCTTTAGTATTGTAAATGTTGATGTTTTTTCCTACAAAGTTGGTCAAACTTTACAAAGTTTGACTTTGACCAAATCTTATATGCAGACTAAAAATAAACGGAGGGAGTATGTATTACAGCATTGCTGCATCTAGATTTGATCTGATTTGACATGTAAATGGCCTGTTGATACATTTTCAGCATGGGATGACGAGGAGATCCTTTTGTCCATGTTCTGATGCATCTAGACTAGCTGATTCATGTGTATCATATTCCTTTTATATAATTGAGCATCCACCGATATTTTATTTTTTTGGGAGGTGAAGAAATAGAAAATAGATAGCCATTATTTAGCACACAAAAAAAAACATTTAGGGGTCACCGGTATAATTTGCAATGGCAAATAATAAATCCAGGCAAGGCAGTCAGTGGCGAAGCCAGGGGGGCGAGCAGGGGCCTGCTGTTAGAGTTGTGTCGAATATTGTGTACAAGGTAGGTTAGAGTTGGACTGTGACTAGTACTAGACCATGATGGCGCGCGTTGCCGCGCCCGTCCATTTTGACTATAGAATGGTCAGAATTTTCGTAAATATATGGAGATAAGGTAAGCGCTTCACCTGTTCATTTTATTTGGAAGGACAATATAGATATTGGAAAAAAGGTGTACGTAATGTTTGTACTTCAAATCTTAATGATGCAAAATTGATATAGATAGGGCAGTTGCTCAATCCAATACATGATGCATTCAGATAATGTTTGTGCTAGGTGGAATAAATTGGATCTTGCAAAACCATTAAATCCGTCGGAAATTATTACTGAACACGTCATGATTGTTTGGTGCAAGATTTAGTAGTGAAACAAAAACACACAATATCTTCGGTTAAATTCCGATTGACCCTTGCGTCACCCTCCCATGTGACACGGGAGGCGATTCGTCTCTGCCGCCACAAGGCTCCGCCTACTGCCTGAACAACTCAATGTGTGAGCTTCCAAGACAGAACATAAGAAAAAAAAATCCAGAACAGTCATCCATGGATAGTTTATATATATAACTGAACCAAAAAGTTCAGTAACATACTTCGGTTAGTAGAGTTCCATTTGGGAGACTCCTGAATAAACATTTCAAAAGCAACAATTACGTACATTCCTGATAAGGAATTAAGTTCGGTTTCTGCAAGGAGTTTTCTTAAGAAGAAACTTCTTTAGGTTTTGAAGTTAAATGTTCTTTACGTGATGATATGCAAAATAACAAACACATGTCAGCATTCATAGAGTTTCACAAGCATTTAGGCATTATGAGCTTAGTGAGTATCGTTGTGATTGATCCCGAATATTTAAAAATATCTGCTTTCTTTTCCTACCCAAACACCTGTCCCATAACAATGAAAACGGATGCTGGTGTACCAGATCGTAAGTTTCAAATTTTGGTTAACTTCAGACAACTGGGATTGCGTTGGTTAGAACATAAACATATTCCAAGGCATAGGAAAGTTCAAATGGGGTAAAACAGATAAAACTAAAAACATGATTACAACATATTTCCACATTACATCAACCTGGAAATTGTTAGCTTATGAATTGAAGTTCCGTTCAATGAATGGGACAATAATCTGACATCAAAACTTTTTCGTTAGGACATACTGCATCTCTTGCTCAGTGACACACGGACACTGATGTCATTATGAGTCCAGACTGCAAAAGCACGTGTATACACTGGTCTCCTAGGGATTTGCTTTGTAGATTAGAAATAAAAGTAGCATATAGTGAGTAATAGACTATAGGAGCTTTAGAAATAATATTCTTCTGGTCATGTTGAGCATTTTCCCATGGATTTACGTATATGAAATCAAGAGTTTGAAGCAGAAATGCCATAGAATAGCACCAGATTACAAAAATAAATAAATTAGTGATTGCTCTGAAGTGTACTCTACACTTTGTCAAAGAATAGTACTCCCTCCATTTTTATATACAAGGCCACTATGGAATATACATTTTGCATCTATACAAGGCCAGCAACAGTATTCGAGGCAATATTAATGACATTTTCTCGTACTAACAACCTGTTTAATACTTGCATGCATGCAGTCATAATGACAGTCATCTCCTTCCTCCACTTAGTTTCTTTGCATGCATGCGGAGTATTAATGATCCCAGTAAACAAGAACAAAAGTTGTTTTTTAAAGCATGCATTAAATTTTACATTGGTACCTGTAATCTGAGTTTGTGGCCTTGTATACAAAAATGGAGTCCATGTGTTGGTTTCAAGGAGAGTTTGTGATGACCAAGGTGCTATTAAGGAATTATCCAAAGATTGGTCTTGTGAGTGTTGAGCTTATTGCAAGCATGTCTTGAAGAAGAAGAGTGTGTTATCATTCATGTTTACGAGTGTTGAGCTTATTGCAAGCATGTCTTGAAGAAGAAGAGTGTGTTATCATTCATGTTTACCTTCAAGACATCATCCAAATGAAGACAGTTGGAAAGATTCAAGGTTGATCAAGACTAAGTCAAAGAGTGAATCGAGTTTATTAACACACAAAGCATAGATGATGTACCGAGAGGGATCAAGTGATCCCATGGTATGGTAAGCATTGTCAATTACGCTTTGTGTACTAACCCATGGTCTTCGTGAGAGTTCTTTGTGGGGTTAGGTTGCGGTGTGCAGGTTCAATTGATGCATCACGAGGAGATCAAGTGCTTGAAGCTTGCCGTCCATTGTGGTGACAATGGACTTGTGAAGATATGCCGAAGAGTGGCTCACCCATAGTGGAGTATGGGGGAGCAATCTACTAGTCTTCACCGAGCCAACGCAATCAAGAAAGGTGGTCCAACTTGAGGAAGTCAAGATCGTCTACATCTAGCTCAAGTGGACTTTATGCAAGGCAAATGTTTGCCCTTGATAGGTTTTCTATTTTACCGGTCTCATGGTGGTAGTTGGGAGACCGGGTTATAGGATCGATTGCCGTACCATCAAGGGGGGCTTCTTAATGAGTAGCTTGATCATATCGTTCGTAGATAGATCAAACCATTGCATGCTTGCATCATCTTTATTGGTTCTTGTTTGGTTCTTATCCTTGTGAGATTTGGAGCTTATGGTCATTTTCATGACAAGCTTGAGTTCATCGAAAACGGTGTTCACATGCTTTTTCTATTGCATTTTCGGTGTTGGAGGTTTTACCGGTCTCTTTCGAGGAAGGCTTATCACTATTTTCTTATGGGCCTTTTCTCATTTTATTCTTATTGTTATTTCTATCAAGATTGTGTTAGGCCATGTCGCTAGCTTTCCAACAAACTTGGTTTCGTTGAATTCAGATTCCGTATGCAAATGTTATGTCAGTTTTGGTGTCCCAAGAAGGGTTGCAGGGGTACTACCGCTTGGAGGGGATGTAATTTTTTATTTCCGTGGCTACTTCCGCTCCGGACCAAAAACTCGTCACAAGTCCAGCGGTAGTAGGCACGGATGTAATTTTTTAGTACCGCTACCCCTTAGCAGTAGTACCGCTACCCCGACCGGTAGTACCGTGAGGTCAAGCGGTACTACCGCTCCGACGGTTCTTCTGGCCTTTTTGCCTCATCAATGTTGTGTTTCAAAGGGCTACTACCGCCCTAGTGGTAGTACGCTCCTTGGAGCGGTAGTACCGCTCGGTGCGGGCTGTGAGCATAACGGTTGGATTTTTCCCCACCTATAAAAGGGGGTCTTCTTCCCCAATGAACCTTATCCTTTAAGCTCGTGTTCTTCCCCCATTGTTGACCTTCTCCGGGCTTGCTATCTCTCAATCCCTCCATGGATTATTGCTAGTTTTGGGGGGAAAAGAGAGAGGAGATCTAGAGCACATTTCCACCAATCACTTTCTCCTCTAGGTGAGGGGAACCCCTTGGATCTAGATCTTGGAGTTCTGGGTGTTCTCCTTCTTGTTCTTCCTCTCTTTTTCCTCCCTAGCATTAGTTGCTTTGGTGGGATTTGAGAGAGAAGGACTTGGGCACTCCGTGTGCCCTTGCCATTGCATTTGGTGCATCGGTTTGTGTTCTCCACGGTGATACGTGGAAGTGAAGTTGAGAAGCTTACTTCTCTTGGGTGCTTGGGCGCCCTAGACGGTTGTGGTCACCTCGGAGGCATATTCCATTGTGGTGAAGCTTCGTGGCGTCGTTGGGGAGATAGCCCTAACCTTGGTGTTTGGAGCTCAATCATTGTGGTGTAAAGCTCCGGGCAAGCGTCGGGGTCTCCAATTAGCTTGTGGAGATAGCCCCGAGCAATTTGTACGGGTTCGGTAACCACCTCCAAGGGTTGCCATTTGTACGGGTTCGGTGACCGCCCTCAAGGGTCCCTTAGTGGAATCACGACATCTTGCATTGTGCGAGGGCGTGAGGAGATTACGGTGGCCCTAGTGGCTTCTTGGGGAGCATTGTGCCTCCACACCGCTCCAAACGGAGATTAGCATCCGCAAGGGTGTGAACTTTGGGATACATCGTCGTCCCCGCGTTCCTCGGTTATCTCTTACCCGAGCCCTTTACTTATGCACTATACTTTGTGATAGATATATTGTTTCTTGTCATATATCTTGCTATCACCTAGTTGTTTATCTTTCTTAGCATAAGTTGTTGGTGCACATAGGTGAGCCTAGTTGTTGTAGGTTTTGTGCTTGACAAATTAACCGCTAGGTTTATTCCACATTTGTTCAAGCCTAAACCGTAATTATTTTAAAGCGCCTATTCACCCCCTGATGGGCCTCTAACCCCTCGTTGGTTACCCCAAGTGGAAGGTGAGAGATGCAGTGTTGTGGAAGTTTTTCCCTTAGCAAAGATGCCAAGGATCGAATCCCCAGAGACTCCTAGGTTCAATAAGTAGGTGTCAACTGCTAACGGCGCCAGATATTAGCAATCAACGTGGACCTGCACACAGATACAAATAACTTTGCTCCCAACGAGTACAGAGAGGTTGTCAATCCCTCCGGCCTTGTAGTTCACAAAGGATTAAACGCAAATGATAGTAGTGATAGATAATGTTTGCAATAGTAAGTAAAAGCGAAAAGTAAATAGCGGATGTGATCAATGATGGTAATATGGACCGGAGTCTCATGATGTTCACTAGTGATGTCTCTCTCCCAAAAGACGATAAAACAGCTATGTGAGGTAAACGAATTACAGCTGGGCAATTGACAGGACCACGAACGCAAACCAATGCTGACTACATTGCAAGAAAGGTTGAGGTTCAAAGCATGGGCGGTACGCCAAAGTAAGTAGACCGAAATCCATCAATATCTACTACTAATCATCCACCTTGAGATATCTATCCAGAACATCTCGCTGGTATTAAGTTGCGATTCCCACCCATAGTGTAAACTCAATGCAACAGACAACTGCATTAAAAGAACTTTGCGTAAAGTAAACAATCCTTGCACCCGCGGGCACAAGCACCGTTGTTTTCCCCCTTGTGGCAACAGCACATCCCCTAGACTCATGTTTCTGTCACTCAAGCTAGTCATCGAGGGGCATGAACCCACAATCGAGCATAACGTTCCCTCTTGGAGTCACTACCTACTACTTGGCGAAAGCAATAAATAACAACGGAGAACATGCAAGAATTACTTATGAACATAAATATAAAAGAGGTAGATCAAATATATTACTCAATCACAATCTGAACATAATCTCATAATCCATCGGATCCCAGCAAACTCATCATAGCAACAGCATAAGGATTACATATGTGCCTCGATCATGTAGGGCAGCTCACGAGGACTAATTAGTGAAGCACAAGAACGGGAGGAGAACATCACATAGCTACTGGTCATGGACTCATGGTCCAAGGGAGACTACTCACAACTCATCCGGGAGGCGTCCATGGTGGTGGAGAGGCTCCCGATGATGATCCTCCCCTCCAGCAGGGTGCCGGGAAGAGTTCTCCTGGTGCTCCCGATCTTGGAAGCGGCGGCGGCGGCGGAACAGAGATGAGATCGCGAAAAAGAGTTCCCGCCCCGGGGGTTTCGAAGGATGCTCTAAATATATGCCAAAGGGGGCACCAGACGGGGCTCGGGGGGCCTAGGCGCCCCCCCCCCCCGGCGCGGCCCAGGGGGGGGCGCCGCCAGGGCTCCTGGGGCCCTGGTGCCCCCCCCGGCTGTACTTCGGGCGCAAGGTAGGTTCTGGAACGCTGATTTTTTATATAATTTTTCTGGATTTTTCCTGACAGTTCTCGTAATGTGAAAACCTGAAATACAAAGACAGCCGAAAACAGAAACTGGCACTGGGGTGCACTGGATTAGTAGGTTAGTCCAAATATGATCAAAAGTGTATGGAAGTGTATAAATATCATAGCAATATCACCCAAAAGTGGCATGGAGCAAGCACAAATTATAGATACGTTTTGGACGTATCAACATCCCCAAGCTTAATTCCTGCTCGTCCTCGAGTAGGTAAATGATAACAAGCATAATTTCTGTGGTGACATGCTATTAACCATATAGGACTTTTTCATAGTCATATGACAAAAGCTTACTGAGACAATGAATCTGTAGTAATTAAGTTGCCTCATGAGAAAATCACAAATGACAGAAAGTTTTACAATATGAAACTGAAACATCAAAAAGATTTGCAATGAACATGATGTGCAAATATGATAAAGTGATATCTAGCTTGCCCCCTTTAGTGAAGCAAAACATAAATGCAGGGGCACCTTCAAGGTTTAAGTGATGACTAGATGCAATGATTTCAAAATAAACGATATCACAATCATGCAAAAGACAATGCTACTTTGGAACAATGCACATTACACTTAGAATGACAATCATGCTCTTAGTAGTTGGTGCTTGAAGAAAGAAGGTGGAGACTCGAAAAGTAAAAGAATGGTTATGTGCTAGAGCTTTTTATTTTGAAAACATAGAAGCAATTTTGTCAACGGTAGTAGTACTTCATATGTGTTATGCATAAGACATCCTATAAGTTGCAAGCCTCATGCATCGAATACCAATAGTGCTCGCACCTTGTCCTAATTAGCTCGGATTTCCATGGGTTATCATTGCAGTACATATGTTTCAACCAAGTGTAACAAAGGGGTACCTCTATGTCACCAGTACAATGGTCCAAGGAGATAGATCGCATTTGATTTCTCGTTTTTGATAGATCTCAACTTGAGGACATCCATACCGGGACAACATAGAAAATAGATGATGGACTCCTCTTTAATGCATAAGCATATTCTCATAAGAGATTAAGGATTAATGTCCAAGCTAAAACTTCCACCATGATACATGGCTTTGGTTGGCGGCCCAATGTTCTTCTCTAACAATATGCATACTCATTCAACCCATGGCAAATCACCCTTACTTCAGACAAGACGAACATGCATAGCAACTCACATGATATTGAACAAAAGTGTGACAGTTGATGGCGTCCCCAGAAACATGGTTACCGCTCAGCAAGCAACTTATAAGAAATAAGATACATAGGCAACATATTCTTTACCACAATAGTTTTTAAGCTACTTTCCCATGAGCTATGTATTGCAAAGTTAGTCTGCTTAGTACAGGTGGAGGTTAGCAAAAGACTGGGAGCGACTAACTAAGAGAGCAATGACGGTCATAATCATGTAGAGCGACAAAGCAACATTGAATCAGGCATGGTAGTTATATCGCTACTCAGAAATAAAAGATCATCAAGGCTTGACAGACTTTCTTTACAGTCTTAAATATGCGTGAGCATACGCCAAGTCAATCAAAATAAATTCTTGAAGGAAGATATTACTAAACCATACCACATCATAGGCAAACAAATCATGTTGGTACTCCAATAACACATTGGGAACCCCCCAGCTATTTGAGACTAACCATAAGAAAACCTGAACTACTAAGCGCCATTATGCACGTAGCATCTTTATCATAAACATATTAACCAATGCAACGGAAGCAAACTCTCTTAATAAGGTAAGCATGATAATTAAAGAGAGTTCAAGCAACCAACTAAACAAAAGCCCTTTGAAAAGATAAGCATGAATACTAAGAGCTGAACATGATAGTAGCTATTAAAAGACAAAGAACACACACAGCAAAGATAGACATGAAAATTCTATGTTATGTTCTAGGTAGAAGTGGAGCGTGTTTCTCTCCCACATAAAGAACGCTGAGTTCCGACTCGTTATGAAAAACTAAAAAGAAAACTAAAAGCAAGACGCTCCAAGCATAGCACATAACACATGAAGTGATAAAAATATAGCGGAACGAAAGACGAACTGATAATGTTGATGGAGAAGGGGATGCACGGGGGCATCCCCAAGCTTAGACGCTTGAGTCTCCTTGAATATTTCTTGGGGTGCACGGGGGAATCCCCAAGCTTGAGCGCTTGACACTCCTGAATCTTTTTATCATCTTCCCTCGCACACTTGAAAACTCCCTTCATACATAACTCATCATAATCTGATTAGCGAGGTTAGTACCCTTAATAAAATAATTGTTCCTTGCTGGAAATAAAGATATTCTTGAAGGTCTACTGTTTCTCAAGATTGCCAAAAGGTTTTTGCAAAGAAAAAGCAAGCTCTTGGTTTGCAAAATGAAGGAAAGGCAAAACAGGACAGAATCTGTGAAAAACAGAACAGCAGGTAGTGATTGATTTGTTCGAGGTACTTCTGCAACTCAAATCAAAAAACTCAGAACAGACGCACGAAAGAAAATTATATAGAGAACACTGTCGAAAAAATTCAGACCAAAAAGATGATCCGGTGATTTTATACGAATTTTTCTATCCAAGGACAGAATCTGTTTCCTGGACAGCACCTCACAACTTTTGAACTTTCTAGCAATCAGAGGCTATACTTGGCACAAATATGTAAAGCAAAGATACAATGATGATGCTACTGTAGTAAACAACATCAAGACACAACAAAAGCAAAATAAATTTATTCATTGGGCTGCCTCCCAAAAGCGCTTTCTTTTATGCCTTTAAGCTAGGCATAATGCAAAGAGGAATCAATAACCATCATAATAATCGGAGCTATAAATTGCTTCAAATGGTTCCTCAACAAGTTCACTCTTGTTCCTTCTAGGAAAGGGGTACACACCTTTTGCCTTCCCGCGTAAGCGGATTTGTCCCTTACCTATATCGATGAAGCCTTTTACCGCTCGGAGGAAGTCCCTTCCAAGCACTATATTTCCTTGGTTTGGCTCCATGATGAAGAAATCAACCATTGCAATCCCTTTAAGGAATTTAACTGGCACATCTTTTATTCTTCCCTGGATTTCAGAAATATCTCCATTAGTGTGTTCATGATAAGATGGTAGTCTATCCATGTTAAATTTTAAAGAATCATGAACAGTTTTTGGCATAGTAGAAACCATAGATCCAATATCACAATAAGCAAGGAAGTCTTGATTAGAGATGCTAATCCTAACAAGAGGCTCCCAGTCATTATCTATTTCCAAAATATCTCTCTTATTGGGTTTGGGTTTCTCTACCTTCATTAAGTCTAGAGCATCCATTCTCTTTTCAATAGTAGCAAGTCTATCTATGACAGTATCAAAATTATGATCATAAACAAAGTAACTAGATAGACCATGTATAATTTCAAGAGCTCTAGCTTCATCACACTCTAGAAATCCCCCTCGGCTATAATATCAAGAGAGTGTTTACACCATTTAAAAAAAGACCTTGGTAAAAATTCCTAAGCACAATTTTTATAGGTATCCAAGGCATAATTCTCCTATGGGCATCAGAAATTCTGTCCCATGCCTTCTTCATATTTTCTCCATCCCTTTGATGGAAATCTAGAACTTCTGATTCCCTCGAAGCACCATATCCTAACATGTTTGGCTAAACAGAAAGGACTACTAACAGAAAGGTAAATAATATTTTTGTGATTTTTGATAAAAGATACTAAAGCAAAAACTGAAAGGTAAATTAACAAGACTAAAAAGCAAAGGTAAAAGATAGCGTGCAACTCCCCTATCCTGAAGAGTGGAGTCCCCGGCAACGGCGCCAGAAAAACTCCTTGATGGGCCTCTAACCCCTCGTTGGTTACCCCAAGTGGAAGGTGAGAGATGCAGTGTTGTGGAAGTTTTTCCCTTAGCAAAGATGCCAAGGATCGAATCCCCAAAGACTCCTAGGTTCAAAAAGTAGGTGTCAACTGCTAACGGCGCCAGATATTAGCAATCAACGTGGACCTGCACACAGATACAAATAACTTTGCTCCCAACGAGTACAGAGAGGTTGTCAATCCCTCCGGCCTTGTAGTTCACAAAGGATTAAACGCAAATGATAGTAGTGATAGATAATGTTTGCAATAGTAAGTAAAAGCGAAAAGTAAATAGCGGATGTGATCAATGATGGTAATATGGACCGGAGTCTCATGATGTTCACTAGTGATGTCTCTCTCCCAAAAGACGATAAAACAGCTATGTGAGGTAAACGAATTACAGTTGGGCAATTGACAGGACCACGAACGCAAACCAATGCTGACTACATTGCAAGAAAGGTTGAGGTTCAAAGCATGGGCGGTACGCCAAAGTAAGTAGACCGAAATCCATCAATATCTACTACTAATCATCCACCTTGAGATATCTATCCAGAACATCTCGCTGGTATTAAGTTGCGAGCCCCACCCATAGTGTAAACTCAAAGCAACAAACAACTGCATTAAAAGAACTTTGCGTAAAGTAAACAATCCTTGCACCCGCGGGCACAAGCACCGTTGTTTTCCCCCTTGTAGCAACAGCACATCCCCTAGACTCATGTTTCTGTCACTCAAGCTAGTCATCGAGGGGCATGAACCCACAATCAAGCATAACGTTCCCTCTTGGAGTCACTACGTATTACTTGGCCAAAGCAATAAATAACAACGGAGAACATGCAAGAATTACTTATGAACATAAATATAAAAGAGGTAGATCAAATATATTACTCAATCACAATCTGAACATAATCTCATAATCCATCGGATCCCAGCAAACTCATCATAGCAACAGCATAAGGATTACATATGTGCCTCGATCATGTAGGGCAGCTCACGAGGACTAATTAGTGAAGCACAAGAACGGGAGTAGAACATCACATAGCTACTGGTCATGGACTCATGGTCCAAGGGAGACTACTCACAACTCATCTGGGAGGCGTCCATGGTGGTGGAGAGGCTCCCGATGGTGATCCTCCCCTCCGGCAGGGTGCCGGGAAGAGTTCTCCTGGTGCTCCCGATCTTGGAAGCGGCGGCGGCGGCGGAACAGAGATGAGATCGCGAAAAAGAGTTCCCATCCCGAGGGTTTCGAAGGACGCTCTAAATATATGCCAAAGGGGGGCACCAGACGGGGCTCGGGGGGCCCAGGCGCCCCACCGGCGCGGCCCAGGGGGGCACGCCGCCAGGGCGCCTGGGGCCCTGGTGGCCCCCCCCCCCGGCTGTACTTCGGGCACAAGGTAGGTTTTGGAACGCTGATTTTTTATATAATTTTTCTTGATTTTTCCTGACAATTCTCGTAATGTGAAAACCTGAAATACAAAAACAGCCGAAAACAGAAACTGGCACTGGGGTGCACTGGATTAGTAGGTTAGTACAAATATGATCAAAAGTGTATGGAAGTGTATAAATATCATAGCAATATCACCCAAAAGTGGCATGGAGCAAGCAGAAATTATAGATACGTTTTGGACGTATCACCCCCCTCTAGGCGACATCCACGATCTTTCAATAGGTATCAGAGCCTCGTCTCTCTTTATAGGGCTTAATCGCCTAGAGAGTAAGGATGTCGACTAGGGGTTTAGGATTCTCTGACACTCTTAGTTGCGATGGCACAAATTTTGATGTTTGGGTAATTCACATGCTTAACCTCTTTAGGGTCATGGACCCCAATTTAGAGCGAATTATAGATATGGGTTTTTCTCCTTCTAAGGATCCCCAAAGATTCTCTTTAGAGGATGAGAAAAACTCTTATCTCAATGCTCAAGCTTCTAATGTGCTTTTCGATGCTTTGAGCAATGTAGTTATATTTCAAATCATGTCGTTCCGGGATGCTCATGAGTTGTGGACAAATTTTCATGATAAATATGGTGTGTCCAAGAATTGTGGGGATGATTGTTCTCCCTCCACCTCCGGCCGTGTTTCTTTCTCAACTTCTTCTACTTCACCTACATGTGGATTGCCACAAGGTAATGATATGGTGAGTAGTGGTGTTCATTGCAATGATGATAGTGGGATTATTATTGATGATGCTTCATCACTTTCTTATTGCAATGCTTCATCTTTGGACTTTAGCACTTTGAGCACTCCAAATGTTTCACATGCTTGTGTTGATAGTCCTTGCATATCATGTAGAAATTTATTGACTAAATCTCATGATGATATGCTTTCTATGTCTCGTTGCCATGATAAAAATGCATATATTTCCTCGAACTGTTGCGCTAACAATGTAGAGGAAATCCAATGCCCCATGGAACAAGATGTGGCCTTGAATGGTGTTTCGAGGGATCCAACATCATCATCTATTGTATATTGTCTTACGGCTAAGGCTTCAAAGGTATCTCCCACTTTGAATCCCAATATATCTTGTGATGATAGTTATGATGACAAGAATGATGATGATGTTGATTGTGATGAAGAGAATGATAATGTTGCCTCCTTAAAAATTAAGGGAGAAATGATTTTTAAAGCTCTTCTTAAGAATAAATTAGCTCGTTCCAACTTTATGGAAATCATGTCTATTGCCATTGAGGGCAAGAAATATATTGGTGAGTTGGAATCTAGTCTTGAGGAGTATGAGGTCACCACTAAGAAAATGGAAGGTCATGAGCGTGATTACGCTAATGAGATCGCAGACCTCTCTCAAGCTCTTGAACTTGAACAAACTACCAAGGAATCTCTTGAGGAGACTTTTGCTCTAGAATTGTCTAGAGTGAGGGAATCTCGTGATAGAGCTCTTGAGGTGGTTAATGATTGTGAAACTAAAAATGAGAAGCTTGAAGTTGCGCATGCTAAACTCTTTGAGGACTTTAAGCACCTCGAAAATGTCTCAAGAGTCATTAAGAGTGAGCTTATCGAACTCACTGAGTCTTATACTCAACTTAAAGCTTCATATTCTAAAGAGCTTGCCAAGTTGCCTTCTCCTCTTGCTATTATTGATGATGCTTGTGCTACTAATTCTATTTCTAGTGAAGCATCCATTTTGAAGGAGAATGTTGAGATAAGGGCTCAACTTGAGTTGCTATCTAGCAATTATGGGAAATTGGAAGAAAGTCATGTAAAGCTCACAAGCTCTCATGATGATCTTCTAGTATCCCATAATGTGCTAAAGATATCTCATGAGGCTATGATTATCAAGGTAACATCTACTGAGTCTCATGTGGTCGCTAGCACTACTTCTAGTCAAAAACGCTATATTTCCATGTGCTAGTCCTCGTAATTCATCTATGCATAACATTGGTACATCTTGTGATGAATTGCTTTCCTTGCCTTGTTGCTCTAACAATGAAGCCTATACTTCCTCTAGTACTTGTGTTGATACTAACCATGTAGAGGAAATCAAAGAGCTCAAGGCCCAAGTCTCTTCCTTGAAGAAAGACTTGGAAAAGTGTCATGAAGGGAAGTCCACACTCAACAATATCTTGAGTGTGCAAAAATCCCCCAATGACAAAGGTGGACTTGGATTCATCTCCAACAATAAGAAGAAGTCCAAAATTCATACGAAGAAGAAGGGCCAATAACAAGTCAAGAATTCGGCCAAGATTATTTGCTTCAAGTGCAAAATTGAAGGGCACCATGTTCGATCTTGCCCATTGAAGAAGAAGACCATTAGTGACAAGCAACACGGGAAGAGGCCACAAGTTCAATCCCATGCTCAACCACAAGTTGAAGAAAGTCCACTTCCCAAGAAGACTCAAGTTAATGTTTCTCGTGTTGAGATATCAAGTGAGAAGAAAGTGAAGAGTAGACGTTGCTACTTATGTCGTGAGAAAGGTCACTTTGCTTCTTCATGCACAAGTGGTAACTTATCCAACCCAATTATTATTGATGATGTTTATTATCTTGGGAAGGATAATGTTGGCAATGTGTTTGCCAAGTTTGTTGGTACTCAAAGTGGTGTCAAGAAAAGAACCATTTGGGTGGCCAAGTCTATTGTGACTAACCTCTTAGGACCCAACTTGGTTGGGGACCAACTAGCTCAAACTTGATCAATAGGTGTTTTGGAGGGCATTGGAGACTTGGCTACATTATGAAGAAGTAAGGGGTCTTCATCATTCATATTGTATCAAGCCAAGTCATTCGGATTATCATGTTTCTATCTTATATCCAATGTTCCTCCTTGCGGTAACTCGTGCTTAAATTGTTTACATTGAAAGTTACTTGCCCCTTTGCATGTTTTGGTTTTGTTCCTTGCATGTGTATATGTTGTGTGTCCAATTTAGTTATCTTGAGAAATCAAGTATGTGTATATTGGTTTGCACATCTTGTATGTGTGTGTCGTGCGTTGAGCCTTTGTGCATCTTGCTTTTATCTTAGTTGGCTCTTGTGGGAGATTGATGGAACATCCCATTTTTGGGGAATGTGCTTTGTGCACCTCACAATCCTATAAATGTGTGTACATGATGAATACCATCTAGTATTGATATTACAAGATTATCTAGTCTCTATGAGGTATGTCTTCCATGAGAAATTCAAATTCTAAATGTTCCATTAATTATCTCTTGTTGGTTCTCTTTTTCATCTTGGTAAGTTTTTCATTGGTATCACATTATGGGGGAGTAATATTCTATGTGCATATTACAAGCCTAGAAAATGTGTAAATTTGAGATATTATCACGTAGAGTTGATAGTATAAATTATGTTGTTCCTAGGTGGCATGTTAGCTCTACAAGTTGCAAATTTGGTTTTGTGTTTGGTGTGAAGATGATGTTGGATATGTTGGCAATCTACCACTAGGAATTAGTTCCAAATACCTCCCGTCTTTGACAATTGGTAATCATTTATGTGGTGGAATTTATTGATCATGTTTACATTGTCTTTTGGTTTTATTTATTGCCAAGATTGTATTAACTCCCATTGTCTTTCGTGTCACTTGTGGATCTTGTTGTTTTCTTGATCTTGTCTAGTGTTTTCTACATATAGTGAAAGTGGTGATCCCATCTTGTGCATTTTGTATTCAAATGCAAATACTCTATAATGCATAACTCTTGGGGGAGCTATCCTATTTTCTATAGAACACTCATCTTGTGAGTCATTTCAAGTGTGTGTTGGTGGAAGGCAAGCCGTTTATTTTTGGTACTTTGTGCCATCATGAAACTTTATAGAGGGCTTGGTGTGTTTGGAACCATCCTCTCTTTTGGGAGTTCGATATCTTTCTTTTTGAGTGTGTCAATGGATATCTCATTCCTTGATGTATCTTTTAATGATATCTTCCAAGTGATGATTTCTCTATTTGGTATCCTATCTTCACTTGGTATTTATTTTTCATTTGGTATCGTTTCTCGAAAGTCTTGAGCATGCATATTAACTTCATGTAGTTTCTTTGGCATGCTTTCTTTCTTTGACCCAATATATAGTGTAAACTTCACCGAGTCTCAATTTGGATGAGATGTGCGTGAAATTAATTTTCATATATATAGGCACATATGTATGTGGAGTTTGTCCTATGTATTTGTGTATCTAACTCTTTGGTCCCAATGAGTTTGGGTACCATTGTGTTTGTGTGGTTGTTCTAGGAACAATTAGAGATGCATTGGATACTCGGCTCATTCAAAAGGATGGTGGTGTCACCATGTGCTTACTGGAGTCAAGCTAGGATGATCAATGAACTACTATCTACGTTCAATTGGTACCTACTACATCCTTCCAATGGCATCTCGGTAACAAGTATCATCATGTACTTCATGCACAAATTTCTTGCATCAACCTTGTGTAGGTTGTATCATGGCATGTATTCATTCTTTCTTGTGATACTTGTTTCGTTTCTCAAAGCATCCCAACAATGATCTCTTGTTGCTAGTTGTGATGTATTTGATGTTCGTGTGGTAGGAATTCATTTGTATACAATAAGACCATATCTAGCCATGTGCTATGCTTTCAAGCAAATATCTTATTGGTATATTTATGACTTCCTTGTGGATATCCTTTTCTTTCCGTCGTGTAATTATTTCGTGCGTACATCCTTCGTGTGGATTGATATCATCATGATTTTCATCTACCTAGAATCTTATACACTTGAGAGAAATTACATATCTAGTAGATATCCTTTTCGTTCACATCCACCTTGTCTTTCTTATATTACTTCCCTTGGTGGTTATGTGAAAGGATTTATCTTGAGTGCGGATCATATATCGTTGCACCTTGATGCACTCTTGTGTGCTGAAGATTTTTATTCTCTTGCTTGTCTTGACGAGGCTTTTGCCATTTTGATTGGTATCCCTCCTGATGATGAAGCTATCTTTTTCTTTCTTCGCTATGGGATGCCACAAGCGTTGGTTATTCATTTTGCATGTCGAGTGTTCTTGTGAACCCCTTTGCTTGATGTGTGTGCGAAGGTCATGTCATGCACCTTGTATCTCTTTCATTCAAGACTATATTGATGCTTAATGTTCATCCATACATTAGCCTTCTCAAGTGCTTGATGTGTGTGAGTTTCTATTGATTTTGGGGGAGTGATGATCCTATTTTGTGCACTTGGTATCCTAATGAAAATATTCTAAGGAGTGCACAAATTAAGGGGAGCTTCACTAGTGTCTTTAGAAAACTCGGTTGCTATGTCGTGAGGTTCTATTGATCTTGGGGGAGCGACGATCCTATTTTGTGCTCGTTGTATCGAAATACAAAATTAAATTGTGCACAAATCATGGGGAGCTTCTCTAGTTTCTCTAGGACACTTCTTTGCTCATATCATAATATCTTTTATTCATGTGGCACGTAGGATCATTAGTCTAGTTGGTTCAGTTGGTATCTTTTGATAGCTTGCATCAATTGTTTTCGTTTGATTGCTTGATTGCTTGTTTCTCTCTTTGTTATGCCTTTGTGGCATATCATTCTTTTGGCAATCTTTGGGCATCAATATGTTTTTTATTCCTCCAAGTATTTACCGTTGGATATGTGTATTG
>LR738714.1:817514943-817533554 GCA_902687465.1 Secale cereale
CGTCACCGTCGACGGAATCACCACTGTGCTGGAAGGTTCTGCCTTGCTGCTTGCAGTTTATGCATGCTTATCTTATTTATGATCCTTTATGTTAAGAAGCAGCAACAACTTCATTTATTTTCTTGTGTAATAGTCATGAGAGTTCACACTTTGATTTTGTTGAACCATGGAAGTAGAAAATTTGATGAAGCCATACAACTGGTAGATGGTTCAGCAAAGCATATATTTCTAATGTTGCTCAGGAACGCAAATAGTGTGCTCCTTTTGTATTCAATAAAATGAGTGTTGTATTTGGCCGGTATAAGAAAGATAGTGCAATGTCCACAGATATTGTTAGTATTTGCCTCGTATTAATTTAAAGGTGTTGTCGAAAGTAGGCCGATGAGAGTAAAAATGCACGGATTAGCCAATGTCTCCTTCCATTAACAGGAGAAAGGACGGAAAATGGGAGGGAGATGGTGAGATGGGCATTAGGCAGTCGTCTGCAAGTGCCTGTCACTCCGTATTGGTCGGATTAGGCCCAAGCTGCCTAGCTAATCAATTGTTTTTGGGCAGCATGAAGCAATTGATACATCCAAATGGATCAAAATTAATTAACCATGTTAATGAATACATCATTATATTCACTATTTTAGTGAATGCGTGTTGTTGAAACTTAAAAAAAATGATTTTTCTAATGAATGTGAAATGTAGCCCAACTAATATTTGAGAGGTAAATTAATATTCGGTCATAGAAATTGATATGTACTGCTATTTTTTCTTACTATGTGTTCATGCCTTCCCGTCCAAATAGATAGCTTCACAACAATTGTTCTTGCTCTTTAGTTCTAAATCTGTAATTTCCTTTACAAATACGATGAAAGTTAAATTGAAAAGATTGCATGAACAAAGACATGTGGTGCTCATCGACGGCGACGAAAGCATGGTCACCAGCTTCAGCAAAATCGAATCCCAAGTAGGACAAACTTTACATATATACACTTCACATCCATCCGGAGTCTGCTGCCCATCAATTGTTTAATGCTACACTTCTATTAAGTACTAACACCTTGGTCCAAATTCAGTTTGGCCTGTCGAGCACGTCCGTGGACATGCCCGTCATGGACGACTACCTGCAGCTACAGCAGGACTCTGTCGCATGCGCAGTCCGCGCCAAGCTTGGCTGTGCCACTCACCCGCGAAGCATCGCTGAGAGGGTTAGTTAGTTTCCTACAGTATTTTTGGTGTTTGTCTTGGTGCCACATGTTTGTACTGATTTTTTTTTGCATATGCTGTTTAGGAAAGAAGAACAAGGATTAGCAAGAGGCTAAGGAGGCTGCAAGACCTTGTGCCCAACATGGTCCAGGTAACTAAATCAGTTGAACTGATGCACGCTGTCAATTCTGTCACCACATAGAGATGAAATTTTCACCCTGAATTACAGAAGCTCATACTCTCTAAAGTACTAAAACTGACGACTACATGACTGCGTATTTAGTGATATAAACTAAATGCTAAAGTACTAAAACTAACAATTCTAATCGAAATTGGAAGTGTTGCCCACGGAAATTCAAAACCTTGGTAGTCGTCGAAGACTTGGACCTTAGTTATTTCGGATTTCAAAATTGCATTTGTGCAGAAATTCTCTTGGAGAAGTCATGCAATACAGACATATTAATAAGATTCTTCTTGTATATGCAGCAAACAAATACTTCAGGCACGATGGATATTGCTGTAGACTACATCAAAGTGTTGCAGGATCAAATTAAGGTATGCTCCACACCCACAACAGTTATATAGCACACGCTTCCAGGAGGCCTTGATAAAAAATATTATTTTCCACTGCATATTAAGGAACATCCCATTTTTGGGGAATGTGCTTTGTGCACCTCACAATCCTATAAATGTGTGTACATGATGAATACCATCTAGTATTGATATTACAAGATTATCTAGTCTCTATGAGGTATGTCTTCCATGAGAAATTCAAATTCTAAATGTTCCATTAATTATCTCTTGTTGGTTCTCTTTTTCATCTTGGTAAGTTTTTCATTGGTATCACATTATGGGGGAGTAATATTCTATGTGCATATTACAAGCCTAGAAAATGTGTAAATTTGAGATATTGTCACGTAGAGTTGATAGTATAAATTATGTTGTTCCTAGGTGGCATGTTAGCTCTACAAGTTGCAAATTTGGTTTTGTGTTTGGTGTGAAGATGATGTTGGATATGTTGGCAATCTACCACTAGGAATTAGTTCCAAATACCTCCCGTCTTTGACAATTGGTAATCATTTATGTGGTGGAATTTATTGATCATGTTTACATTGTCTTTTGGTTTTATTTATTGCCAAGATTGTATTAACTCCCATTGTCTTTCGTGTCACTTGTGGATCTTGTTGTTTTCTTGATCTTGTCTAGTGTTTTCTACATATAGTGAAAGTGGTGATCCCATCTTGTGCATTTTGTATTCAAATGCAAATTCTCTATAATGCATAACTCTTGGGGGAGCTATCCTATTTTCTATAGAACACTCATCTTGTGAGTCATTTCAAGTGTGTGTTGGTGGAAGGCAAGCCGTTTATTTTTGGTACTTTGTGCCATCATGAAACTTTATAGAGGGCTTGGTGTGTTTGGAACCATCCTCTCTTTTGGGAGTTCGATATCTTTCTTTTTGAGTGTGTCAATGGATATCTCATTCCTTGATGTATCTTTTAATGATATCTTCCAAGTGATGATTTCTCTATTTGGTATCCTATCTTCACTTGGTATTTATTTTTCATTTGGTATCGTTTCTCGAAAGTCTTGAGCATGCATATTAACTTCATGTAGTTTCTTTGGCATGCTTTCTTTCTTTGACCCAATATATAGTGTAAACTTCACCGAGTCTCAATTTGGATGAGATGTGCGTGAAATTAATTTTCATATATATAGGCACATATGTATGTGGAGTTTGTCCTATGTATTTGTGTATCTAACTCTTTGGTCCCAATGAGTTTGGGTACCATTGTGTTTGTGTGGTTGTTCTAGGAACAATTGGAGATGCATTGGATACTCGGCTCATTCAAAAGGATGGTGGTGTCACCATGTGCTTACTGGAGTCAAGCTAGGATGATCAATGAACTACTATCTACGTTCAATTGGTACCTACTACATCCTTCCAATGGCATCTCGGTAACAAGTATCATCATGTACTTCATGCACAAATTTCTTGCATCAACCTTGTGTAGGTTGTATCATGGCATGTATTCATTCTTTCTTGTGATACTTGTTTCGTTTCTCAAAGCATCCCAACAATGATCTCTTGTTGCTAGTTGTGATGTATTTGATGTTCGTGTGGTAGGAATTCATTTGTATACAATAAGACCATATCTAGCCATGTGCTATGCTTTCAAGCAAATATCTTATTGGTATATTTATGACTTCCTTGTGGATATCCTTTTCTTTCCGTCGTGTAATTATTTCGTGTGTACATCCTTCGTGTGGATTGATATCATCATGATTTTCATCTACCTAGAATCTTATACACTTGAGAGAAATTACATATCTAGTAGATATCCTTTTCGTTCACATCCACCTTGTCTTTCTTATATTACTTCCCTTGGTGGTTATGTGAAAGGATTTATCTTGAGTGCGGATCATATATCGTTGCACCTTGATGCACTCTTGTGTGCTGAAGATTTTTATTCTCTTGCTTGTCTTGACGAGGCTTTTGCCATTTTGATTGGTATCCCTCCTGATGATGAAGCTATCTTTTTCTTTCTTCGCTATGGGATGCCACAAGCGTTGGTTATTCATTTTGCATGTCGAGTGTTCTTGTGAACCCCTTTGCTTGATGTGTGTGCGAAGGTCATGTCATGCACCTTGTATCTCTTTCATTCAAGACTATATTGATGCTTAATGTTCATCCATACATTAGCCTTCTCAAGTGCTTGATGTGTGTGAGTTTCTATTGATTTTGGGGGAGTGATGATCCTATTTTGTGCACTTGGTATCCTAATGAAAATATTCTAAGGAGTGCACAAATTAAGGGGAGCTTCACTAGTGTCTTTAGAAAACTCGGTTGCTATGTCGTGAGGTTCTATTGATCTTGGGGGAGCGACGATCCTATTTTGTGCTCGTTGTATCGAAATACAAAATTAAATTGTGCACAAATCATGGGGAGCTTCTCTAGTTTCTCTAGGACACTTCTTTGCTCATATCATAATATCTTTTATTCATGTGGCACGTAGGATCATTAGTCTAGTTGGTTCAGTTGGTATCTTTTGATAGCTTGCATCAATTGTTTTCGTTTGATTGCTTGATTGCTTGTTTCTCTCTTTGTTATGCCTTTGTGGCATATCATTCTTTTGGCAATCTTTGGGCATCAATATGTTTTTTATTCCTCCAAGTATTTACCGTTGGATATGTGTATTGTATTCCACTCTCTTGTTGAGAAATACACAATTTATGGGGGAACACAAGTTATATTGGCCTTCTAAGCCTTCCGCCCATTTTGGCAATCGATGCCAATGGGGGAGAAGTTTCAGAGAGTTTTGTGGAGAAGTTTAGAGAGTCATCTCTTCTTGCTTTGGTTTTGTTCCTAAGCTTTTGCATCTCATGCGCATACATTATTGTTGCATGGTATGGTGATGCATAATTCCTTATATAAACTCTCTTGAAAGTGATTGTCATCAATTACCAAAATGGGGGAGATTGAAAGAACATGTGGCGCCCCCATGTTTGGTTTTGGTAATTGATGACCATCCCTATGGACTAATGGTTGCCTTGAGTTATATTTGAAGGGTTTGTCCATATGCTTTTTGTGGAGTCCATGTGTTGGTTTCAAGGAGAGTTTGTGATGACCAAGGTGCTATTAAGGAATTATCCAAAGATTGGTCTTGTGAGTGTTGAGCTTATTGCAAGCATGTCTTGAAGAAGAAGAGTGTGTTATCATTCATGTTTACCTTCAAGACATCATTCAAATGAAGATAGTTGGAAAGATTCAAGGTTGATCAAGACTAAGTCAAAGAGTGAATCGAGTTTATTAACACACAAAGCATAGAAGATGTACCGGGAGGGATCAAGTGATCCCATGGTATGATAAGCATTGTCAATTACGCTTTGTGTACTAACCCATGGTCTTCGTGAGAGTTCTTTGTGGGGTTAGGTTGCGGTGTGCAAGTTCAAGTGATGCATCACGAGGAGATCAAGTGCTTGAAGCTTGCCGTCCATTGTGGTGACAATGGACTTGTGAATATATGCCGAAGAGTGGCTCACCCATAGTGGAGTATGGGGGGGCAATCTACTAGTCTTCACAGAGCCAACGCAATCAAGAAAGGTGGTCCAACTTGAGGAAGTCAAGATCGTCTACATCTAGCTCAAGTGGACTTTGTGAAAGGCAAAGGTTTGCCCTTGATTGGTTTTCTATTTTACCGGTCTCATGGTGGTAGTTGGTAGGATCGATTGTCGTACCATCAAGGGGGGCTCTCAATGAGTAGCTTGATCGTATCGTTCATAGAGATCTCAAACCATTACATTCTTGCATCATCTTTATTGGTTCTTGTTTGGTTCTTATCCTTGTGAGATTTAGAGCTTATGGTCATTTTCATGACAAGCTTGAGTTCATCGAAAAAGGAGTTCACATGCTTTTTCTATTGCGTTTTCGGTGTTGGAGGTTTTACCGGTCTCTTTCGAGGAAGGCTTCTCACCATTTTCTTATGGGCCTTTTATCATTTGCTTCTTATTGTTATTTCTATCAAGATTGTGTTAGGCCATGTCGCTAGCTTTCCAACAAACTTGGTTTCATTGAATTCGGAGTCCGTATGCAAAAGTTATGTCAATTCTGGTGTCCCCACAAGGGCTGCAGCGGTACTACTGCAAATTAGAGGGGTACTACCGCTTGGAGGGGCTGTAATTTTTGATTTCCGTGGCTACTTCCGCTCCGGACCAAAAACTCGTCACAAGTCCAGCGGTAGTAGGGACAGATGTAATTTTTAGTACCGCTCTCAAGCAGTAGTACCGCTACCCCTTAGCAGTAGTACCGCTACCCCTAGCGGTAGTACCGTGAGGTCAAGCGGTACTACCGCTCCGACGGTTGTTCTGACGCTTTTGCCTCCTCGTTGTTGTGTTTCAGAGGGCTACTACCGCCCTAGTGGCAGTACCGCTCCTTGCAGCGGTAGTATATCTTGGTGCGGGCTGTGAGCATAACGGTTGGATTTTTCCCCACCTATAAAAGGGGGTCTTCTTCCCCAATGAACCTTATCCTTTAAGCTCGTGTTCTTCCCCCATTGTTGACCTTCTCCGAGCTTGCTGTCTCTCAATCCCTCCGTGGATTCTTGCTAGTTTTTGGGGGAAAAGAGAGAGGAGATCTAGATCCACATTTCCACCAATCACTTTCTCCCCTAGGTGAGGGGAACCCCTTGGATCTAGATCTTGGAGTTCTTGGTGTTCTCCTTCTTGTTCTTCCTCTCTTTTTCCTCCCTAACATTAGTTGCTTTGGTGGGATTTGAGAGAGAAGGACTTGGGCACTTCGTGTGCCCTTGCCATTGCATTTGGTGCATCGGTTTGTGTTCTCCACGGTGATACGTGGAAGTGAAGTTGAGAAGCTTATTTCTCTTGGGTGCTTGGTACCCTTGAGCTTGTTCCTCTTGGGTGCTTGGGCGCCCTAGACGGTTGTGGTCACCTCGGAGCCATATTGCATTGTGGTGACGCTTCGTGGTGCCGTTGGGGAGATAGCCCTAACCTTGCTGTTCGGAGCTCAATCATTATGGTGTAAAGCTCCGGGCAAGCGTCGGGGTCTCCAATTAGGTTGTGGAGATAGCCCCGAGCAATTTGTACGGGTTCGGTAACCGCCCCCAAGGGTTGCCATTTGTACGGGTTCGGTGACCGCCCTCAAGGGTCCCTTAGTGGAATCACGACATCTTGCATTGTGCGAGGGCGTGAGGAGATTACGGTGACCCTAGTGGCTTCTTGGGGAGCATTGTGCCTCCACACCGCTCCAAACGGAGATTAGCATCCGCAAGGGTGTGAACTTCGGGATACATCGTCGTCCTCGCGTTCCTCGGTTATCTCTTACCCGAGCCCTTTACTTATGCACTATACTTTGTGATAGATATATTGTTTCTTGTCATATATCTTGCTATCACCTAATTGTTTATCTTGCTTAGTATAAGTTGTTGGTGCACATAGGTGAGCCTAGTTGTTGTAGGTTTTGTGCTTGACAAATTAACCGCTAGGTTTATTCCACATTTGTTCAAGCCTAAACCGTAATTATTTTAAAGCGCCTATTCAACCCCCCCCCCTCTAGGCGACATCCACGATCTTTCAGATTTGTTTGGAGAAAAAAAAGAACTTCTGATATGGTATTGACGTGGCATGGACAACAACACAATAAAGAAAAATGTGCTTTGGAGGTTACGGGAGGCAAAGTTTTGGTGCACCCATGAATACTACCAGGCTAGTGAAAATTTCTTTTGGAAGTGTTGATAATTGGACACGAGGTTTTACCATGAAGATGGCAGATTGGTGATGTGCGTACAAGGCTTGTGGAGTCTCGAGCATATCGTACAGTCGGATAAGTTCGGCTGGGTCGGACTAGACAGTCTGACGGATCGACGCAAGTCGGTTGGTACAGAAGACGGCGGCGGGATCGGCGATGACGACATATGTGCGTGATACTGATGGTGACCGACTTCTGGGCGTGGAAACACGTGGCGCAAGCCCCGAGGGCTTGTGTGGCTTCGACGGGACTATGGCGCGGGGTTGATTCAAGACGGCGTACGCATGAGAGCTTGAAGTCAACGGGATGCGAGGGTGGACTGATAATCTACCTTGGAGTCATGTTGAAGGTGGAGCTGGATTGAGGGGCTACGGTGTAAGGATCCAGAGAATCGAAGCCTATTCAGTGGTGAAAAAAGCGAGGGACACGTAATTCGGACTGAAGCCCAATGGTCTGATGGAAGCGTAAAACTCGTGATCGGTCATTGATGATCGGTGGTACTCTGCAGTGGGGGTTGAGTGGTGTGGTTTCGCGACCCTTGAGACTCGACCGAGACAGCGGAGGCTCGACGCGGTAATAGCGACGAGGCGTGCGGTATGCACGGGACATGGAGATGGGCCAGGGCTCTGGTGGTCATACATGTGGTGAGACAACCGCGAATTTGACTCGGGATGACTACAAGCAATGGTGAATTTCCTTCAAGTTTCAGACATGCGGTCAAGAAAGGAGCGGTGATGTTGAGTTCAGGTAACTCTTATGTGTGACACCCAATATGTGAGTTGTTCACTTTCACGTAGGTCAGTGATCAGTGTGTGATGGTGTTGGACTGATACTCTGGAAGTTGGGAGCGCTAACTAGAGTAATGTGGAACTTAATTTTGCTCGAGTGTTGAGTGTGGTCAAAAAAAGAAGGGACTACAAGTTGCATGTGGAGTCACATGAAGTCTTTGGAGTAGCAGCGGTACTCATGGGATAAGCTCAAGTCCAATGTACATGGAAGTTTGACGCATTTACGAATCCAAGGTGGTGGAGAATATTCACCAAGGTGGAGTTTGTTAGAGTTGTGTCGAATATTGTGTACAAGGTAGGTTACAGTTGGACTGTGAGTAGTATTGTGTTTAGATAGGACACTGAGTCGTGTCCTAATAGGATACTTGTATCCTAGGCCTCTCTTATATAGCGAGGGTAGACACACGATGTATCCTATGCCAACATAATAGCACAGGCGCGCAAGGGGGAGCCGGTGTGCGGTATTGTGACGGCGTCACGGGGAGGAGCGCCCGTAGTCAAGCCCCGGGATGTAGCCATATCGGTGAACCTCGTTAACAAATCTTGGTATCGTGCTCGTGTGATTGCTTGGTTCTCAGATGATCAACGGTATGCCTCGGATTTATTCTAACACCTCCTCCCAACCATCGAGCGAACCTAGTACAGGTAGGATGCAACTAGCGATACAAATGTACGTGCACAGGTATTCCCCCCCCCCTATCAGGTACGTGAATGAAAGGAGAAAAAGACCCACGTGAAAAAGCCCACTTTCAGCGTCCGATTGGACTTTTGCTCTAGGCCTCTAGCCCTCTCGCTGTTTCCACCGTAATTGGCGTCTATACGTGCGATTAGTTGCAAAAAGTTAGTCGTGGCTGTTCCAGTTTACACGCCGTTGCCGCCTGCTCGCGTCTCCTCTTCCCGCTCAGCTCTGCTGCTCTCGATCTGATTCAGGTATTCAGCGATGGCGCCATGCAACTTGTTGCACTCGTCAATTCTTCTGGCTCCAACCAACGAAACAGCCATGGTATAACAGATCACACTCTCTACTAGTCTCTCTCGATCCTCATCTTGTATCAGTTTAGAATTGAATCAATTGATACATCAATTTTTTTTTGTTTTGGTAATGTGATTCACCGAGTTGTGACACTATGATTCTATGAATACTTTCTATTATGTACATGTCCTAGAAATTATCATGATCATGACGCAAATTATTTAGTACTAGCTAGTTCCTACTCCCTCAGTCCCATAATATAAGAACGTTTTTTACACTGGTGTAGTGCCAAAAACGTTCTTATATTACGGGACAAAGAGAGTATCTTTGATGCTATTCTTTCGATGTCGAAATTATATGTTAATTTGAGATTGCAAATTCAGCGACTATGAAGAGAAAAACGCTGCCCATTATACAACGCTCCCCCTATAATGATGTTTTTTATGTCGCCGAAGCAAAACCTTGTTCTATAAGACTATTTTTTGCATTGGATATATATTTGTCTGCTTGACTTGTCCCCCCTATACCTAAATCCTGGCTCCGCCACTGGAGGCAGTGGCTTGGACCGACAAACATATACTCCAACCCAGTGCTTGCCGTGACACGAGAGCGCGACCGAGGGTGTGTCTTGTTCGTCTACAGCTAGGACCTTGATGGAGTCACGAAGCTGTTGGCCAATGGTGCATCTGGAGCTGGGTCCAAGATTGATCATCACATTACTCTATTTGTGTGATGGAATCCACATTCATGTGTGTTGCATGTACATGTAGGCTAGACATACTTAGTTTGTTTATGGGTGATTGATGCAAAAGGCACCGAGAGAATGAGAGACCGATACGATGATGCATGACAGATTGACAGGCGCAGAGCAAGCACGCATGCATGACCGGTGCCCAAATGTACATCTTTAGGTTAATTCAGGTAAAGTGCATGCATATGCATACCTTATTAATGCGAATATCTGCCTAGGCAGGCTAGCTATATGTATGGCTTGCTGTTCTGCTATATATGAGGTATCACTAGAGAGAACCTATCTAGTCGCCAGGCAGCCCTTCAAAATGGATCTGTTACAAAGAAGCTCGTGTGTCACCAACAAGTGTCCAAATTAACTAGTGTGGGAGATTGGAGCAAACCAAACCTCAATCACATCTACAGATGGTGGCGTATGGTGGTTGTACATGTAACAAAATGTAGATATACTTGGATGGAAAACCTGCTTCTCGGATAAAAAATGTTGAGGTGAATGTCTGAACTAAGTTGAGGAAGCTTAATCAGAAGGTGCAAGATGTGGTTTGAAGATCTCGATCAAAACCAAAAGGATTGTTATGAAGGCATACCAGATCTTCTCTTGAGTAGTGGAATATTCATTATCATTGGGCAATTTTTTGAACCCATTATTGTTTGCCAAGTATTTATTAATTATATATTGTGCAATCATCGAATCCATGGTCAATTATGTTGATCTGATTTGGCTGGAGGCTTATAAAAGGGATAGACAACACCGCTGCTAGTCGCAAAAGGAAAACGTTGCTGCTTTTGTTTAATGACTTCTTGATACTCCCTCCGGTCCTTTTTACTCTGCACACTGGATTTGATGAAAGTCAAACTTTGCTAAGTTTGACCAAATTTGTATTAGAAATTATTGGCATCTATAATATCTAAGAAATATAATATGAAAATATATTCTGAGATGGATCTAATGATATTAGTGTTGTTATGTGAATGTTAATAACTTTTTGTATACATTTGGTCAAAGTTGGATGAGATTGACTTCAGAAAAACCTAATATGCAAAGTAAAAAGGACCGGAGGGAGTACATTCTCAGCTTCTGAAGATGAAGAGCTTCTTATATCCATGTTCAGGTGTATCTACGACTAGCTGATTCATAAGATCCATGAGGATTAAACAGGAGCTTCCTTTACAATATTTACGATGGTGCAATCAATGTCTAAGCGAGCTATCTACAGAATTGTAAGCCTGAAACAACAACAATAATAGAATATTTATCCATATGAGTTGGAGATGTATAATGCTGAATCTGAAAATTTTAAAGGGTCAAAAGTAGGACATATGTGAACACAAAGGTTAGTAATCTGAATGTAGTGCTCGGTTACAGGGTATGAAACCAAATGCGTCATGTGATTATTTCTGGACATGTAGGAGTATATACCAAATTGCACAGATATACATGCCAGTCACTATGTTAGAAGAATAGGAAAAAGAACATGACCTAACCTAAAAAAGATGAAAAAACGGAGCACCAATTCTATTCCATGTGGCAGCATGATAATACCTCTCCAGCAGTCAAAAAAAGGAGTTCCTCCAACTCCTTGTATCAATAGAGAACCTCAAGTAAAACCCTTCTACCTTGAAATGTATAGTTGTATACTACTTCCTCCGTCCCATAATATAAGAACGTTTTTGACACCACTCTAGTGTCAATAATGCTCTTATATTGTGGCACTGAGGAAGTATATCTTAACTTTGTTGTGCATTATATCTATAAAGAATCTGAACTAAAATCCATTATGTTGATATGCACTACAAATGTATGGAAAAAGGTATGTTCAGCCTTTGAGTGGCTCAAGCTGCACTTCCATCGATCCAGGCGAACTAGAGTAAATTTTACTGTCGAACTTATCAGACTGCAGAAGATCAACTGAATCGTCTTCCTCAGTGTTGCCAAACACAAACTCGTGCATAAGGCCATCGGCACAATCTCTTCTTCGCTTAACCTTCATGTACTCGAGGTAAGCCACACTAATACACCACTCACAACCCATACAACCAATCCACACATGTCAGTCCCTTTATCATCTTGCTGTCGTACCTATGCCCAACATTCTGCAACCCCCTGAATAGTGAAGTGACAGCGGCTACCAGAGCAGTCCTCCCGGTGTAAGAGCATCTCCGGCCGTTGCGCTCCCAAGACGCACCGAAAATCGCCGCCTGGGGGCGAGCCGGCGCTAGTTTCAGCTTGGGTGCCAGTGCGTTCCCAGTCGCCTCACCCCAGGTCGGCCCCAGGCGCCGATATCGGCCCAGTTTCGGCGCTTTCAGCTCATTTCCGGCGCAAAACGGCCCAGGCTTGACGTGTTTCGGCGTCTATTGAAATAGAATCATATAGTCGCAAATAAAATCATAGTTTCCCATACGATAGATAGATAGATAGTTCACATATATCCTACGATAGATAGATTGTTCACATAATCTTAATCCTACGATAGATAGATAAATAGATAGTTCACATAGTCTTCTCCTACGAACTACTACTACTCGTCATTCTCCGACTCGGACTCTGTCTCGGTGATGTCCTCCTCCGACATCTCAGCGTAGGCGCCAAGGAACCGCTCGTCGGTGGAGTCCCAGGAGGACGCATCTCCTAGCTCGATGTTGAACTTAGCGACCGCCTTCCGCGCTCGCTTGTCCTCGCGAGAAGCCGCTCGCTCCTTCCTCCTCTTCTTCCTCTCCGCCCTCTTGTCGGCCAAGAACTGGTGCTCGTTGATGATGTCTTGCGGGAAGTTTTGGCGCCACGTCGCTATGGCTTCCTCGTCCATCTCGGCCAGGTTGAGACGATGCGCCGGCCTACGGTTCCGACGATCTTCGTCGGTGATAAGCCGCGGGGGAGGCGCCAACTACTGTGCCCGCTCACAAGTCGGCACGTCCGTGAAGTTCATGTCCCAACGGGAATGCCGGAGACGCCACGCTGCAGCGTCGTACGCGCGGGCGCCGTCCTGAGCGGTGTTGAAGGTTCCGAGGCCGAGGCGCACGTCGCCCGGCCGAATCTCGGCAGAGTAGGTGCCGGACGGACGAACCCGGACGTCGCGGTAGCCCGCAGCTCTCTGGCGGCGAGGCGGCATGGGGGCGCAGTGCGTGTCGGCGACGAAGCAGCGAGCGACGGAGAAAGCGGTGAAGCGCGCGTGGCAGTGTGGAGAGTGGGGGGGATGTGCTGCGGTGTGGCGTTCACCGGCGAGGTGGGCGGCTTTTATAGCCGGAGCTCGGGCGGCGAGAGGCGCATGCCAGGCGACGCGTGGCGGGCGCCCGTGGCGCCGGGCGACGCGACGGTTCGCTGCGCTGCATCAATGGGCAGGCTGGCCGGCGCTGCATCTCGGCAGCGCGGGGCATCAATGCAGGCGACGGCGCGGCAGTGCGGCAGCTTTGGCATTGATTCCCGCGGGAACCGAGGCGATGAGGACGACGAAGCAGCGCGTCGCTGATAGGGCGGGCCCCATCACATTCGTGCCAAAAACGCCCCGTCCGGCGCCCCCAGGCGACCCCAGCGCCCCGGATTCGGGTTCGGTCCGCCGGCGCCAGTTTCGGCCCAATCCGGCGATTTTCGGCGTCCTTGGGGCGCAACTGCGTCATTTTTTCGACGCCGGCGCCGAAAAAGTAGCCTGAGGGGCCTGTTGGGGACGCGGCTGGAGATGCTCTAAGTATGCATAATTGCAGATATTCCCAGATGATCCTGTTTCTTGACAGAATTTCACCATTCTCTACTCTGTGTGGCCGAAGATAAGCATTTATCGGCTGCATACAAGTGAATGTAAATGCTACCTCACGGATTTTCGCATGTGTGGTTTTGAAAGAGAAACCCCGGAGCTCGGCGGCGGCGAAGAGAACCGCATGAACATGACAGCCAGGCCTGAGTACTGAAGATATGTGTGAGCCTGGAACCAGAGATCCCCTTTGACATGCTTCAGATACCGCGAAGCCACGATTCGTTCTGCAAGCAGCAATCCCAATGCCACAAACATCATAAACCCGAGAACAGCATGTTGGCGCTGCCTTTCGCATCACCTTCTTCTTCCTTGGACGGCTGCCCCTCAAAACTCTCTCATTAACACAACGACAAGAAATTTTAGTGTAGCTGCCTCGCGCACCTGACCTTTTCTCCCTTCTATTTCTCTTGTCAAATGAACAAATACCGGTACAACTTAAGTAGCCTCACGCACACACTAGCCCAACCTCCACAATCGGGCCACTAAACCCACTAACCCATGCACACGCACAAAGCTAGCTAACTAAGAACATCTCCAACAGTCGCGTGATATACGCGCCGCGCTGGAAAAGTATAGTTTTTGCCAGGGGCGGAGCTGCATCTGTATCTACCCTGTTGCACCATTGCTAGTTTAGCCTGATACACTCATGCACACGCTTGATCCAAGTGCTAAACTATCAGAAGAAACCAACTTGACCCTGTTGCTGGTGCAACAGGGTAGCTCCATGCAGCTCCGCCCCTGGTTTTTGCGCGCGCGCAGCGGCTTCGGGCGCTCCAGTGGAGGCGCAAAAAACGCGTGTGCGGCATAAGTGTTCAGCATGCGGGACGAAACGGCATCTCGCGCCATTTATTCCGTGCGCCCGCCCCCGCGCGTTGCACACTCGAGCACCGACGCCGCACCCTCTCCGGCCGCGCCGCTTTCGCCCCGCCGCCGGCGAATACGCTCGATGGACGGCCGCGCTGACATCCCCCTCACCTCTTCCTACACCTGCGACCCCTCCGCCGCCGCCGAAGCAAAACTTAGCGCGGGGAGCTTTGGCTTCGCCTCCGCCGGTGCTCCTCCAAGCACCGGTCTCGCGCGTGGCCTTTTCATGGCGCCACGGATGACCTTGGCGGCGGGTTGCGTCGCGCCGGCGCCCGCCGTGAAGCCACGTGCCCCCCTCTCGAAGCTCCCAAATGCGGCGGTGGCGAAGGCAGGCAAGGTGTCCGGGAATATGAGCAAGGCGGTGGACGGCTCCTCTATGCGGTCGAAGAAGAGACTTGCAGGGCGTGCGATGGATGCGGCGGCGACCGAAGCGCCAGCGAGCTCGCTGGTTGCGCCGGCGGCCGATGTGCACAAGGGGTTCGATGAAATGCCCACAAGGTAAAATTTCACACACTTTTTCGTTGTTGTTTTTTGAATGGATACATATGGATAGCTTATTTGTTTTGTTGTATATACTTTGTAGTTTCAACGATGAGACATTTATGTCAACTATGGGTGTTGGCTCCAACAATTCTCATTGGTCCCAAACCAATGATGTGCATTTCGATGATCATGCGTTTGAGCTGGACGAGGATGGTGAGGGTATCGTCGATGCACCGAAAGGAAGATCGAGCAACTACACCATGCACGAAGACATCTTGCCATGCAATACATGGTTGCAAGTGTCTAGGGATGCCACCGCTGGAGGGGATCAAAGTAGAGATGCGTATTGGATCCGGATGAAGGAGCACTTTGATTTACACAACAAAAGTGGAATTGACCGCACAGAAAGATTTCTTCTCTCACGGTGGTCGATAATCAACAAAATTGTCAAAGGTGGGCGGCCGCACTTAAGATGGTTGACACATTAAACCCAAGTGGCTCTAATGATAGAGATAGGCTAAGTGCCATTTCTTTCATGATTCTTCCATGTTCATGTTTCTTCTTGGTGTTTCACTTGCTAACTTGTTCTTTTGTTTGTAGCTCACTGTTGCACAAAAACTTATTTCCAGGAGAGGAGAATAATACCAAGAAAGGGAAGATCAAGAAAGGGAGACCATTTACCTTGCCTCGTTGCTATGATGCGTTGAAGGATGATGAGAAATGGAAGACCCGTGAAGGTGTCGATAAGGAGAGCAACAAATTCAAGAAAACTATTGATTTGGATGATGATGAGGAGGAGGCATCAAGTTATGACGCCAAGAGAAGCCCTACACCAAACTCGGTTGCGTACTCCAAGCCAGAAATACCTAATTGATGCAAGAAAGCTGGAAAAGAAAAGAAGAAGAGGAAAGGAGATGATGAGCTAAAAAATGCTATGGAAACTATTGTGAACTCAAGAAAGGAAGCGGACGAGGTGAGGAAGATGGCAAGGAATCAAGATGCGGAGACCGAGGAGAGGAGGTTGGTGGCTGAGGAGAGGATGGTGGCGGCCGAGGAGAGGAAGGTGGCATTGGAGGACAAGAAATTGGTATTGGATGAGCGAACTAGATTGTTGGAATGGGAGAAGTACTTGTTCTTCATGAACACATCTACCCTCGATGAGAAGCAAATGGAGTATGTCAATCTTGCCGGTGAAAAGTCTTGGTCCAAAAAAGAGCCATGGCCATGGGAGGCATGGGAGCTACTATGGCAGGCATGGGTGGCATGGGCAGCATGGGTGGCATGGGTGGCATGGGTGGCTTCGGAGCTACCATGGGCGGCATGGGTGGCTTTGGAGCTACCATGGGGGGCATGGGAGGCATGGGTGGCTTCGGAGCTACCATGGAAGGCATGAGTTTTGCGTCTCTCAAGGGAGGCATGGGAGCACCTCCGAGTGACATGGGTGGACGCATGTCTTCCAGTGTGCCTCACATACCTTCGCATGATGCCATTGGAGATCTTGCCAACACCTTCTGAGCTCCCCATGATGATGCGGCGCGACACAATGAAGAGGGAGAGGAAGAATCGTCTTCGGATGAGGATGTAGAATCGGAGGAAGAGCAGGACGAGGATGAGGATGCGGCATGATTGTTGATGCGCCATTTGTTTGTGTGAACTTTGATGTCATGAACTTGGTTGGGTGATTTTGAACATGGTTGGATGATGATGTGATGTGGCATGATTTTGAACTTTTATGTCATGAACTTGGTTGGGTGATTTTGAACTTGGTTGGATGATGATGTGATGTGGCATGATTTTGAACTTTTATGTCATGAACTTGGTTGGGTGATTTCAAACTATGCTATGTCTTGTTATGATGTTTGAAATATCACCATATTATCTCCAAAATGAACATATTGTAAGCGTCGGCTGCTCGCGTGTGCTGTAGTTTAGCGTGTCTGCTGCAGCGGCGCGCGCACGCAATTTTTGCAGCGTGCTCCGCGGCGTGCAAAAACTAGCTATTCCGATGTTGTAAACCGTTTTTTTAGCGCACGCCTATTGGAGATGATCTAAACTACTTGCATGCAGCCAGTTTGTTTCCTTGAATCACTCGCGTCCGAAGACTAGTACTACATCTATCATGCAGCTAACAAACCAGCCAAGTCACCTGGCTAGCATCCATACACAACGTCGGCTTCATTACTTCATCACGCAACACTGTCTTACACGATTGCGCCCGCCTCACATGGTACTCCACATCACACGAATATCTTCGACAGCTTGCCTTGTACGCGGCATCGCATGGCACCACAACTTCACACCGCCATCGGCATCTCACCATGCTTTCCGCATCACACGGAAGTGCATCTTGCCTCCTTCACACTCACAACTAAAGCTTCGACGACTAGCTACTCCTAGAGCATCTAAGTTACATGCAGATTCAAAAGCAAAATAAATATGCAGATACATGAATCAAGATTAAAGCTAACACAGCAAGCAATGACCGCGGATCCTCTAGCACCTCCGCCAAGCGAAGAAGGATCCGAACAGGACTGGTGACAGAGTGACAACCGGGAGACCATGGCCCAGATGACCTTCAGAGGGGTCGTCCAATTAATGATGTTCTTCAACTCTACCCTCTCGCCGCACAAAGCAGACAATGGACAAGTGAACTCGAACATGATCGCATCGATCTCCGACCGGCACCTCATGTAGGCAGGGTTCTCGTGTGTCTCGTGCACGCTCATGCCGCCCTTCGCATCAATCCGGTATGAGTTGACATGTCCCATGTCGTGGCTGCCAAGGGGGAAGTTGATCTTCGCTCCGCTGCCATAGAGCCTCACTGCCTTCATGTTGTACGCATGGAAGGAGCCAATGCCATAAAGTAGGCCGGTGTCCCTGTCCTTGATTTACGAGACCCACGTCCCCCATGGTTGCTGCTGCACACCATGATACATCCTCTTCGGCGATAGCGGCAGGTTGGTAAAAGAGCGGGAGGGAGGATTGCCACACCGTGCTCCTGTCATGCGGCGGCAAGGATCCACGCTTCGAATCAGCATCGCCAACTACCGACAGCTGGATCCCACCATTTTAGGTCAGATAGGTGGTTTTAACATCTCCCTGGCAACCCAAATTTTTTGAAAATATATATATATACTTTGATCTGACTTTATAGCTTCTGTAATGGACTTAGTGGTGGCCTGCTCACCGAATTGCCTTTGTCTATCAGTGCTAACTGTAGACATAAATGTTGTTACAACTGTTACGGTGATTGGCGATTTTAGAAGCCGTTCATCCACCCTAATCTGACGGTGGGAAAATAGGAGTTCACTAGTAGAAAAAGGGCCCTTTATCCCGAGTCATAAGGGCCATTTGTCCCGGTTGGGGAACCGGGACTAAATGGTCGATACAAATGCCCTTGACCATTAGTCCCGGTTCTTATACCAACCGGGACAGATGGTGTTCCACGTGGCCACTGCGGCTTGCCCAGGCAGTGGGGCATTTTACCAACCGGGACAAATAAGCTTCCACGCGTCAGCAGTTCAATGGATCGGATTTTTGTTTTTTTT
>LR738714.1:817534540-817548927 GCA_902687465.1 Secale cereale
CGTCACCGTCGACGGAATCACCACTGTGCTGGAAGGTTCTGCCTTGCTGCTTGCAGTTTATGCATGCTTATCTTATTTATGATCCTTTATGTTAAGAAGCAGCAACAACTTCATTTATTTTCTTGTGTAATAGTCATGAGAGTTCACACTTTGATTTTGTTGAACCATGGAAGTAGAAAATTTGATGAAGCCATACAACTGGTAGATGGTTCAGCAAAGCATATATTTCTAATGTTGCTCAGGAACGCAAATAGTGTGCTCCTTTTGTATTCAATAAAATGAGTGTTGTATTTGGCCGGTATAAGAAAGATAGTGCAATGTCCACAGATATTGTTAGTATTTGCCTCGTATTAATTTAAAGGTGTTGTCGAAAGTAGGCCGATGAGAGTAAAAATGCACGGATTAGCCAATGTCTCCTTCCATTAACAGGAGAAAGGACGGAAAATGGGAGGGAGATGGTGAGATGGGCATTAGGCAGTCGTCTGCAAGTGCCTGTCACTCCGTATTGGTCGGATTAGGCCCAAGCTGCCTAGCTAATCAATTGTTTTTGGGCAGCATGAAGCAATTGATACATCCAAATGGATCAAAATTAATTAACCATGTTAATGAATACATCATTATATTCACTATTTTAGTGAATGCGTGTTGTTGAAACTTAAAAAAAATGATTTTTCTAATGAATGTGAAATGTAGCCCAACTAATATTTGAGAGGTAAATTAATATTCGGTCATAGAAATTGATATGTACTGCTATTTTTTCTTACTATGTGTTCATGCCTTCCCGTCCAAATAGATAGCTTCACAACAATTGTTCTTGCTCTTTAGTTCTAAATCTGTAATTTCCTTTACAAATACGATGAAAGTTAAATTGAAAAGATTGCATGAACAAAGACATGCATGTGGTGCTCATCGACGGCGACGAAAGCATGGTCACCAGCTTCAGCAAAATCGAATCCCAAGTAGGACAAACTTTACATATATACACTTCACATCCATCCGGAGTCTGCTGCCCATCAATTGTTTAATGCTACACTTCTATTAAGTACTAACACCTTGGTCCAAATTCAGTTTGGCCTGTCGAGCACGTCCGTGGACATGCCCGGCATGGACGACTACCTGCAGCTACAGCAGGACTCTGTCGCATGCGCAGTCCGCGCCAAGCTTGGCTGTGCCACTCACCCGCGAAGCATCGCTGAGAGGGTTAGTTAGTTTCCTACAGTATTTTTGGTGTTTGTCTTGGTGCCACATGTTTGTACTGATTTTTTTTTTTGCATATGCTGTTTAGGAAAGAAGAACAAGGATTAGCAAGAGGCTAAGGAGGCTGCAAGACCTTGTGCCCAACATGGTCCAGGTAACTAAATCAGTTGAACTGATGCACGCTGTCAATTCTGTCACCACATAGAGATGAAATTTTCACCCTGAATTACAGAAGCTCATACTCTCTAAAGTACTAAAACTGACGACTACATGACTGCGTATTTAGTGATATAAACTAAATGCTAAAGTACTAAAACTAACAATTCTAATCGAAATTGGAAGTGTTGCCCACGGAAATTCAAAACCTTGGTAGTCGTCGAAGACTTGGACCTTAGTTATTTCGGATTTCAAAATTGCATTTGTGCAGAAATTCTCTTGGAGAAGTCATGCAATACAGACATATTAATAAGATTCTTCTTGAATATGCAGCAAACAAATACTTCAGGCACGATGGATATTGCTGTAGACTACATCAAAGTGTTGCAGGATCAAATTAAGGTATGCTCCACACCCACAACAGTTATATAGCACATGCTTCCAGGAGGCCTTGATAAAAAATATTATTTTCCACTGCATATTAACATGTTTCGTTATTTTTTATACAAGTACAAACTGATTAAGTAATAAAAAGACATTTGTTACCAAATAAGAAATGATAAGATGTAGCGTTTATTATGTTAAAATGGTTTATGCGCTTATTATCCAAGGTCTGGTTTATGCTTATTGGGTATGCAATGTGCTTGTGTTTCATAATTGTCCACTGGACCATTGGATAATAGCTAAGGTAGTAAGGAATTTTACTTTGATCCAAGATCCGATAGATGTCATATATGTGATCTCGGAATTTTGATAGGTATGTTTGTTGACAAACATGCAAGATATATCTTCTGTGTTTCCAACCTACATGTTTTTGGCCACATTGGCTTGATCAGAGATGTGAGGAATATATCAATCGTTTCATACATCTCCATTTTTTTGTTTCATACATCTCCAGTTCGTTACTTTCTAGTTCCCAATATGCTACCTAAATGCAGATTGTATATGCATCCTCTGTAGAATAACACATACATGTAGTGTGTTAATTTTTTAGAAACTGAAGATTAATACAAATTATATGGTTTTGTTTTTTGGTCAAAAGTTTGATTTATGCAGTACATCTATTATTTCTTGATACATTTTGCGTATTCAGCTTTTGCCCTTTTGTCCTAGAGATGTCAGGTTTCACAATGTGCCACTTTAATGTCTTTTGTTGGGCCTCTGTTACACATGATTGAGCTTTTGCCCTTTTGTCTTCGATTTTGCTTTCAGAGGTTCTTAGTGCTAAAAGCATTATTGTTATACATTTAAAATGTACTGTTCATGCCACTCTTTTTTTCCTTGCTCTGTAGCTAAAGCGTTAGTGAGACTGTTTGGGATGAATTTTGATTTTGTACCACTTATTCCATGTGAGGCAGATAGCATATTGATGCCATCCGGAAATAATAGTGTCATCTCAACTTCTATAGAAGAATCAAGCAGACGTGGCTACTGGTTTATGATGTCACCATAAATAATAATGACATTTGTTCTATATCCTGTTTGTAGTGAGTTGCTATCGATTTATTAGTTGTAGAGACGAAAGAAATTTGAAAGGGTGAATTTTATCCAATCCATGATGTGCTTCTAACTCTGAAGACCGGAGAAAATGTAATTCTCTTTGACCTCTCTTTCACTAATCCTTTGGAATACTTCTTCCATATTCAGATGGAATGCATATAGTCAGTGACATGCTTTTGAATTCATATAGACAGTTCATCATAGAAAATACAGTGCACTATATTTTGCATTATATATGGATTTAGAATACATCATTACTATTTTATCAATCATTCTTACTGGTTTCTAATCAAGATATTTGGCATACCATTACTTTTCCTCTACAGGAAGATGGCTACCTGATAGTAATTCCTTATGCCCGCATATTTGACCTTATGCTAAAAGCTTCAAAGTTCCTCCCTGCAAGTTACTATCACAAGATATGTCCGGGCGGAAAGAATCGTGTGATGGTTACTTTCAATTCTTCTTTGTAATTGCTTGATGGTTTGCTTGTTCCGACCCTCAATTTCGGGTGCAATTTTAGGTGGCTATGAAGATGCAGAAGACAGTGCTGCTATCGAAGCTATTAGGTACATGGAAATTGCATATGGCAGAGAAATGAGAGACTACCACTACACCCATATCAAGAGGCTTGAAAATCAAGTCAAGGGCCTGGTCAGATGGTTAGTAGTAGCGAATGAGACAATCAAGAAGCTACGCAAAGGGTGGCACTATGTCGTCATATATATGAGTTCTTATTCTACTCAAATACAAAACACAACAACTGCTCGACACTTCAGAGGGCCGGATAACACCAAAGGGGTTATGAAAGTAGCACTTGCAAGCATTGAAAATCTGACACAGAGGCTGCGCTATATTGGTATGAAGTCTGAACATCGCCTAGAGACGCAAGAGATAGCTTTCGGTAAACTTCGGTCAAATATGCACTCATCAGCACGATTCTAAGGTTACTAGAACAACTACCTTCTGTTTCATCTCAAGCATCGTGGTATATTTGTCATTTTGAAGCACTCTAAGTAAGATACTAGCTTAACCTGCGCGGCGGCACGCCGCGCCCGTTTGTATGTCGTGCATAGAATCATGACACAAAACATTAACTAAAATGTTGAAATCTTAGTAGATAAAACAATTCATTGTCCTGACTCCTCACATTGCAAGTTCGCCACGATACGGAATCATTCCAGTGCCACTAACATACATTAAACATATAGTTTATCCGACGCCAAATCATACTATGGTTGTAGGATAACTTTTTTTCCTTGTCTAATAGTTGTGCTGATTGATATGTTTTGAGGATTACAGATATATGGGGTATGTTGAAGAAAACTACTGGTGAAAGAAATCTCAGTGAGGGGAAATATAGTTGTAGTTGTTACATTTGTAGTGTGAAGGCACTCGTAGGAGATGATAACATGTTTGATTTGATAGAAGATATAGTTGATCGGATCAATGTGTTATATTTGACGTGAACAAACAGAGAAAGTTGTGGAGAGAATCATACGTTCATTTGGGAAGATGGTTAGTTTGAAATGGAGGTGTACATTGGGGGGCGATGCTTTCTATGATGCAAAATATGCCTTATTGTGTTGAGCTACGAAATGAGGAGGTAGAAAGGCATGTAGATACACTATCACAAAGACTGATTGGAACTACTTTGAAATGATATCTTTACCTTTTTCATGGGTATGTATTTGTGTATAAATAAATATAGTTTTAAGGATCATCTGGTCATGTAGTAGTGTAAATGTGTGGATGATATGTTTATCGATGTGTATGGATGCTTTACTTTTTTTGCTAATAATCATATATCTAGGATTATAAAAAATATGAATTTACTCTATTATTTTATTTTAGAGTTAAGACAGAACATGGTACGTTAGAAAAGTACAATTCTTGAAGGTGATCCTGAGGTGGTTTAAGCGTGGTGTATGGTACTATCGGATCATCGGGTATGGATGTCGTGGGTATATGGAGTAGTATAATGTCTCAGAAATTATTATATAGGATTAGTACACCCATGTTGATCTAACTGATGTATTTTTGAATCAAAGGTGTTGCATATTTCTCTAAATTGAAAGCATTGCATATTTCTTGTAAAATGCATGTATGTGGTAATTTTACAATTTCTACAAATTGAGGGCAGTACGTAAGAAGAATGATTTTGGAAATGATTTCAAAGTAGCTTGTTGCCTCCCGCTTCCTTCCTTGCATGCTAACCTGATTAATTTCCGCTCTTTGTAATTGCTAGGTACAGATCAGCTGAACAGCTCTTCAAATCCCCTGATTAATTTAACCCTGCAATAAAGAATGCCTCTTTTAGGCTTGCCGGTAATGAAACTAAGCTAAACAAAATCCCTTGATTAATCCGACCCAGCCACCAACCCAGCACAATCCAAAGTTCCAACAAAAAACAACAAAAGAAGACATAGAGAGAAAGAGGTAAGTGGATTTGAGTCCTCACCAAGAACTGGCCGAGCTCGCAGCGAGCACTTGGGGACGACTCCCTGCGACTGCTCGTCGCTGCGTGGGGACCACGCCACCTCCAGAACCTCGACCATGCTGCCTCCCCTTCCCAACGCATCAGCTTGTTGCCTCCCGCTTCCTTCCTTGCATGCTAACCATCGCCTCACCAGATTGGTGTTGAACATAATAAGGCATAAGGCCATCCATACTTGTTTTCCTTCTCTGTATTTTTTCTTGTTCACTGGTCATGATTGGTTTGAGTATCATGATTTTGTAAATTAGATGCAAATGTTAGAACCAGCGCCGATTTTTTAGTCATATAGTAGTGTTGTGGTGAGCTGAGGATAATATACATCGATATCTCATGCTGCACTCTCAAATTAGATCAGTAATTTAGTCAAATTAATAAATAGAAGCATTTTTATCATAAATTGTTGATTAGTGATGCAAGCACTACAGACCTTAAAGGACTTGTGAAATATTGCTCGAGCTACATCGACATATGCTAGCTAAATCGAACATATAAATCCCTCTAGCCAACTCGCCCTCCCAGCGCCATCGCCGTTTCGGAACGAATCCTGCACGCTCGATCTGCCCTACTGTCCACTTACCATGTACTTCCTATCTCGCGGGTAAACATCTGGACGTTGATTTTGTTTTTTGCGGGTCTGGGATCGTTCATTTGTTTTCCAAGACATGGATGAGTGTTTACCATGTTAGATTTGCTATGTGATGCTTTTAGGAGGTGATTTAACAGATGTTTCTATGCTTTGGTTGTTGTGGTTCCTAGACCTTCTTCCTTTTCCGTGCTAGATGTGTAGCTCAAATCATCTCCCTGATATCTCCTGCGCCCACCAGCGCACTGTTTTGCCGTCTGCATTGAGGTTGGTATTCTTTCTGTTTACATGCATGCAACATGTTCGGCAGAATACCTCTACACGGTGACCGGACTATGTTTCTTTTCAGGTTTTCGTCTGCCATTCCGCCTTCGTTTGCTCGCCGCTGTCCTGGTTGTGGTTCTTAGTCCTGGTAATGTGCTGCTCCTTGCCTTCTTTCTTTGGTCGGTGTAGAGAAATGCATGTGATGTGAGTCTGTGTGCTAATGATGATGTTGGTATGGTGTGTTCTATTCTCTCTTCTAGATTGCCTTACAATCATATTGTTGTGTTTGAGGTATTTAGAAGCTTTATGCTACTTATGTTTATTAATTTGGCTGGAAGCACATAGTATGAAGTTAATTCATAAGCATATTCTTAGCTTTCTGCATGTGGGGAAGAGGGTCATAGCACTCGCAAGTTAAAAGCTTATGTGAATTTCAGGGAAAAGATGCTCTAGATATAATGTATGGTGTCCAGATATAATGAACTTGGAATAGTTCGGGTGTCGTTCTGTTGCTCTGCATCTGTTGAATCGGCTCTGTTTCATATGTGTTTTGCTGGTTTCTGTGCCTACATTGCTATGCTTATGTTCTTATGGCTTTGTCTGGGTTTATTCTACAGGTTTGAAGAGCTGCTCTGTTTGTTGGTGCTGGCAACGTTTATGCGGTCAAGCTCAGGCCTCCAAAGAACATCTCTGCAAACTAAAGATTTTTTGTCATTGTTCAATTCCAGACCGAGGCACATGCTTCGCTGGTATCTAAATATCCTCACAATACTTGGCTCCCTCTTGCCTTTTGCGCCATTGGCGCAACGAGTCAAGGGCCTCTGTATGATTATCTATCCAATCTAAACAGATTATGAGAGTCCTTTCCTACATGACTTAGTGCATCATTTCCAATCTTATGTACTCACTCCATATAATATATGAGCTATTCTTTTCGAACAATAATATATTAATGCACACCCTCATAATAATTAGCTTACACTCGGCCTTTGCGCCATTGGCGCAACGGGTCATCTAGTTAAGTACAGAAGATCGACCTCTCTCCTTCTCCGAGAGAGATAGGTCGAACAACAAGTTTTCGTATATCTATCCGACGCTACTGGCTACGTACATACAATATAAGATCTCTTACTACAATTCCCTAACATCTTAAATCATATTCCAGATGGAATTCTCCGGCTTTATTGATGACGTGATCAAGAAAGAATCCCACCAATTTCTCTTGAATTGCCCGTATATATATATATATATATATATATATATATATATATATATATATATATATATATATATATATATATATATATATATATATATATATATATATATATATATATATATATGAATTAAACTCAACAGAAATGATGGTAATAAAATATAATTGTGAATATTTTTGCTTACACACATCAAATTGTCTTTTAGAGTAGCCCCGCCTATTCTTGGCCGTTGCGTTGTAGATGAACTTGCAGACGTAGTATCCACAGTAATTATTCCCGGCTTCCTGCCACAAGCACTTTACAAGAAATAAAGGTCAATCAAACTGATAATGAAGCATTATAAAGGCATTGATGAAAGTATAGCTAGAGTCAACGGGAGATGCGCGGAACTAGCTAGCTAGTAGTACTTACTTTCGGGTAAATCCATCCCAGTTGCCGCGGCATTGCCGGAACTTTTTTGGCGAATTCTTTCCAAACCCTGCGAGACAAAGAAAACAATTACTTTATATCATGAAAATGAACAAAGTTGCCGATATGGTGCAGTAATGATCGATTGAACTTACTTGTTGAGCATTTTAGACATGTCTGCATAGTTCTCGGGATCTTTTCGTCTCGAGTCTAAGACGGTTACTAGTCCCTCCTCAAGCTTAATCTCTAGGAGAATATAGTGGAAACTGCGCACGCATGCATACAACTCATCAATTACATTAATTACTGTAACCTCGAGTAATATATAATTAAGGGAAACCGAATATGCACAAGATAGTAACACTCACTTGAAGTTATAAGGAAAGAGTATTTTATCTTTGTTTTAATTTACTATCAACGATTGTAGCAAGTTGGCCTCGGCTTCTTTGGCATGATCTTTTACCTGATATTCATCTATGAGATTTGTGTTAATGAAGCCAATATCATAGATATCAGCTTTTCTACATTCGACGATCTTTAACCGGCATAATATAGTGAGGATAATTATATATACTTCCAATGAAGTATACTTGCAATATGAAGAGCTGAGCTATATATAGAGACTTAATTGATGACAGAACTAGTACTTACAGACAGTTGCAAGTGATCGATGGTTTATCGAGGGCCTTCTGATTGAAAATGTTGAAGAACTCCTCAAATGTAATAGACAACAGATCTATTCCAACGAGGTCGTGCTCCTCTGTAACTATCAGCATCAGAGTATCCTGGCCACCAGAGTCTCTGCAGGTTTCCATGTACCAGTCATGCAATCTTCGCATCATCGTGGTTAGAGTTCTGGCATCTTTGGCGAGAGGCTTCCCGTACTGGTACTTGTGATCATCCACCTCTAACACATCAGGAAGTAAATCATCGGTCACGTAATCTGCAAGATTGGTACCGGGCGCCATCCCCGGATGATGAGGGACGATGTCGCTCGGGACCTTGAGCAGGGGGCACGATTGGTTCTCTTGTTCGCCGAGCTGGGGAATTTGTTTCCCACATTTTTTTCTGTGCTAACCTGTGATCACTGCAAGTACTTCCCGACCGTGATGCTTCGACAAATGACTTTTGAATAATGCGCTCATAGTTGCTTTTCGGCGGAGACGGTGGTGGTTTCTTCAGGGCATTAATAGTGCGCTTCGCTCTCGCCGGATCTATCTTCTGCTTTGGTGGTACAGTTTATTTGCAAAAAAGTCCTTCACTTCGGCTTTACAGATCTCCGCGTTCTCCTCGTCGGTCCTCTCGTATGGTAACTTCTCTAAGTGCCTGAGAGATGGACCGTATCTGTATTGCCTCCTGCCTCTGGTTGTACTGCTAGACGCCTGAGCAGTCCCAACGGCTGCCTTCTTTAGTTGCTTACGAGGCGGAGGAGGAGGCGGGGTGCTACCACGCGCCGGAGCTGCCAGAGCGTCGGCGGCTCTCTTCACGCCTTGCTGACGAGGCGGAGGAGGAGGCGGGCTGCTCGGACGCGCCGGCGCAGGCGGAGGAGGAGGCGGGCTGCTCAGACGTGCCGACACAGGCGGAGAAGGAGGCGGGCTGCTCGGACGCGCCGGCGCAGACGGAGAAGGAGGCGGAGTGCCGCCACGCTCCAGATCACCCGGAGAAGGAGATGGAGTGCGCTGATCCCTTGCCGGAGGAGGAGGCGGAGGAGGAGGTGGAGTGCGCTGACTCGCCAGAGGCGTCCTATTCACAAGGTTGATGAGGTCCTTCCGCCATAGGCATTGAGTCTTCAGAGAAGAACCCAGCCGAGTCTCCCCTTCACCGGTAGGGTGGTCAAACTCGAGATCCTAAAACCCCTCCATTATTTGATCCACCATCACCCTAGCATATCCTTCTGGAATCAGATGGCAGTGAAAAGTTGCGCCGGGTTCCGAAGGAAAAGAGCCTACAGCCGCCTTGACTTTGAATTGCATCCATTGCGTCATAAGGTGGCAATGTTGAGACTCCATGATAGCATCCACGGGGTAGCTAGCAGGAGCATCCAAGACTGGCTCCTCAGGCAGCTCGATGGAAGCCACGCTGCTTTTCCGCTGAGATGGCGGGGTAGCTTCGAGGGTAGCTTCGACAAGTTGCTTGCTGCGAGATTCTTCTCATTTGTCCTCTAGCGCTTTTACTCTTGCGTGCAGCGCCTGCAAAGTGGTCTCATCCACTTTCATCTTCCTCTCCCGGCATTTGTAACCGCCTGCGTCGGGAAACCCGGCCTTCCACGAAAGGGAGCCTGGCGCGCCTCGTGTCCGTCCAGGGTGCTCAGGATTCCTGAGGGCCATTGTGAGCTCGTCGTTCTCTTTGTCGGGGACGAACGTCCCTTGCTGCGCTGCTTCGATATAGAACTGAAGCTGCGTGATGGGTATTGCAAGTTGCTCCTCCGTCCAAACGCAATTCCCTGTTACAGGGTCCAAGGTTCCCCCAACTCCAAAGAACCAAGTCCTTGAACGGTCTGGCCAGTGTAATGTCTGTGGTTCGATCCCTTTAGCAAGCAGGTCATTCTCGGCCTTGTCCCACAACGGTCGGGCTTTGAGGTAGCCACCTGACCCCGTGCGATGGTGATACAGCTCAGGATTTTCTTGTTTCTCTCTGACATCTGCTTACTCTTTTCCGATTTCTTGTGGGCCACAAATGCGTCCCAGTGATCTTTGATCTTCTCAAACCGGCCGGTGAATTCTGGAGTCTTCTTTTTTACGACAAACTTTGCATTCAGCTCATTCTTCCACCTCCTGAATAGCTCCCCCATCTTCTTAATAGCGGCCGCCTTGACCAATTCCTCTATAACTGGTGGCTGCTTCTCCGGATCCTCCTCTGGTGGTAGGGTGAAATTGGACTTCAGCGCGGTCCAAAGATCATTTTTCTGCATATCGTTGACATAAGACACCTGAGAGTCTTCGTTCTTAGGCTTGTACCATAGGTGGATGCTGATCGGGATCATGTCCCTAATAACAACCCCGCACTGAGCAGTAAATCCGTCCTTGGCCTTCCTGGGTTTACTCGGTAGGCCATCGCGCCCGATTTCTTCGATGATGAACTTTTCATCCTAGCGCAACCTTTTCTTCGGGCCTCGTGTCTTTACCGAACTTTGTCTCGATCCGGAGGGCTAGAAAAGAAGAAAGAAGAGAGTTAATACGTGTACATATATACCAAAACAATCATTGCATCAATTAGCTATAGTGTCAGCACATGCTTAATGAATACATATATACCTGGCCGGACTCCGTTCGGTCACCGGAGTCGTCATCATCGTGTCCTTCTTCCACCGGTAATCGGTCACCGGAGCCATCATAATCATGCGTTTCCTCCTCCATTGGATCACCGGAGCCTTCATAATCATGTGTTATCTCCTCCATTGGGTCACCGTAGCCTACTTCTTCATCACCATGTCCTTCCAAATGACCATCGTAGTCGACGTTGATATACATTTCGACAACAGCTCCGTCTGCGATTATGTCCCCCAACACCTGTTCTGCTACCTCGTCTCATCCTATATCCATAGTTTCTGCAAATATTACGACATGGCAATTATTATACAAACATGACAGAACGGATATATTAGTGGCCTCGACGCTTCTCTAGGGTTTGTGTTGGCCTCGGCGACCCTCGACCCCCTCGACCCTCAGCATCCCTCGACCCCTCGGCTACCCTCCCCCCTCATGTTGAAGTTATCGGGGAGGGGGTATATATATATATATATATATATATATATATATATATATATATATATATATATATATATATATATATATATATATATATATATCGAGAACGACGACATATACGTAGAAAAAATGTTATAGGATAGGGGGGTAGATATCGATCGACCCCCCTCATGTCGAAGTTATCGGGGAGGGGGTATATCGACAAAATTACATCATCATATATCATCGAATAAAATTACATCATCATCATCATATATTATACATCTAAAAAAGTTTTCATATTTGACCATATATATCATCATCATCTAGTACAAAAAAATGACCAATCAAGTGTTCATATATCATCATCATCTACTCCAGAAAAAATTGACCAATCGACGACACTCGAACCCTCGACCCTCGAACCCTCGGCCCCTCGATGACATTCGAACCCTCGACCCTCCACCCCTCGGCGACCCTCCACCCCTCGGTGACCCTCGACCCCCTCGAACCCTCGACCCTCGAATCCTCAGCAACCCTCGACCCCTCGGCTACCCCTCCCCCCTCATGTCGAAGTTATCGTGGAGGGGGTATATATATATATCGAGAACGACGACATATACGTGGAAAAAAATGTTATAGGGTAGGGGGGTAGATATCGATCGACCCCCCTCATGTCGAAGTTATCGGGCAGGGGGTATATCGACAAAATTACATCATCATATATCATCGAATAAAATTACATCATCATCATCATATATTATACATCTAAAAACTTATTTATTTCTCCTCTTCTTCCTTCTCCTCTTCTTCTCCTTTTTCCTTTCCTTCTTCCTAACCTAAACATAAACTAAAATAATCCTAAAACTAAACGAAACTTCTCCTCCTCCTTTTTTTTCTTCTTCTTCTTTTTTTTCATCCTAAAACTTTATGAACAAAATTACAACAGAAAAAAACTATAAAAATTATATGAACAAAATAAAAATCATAAAACTTCTATGAAAAATTCTAACTTTTGCATATGAACATACATACATCACCATCATCATCATATACACTACAATATAAATAGAAAAAAAAAATCTATGCACAGCTCGTCGGCGGCGTCGGGGCGGGCGGCGGCGTTGGGGCGGCCTCGCGGCGGTTTTGGGGCGCGGGGGGAAGGGGGAGAGGAGGGGGAACAGCGCGGTGAGGCTCACAGAGGTCGGAGCCGGCTGGGATCGGCGCGGGGCGGCGAGGTCGGGGCAGGGCTCGGCGCGGGGCGGCGACGCGGGGCGGTGACGGCATCGGGGCTGCGCGGGACAGCGTCGGAAGCAGGGCGACGACGGCGACGGCGAGGCAGAGGGGCAGCCTGGCGGCGTCGTCAGGACGGGGGAATAAGATAACTGAAATTCTCGCCACCTCCGCCAAGCCGCTGAGAAGAAGGATCCAGACATGACGGTTGCTTGTGACAGAGTGACCACTGGGAGGTCATGGCCCAGATGACCTGCAAAGGAGTGGTGGGATTAATGATGTTCTTGCACTCTACCATGCCGCTGCACAAAGCCGAGAATGGACGGGTGAACTCAAATATGATCGCGGCGATCTTCGGCCGATACATCATGTAGGTGAGGTTCTCTTGCATCTTTATTCAGTACGAGTTGACATGTCCCATGCCGCGGCTGGCAAGGGGGAAACTGACCTTCGCTCTGCTGCCGTAGAGGCTCACTGCCTTCACGTTGTATGCCTAGAAGGAGCCAATCCCGTAAAGCTGTCCGGTGTCCCAGTCCTTGATTTACCACCCCCACGTCGCTCATGGCCTCTCACGCATGCCATGGTACTTCGTCTATGCCAGCGGCGACAGTTTGGTGCGGGAGCATGCACGAGGCTTGCCGCGCCATGCTGATGTGGGTTGCATGCCGCAGCAAGGACCCGGGCTTCGAATCGGCGCCATCGACCTCCGACAACCGGTTCTTACCATTTCGGGTGCGGCACCGGTCGATCGGAAGCCCCAGTCGGGGTTGCGGGATGACTGCGATGTTGACCGGAGCACCGACAGAGGTGTAGAGTGCATTTGGGCGGCACCAACGTCGATGCGGCGCGCAAGCGAGGGAGAGAGGTAGCGCGGGGAGGTGTGGGAGGGGAAGATTTATCCTGAGTTTGTGCCGCCGCGCACACGAGGGGTATATTATTTGAGGGATTAAACCGGAAAAGGGATTGACTAATTCCGATTTAACTCCACAAAACGAAATTTTTACTCCTTTAACCTATTTTGAGAGATCGGCTAGAGATGCACTTATAAGGTCGATGGATTCCTTTATCTCGAAGTAGATTTTCTCTTTGTCCTCTTATGTTTGAGCCACCTTGCTGGTGGAGATGGAGAAGGGGAGACGTGGAGCTCCGGATTCTAAGTACCAGGAAGAGGAACATCGATCCAGATTTATGACCGTGAAGAAGCTATGATTCCCATGGAGCCATCCGTCCTCTTTTAGAGCAACAGGTAGCAGCGGTATCGCTTGCAGGTACTGGACACCACATCGATGTATCTTCTCACCAATGGGTGGCCTCCACCTCGTGGAGCCATTCCATCTGTTTCGTCGACGCAAGGTCCTTTTTCTCCTCCAGGCTTGAGGCCTATAACTAGGTAGTGCAGCTTGGAGTCCACCATTCTTCCTTCGCTGCCCTTCTTCTGTCCAAAATAATAATAATAATACAGCCTGTGTGGAGTCTCTACGGCTGAGGATGCCCGAGGCGATAGTTGATGTATCAGCACATCTGTGTTTCCTTTTCGCAGGCGAATCATGAACAGGAGCTGGATCAAAGATTGATGATCGGATTACTTTGTTTCATTTGTTTTATGGGATCCACTCATTCATGCGTATTGTGTGTGCACGTATATG
>LR738714.1:817548937-817564929 GCA_902687465.1 Secale cereale
GGGGGGGGGCAGCCAAAGGCTTGGTTCGTTTACATAAGACCAGTGCAAATTGCAAAACTGCAATGAAAATGAAAAATCGATGTGATGCATGATAGGCGAAACAAGGATGCACATCACATGACCGGTCCCCAAATGTACTGCATTCTATGCATCCATACCATACCTTACCTATGCAAACATCTACTGCTGCTATATAATGTGTTATATTGATTCACCATTCACACCAGAGAAAAACAACCTAGATAGAGTTGGACAACCTTTAAAGATGAAGCTGTCAGGAACAAGGTTCGTTGTCATGGCCCATGACCAACAAGTGTTTAAATTAACTTGAGCGTGGGAGATTGGAGCAAACCAAACCACAATCATATCAACAAGAGGTGTGGTAGGTGACTTGTACATGTACAGAACTATAGTTATATGTGGAAATAAAGCTAATACGTGGAAAGCTAGCTGAGATGTACTTATCTCTACTCCTAATGGAGCAGTTGGTAGTCTTTGTTCCAGGTTCTTTTTCGTCCCACCTCGTCTGGTTTTTTTTTCAACCGGATTATTTTCGCTACAATTAACCCACCCCAACCCCACCCCACTCACCGCACGCAGTCAGGTTCCGTTTCCCCCCTTACATCCCCGATTCATGCATGACAATCAATTCTTTCCAAACGCAATAATGCATGACAATCAATTCTTTCCAAACGCAATCAATTAACTTAAGGTAACCAGACACAATCAATTCTTTCCAAACGCAATAAAAACTTTCCTAATTTTCCCAAAGTTTCCTAACTAGACACGTTATAAATGGGCAGGAACCGATAACACGTTACCAATTAGTAAAGTTTAGTTTTATGACCATCAATTCCAAATCCTAATTTTCCTAATGCATTGACAATCAATTCTTTCCAAACGCAATAATGCATGACAATCAATTATTTCCAAACGCAATCAATTAAATTAAGGTAAACAGACACAATCAATTCATTCATAACGCAATAAAAACTTTCCTAATTTCCCAAAGTTTCCTAACTAGACACGTTATAAACGGGCAGGAACCGATAACACGTTACCAATTAATAAAGTTTAGTTTTATGACCATCAATTTCAAATCCTAATTTTCCTAATGCATTGATGTTTGCCTTTTCTAAGAACCAATCAATAATTAATATAATAGAAAAAAAAGCTCCGCACCTAGCGAGTCAACCGCTTCTCTTCCCGATTAACAATCTTGCGCTAGGGTTCCTTGTGTTGTGTCGCCACCGTGGAGCTCCTTGACCAGCCCGTCTCCTGCCGCCGTGCCCCTCTCTCTTCCCTCCAACCTAGAAGCTGGCGACGAGGTGCACAACGCCCTCACGGCCCTGCTCGATCGCTTCCAGAACCCACCACGCATGTCAAGGCGAGGCACCTCCTGGGCTCCGTTCGTCGCCGCTTCGCCGATGACCCCCACGCGTCTGTCGCCCCTGCACCGACGACCCCGCTGCCAGGCAGGAGGAGTGCTTCGGCACCTCATTGGCTCCATCCGTCGCCGCTTCGCGGACGACCCCCACGCGTCTGTCGTCGCTTCGCCGACGACCCGCTGCCGGACAGGAGGAGTGCTCCGGTGAATCATGGGCTCCGTCCATCACCGCTTCGACGACGGCCCCCACGTGTCGGTCGCCGCTTCGGCGACGCCGACGACCCCGCCGCTGGGTAGGAGTGCTTCGGCGCATCATTGGCTTTGTCCGTCGCTGCTTCACCAACAACCCCCACACGCCGGGCAGGAGTAGTGCTTCTATGCCTTCAACCCCAGCCTCTGCGCTGTCGTACTCTACGCCCACCTGCAAGGTCCCCCGCCCCGAATCCCCCTGGTCCTTCCCAGCAAATGGATTTGAAAATCATGGAACATGTCTGGTTGTTGATCGTAATTATGACATGATTTGTGGGTGTTTCCTTTTTGTTTTACATCTATAATAAATCGTTATTTACATTGCTGCTATAGAATTATGAAGTTAGTATATGCATGTGCTTTTACTTTTCTTGACTTCATCTGGCACCTGTAATTGCACAAGTGTCGGGTCATATTGAAATAGCGTGGTTAAATGAGTTTTGTTGATTCGGATATGTCATAAATTGCCGTATTGGAAGTTAGCAGGCCCCTTGTGTAGTTTTAAAATAGTAACTAGGTACGAATTTTAAAATTGCCATAGTTTTTGTGATGCAATGGTTGGTCAAATATGGGACCTGGATGTTATACTCATGTACGAGTTTATGTCTATCAAACGTGATCTCAGCTTGAAATGTGTCGAAAAGGTCACTATCAGCATCTAATATTCAGTATCCTCCCCTGAGCTTCATACACGCTTATTACATGTTAAATTTATTTATTCTGCAAGAACGTGTTAAATTTCATTTGGAAATGTTGTGACTTGTAGGCTTTACAAAAAAAAAAAAAAAATTACGTCCCAACAACAAAAATAAAAGGCCGGGTTCGTCATGTTAAGTACCATCAGTTTCTCTCCAAAGAAAATTTTCTTAGTACAGGAAGAAAATACTTATTATGATTTTTGCATGCCGTCATGGTTCTTCCTTGGATTGCGGGGTTTGCGTTAGTGCGTGCACGCCGAGATTGACAGTGGGCCATCACATTTTGTTCCTTATTTCCGTGAGAGTTGATCATAGTTCTTCTATTTTTATTAACTGTATTTCGGTGAGAGGTGATCATAGTTCTTCTATTTTTATCAATCATGCTATGATAAATACAAAGAATCTCATCAGCTTTTGGGTGCGTATAAAAGAAACAAGCATGTACTGATGTTGAACCATGACAAAGTTTGGCAACTTAGGCCGTAAGAGAAATAGGGAGAATCATTGGAGGGATTGTAAATACTTGAGATAGCAAAATATGCACATCTGATATTGATTCGGTTTTCTATGAAAGAATTTCCCATTACAGGGATCCCCTACTTGTTGAAAGTTTTATTGTCAACAAGAAGGGCAAGGAGCACGAGCCTGTGAGAGAAAAAGGGCAATGCAGAGAGGAGGAACTGGATGCTCCGTCATGAAGTTGTGTCATAGTAGCCATTTAGAATACAACTATGCTGCATGAGTCATCAATTCAAGTGAGAAGAACTTGTTTTATGTGATTTTTGTGGACAAAAGAAAAAAATGTTTTAATAACGGCTAATTCGACAACACAAGTGATATGCCTTGATCATTATGTGCATATGATATGATTCTAGCTATTTTCCTTTGTATGGGTGATTTTAATCCTTGGGTATAGGAGAATTCTTACGAGTGGGCCTATCAGCTCTCATGCAATATAGCGAGGTAATAACACAATGATTGAAGAGCTTAAGTTGAGGGGCTCGTCATAGATTCATTTCTTGGCCCGTGGCAACGCACGGGCGTTCTACTAGTATACATGGGAATCTGGTTGCACCATGTAGGTGTCATCCCCGGCATCAGCGAGATCGCACCTGAGCTGGAGCCACTGCTTGGGCCTAGTTGTAATTCTAGTTCTCTGTTTAGGGTCCTCCATGCAAACTTCAAGGACCAGATTGTAATTTATTTTTCTTAATTCCTTTTCTGAGCTGTAATATCACCGCTGATAATAAGTGCTAGTATTGAGACCCTTTGAGGCTTCGAGGCCCTTCTTCAATAAAAAAGCAGTGTCTGGGGTGTTTTTGGTCGAGCTTCGGACACGATTGTTGGCACGTCAATACTTGTATGTTTCTTTTTTACATGCCAATCATGCGTCAAAGCTAGATCAAAGATTCATGATCACATTACTTTGTTTCGTTTGTTTGATGTGGTCCACAACTTCATGTGTGTTGTTTGCACACGTACGTGCAGGCCAGGCAAAGGCTTAGTTCATTTACTTGAGACCCGTGCGAAAGTGCACTGGAAATGAGAGCTGAGATGCATAACAGGCAAACACAAATTGGCATGCATGGCCCGTCCCAAATGCATGCATACCATATACTCCGTATACGTTACCTAGGCAACCATCTTACTAGGCAGGTTAGCTAGCTAACCGGTTGCATACATAGGGTATGCTTATCTTTCCTACTGCTGCTATATAATTAAGGTCTTGATTCACCGCCCGAACGAGCGAACCAACCTACTTAGCTTGCCCTTGAAGACAACGCTAACAAAACGAGCTTGTGTGTCATTTTGGAATCGTCGACCCGTTCTATTGTACCTGTACTAAAGTGCAGTTATACAAGGATGGATGCCTGGATGGTCTGCCAATGGAATCACAGACGTTGCAGTGGAGGTCTGAATTAAGTTGAGGTTGGTTATCAGTAGAGCCTCTTAACTGGACTTTATCTATGGTTTCGCCATACTCAATGCTACGGTGACCTCCAGGGTTTGAAATTTCCGAGACAAATGAGGAGGATTGTTTTGAAAACTAATCAATCGAGATCTTATGTTGAGCATTGCAATGTGGATGTGTCATGATTGTGCAACGTTTTGAACCCATTATCATTTATTTATTAAATACATATTGTGTAATTGTTTCACTCGGTCGTTGGTTATGTCAGTCCGATTTGGCTGGAGGCTTCTAAAAGTGATAGATATAAATATCACAATACTTCTAGTCTAAGAAAGAAACAGTGCTGTTTTTCTTTTTTAGACGAAAGGCGACAACCCGACTTTATAAAGCCAACCGGCAGAGTACATCACAGATCAACGGAGAACTGTCCAAAGGCCCATACAAGGGCACATCCCATCACAGGTACTAGCACACATTACAAAAGATCACGGCGCGCAGGCCAACTACCCAAAGCGAAACCAAGGCAACAAGCGCAGTAGTGAAGCATGCAACAGAAAGAGCACCTCTAAGAGGAAGATGTTTGATCACTCTGGATCGGGTAGGTTAGGTCAATCCGGTAGCCCTACCTTCTCCTTGTGCTGATGAGCTCGAGCCGGCGCAAGCCATGGTGAAGTAGTGGCCGGTGATGGCAGAGAGAGATGACGGCGGTGGTGTGCTTCCCGTGAGCACCGCACTAACCCTAGATCTGTAGGGAATGTCGGTGGGGGTTGTGGCAGCGATTAACCTCATGAGTCGTGCCCCGGCCCCCACCTCTATTTATATAGTGTGGGTCACAGGGGCCCATCAACCATAGTGAGTTGAGCACCCCCGATCAGGGCGCAGATCTAAGGGCCCGGTGGGCCGTTGGGCCCACGCGGAGGAAATCAACCTAACTTTCTCCCCCTTGATCTCAACTTTACTTTTAACCTTATACTTTCTAGTTTATTTACTTCATCACATATTGGTACATAGAGCATGTTTCATCGTCACAGCTTAGTTGCCGATAGAATCATACAGCTACAACATACGTTTTGTTCATAAACAAATTCCTTTCCTTTTGGGCCTATCCAGGAATCAAAGGCTTTCCCTTAAACCCATGCCGGCTAAGTGTTCCTTGAATACATTGGGTGGTAAGCCTTTCGTTAGCGGATCCGCAAGCATATATTTTGTCCTTATATGCTCGAGACTTATAGTGTGACCCTGAATTTTATCCTTCACAACATAATACTTTATCTCTATTGTTTTTGCAGCATTACTCGACTTGTTGTTGTGAGCATAGAATACTGCAGGCTCGTTGTCACAGTACATCTTTAGTGGTTTGTGAATACAATCTACCACTTTCAAGTCGGGTATAAATTTCTTTAGCCATATCGCCTGCCCCGTGGCCTCGAAGCATGCTATGAATTCTGCATACATCGTGGATGATGCAACTATTGACAGTTTGGAGCTTTTCCACTAAATAACTCCCCCAGCGAGAGTGAATATGTATCATGACGTGGATTTTCTATCATCCCTGTCCCCCCCCCCAACCCCCCAAAAGCTGCGTCTGAATACCCTTTTATTTCTAGGGAATCACATCTCTTGTATGTTAGCATGTAGTCCTTCGTGCCTTGCGCATAACGCAATGCTTTCTTTACCATCTTCCAGTGCTCTATGCATGGATTGTCGTAATTTCTACCGAGTAACCCGGTGATAAAAGCTAAGTCAGGACGAGTGCACACTTGTGCATACTGTAAGCTTCCAACGGCTGAAGCATATGGTACTCCTTTCATTTGATCGGTCCCCTATTGGTTCTTGGGAGATTAGACTTTCCCAAAACTATCGCCCTTGACTATAGGAGCAGGTGTGGCTTTACTTGCATGCATATTATACTTTTGAAGAACCTTTTCTAAATATGCTTTCTGCGATAGTCCTAAGACTCCATTGTTCCTATCTCGGTGAATTTCTATGCCCAAAACATATGATGCTTCACCAAGATCTGTTATACCAAAATTTGAGGAAAAGAAATTCTTTGTTTCTTGTAGCAGGCTAACATCACTGCTAGCAAGCAGGATATCATCCACATACAAGATTAGGAAAATATATTTCCCATTTTTAAACCTTGCATAAATGCAGTTATCCTCAATATTTTCTTTAAATCCAAAAAATTTAATTATCTCATTAAACTTAGATACCACTGTCTAGAGGATTGCTTTAATCCATAAATGGATTTCTTCAGGCGGCATCCCATATCTTCCTTGTCTTCCATGATAAAACCATTGGGATGTTTCATGTAGACATTTTCTTTTAAATCCCCGTTGAGAAATGTCGTATTTACATCCATTTGATGTAACTCTAAATCAAAATAAGCAACTAATGCCATTATGATTCTGAAGGAATCCTTACATGAGACTAGAGAAAATGTCTCATTGTAATCTATCCCTTCTCTTTGTGTAAATCCTTTTGCCACAAGTCTTGCTTTATACTTTTCTACATTCCCTTTAGAGTCATACTTAGTTTTGTAGACCCATTTACAGCCTACAGTTTTGGCTCCTTTAGGAATATTCTCTAAGTGCCAAACATCTTTGGAACTCATCGATTTCATCTAATCTTCCATTGCCTTCATCCACTTTAATGAATGAGGGCTTCTCATGGCTTCTTCATATGAGGTGGGTGATGGCTTCTCGCCCCTCGTTGGTTACCCCAAGTGGAAGGTTTGAGATGCAGTGTAGCGGAAGTTTTCCCTTGGCAAAGATACCAAGGATCGATTTCCCTGAGACTCCTAGTTTCAACAAGAAGGTGTCAACTGCTAACGGCGCCAGATATTAGCAATCAACGTGGACCTGCACACAGATACAAATAACTTTGCTCCCAACGAGTACAGAGAGGTTGTCAATCCCTCCGGCCTTGTAGTTTACAAAGGATCAAACCCAAGTGATAAAAGTGATAGGTATTGCTGCAATAGTAAGTAAAAGCGGAAAGTAAATAGCAGATGTGATCGATGATGGTAATATGGACCGGGGTCCCATGATGTTCACTAGTGATGTCTCTCTCCCAAAAGACGATAAAACATCTATGTGAGGTAAACGAATTACAGTTGGGCAATTGACAGAATTATGTGGGCAAACCAATGCTAACTATGTTACAAGAAAGGTAGAGGTTCAAAGCATGGGCGGTACGCCAAGGCAAGTAGACCGAAATCCATCTGCATCTACTACTAATCATCCACCTTGAGATATCTATCCAGAACATCTCGCTGGTATTAAGTTGCGAGTCCCACCCATAGTGTAAACTCAAAGCAACAGACAACTGCACTAAAAGAACTTTGCGTAAAGTAAACAATCCTTGCACCCGCGGGCACAAGCACCATTGTTTTCCCCCTTGTGGCAACAGCACATCCCCTAGACTCATGTTTCTGTCACTCAAGCTAGTCATCGAGGGGCATGAACTCACAATCAAGCATAACGTTCCCTCTTGGAGTCGCTACCTACTACTTGGCCAAAGCAATAAATAACAACGGGGAACATGCAAGAATTACTTACGAACATAAATATAAAAGAGGTAGATCAAATATATTACTCAAACACAATCTGAACATAATCTCACAATACATCAGATCCCAGCAAACTCATCATAGCAACAGCATAAGGATTACATATGTGCCTCGATCATGTAGGGCAGCTCACGAGGACTAATTAGTGAAGCACAAGAACGGGAGGAGAACATCACATAGCTACTGGTCATGGACCCATGGTCCAAGGGAGACTACTCACAACTCATCCGGGAGGCGTCCATGGTGGTGGAGAAGCTCCCGATGGTGATCCTCCCCTCCGGCAGGGTGCCGGGAAGAGTTCTCCTGGTGCTCCCGATCTTGGAAGCGGCGGCGGCGGCGGAACAGAGATGAGATCGCGAAAAAGGGTTCCCGTCTCGAGGGTTTCGGGACGCGATATAAATATATGCCAAAGGGGGGCATCAGCGGAGGCTCGGGGGGCCCAGGCGCCCCCCCGGCGCGGCCAGGGGGGGTCGCGCCACCAGGGCGCCTGGAGCCCTGGTGGCCCTCCTCCGGCTGTACTTTGGCTGCTGGGAAGCTTCTGGAACGCTGATTTTTTATACAATTTTTCCGGGATTTTTCTGGCAGTTCTCGTAATGGGAAAACCTGAAATACAAAAACAGCAGAAAACAGAAACTGGCACTGGGGTGCACTGAGTTAATAGGTTAGTCCAAATATGATCAAAAGTGTATGTAAGTGTATAAATATCATAGCAATATCACCCAAAAGAGGCATGGAGCAAGCAGAAATTATAGATACGTTTTGGACGTATCAACATCCCCAAGCTTAATTCCTGCTCGTCCTCGAGTAGGTAAATGATAACAAGAATAATTTCTGTGGTGACATGCTATTAACCATATAGGACTTTTCATAGTCATATGACAAAAGCTTACTGAGACAATGAATCTGTAGTAATTAAGTTGCCTAATGAGAAAATCACAAAGAACTGAAAGTTTTACAATATGGTATTGAAACATCAAATAGATTTGTAATGCGCATGGTGTGCAAACATGATAAAGTGATATCTCGCTTGTCCCCTTTAGTGAAGCAAAACATAAATGCAGGGGCACCTCCAAGGTTTAAGTGATGACTACATACAATGATTTCAGGATAAACGATATCACAATCATGCAAAAGACAATGCTACTTTGGAACAATGCACATTACACTCAGAATGACAATCATGCTCTTAGTAGTTGGTGCTTTAAAAGAAGGTGGAGACTCTCGAACCGTGGCTTTTGTTGGCAAGGTTGAAAACCCGTAGTCGGAAACAAAGACACAACATGTACCAAAGCTCTTGGTTTTAAAAACAGAGGTAATAATTTTTTTTAGATCGTGCATGTTTCGTCAACGAATGCTAGCAGATAACTCAATTACTTTTTGAGATGGACAAGTTTCGAGGAACGGCTCCCGAATGAGGACGATCACATCCTCTTAATCTCCTTTGTTTATCACTGCCAAAGTTTTCTGATTTCTCATGAACAAAGCGTGAAGGAGGGTTTGTTTGTTATATTAATTTTGAGCCGGGCGCACTCAATGCCAGTTCCTTCTCGTATTATGAGTTTGCACATTATACATGCAATCCCGGGGTGAAGCTTGTCCAACTTAAATGGATCATGAATTAACTACTACTTCCTCATGGACTTAAAACAGAGGCACAAAATAGGAATGCATTTTTTTTCTTTTCTTTTTCTTTGAATAATTTCGAGATGGTACATGAAAGACTCCGTTAGGAATGGCAGGTAAATACCATGTAGGAAGGTATGGTGGACTCATATGGCATAACTGGTTTAAAAGAATTTGGATGCACAAGCAGTCAGTCCGCTTAGTACAGGCGAAGGTTAGCAAAAGACTGGGAGCGACCAACTAAGAGAGCAATGACGGTCATAATCATGCAGAGCGACAAAGCAACATTGAATCAGGCATGGTAGTTATATCGCTACTCAGAAAAAAAGATCATCAAGGCTTGACAGACTTTCTTTACAGTCTTAAATATGTGTGAGCATACGCCAAGTCAATCAAAATAAATTCTTGAAGGAAGATATTACTAAACCATACCACATCATAGGCAAACAAATCATGTTGGTACTCCAATAACACATTGGAAACCCCCCAGCTATTTGAGACTAACCATAAGAAAACATGAACTACTAAGCACCATTATGCACGTAGCATCTTTATCATAGACATACCAACCAATGCAACGGAAGCAAACTCTCTTAATAAGATAATCATGATAATTAAAGAGAGTTCAAGCAACCAACTAAACAGAAGCTCTTTAAAAAGATAAGCATGAAAACTAAAAGCTAAGCATGATAGTAGCTATTGAAAGACAAAGAACACACACAACAAGGATAGACATGAAAATTCTATGTTATGTTCTAGGTAGAAGTGGAGTGTGTTTCTCTCCCACATACAGAAAGCTGAGTTCCGACTCGTTATGAAAAGCTAAAGAAAACTAAAAAGGAAACTAAAGCAAGACGCTCCAAGCATAGCACATAACACATGAAGTGATAAAAATATAGTGGAACGAAAGACGAACTGATAATGTTGATGGAGAAGGGGATGCACGGGGGCATCCCCAAGCTTAGACGCTTGAGTCTCCTTGAATATTTCTTGGGGTGCATGGGGGCATCCCCAAGCTTGAGCGTTTGACACTCCTGAATCTTTTTATCATCTTCCCTCGCACACTTGAAAACTCCCTTCATACATAACTCATCATAATCTGATTAGCGAGGTTAGTACCCATAATAAAATAATTGTTCCTTGCTGGAAATAAGGATATTCTTGAAGGTCTACTGTTTCTCAAGATTGACAAAAGGTTTTTGCAAAGAAAAAGCAAGCTCTATGTTTGCAAAATGAAGGAAAGGCAAAACAAGACAGAATCTGTGAAAAACAGAACAGCAGGTAGTAAATGATTTTTTCGGGGCACTTCTGCAACTCTAATCAAAAAAATCAGAACAGACGCACGAAAGACAATTATATAGAGCATGCTGTCGAAAACATTCAGACCAAAAAGATGATCTGGTGATTTTATACGAATTTTGCTATCCAAGGACAGAATCTGTTTCCTGGACAGCACGTCACAACTTTTGAACTTTCTTGCAATCAGAGGCTACACTTGGCACAAAGTTGAAAAGCAAAGATACAATGATGATGCTACTATAGTAACAACATCAAGACACAACAAAAGCAAAATAAAATTTTATTCATGTGGGCTGCCTCCCAAAAGCGCTTTCTTTTATGCCTTTAAGCTAGGCATAATGCATAGAGATCAAGTTTTATCAAGAGTAAAAGAATAGCTAGCCCGTATAACGGACTCAAAAGGTAACTTAATCTTCTTTCGAGGGAAGTGTTCCATCCCTTTCTTGAGAGGAAACTGGAATTTTATATTCCCCTCTTTCATGTCAATGATAGCACCAACGGTGCGTAGAAAAGGACGTCCCAAAATAATTGGACAAGAAGGTTCACATTCAATGTCCATAATAGTAAAATCAACGGGAACGTAATTGTCATTGACAATGATAAGAACATCGTCGATCCTCCCCAAAGGTTTATTTATGGAAGAATCAATAAGGCGAACACCAAAAGAACAAGAATCAAAAGGTTTCAATTTAAGCATATCATATATTCTTTTGGGCATAACAGAGGTACTAGCACCAACATCACATAAAGCATAGCAAGAGAAGTTATTCAATTTAATTTTAATCATAGGATCCCAACCATCTTCTAGCTTTCTAGGTATGGAGGCTTCTACTCTAAGTTTCTCCTCCCTAGCTTTGATGAGAGCATTAGTGATATGCTCTGTGAAGGCAAGGTTAAGCGTGCTAGTGCGGGGATCTCTAGACATCTTGTGAAGGAAATCAATAACTTCGGTAAGAGTGCAATTATCAAAATCAAGGTCACTACTATCAAGTAAGGTGGTAGTGGTGTCCTTTAGGTTCACTTGTTTGGTAGTTTCTATAGTCATAGCATCACCATTAATAGGTCCATTGGGACCAGGAGTGCATTGGGTGCTAAGAGTTTGGATATCCTCAACAACTTGGATAGTAGCAACAGTGTGGTGGGTAGGAAGGTTCTTAATTCTATCTTCTTCCTCCCTTTCTCTAGCCCATCTCTCTTTAAGTTTAGCCATCATCCTAATATTTTCATTAATTTGCACTTGAATAGCATTCATAGGAGTGACCTTCCTCTCCTCAAGAGGAGAAGTTCTAATTTTAAGCAATTCTACCTCATTGTCTAAATTGTCTACATTCAAAGAGAGATCATCTAGTTTGTTTAGTTTTTCTCCTACACTCTTATTAAAGGCCTTTTGGGTAGTGATGAAATCTTTAAGCATAATCTCTAGTTCAGTAGTGGAGTTCTTGGTGCTAGGATAAGCATTGTTGTTCCCATAAGAATTAGAGGGGAACGGTCTAGGATTGCTACCAAAGTTACTCCTATAAGCATTGTTGTTAAAATTGTTTCTAGAGATAAAGTTCACATCTACTTGTTCTTGAGCAATCAAAGAATTTAAATGAACATCACGAGGATCAACAGAAGATTGCTTCGAAAGTAGAGACATGATCAAGTCAACTTTTTCATTAAGGGAGGAAATCTCCTCGACAGAGTTTACCTTCCTACCTGTTGGAGTGCGTTCGGTGTGCCATTGGGAATAATTGGTCATCATCTCATCGAGAAGATTTGTGGCAGCACCAAGTGTAGTTGACATAAAGGTTCCTCCCGCGGCTGAATCTAACAAGTTCCTCGAGGTAAAGTTCAAGCCTGCATAAAAAGTTTGGATAACCATCCAAGTAGTCAAACCGTGAGTAGGGCAGTTCGTGATAAGAGATTTCATACGTTCCCAAGCTTGGACAACGTGTTCATTATCCAATTGTTTAAAATTCATTATGCTACTTCTTAGTTGGATAATTTTAGCAGGTGGATAGTATTTTCCAATAAAAGCATCTTTGCACTTGTCCCATGAATCTATGCTATTTCTAGGCAGAGACTGATACCAAATTTTAGCTCCTCCTCTCAAGGAGAAAGGAAAAAGCTTAAGCTTAACAATATTACCATCTATTTCTTGGTACTTTTGCATATCACAGAGTTCAACAAAATTGTTTAAGTGTAAAGCAGCATCATCTCCAGCACCGGAGAATTGATCTTTCATAACTAGGTTCAGTAAAGCAGGTTTAATTTCATACGAAGGTGCTGAAGTGGCAGGTGTAGTGATAGGTGTGCAGATAAAGTCATCGTTGTTGTGACTAGTGAAGTCACACAACTTGGTGTTCTCGGTGGAACCCATAGTAGCAAGCAAGCAAGATAACTTTTTTTGTGATTTTTGATAAAAGATACTAAAGCAAAAACTGGAAGGTAAACTAGCAAGAATAAAAGCAAAGGTAAAAGATAGCGTGCAACTCCCCTATCTTGAAGAGTGGAGTCCACGGCAACAGCGCCAGAAAACTTTGCTTGATGGCTTCTCGCCCCTCGTTGGTTACCCCAAGTGGAAGGTTTGAGATGCAGTGTAGCGGAAGTTTTCCCTAGGCAAAGATACCAAGGATCGATTTCCCTGAGACTCCCAGTTTCAACAAGAATGTGTCAACTGCTAACGGCGCCAGATATTAGCAATCAACGTGGACCTGCACACAGATACAAATAACTTTGCTCCCAACGAGTAGAGAGAGGTTGTCAATCCCTCCGGCCTTGTAGTTTACAAAGGATCAAACGCAAGTGATAAAACTGATAGGTATTGCTGCAATAGTAAGTAAAAGCGGAAAGTAAACAGCGGATGTGATCGGTGATGGTAATATGGACCGGGGTCCCATGATGTTCACTAGTGATGTCTCTCTCCCAAAAGACGATAAAACAGCTATGTGAGGTAAACGAATTACAGCTGGGCAATTGACAGAATTATGTGGGCAAACCAATGCTAACTATGTTACAAGAAAGGTAGAGGTTCAAAGCATGGGCGGTACGCCAAGGCAAGTAGACCGAAATCCATCTGCATCTACTACTAATCATCCACCTTGAGATATCTATCCAGAACATCTCGCTGGTATTAAGTTGCGAGTCCCACCCATAGTGTAAACTCAAAGCAACAAACAACTGCATTAAAAGAACTTTGCGTAAAGTAAACAATCCTTGCACCCGCAGGCACAAGCACCGTTGTTTTCCCCCTTGTGGAAACAGCACATCCCCTAGACTCATGTTTCTGTCACTCAAGCTAGTCATCGAGGGGCATGAACCCACAATCAAGCATAACGTTCCCTCTTGGAGTCACTACCTACTACTTGGCCAAAGCAATAAATAACAACGGGGAACATGCAAGAATTACTTACGAACATAAATATAAAAGAGGAATATCAAATATATTACTCAAACACAATCTGAACATAATCTCACAATCCATCGGATCCCAACAAACTGATCATAGCAACAGCATAAGGATTACATATATGCCTCGATCATGTAGGGCATCTCACGAGGACTAATTAGTGAAGCACAAGATCGGGAGGAGAACATCACATAGCTACTGGTCATGGACCCATGGTCCAAGGGAGACTACTCACAACTCATCCGGGAGGCGTCCATGGTGGTGGAGAAGCTCCCGGTGGTGATCCTCCCCTCCGGCAGGGTGCCGGGAAGAGTTCTCCTGGTGCTCCCGATCTTGGAAGCGGCGGCGGCGGCGGAACAGAGATGAGATCGCGAAAAAGGGTTCCCGTCTCGAGGGTTTCGGGACGCGATATAAATATATGCCAAAGGGGGGCATCAGCGGAGGCTCGGGGGGCCCAGGCGCCCCCCCGGCGCGGCCTGATGGGCCTCTAACCCCTCGTTGGTTACCCCAAGTGGAAGGTGTGAGATGAAGTGTTGTGGAATTTTTTTGCCCTTAGCAAAGATGCCAAGGATCGAATCCCCAGAGACTCCTAGGTTCAACAAGTAGGTGTCAACTGCTAACGGCGACAGATATTAGCAATCAACGTGGACCTGCACACAGATACAAATAACTTTGCTCCCAACGAGTACAGAGAGGTTGTCAATCCCTCCGGCCTTGTAGTTCACAAAGGATTAAACGCAAATGATAGTAGTGATAGATAATGTTTGCAATAGTAAGTAAAAGCGAAAAGTAAATAGCGGATGTGATCAATGATGGTAATATGGACCGGAGTCTCATGATGTTCGCTGGTGATGTCTCTCTCCCAAAAGACGATAAAACAGCTATGTGAGGTAAACGAATTACACCTGGGCAATTGACAGGACCACGAACGCAAACCAATGTTGACTACATTGTAAGAAAGGTTGAGGTTCAAAGCATGGGCGGTACGCCAAAGTAAGTAGACCGAAATCCATCAATATCTACTACTAATCATCCACCTTGAGATATCTATCCAGAACATCTCGCTGGTATTAAGTTGCGAGTCCCACCCATAGTGTAAACTCAATGCAACACACAACTGCATTAAAAGAACTTTGCGTAAAGTAAACAATCCTTGCACCCGCGGGCACAAGCACCGTTGTTTTCCCCCTTGTGGCAATAGCACATCCCCTAGACTCATGTTTCTGTCACTCAAACTAGTCATCGAGGGGCATGAACCCACAATCAAGCATAACGTTCCCTCTTGGAGTCACTACCCATTACTTGGCCAAAGCAATAAATAACAATGGAGAACATGCAAGAATTACTTATGAACATAAATATAAAAGAGGTAGATCAAATATATTACTCAATCACAATCTGAACATAATCTCATAATCCATCGGATCCCAGCAAACTCATCATAGCAACAGCATAAGGATTACATATGTGCCTCGATCATGTAGGGCAGCTCACGAGGACTAATTAGTGAAGCACAAGAACGGGAGGAGAACATCACATAGCTACTGGTCATGGACTCATGGTCCAAGGGAGACTACTCACAACTCATCTGGGAGGCGTCCATGGTGGTGGAGAGGCTCCCGATGGTGATCCTCCCCTCCGGCAGGGTGCCGGGAAGAGTTCTCCTGGTGCTCCCGATCTTGGAAGCGGCGGCGGTGGCGGAACAGAGATGAGATCGCAAAAAAGAGTTCCCCTCCCGAGGGTTTCGAAGGACGCTCTAAATATATGCCAAAGGGGGGCACCAGACGGGGCTCGGGGGGCCCAGGCGCCCCCCCGGCGCGGCCCAGGGGGGGCGCGCCGCCAGGGCGCCTGGAGCCCTGGTG
>LR738714.1:817573921-817598526 GCA_902687465.1 Secale cereale
CCCCGGGCCGCGCCGGGGCGGCGCCTGGGCCCTCCGAGGCTCCTCCGATGCCCTCCTTTGGCATATATTTAAAGCGTCTTCCGAAACCCTTGAGGGAGGAACTCTTTTCGCGATCCCATCTCTGTTCCGCCGCCGCCGCCACTTCCAAGATTGGGAGCACCAGGAGAACTCTTCCCGGCACCCTGCCGGAGGGGAGGATCACCACCGGGAGCTTCTCCACCACCATGGACGCCTCCCGGATGAGTTGTGAGTAGTCTCCCTTGGACCATGAGTCCATGACCAGTAGTTATGTGATGTTCTCCTTCCGTTCTTGTGCTTCACTAATTAGTCCTCGTGAGCTGCCCTACATGATCGAGGCACATATGTAATCCTTCTGCTGTTGCTATGATGAGTTTGCTGGGATCCGATGGATTATGAGATTATGTTCAGATTGTGCTTGAGTAATATATTTGATCTACCTCTTTTATATTTATGTTCGTAAGTAATTCTTGCATGTTCGCCGTTGTTATTTATTGCTTTGGCCAAGTAATAGGTAGTGACTCCAAGAGGGAACATTATGCTTGATTGTGGGTTCATGCCCCTCGATGACTAGTTTGAGTAACAAAAACATGTGTCTAGGGGATCTGCTATTGCCACAAGGGGGAAAACAACGGTGCTTGTGCCCGCGGGTGCAAGGATTGTTTACTTTACGCAAAGTTCTTTTAATGCAGTTGTATGTTGCATTGAGTTTACACTATGGGTGGGACTCGCAACTTAATACCAGCGAGATGTTCTGGATAGATATCTCAAGGTGGATGATTAGTAGTAGATATTGATGGATTTCGGTCTACTTACTTTGGCGTATCGCCCATGCTTTGAACCTCAACCTTTCTTGCAATGTAGTTAGCATTGGTTTGCGCACACGGTCCTGTCAATTGCCCAGCTGTAATTCGTTTACCTCACATAGTTGTTTTATCGTCTTTTGGGAGAGAGACATCACTAGTGAACATCATGAGACTCCGGTCCATATTACCATCATTGATCACATCCGCTATTTACTTTTCGCTTTTATTTACTATTGCAATTATATCTATCACTACTATCACTTGCGTTTAATCCTTTGTGAATTACAAGGCCGGAGGGATTGACAACCTCTCTGTACTCATTGGGAGCAAAGTTATTTGTATCTGTGTGCAGGTCCACGTTGATTGCTAATATCTGGCGCCGTAGCAGTTGACACCTTCTTGTTGAACCTAGGAGTCTCTGGGGATTCGATCCTTGGTATCTTTGCCAAGGGAAAAACTTCCGCAACACTACATCTCACACCTTCCACTTGGGGTAACCAACGAGGGGCGAGAAGTCTAGCAAGAGTTTTTCTGGCGCCGTTGCCAGGGACTCCACTCTTCAGGATAGGGGAGTTGCACGCTATCTTTTACCTTTGCTTTTAGTCTTGTTAGTTTACCTTTCAGTTTTTGTTTTAGTATCTTTTATCAAAAAAATCAAAAAAATTATTTACCTTTCTGTTAGTAGTCCTTTCTGTTTAGACAAACATGTTAGGATTTGGTGCTTTGAGGGAATCAGAAGTTCTAGATTTCCATCAAAGGGGTGGGGAAAATATGAAGAAGGTATGGGACAGAATTTCTGATGCACATAGGAGAATTATGCCTTGGATACCTATAAAAATTGTGCTTAGAAATTTTTACCATGGTATTTTTAAATGGTGTAAACACTCTCTTGACATTATAGCCGAGGGAGATTTCCTAGAATGTGATGAAGCTAGAGCTCTTGAAATTATACATGGTCTATCTAGTTACTTTGTTTATGATCATAATTTTGATACTATCATAGATAGACTTGTGACTATTGAAAAGAGAATGAATGCTCTAGACTTAATGAAAGTAGAGAAACCCAAACCCAATAAGAGAGATATTTTGGAAATAGATAATGATTGGGAGCCTCTTGTTAGGATTAGTATCTCTAATCAAGACTTCCTTGCTTATTGTGATATTGGATCTATGGTTTCTAGCTATGCCAAAAATTGTTCATGATTCTTTAAAATTTAACATGGATAGATTACCATCTTATCATGAACACACTAATGGAGATATTTCTGAAATCCAGGGAAGAATAAAAGACGTGCCAGTTAAATTCCTTAAAGGGATTGCAATGATTGATTTCTTCATCATGGAGCCAAACCAAGGAAATATAGTGCTTGGAAGGGACTTCCTCCGAGCAGTTAAAGGCTTCATTGATATAGGTAAGGGACAAATCCGCTTGCGCGGAAAGGCAAAAGGTGTGTACCCCTTTCCTAGAAGGAACAAGAATGAACTTGTTGAGGAACCATGTGAAGCAATTTATAGCTCCAATTATTACGATGGTTATTGATTCCTCTTTGCATTATGCCTAGCTTAAAGGCATAAAAGAAAGCGCTTTTGGGAGGCAGCCCACATGAATAAATTTATTTTTCTTTTGTTGTGTCTTGATGTTGTTACTACTGTAGCATCATCATTGTATCTTTGCTTTTCAATTTTGTGCCAAGTATAGCCTCTGATTGCTAGAAAGTTCAAAAGTTGTGAGGTGCTGTCCAGGAAACAGATTTTGTCCTTGGATAGAAAATTTCGTATAAAATCACCAGATCATCTTTTTGGTCTGAATTTTTTCGACAGCGTTCTCTATATAATTGTCTTTCGTGCATCTGTTCTGAGTTTTTTGATTAGAGTTGCAGAAGTGCCCCGAACAAATCAATTACTACCTGTTGTTCTGTTTTTCACAGATTCTGTCCTGTTTTGCTTTTCCTTCATTTTGGAAACCAAGAGCTTACTTTTTCTTTGCAAAAACCTTTTGGCAATCTTGAGAAACATTATACCTTCAAGAATATCTTTATTTCCAGCAAGGTACAATTATTTTATTATGGGTACTAACCTCGCTAATCAGATTATGATGAGTTATGTATGAAGGGAGTTTTCAAGTGTGCGAGGGAAGATGATAAAAAGATTCAGGAGTGTCAAGCGCTCAAGCTTGGGGATGCCCCCATGCACCCCCAAGAAATATTCAAGGAGACTCAAGCGTCTAAGCTTGGGGATACCCCCGTGCATCCCCTTCTCCATCAACATTATCAGTTCGTCTTTCGTTCCACTATATTTTAATCACTTCATGTGTTATGTGCTATGCTTGGAGCGTCTTGCTTTTAGTTTTCTTTAGTTTTTCATAACGAGTCGGAACTAAGCTTTCTTTATGTGGGAGAGAAACACGCTCCACTTCTACCTAGAACATAACATAGAATTTTCATGTCTATCCTTGTTGTGTGTGTTCTTTGTCTTTTAATAGCTACTATCATGCTCAGCTCTTAGCTTTCATGCTTATCTTTTCAAGAGCTTTTGTTTAGTTGGTTGCTTGAACTCTCTTTAATTACCATGCTCACCTTATTAAGAGAGTTTGCTTCCGTTGCATTGGTTAATATGTCTATGATAAAGATGCTACGTGCATAATGGCGCTTAGTAGTTCAGGTTTTCTTATGGTTAGTCTCAAATAGCTGGGGGATTCCCAATGTGTTATTGGAGTACCAACATGATTTGTTTGCCAATGATGTGGTATGGTTTAGTAATATCTTCCCTCAAGAATTTATTTTGATTGACTTGGCGTATGCTCACGCATATTTAAGACTGTAAAGAACGTCTGTCAAGCCTTGATGATCTTTTATTTCTGAGTAGCGATATAACTTCCATGCCTGATTCAATGTTGCTTTGTCGCTCTGCATGATTATGACCGTCATTGCTCTCTTAGTTGGTCGCTCCCAGTCTTTTGCTAACTTCCACCTGTACTAAGCGGACTGACTGCTTGTGCGTCCACATCCTTTTAAACCAGTTGTGCCATATGAGTCCACCATACCTACCTATATGTGGTATTTCACCGCCACTCCAAGTAAATTTACATGTGCTACCTTTAAAACCTTCAGTTTTTGCAATACATAGCTCATGAGAAAGTAGCTTAAAAAACTATTGTGGTAAAGAATATGTTGCTTATGTATCTTATTTTCTTATAAGTTGCTTGCTGAGCGGTAACCATGTTTCTGTGGACGCCATCAATTGTTACACTTTTGTTGAATATCATGTGAGTTGCTATGCATGTTCGTCTTGTCTAAAGTAAGGGTGATTTGCCATGGGTTGAATGGTTTGAGTATGCATATTGTTAGAGAAGAACATTGGGCCGCCAACCAAAGCCATGTATCGTGGTGGAAGTTTTAGCTTGGACATTAATCCTCAATCTCTTATGAGAATATGCTTAAGCATTAAAGAGGAGTCCATTATCTATTTTCTATGTTGTCCCGGTATGGATGTCCTCAAGTTGAGATCTATCAAAAACAAGAAATCAAAAGCGATCTATCTCCTTGGACCTTTGTACAGGTGACATAGAGGTACCCCTTTGTGACACTTGGTTGAAACGTATGTAATGCAATGACAATCCATGGAAATCCGAGCTAATTAGGACAAGGTGCGAGCACTATTGGTATTCGATGCATGAGGCTTGCAACTTATAGGATGTCTTATGCATAGCACATATGAAGTACTACTACCGTTGACAAAATTGTTTCTATGTTTTCAAAATAGAAAGCTCTAGCACATGAGTAATCCCTGCTTCCCTCTGCGAAGGGCCATTCTTTTACTTGTATGTTGAGTCTCCACCTTCTTTCTTCAAAGCACCAACTACTGAGAGCATGATTGTCATTCTGAGTGTAATGTGCATTGTCCCAAAGTGGCATTGTCTTTTGCATGATTGTGATATCGTTTATTCTGAAATCATTGTATCTAGTCATCACTTAAACCATGAAGGTGCCCCTGCATGTTTTGCTTCACTAAAGGGGGCAAGCTAGATATCACTTTATCATATTTGCACATCATATTCAGTGCAAATCTTTTTGATGTTTCAGTATCATATTGTAAAACTTTCAGTTCTTTGTGATTTTCTCATGAGGCAACTTAATTACTATAGATTCATTGTCTCAGTAAGCTTTTGTCATATGACTATGAAAAAGTCCTATATGGTTAATAGCATTTCACCACAGAAATTATTCTTGTTATCATTTACCTACTCGAGGACGAGCAGGAATTAAGCTTGGGGATGTTGATACGTCCAAAATGTATCTATAATTTTTGCTTGCTCCATGCCTCTTTTGGGTGATATTGCTATGATATTTATACACTTCCATACACTTTTGATCATATTTGGACTAACCTATTAACTCAGTGCACCCCAGAGCCAGTTTCTGTTTTCGGCTGTTCTTGTATTTCAGGTTTTCACGTTACGAGAACTGCCAGGAAAAATCCAGAAAAATTATATAAAAAATCAGCGTTCCAGAAACTTCCGTGCGCCCGAAGGATAGCCGGGGGGCGGGGCCACCAGGGCTCCAGGCGCCCTGGCGCCCCCCTCCCCCCCCGGGCCACACCGGGGGGCGCCTGGGCCCCCCGAGGCTCCTCCGATGCCCCCTTTGGCATATATTTAAAGCGTCTTCCGAAACCCTTGAGGGAGGAACTCTTTTCGCGATCCCATCTCTGTTCCGCCGCCGCCGCCGCTTCCAAGATCGGGAGCACCAGGAGAACTCTTCCCGGCACCCTGCCGGAGGGGAGGATCACCACCGGGAGCTTCTCCACCACCATGGACGCCTCCCGGATGAATTGTGAGTAGTCTCCCTTGGACCATGAGTACATGACCAGTAGCTATGTGATGTTCCCCTCCCGTTCTTGTGCTTCACTAATTAGTCCTCGTGAGCTGCCCTACATGATCGAGGCACATATGTAATCCTTCTGCTGTTGCTATGATGAGTTTGCTGGGATCCGATGGATTATGAGATTATGTTCAGATTGTGCTTGAGTAATATGTTTGATCTACCTCTTTTATATTTATGTTCGTAAGTAATTCTTGCATGTTCTCCGTTGTTATTTATTGCTTTGGCCAAGTAATAGGTAGTGACTCCAAGAGGGAACGTTATGCTTGATTGTGGGTTCATGCCCCTCGATGACTAGTTTGAGTGACAGAAACATGAGTCTAGGGGATGTGCTGTTGCCACAAGGGGGAAAACAACGGTGCTTGTGCCCGCGGGTGCAAGGATTGTTTACTTTACGCAAAGTTCTTTTAATGCAGTTGTTTGTTGCATTGAGTTTACACTATGGGTGGGACTCGCAACTTAATACCAGCGAGATGTTCTGGATAGATATCTCAAGGTGGATGATTAGTAGTAGATATTGATGGATTTCGGTCTACTTACTTTGGCGTACCACCCATGCTTTGAACCTCAACCTTTCTTGCAATGTAGTTAGCATTGGTTTGCGCACATGGTCCTGTCAATTGCCCAGCTGTAATTCGTTTACCTCACATAGCTATTTTATCGTCTTTTGGGAGAGAGACATCACTAGTGAACATCATGAGACTCTGGTCCATATTACCATCATTGATCACATCCGCTATTTACTTTTCGCTTTTATTTACTATTGCAATTATATCTATCACTACTATCACTTGCGTTTAATCCTTTGTGAACTACAAGGCCGGAGGGATTGACAACCTCTCTGTACTCGTTGGGAGCAAAGTTATTTGTATCTGTGTGCAGGTCCACGTTGATTGCTAATATCTGGCGCCGTAGCAGTTGACACCTTCTTGTTGAACCTAGGAGTCTCTGGGGATTCGATCCTTGGTATCTTTGCCAAGGGAAAAACTTCCGCAACACTACATCTCACACCTTCCACTTGGGGTAACCAACGAGGGGCGAGAAGCCTAGGAGGGGTCGAGGAAATACTAAGGAAAAATTTACATGTGATGCTAAACTCAAAATCCTACTCCTACCAAACCCTTCGAGTGAAGCCATTGGAAATCTCATGGAGTTCAGTCATATTCTTCAGTGACAGAGACGAAGTTCTTCTGGTCTCTGAAGAATTTGTTCTGACTGAGGAGTTAGGAATTCGCAAGTGTGGATTACCTGCACAGTGAGAAACATGATAGCCCTAAGGAATTTGATACTCAAATTTCCGACCGTTGCTGTGCTACGCGCCAGGTGTCCCAAAATATCTACCTACCTAACGGTCATATCATTAAAGGGCATTTATGTCTTATCATGTCGGGCTGCTCCCTAGGCTATAAATAGCCGCCCCCTACAACCACTAGCTGGTTGGCTACTCCGAGAGAAACTGACACTTGTCATAAGAGCAACCCATCCTCCGAGGACTTTGAGCGAAAATCATCAAGTGAGGAAAAACCCAAAACCAAACCCAGAACACCTACAAATGCAAAAGTGATTGAGCATCACTTAAGAGATTGATCATGCGTGGATCCGACGCTTGTTACCTTCGAAGACTGTTCTTCTTCCAGACGATTAGGCGTCATGGTCTAGAGCATCCAAGATGAATTGTGGATCGCCGAGTGACCGAGTCTGTGAAGGTTCAGAAGTCACCTGAAGACTTCCCACGAGTGATTGTGCGAGGTCTGTGTGACCTTAGCTCAAGGGGAATACGGTGAGGACTTGGTGTCTTGGATTGTGTGTCCAGGACTAGGTGTCCGGGACTGTGTGTCCTCAGGTTTAAATACCTGCCCTAACCAGATGTACAACTGAGACAGTAGTTGAAACTGGTCTAACAAATCATTGTCTTCACCAAGCTTACTGGTTCTACTTCCTCAACTCTTTCATTTCCTCATATTTGTGTTGTGTGCTTGTTCATATCTGTTTGAAGACCTTGACTGAATACTTTGACTGAAGACTTTCTCAATTTCCTCAGTTCAATTTTTTCAGTCTGTTTGTTTTCATCCTGTGATTACGCTTTCTGTACTCTGTCTTTGTCTTCATTACTTCATGATGACCATGCTTGTATTCTGTTATGTTCACTTCTGAGTACTTATTCCGCTGCAAGTAGTTCTTCGCTAAGGAATTTCCTCAACAGCAAATTCCCCAGTGAAGAATTCATAAAAATCGCCTATTCACCCCCCCCCCTCTAGTCGATATAACGCACTTTCAATAATCCCTCCTCTTTTTATCCCACGCAGCATCATCATCAGTGGCCTCTCTTACTGTCTCTGTAGGTCTGACTGGCTGTGCTTTTTCCACAACCCGGTCCACCACAGCACAGATAAATGCCATGTCTACTTTCTTCCTCCACTCAATGTAGTTGTCACCTCTGAGTGTCGGAACATCTTTTAGGCAACTCATCAAGAGGTACCCTCCTTCTCCTTGCGCTGATGAGCTCGAGCCGGCGCTGGCCATGGTGAAGTAGTGACCGGTGATGGCAGAGAGAGATGGCGGCGGTGGTGTGTTTCCCGTGAGCACCGCGCTAACCCTAGATCGATAGGGAATGTCGGTGGGGATTGTGGCAGCGATTAACCTCATGAGTCGTGCCCCGGCCCCCACCTCTGTTTATATAACGCGGGTCACAAGGGCCCATCAACATAGTGGGTTGAGCACCCCCGATCAGGGCGCAGATCTAAGGGCCTGGTGGGCTCTTGGGCCCACGTAGAGGAGATCAACCTAACATAAGCAACCTGATCATGCTGATAGAAGGAACATTGCTGCTTGTCTACATGGCTTCTCAATACATTTCCAGGTTTTGAAGGCGACATCTTTATCACCATGCTCTGATGCATCTACGACTAGCTAATTCATAAGGTCTGTGAGCACTCCGCCTACTTCTCCGCCTCGTGAGCAACGACGGAAGGACGCCGCCGCTTCGGCTGCTAGCACTACAGCCAGAGGAGGGAGGCAATTCAGATACGGTCCATCTCTCAAGCCTCTGGACAAGTTACCATATGAGAGGACCGAGAAGGAAACCGATGAGATCTCTGCAGCCAAAGTGAGGGACTTTTTTGCAAAGAAACCTCCACATCCGAAGGAGAAGATAGATCCGTGAAAGCACATCGCACTATCGATGCCCTGAAGCGACCACCACCGCCTCCGCTGGATACCAGATACCAACTATGAACGATGTAATAAAAAGAATATACAAATGCGGAGCAGTTGGGAAGTACTTCAAGTGATGCAAGGTTAGCACAACGAAGAAGTGGGAAAAAATTCCCCAGCTCGGCGAACAGGTGAACCAATCGTGCCCCCCGCTCAAGGTGTCTAGCGATATCGTCGCTAGTCTGCCGGGATGGTGCCCGGTACCAATCCTGATGATTACCTGGGCGATGATGTAGAGTTTATAATGCTGGAGGTGGAAGAATTCAAATACCAGTACGGCAAGCCTCTCGTCAAAGATGGAAGTCCTCCACTAACAACGATGATGTGATAATTTCATCAATGTTACATGAAAACCTGCAGCGAGTCTGGCAAGGATGCTTTGACGATGCTAATTAAAGAGGAGCATGACTTGGTTCCAACTGGTCTGTTATCTATTGAATTTGACGAGATATTCCAGTTCTACAATCAAAAGGCCCTCGGCAAATCATTCGTGACTTGCTACTGTCTGTAAGTACTACTTCTGTAATTAAGTCTCTATATATATCTCAGCTCTTTCATTGCATGTGTATATATAATTATCCTCACTATATTATGCAGATTGAAGATCGCCGAATGCAGAAAAGCACAAATCTTAGACATTGGGTTCATTGACCCAAATGTCATACATGAATGGACAGTTCAAAAGAATGCCAGCAAAACCGAGGCCAACTTGCTACAATCGTTGCTCAAAAATCAAAACAAAGATACAATACTCTTTCCTTACAACTTCTCGTGAGTGTTACTGTCTTGTGCATATTCGGTTTCCCTTATTACTCGAGGTTATAGTAATGTAATTGATGAGTTATGCATGCGTGCCCAGCTTCTAGTATATTCTGCTAGACATTATGCTTGACCGGGGAGTACTAACCGTCTTAGGCTCGAGACGAAAAGATCCCCAGACCTATGCGGACATGACTGAAATGCTCAAGAAGTAAGTTCAATCGATCATTATCGCACCATATCGGCAACTTTGATCATTTCCTGATATCAAGTAATTATTTTCTTTGTCTGGCAGGGTTTGGAAAGAGTTCACCGGAATGGTTCCGGGACTGTCGACGGAGCTGTGATTTAGACACCCGAAAGTAAGTACTACTACCTAATTCCGCGCATCTCCCATTGGTTCTAGTTTTATCCATACCATTTATCATGTTTGGTTATCAGTTTGATTGAACTCTATTTCTCGTACAGTGCTTGTGGTAGGAAGCCGGGAATGATTTTGGTGGATACTACATTTGCGAGTTCATCCGCCACTATACCTGTGAGCGGGGCTACTCTCAAAAACTATTTGAAGTGCGTAAGTAAAAATATTCACAATTTTATTTTATATTACCATAATTTGTGTTGAGTTTCATTCATATACATGTATTGACCCTCTTCTTCAATTTAGATTTGGCAGCTACGGGATGAACTCCTACCACAATATCGCATACGAGCAATTCAAGAGGAATTGGCAAGATTCTTTCTTGACCACGTCATCAATAAACCGGAGAATACCATGTGGAAATTTATATAAACATGAGATATTAGGGATTCTAAGAGATCTTATATTGTATATATGTAGCTAGTACCGTCGGATAGATATACGAAAACTTGTTGTTCGACAAATATCTTGGAGAAAGAGAGGTGCACTCCTCTCTGTATATGTTCATGACGATCTTGTGAAAATTAATGGTTTTCCTTCATTTGCTTACTAGCTAGCGTGTCGAGTTCTCTCTGTACGTATAGTATCTAGCGTCAACTAAGCACGGAGATGGGAGAGGTCACTTCTCTCTATTTGCTAGATAACCCTCCCAAACCCCCTAAACCCCTCCCCCTTCAAAAAAAACGCCAGGGCGTGTGGATGCCATTTGGTCCCGGTTGTGATGTTACCAACCGGGACGAAAGGTCCTCCTTCCCGGGCGCCCCGCAGCGTTCACGTGGAGCCCCTTCTGTCCCGGTTCGACTTTTGAGGCTTTAGTCCCGACATTTTAGTTCCGGTTCCAAAACCGGGACAAATGGGTCTTTTTCTACTAGTGTATGTTCTTATAAGCTGGATGGATTAAATGATTTCAAAGAAGATTTTCTCTTCGTCCTCTTCCGTTAGAGCCACCTTGATGGTGGAGATGGAGAAGGGGAGACACGGAGCTCCAGATACTAAGGACCGGGAAGAGGATCATCCACGTTGAGGACCGTACGTGAAGATGCTATGATGCCCATGGAGGCCTCCGTCCTCTTTCAGAGGAACAGATAGCAGCGGTTGATGGCAGGTCCTGGACACCACATCGACGTCTCTTCTCACCAAAGGTGGCCTCGTGGAGCCACTGCATTTGTCTCATCGACCGGACCTCCTTTTCCTCTTCCAGGCTTGAGGCCTATAGGTAGGTAGTGCAGCTTTGGCTTGGAGTCCACCATTCTTCCTTCACTGCCCTTCTTCCGTCCAAAATATATATAGCTTGTTTGGAGTCTCTTTGGCTGAGGATGCCAGAGGCGATTGTTGACATATAGCACATGCGTATTGACAGATCGCTGGCCGGAGTAGGCACGCGGACACGAGGGAGACGAACGAGAGAGAGGTAGACGAAGACACCAGTATTTTGCGAGGCGCAACTGCCGTCCTCTTTTCTGTTTTTTCTTCCTTTATTCTCTCGGCTGCACGCCCAACAAACGTGGCCATTACATGCTAAGTCTCCACACGATCCTATTCACCCGTGCCATCCCACGGAGAATCGCCAGGAGGCTGACCAACTCATCTACGACTAGATCTAATCCTGTGCATGCACACACACGTGACAGGTCCTAGTTATTTGCTACATGCAAACTAATTAAATGGAAAGCCAATACATGCACGTACAAACACATGCAGGTACAAACTAGTCTATACTGAACTAATGCATGGAGCTAAAGTCTAATGCAACATTTGACAGACCTTGTAACAAGATTAGCACCAACAATCACCTCCCTAATCTTGTTACATAATTTATTTCTTTGCGCACCGAGCACCCTCATGCCGGTCCGACGTTTGCGCCACCACGAGCAGAACCTCCGCTTTGAGCTGCTGTCGTTGTAGCTGAATCAAATACGTCTGCTGCTTTCTTCAGATTCAGCACATAGAGTCGATTCTTGGTTTTCCTTGCTCTGGCTAGCAGCTTTCCGGAGCGATCAAATACACTCATGAACCCACGGCGTTGCACTGATTTACACCCTTCCTCATCTAGCTGCCCAAGACTCAGTATATTGCTTGTGAGCTTGGACACAAAATACACATTATGAAGCAGTATTTGCTGCCCGCTTACACTCTGGAGGAACACTGTGCCTTTGCCAAGAATCTTCACCACTGAATCATCACCAAACTTCACACTTCCCTTTATGGACTCATCTAGCACAACGAAACTTTCTCGGCTGCCGGTCATGTGGTTACTCGCACCACTATCCAAATACCATGTGTTGTTCTTATGATTAACATCACTAGAGCTCAGTTTTGGCTTCACTTTCTTTTCATGCAGGAAAATTCTCTCTACTCGATCTGCAACAGGATGCACCTCCCCTTTGCATAACTGAAATATGGATGGTACCAGATCTTCAGCATTACCTTGTTTTCCAGGAGAACGAACCCTCCCTTGGTCCGGCGCTGGACACTCCAAGCCAGTACAAGTCACTGCCGTCCCGGCCGGCGTCGTTGCTGCCACTGCCGTTGAGAGCATTGTTGTGCCAGCTTGCACGGCAATTGTCATTGCCTTCTTCACCACAACTTGCAGCTCGGCATTCTCTTCACGGAGCAGACGTTGTGATTCCTGCATCTCAGCCTTCTCCTTCTTTGCTCGCTGAACATCCTCCTCGTAAGCATGCACGGACTCCAGGAGCAACATATACTCGTCATCAACACTTTCAGCCACTACATCCTTTGCCTCTGCCCTGTACTCGTGCGACGCAGCATACAACTTCGCATTGGCTATGGCCAGCTCGCCGCGTAATTGCTCAGCCTCGGCCCTAGCAGCTTCCAACTCGGCCTCGACAGCGAAGGGGCGAAGCACCTCCTTCACCTCCATATCTTCTGGCTGGACGACGTCCGCGACCTGCTCCTCCGCCCCCGGTGCAAGCTCACATGCCACCGCCATCAGCAACCCCGGCTCGTAGTCGACGTCGGCAGCGGCAAGGAGCGCATTGTCTTTCTTCCACGCCTCACACTCGGACTTGAAGTGTCCTTTCTCCCCGCACTCGAAGCAGGTAATCTTCGACTTGTCAAACTTGCCGCAGGGCTTTTTCTTGTCATCATCTCGGCCGCGGCCACCACCGCGTGCATCACCATCCTTGCCGCCGCTGCTGGACCCTTCTCCCTTTTTCCTTTCTTTCTGGATTAGAGCCTCCAGCTCTGCGCGTGAGACCAGCATCAGCTTCTCGCCGTCGTCGTCGCGGTCTTGGCGCCGCCCGGACTCATTCTCCTCGAACGCCCGCAGACGCCCGATCGCCTCAGCGACCGACATCTTCTTGATGTCGCCCCATTGCTCGATCGTCCCAATTATCGGCAGGAAGCGATCCGGGACCGCCGCGAACAGCCGCTTGACAACGGCGTGCTCCTGCAAGTTCTTGCCAAGCGCTCGAATTTCTCCGACGAGCGCGGTGAGCCGGCGCCCAAATGCACCGACGTCTTCACCACCTTCCATGGTCAGGCGCTCAAAACGCCTTGTGAGGTGGCTGATGCGTGCCTGCACAACGCGCTCATCGCCGATACGCATGGTACGGATGGCATCCCAAGCCTCCTTCGCCGACTCATACTCCACGATGGACATCATCACGTCGTCGGGAACGGACTGCGAGATAGCAGCCATGGCTCCCTGATCCTTGGCCTCATCGACGTCTTCTCCAATGATCGCTGACCACACGCCCATTGGCTTGAGGATGATCTTCATCTTTGCCGCCCACAACTGGTAATTACCTTCCGTCAGCTGCGGGTATTGGATCGGCACTCCGACACTCCTCGTCGGCGCGGCCACGACGAATGTCCCATCGCCGGTGCCGCTGGCACCAAGCCTCTTGCTCGGCGGCGTGTACTTTCCGCCGCCACCAGCATCGCTCTTCGTCGGTGACTGGTCTCCCATCGCTGCACACCGTCGTCGATTCGCCTCCAGCCACAATCAGGCTCTGTATACCAATTGACAGATCGCTGGCCGGAGTAGGCACGCGGACACGAGGGAGACGAACGAGAGAGAGGTAGACGAAGACACCAGTATTTTGCGAGGCGCAACTGTCGTCCTCTTTTCTGTTTTTTCTTCCTTTATTCTCTCGGCTGCACGCCCAACAAACGTGGCCATTACATGCTAAGTCTCCACACGATCCTATTCACCCGTGCCATCCCACGGAGAATCGCCAGGAGGCTGACCAACTCATCTACGACTCGATCTAATCCTGTGCGTGCACACACACGTGACAGGTCCTAGTTATTTGCTACATGCAAACTAATTAAATGGAAAGCCAATACATGCACGTACAAACACATGCAGGTACAAACTAGTCTATACTGAACTAATGCATGGAGCTAAAGTCTAATGCAACATTTGACAGACCTTGTAACAAGATTAGCACCAACACGTGTTTCCCTTTTTGCAGGCTAATCGTGAACAGGAGCTGGATAAAAGATTGATGATCGCATTACTTGTTTCCTTTGTTGTAATGGGATCCACACATTCATGCATATTGTATGCACACGTACATGTAGGCCAGCCAAAGCCTTGGTTTGTTTACGTGAGACCGATGCAAATTGCAAAAGTGCCAATGGTGAACAGGAACTAGATTGATGATCGCATTCCTTTGTTTCATTTGTTTTATGGGATCCACACATTCATGCATATTGTATGCACACGTACATGGGGGCTAGCCCAAGGCTTGGTTCGTTCACATGAGACCGATGCAAATTTGAAAAGTGCAACAAAAATGAATGATCAATGTGATGCATGATAGTCGAAACAAGCATGCACATCACATGACCGGTCCCCAAATATGTACTGCATTCCGTGCATGCATACCATATACCTTACCTATATGCAAACATCTGGCTATGCATGATCTTCCTCCTGCAATATATATGTATGGTTGGATGTTCGTTCTACTGCTACCATATAATGTGTTATTCACCATCCACACCAAAGAAAAACAACCTAGTTAGAGTTGGCCAGCCTTTAAAGATGAAGCTGACAGGAATAAGCTTTGTTGTCATGGCCCATGGCCAATAAGTGTCTTAATTAACTTGCGTGGGAGATTGGAGCAAACCAAACCATGAATCATATCAACAAAGGTGTGGTACGTGCGTTGTACATCTACTGAACTATAGTTATACGTGGGAGTTATGCCAATACGTCGGAATCTAGCGGAGATGTAGTTATATACGTGAGAATCTGGCTGCGCCATGTAGGTGTCATCCCCGGCATCAGCGAGATCGCACCTGAGCTGGAGACACTGTTTGGGCGTAGTTGTAATTCTGGTTCTCTGTTTAGCGTCCTCCATGCAAACTTCAAGGACCGGATTGTAATTTATTTTTATTAATTCCTTTACTGAGCTGTAATATCACCGCTGATAACAAGTGCTAGTATCGGGACCCTTTGAGGCTTCGAGGCCCTTCTTCAATAAAAAAACAGTGTCTCGGGTATTTTTGGTTGAGCTTCCAGACACGATTGTTGCCAGGTCAATACTTGTATGTTTATTTTTTGCATGCCAATCATGCATCATAGCTAGATCAATGATTCATGATCACATTACTTTGTTTCGTTTGTTTGATGTGATCCACAACTTCATGTGTGTTGTATGCTCATGTACGTGCAGGCCAGACAAAGGCTTGGTTCATTTACTTGAGACCGGTGCGAAAGTGCACTGAAAATGAGAGCTGAGATGCATATAACAGGCAAACACAAATTGGCATGCATGGCCCGTCCCCAAATGCATGCATACCATATACTCCCTCCGTTCCCAAATATTTGTCTTTCTAGACATTTCAAATGGACTACACATACGGATGTATGTAGACATATTTTATAGTGTAGATTCACTCATTTTGCTTCGTATGTAGTCACTTGTTGAAATCTGTAAAAAGATAAGTATTTAGGAACGGAGGGAATAATACGTTACCTATGCAACCATCTGACTAGGCAGGTTAGCTAGCTAACCGGTTGCATACATAGGTTATGCTTTTCTTTTCTACTACTGCTATATAATTAAGGTCTTGATTCACCGCCCGAACGAGCGAACCAACGTACTCACTCCGTCCCAGAATTCTTGTCTTACATTTGTTCAAATACGGATGTATCTAGTTACACTTTAGTGTTAGATACATCCATATCTACAAAAATCTAAGACAAGAATTTTGGGACGGAGGGAGTACTTAGCTTGCCCTTGAAGACAATGCTAACAAAACCAGCTTGTGTGACATTTTGGAATCGTCGACCCGTTCTATTATACCTGTACTAAAGTGCAGTTTTACTAGGATGGATGGTCTGCCCTTGGAGTCACAGACGTTGCAGTGGAGGTCAATTAAGTTGAGGTAGGTTATCAGTCGAGCCTCTTAACTGGACTTGATCTATCGTTCCGCCATACTCAATACTACGGTGACCTCCAGGGGTAAAACTTTCGGAGACAAATGAGGAGGATTATTTTGAAAACTAATCAAGGAGATCTTATGTTGAGCATTGTAATGTGGATGTGTCATAATTGTGCAACGTTTTGAACCCATTATCATTCATTAATTAAATATATATTGTGTAATTGTTTGACTCGGTCGTTGGTTATGTCAGTCCGATTTGGCTGGAGGCTTCTAAAAGCGATAGATATAAATATCACAATACTTCTAGTCTAAAAAGGAACGGTGCTGCTTTTCTTTTTTAGACGAAAGGCGACAGCCCGACTTTATAAAGCCAACCGGCAGAGTACATCACATATCAACGGAGAACTGTCCAAAGGCACACAAACAGAGCACATCCCATCACAAGTACTAGCACACATTACAAAAGATCACGGCGCGCAGGCCAACTACCCAAAGAGAAACCAAGGAAACAAGCGCAGGAGCGAAGTATGCAGCAGAAAGAGCACCTCTAAAAGGAAGCAACCTGATCATGCTGATAGAAGGAACAGTGCTGCTTTTCTACATGGCTTCTCAATACATTTCCAGGTTTTGTAGGCGACAAGATCCTTCTTTATCACCATGCTCTGATGCATCTACGACTATCTAATTCATAAGGTCCGTGATGATTAAAATGGAAATTGCAATTTCAATAAGGGCACAACAGCTAATGGAAAGATTTCAGTACCTGATCTATCTTGCTTGGAGCAGAGGACATCCAACTCATCATCGTTATGGACAATGTCCAGGGGTCAACAAACTGAACTTCAGCAAGCATGTTACCTCCAATTGCAAGGCAAGCAGACAATTTTCTTGTGACATATCTGCACATCGCCGCCAAAAAGCGGCGAGTGCGCTTAACCTGAATTAAATGTATTTAGGGTAGTTAGCACAACAGGTTATCACTTAATCACATCTGTTGAATAGGCATTTTGGGGTATCAGCCTAACACTGGGCCAGCTTTTATTAATGCCAATTTTCCAAATGCATATAGGTTGGCATGTATAATAATGAATCCAATAATTATATAGAGTCCAAAGTAGGACATATAAGAACACAAAGGTAATCTAAAATATTGCTCGATTACTTTATTATGTACGTTGACAACTTCGCATAATTATATCGTAGTCCCACTGACCAGTGTTAAGATTTACTAGCTATGAAAATAAATGCTTCAAGCCCTCAAAAAAAAAAATTCTTCATGCGATTATCTGGACATGTAACAAGGAGTAGTATTCTCACTAAGTTAAATGGAACTCCCTAAATGATGCTCATTGCATCAAATTACTAGAGCAACACACATGGAGATGGCGATGGACTTTTATGGAAAGATCGATTTTTTTAAATTGCTAGTATTCTTTAATATTTTGAAGATTTTATTTCTGAATATTTTAAAAAATCACGAATATTTTAAAATGCATGAACATTTTTTAGTTCTTATATACACATATTATAACCATATCCAAAAATCTGACATTAGGATTTTTTTCACGATAATACCAGATGGAAAATTGGAAGAGAAAAAAATGAAGGAACAATATTTAGCAATCAAGTGGGCCGGTCCACAACGCGAGACTAGTGAAATTTGCGACTATATATTGCGCTTAACAAAAGATAGGTGGTGGAGAGTGTCTAAAAAAACCAAGAAACGAGATTTAGCAACAAAGTGGGCCAGTCCACAACACCAGGCCTGTGAAATTTACGACTATATGTTGTGCTCAGCAAAAGATATGCAAGCCCGAGCACCACTCGCTCAGCGCTGTTGTTGTCTGGATACCAGTGCTTAAAGGGCCTTCGACAGTGGTGCAAGAACACTGGTCTGCGCTACTACGAGAATGGTGTGGCTACATCATGCAGCAACGCCGACATCGCTGGGTGTTGTTGCAAGCTTGCCACCTCGGGTGTCACACCCTTGCAAACATGGGAACCAGTGATTCTGTGATTAAGTTGACCGACGTCGGCCGTGCTAGGGGGGGGAGGAATGGTGGTTTCCAATTACATGTTGTGGCCAGTGCTGCTGGAGTCACTGGCGTTGCAGCCGATGATGTAGGAGGTCACTAGTGTTGTGGCAATGTCAGTGCGGCGGGAGCAATAACCCATATTGTGGTCGGTGTTGGTGGAGCTTTGTCGCTGTTGCGAAGACGCCAACTATTCGTCCGTCATGGCACGGTGACTGGGAGAACAAAGAAAATGGTATGTTCTGTGCACTGTGTTGCTGTGATGTGGGAAAACGAAGCAAAGTCTATCTCTTACATGTCTGTTGCACTTGTCCATCTGATGGCTAGGCACATTCAGATCGGGGCGGATCGGACAGCTAAACTGACTTATTACTCGCGCATCCTAACTATGAAACCATTAGTAGTTAATTGGTTTTCTATCTAAGGGTTTTTATAAGAGGAATCCTATATGCCTAAAAAGTTCATCCTCACTATCTCAATTCTATCAACATGCACACATGTCACCTCATCATATATGCCACCTCATCACTCAAAAATTACTTCTTTTAACATGCATGAAAATGCTATTTATATTCCCGCTCAATATGCAAACATCCCCACTCACATCACATGCCACCTCATTAATCACACTAACTATATTTCTCTCAACATACATGTAAAATACTTATATTCTACATGTATTTATAACTATATGATAGTCAAAATAATATATTTATATCTATTTTATTCCATTTAACTTTCATCAAGAAATTGTAACAAATCCCTGCTGCAACGCGCGGAGTATCATCTAGTTTTTTAGGTTGATGATCACATTAGTTTGTTTCGTTTGATGGTATATACACACATTCGTGCTTGTTGTATGTCTGTTGTACATGCGGGCTAGCCACATGCTTATTTCATTTACTGGAGACTAATTCAAAAGTGCGCTGAGGAAGAAAAAATGAGAGACCAGTAAGATGCATGACATGCAAAACAAGCAGCAGACACGCAAAACAAGCAGGAGACATGCATGACCCATCCTCATATGTATTGCATTCGCTCAGTTGCGTTAAGTATGCCAGGTGACCAGCCCTTCCACCTGCAATATATATAAATATGGTTTGTTCTATTATCACACCATTCATATGATAGAAACAATCTAGTTACCCATCTCTTGAAGACGAAATTATCATGAACAAGATGGTGCGGCATGGCCCATGGCCAACAGGTGCTCAAATTAAGTTGAGTGTCGGACATTGGAGCAAACCAAACCACAGTCCCATGTCACAGCGAAGGACTAGCCAGATTGTACCTGTACTGAAATGTAGTCATATATATTTTGATCGGCCATCGCGATATATGGACCTAGCTATGTTTGAGTATCGAATCCGATGTGTACAACTGGATGTGTAGATTGGGTTGAGGACACAGGAAAGAGAAACTAACTGCCTCAAAACCTATCAAGGAATGGAAGGATTATTCAGTTTAGTCTTCTACGTCTGGTTTACACATCTCGGTCAAAAACCAAATGTCCCCCAAAAAGTATGTACCTAGATATGAGAAGATTATTGATATGTATCTTATGTAATGGACTTGCCTTGTGGCCTGGCCTCCATGTTAGGATTGTCTATCGGGCTAACTAACCGTAGGCACCAATGTTCCACACAATGATTCAGCCGGTAATTGTATGGTTGTTGAAATTTGTGAGCTTCATTATCTCTACTCTTATAAAAAACAGAGTTGGTGATGATGGTGTGCCTGCCATCCTGCAGTATAGGCCGTCTGATCTATATCTGACGGATAGGAAGGAAACTATGCCAAATATGCAAAAAAGATACCCGCACTTCTCTCCATATTTGCAGATAAGGCCTTCCCTCGTTCATCCTTATCTCCCACATGATAAACTACTCATATAAATACATCTTGATGTTCCGTGCAATGCACGGGCATCTTGCTAGTTTGGAAAACAACTGAGAAATGTTTGTAAAACAACTGAGTAGATATCCTTTTTATTTTATTTTATTTTGGGCTTTAACCAAGTAGATATTCTGCTGAGCATGTTCATTTATCAAACATCATGCAATGTTTTGAATCCATCGTTGACGTCAAGTATATATCAATTATTGTGCTATGTTTCGAATCCATCCTCGAGTATTTATTAAGTATACTATGCAATAAAGTTTTATAGGTATTTAGAAATGAAAACATATGTATGTATCAGTGGAGTAAAACTTAGCATTTTTTAAACTTCCATAAAAATTCCATTTGTAAAAATATTGTCCTCCTGGACGACACGGATATATAGAGAAATTGACCCTCTATAAACTCTGTGCCTATGATATTCCTTTTATAATTGAACACCCGACAATATAAATTTTTGGGAGACGAGGAAATAGAGAAAATATAGCTGTTATTTATTAAAAGATACATTATGGTGTTACGGATATACTAATTTGTAAAGCACAAGTCGCAAAATCCAGGCAGGCGGTGGTTGTGACCGACAAGCATACTTTTCCCAATGAAGACCCATACCGCACCTGCAACCAGGACGTTGATATGGACTCAGGAAGCTGTATGCCAAACGTGCATCAGATATGAGTCCAAGATTGAGCATCACATTACTTTCTTTGTGTGATGGAACACACATTCATCTGTGGTTCATTTACATGTGGGCTAGATATACTTAGTTTGTTAACGGGTGATTGATGCAAAATGGCACTAAGAAAATAAGAGACCGATGTGATGATTCTTGATAGATTGACATCTGCAGAGGAAGGAGGCGTGCATGACCGGTGGTCAAATGTAAAGCAGTAGGTTATTTCAGGTGAAGTGCATGCATATACATACCTTATCAATGTGAACATCTAGCTAGCCAGGCTAACTATATGTATTGTTTGTTGCTGCACTGCTCCTATAAAGAATTGTTTGTTGCTGCTGCAGTCACATGTACCACCAGCTAGCTAGCCAGGTGGTCATATGTATTGTTTGTTGCTGCACTGCATCACAATAGAGAACTAGCCTAGTTAGCCAGCCAGCCCTTCAAAGCGAATATGTCACAAACAAGTGCGTGTGTCACCAACAAGTGTCCAAATTAACTTGTGTGGGAGATTGGAGCGAACCAAACCTCAATCACCTAAAACCAGCGGAGTGTGGCAGTTGTACATGTACCAAAAAAATAGTTATACTTGGATGGAAAACTTGGCTCGCATAAAAAATGTTGTGGTGAGTGTCTGAACTAAGTGGCTGAAGCATATTCAGTCTCGGTCCAGCATGCGATTTTGAAGAACTCCGCGTGAAACCAAAGGGGTACTTTTCAAAACAAACTGATTAGATCTTCTGTTGAGCAGGGCAATATTTAATATTGTTTGGCAGTCTTTTAAACCCATTGTCATTTGTCAACTATTTATCAAATATATATTGTGCAATCTTTGATTCCAAGTCGATTACGTTGTTCTGATTTGGCTTGTGGCTTTTGAAAGGGATGGACAACACCACTGTTAGTCGCGAAAGGAAAACGTTGCTGCTTTTCTTCATGACTTCTTGAAAAATTCCCAGCTTCTGAAGATGACAAGCTCCTTTTCTGTGTTCAGATGCATCTACGAGTAGTTGATTCATAAGGTCAATGGGGATTATACTGGATCTTCTTTTACAATACTTACGATGGTGCAATCGACGTCTAAGCGGGCAATATAAAGAATTGTCGGCCCGAGCAACAAGAATAAGAGAAAAATGCATCTAAACTATATTACCTTCCCATTTCTCTGAAGGCCTAATAATTGAGAGAGTTTTTGCATGTCCAAAATTGTAGAATTTAGGAAGCAACAATAATAGGCCCCCGCATCGCTCCGCACGAGCGACACGGGCGGCGACCCAAACCACTGCCGACAACTCTTCCTCCATGTCTCCCTCCCACGCCACCTCCGGGGTGGGCCGCCGGGCAAAGCCCGTGTGGCAGCGGCAACGGTCGCGGCGGGGCTTCTTCTCCACGGGGCGGGCGGCTCGTGGCTAGATCCTGCGGCGCCGGCGCGTGGCCGTCGCGAGCTCGGCGTTGGCGGCCCGAAGCCCCTCTCCTCCGGCGGGGCGGTGGATCCGGGGCCCTCGTGCCCGGATCTGGTGGTGTGTGGGCGGGGCCGATCTGCAGCGGTGGCCCTGGCGCCATGGGATGGTGTCCGTGTTGCGGCCGATCTGGTCCGGCGCGGGCGTGGCCCGGTGGTGCTCTGGCTGGGAGGTGCTGGCTGAGAGGTGCAGCCATACGGGAGGTGAAGCATGAGGTGCGGGTGCGTCCGTGCGGGGAGGTGCGGCACGATGTGCCTGGCGGCTTGGTTCTGCCGTCTTCAGGATGTGCAGCGGGGCTGATTACTCGATCACTCCATTGTGATGACAATCACACCCATATTTTTTATTATTCTAAATATAGATAACAGCAATCTCCCAGCATAAGGAGTGTCCCTAACGATAGCTCCTATAATAGTAGACAACACGTTTTAAATTAGACTGGACTGAACGAAGAAAGATTTTTCCACACAAGAGTGGAAGGGATCCTTTAGCGGTCGGTGGCTGCAGCTCAGTCAGTGCGGCTGCCCGGGGTGGAGGCAATGCAGTCTTGTGGTACTGGGCGCGCAGGGCTGTGCGGACCTGCTGCTCGAAAGTCACGAAGGTTGAGGGTGGTCATATTCGGTCGGATTTGACATCAGTGGCTCGATGGAGGGCTTGCTGATGCATGATGTGCGGGGCTCGGGAGGTTGACTCGGCGAAAGCTTGTCTCCGGCGTGTCCGGAGCCGGCAATGGGGATCGCGACGCTTTCAAGCGTCATTTCCTTCTTGTTGGTATCGTCGAGGTACTCTTAGCTGCAATCTTCACAGCTTCGGGGGAAACCTTAGATCCATGGGATCGGACGATGATGGTGCTCTAGCATTGTATCCCTTTTCGGGGGCTTCGTCTTTGGAGCTAGGCATCATCAAGCGGGACCGATGGAAGTTGGTGGAGTTGGCATTGAGGCTTCTGTGGCAACCATGATGGGTGTGCGCGATGTCGGAGATGCGGCAATGGTTGCGATAGTCGGCTCTTCTCCGGCTTGTTTGTGCGATTACCTTGGGGTTTTGTTGCGGTGAAGTTGGAACTGCGGCGGCGGGCCCCTTTGGCGACGATGACAGGCAGCAGGTGGTCTATTAGGTGGTCTTCCGCGGCGCCAACCTTGCATAGTTCTCCTTCGGAGATATCTTTCAGAGTCGGAGTTGTGATGTCATTGGCGCGGGTGGCTTAGTTTGCTGCGGGGCTTCTTGTGTTTCACATAGCCTCTACGGTGTGGGTTCGGTCAACATTTGTCTTCGGAGAAGTCGGAGTGGCTTGCTCGAAGATTCGGGAGGGCGATGATGCGTGTTGGAGAGAAGTGATGACGATGACACCATTGTGTGATGTTGACGAGACCCTCTATGTGAGGTGTGTGTGTGGGGTATTATGAGTGTGCCGCTCAGCGGTTCATGACGGTTTTTGCTCGGTTTTTCGTTTATTAACCGTGCAACTCTCTTCTGCTTTATTAATGAGATGAGAAAAAACATTATTTCAAACAAAAAATATTGAGAGAGAAAAGAAGACTCAGATTATAAGGACAAAGAAGGACAAAGGGAAAGATGTTATGCTACACACCTACTGCTGCTTTCCCAACAATGTGGTAAAGCCACCTAGCAAAGATCCAGATCTGAATGGTAAGAGCATGTCCAGCCGCGCCCCCAACAGGCCCCCCAAGGCCGTTTTTTAGCGCCGCCGTCGAAAAATCGGCCCAGTTGCGCCCCCACGATCCTGTTTTTCGCCGGATTGGGCCGAAATTGACGCCGGCGCACCCAAGCCGAACCCGGTGCGCTGGGGGGCGCCGGGGGGCGCCGGCGCGAACGTTTTGGCGAGAAAGAGTGGTGGGACCGGCGCGTCAGCGAGGCGAAGGCTGGTCATCCTCATCGTCTCAGTTTTCCCGCGGGGAATCAATGCCAAGGTTGCCGCCGGTCAGCCTGCCATTGATTCACGGGCGGCGCAGTTCGGCGACACCGCCCCGCCTTCCGCCACGCGTTCGCACCGGTGAGGAACCATCCATCGGCAGTCCTCCCCCTCGTCGCTGCCGCACTTCCTCCCGCCGTTCGA
>LR738714.1:817598748-817627517 GCA_902687465.1 Secale cereale
AACCATGAGCGCGAGGTACCCCGACGACACGGCGGCGGGCAACAGTTTCGGCCGCCGCTCGCTGCATGAGTGGGAGGCGTACCTCCTCCGCGAGGCCAACTACCCCGTGCCACCCGACGTACGCGCTTCGTCACGGTGGAGGCTCGGCGCCGGCGGGGTCCTTGTCCCCCCTCTGCCCGTCCACGAGACGCCCGCCTATTTCCACGCCGAGGTCGAGCGTGCGCGGGCGTCCCTGACGGTCGCGGAGTGGGCGCTCCCGGAGTACGCCACCGGCAACAACGCGGCATGGGCGGCGTACTTCGAACACCGGCAGGAGGAGCGGCTCGCCTCCACCAACAACGCGCCGACGCCGCGCGGCCGCAACAACAGCGAGGGCCGCCGCCTGTGGTGGGGCGTCCTGGGCCGCACGCTCAGCGGCGTCCTCGCGCACCTCGAGGGCGGCAATGACCCGTCGTTCGAGTACCCGACCGCTCGGAGCGGCGTCGCGTGGCTGCCGAGGAGGATGATGGGTTGGTCATCCTCCTCTTCCTCCTCCTCCTCCCGATCCTTCTCTCACTCCTCCGGCGCGTCGGCGTTGGTCAGCGTCAAGCCAGAGCCGGCCGAGACGCTGCTCGGTAGGCGCACCCGCGGCGCCGGCCTCGTCATCAACGACGGCGGCCGTGGCTCCTCCTACTCGGCCCCTCCTCGCCTCGTCAAGCCGAAGAGGGAGCCAAGGCTGGCGACGGTGAAGCCGGAGCCGGGGCTCGCCGCCGTGAAGCCGGAGCCTGCTCTCGCCAAGGAGGTCGACGAAGAAGAGGCCGCCTTGAAGTGGGCGCGCGAGGACTATGCGCGCATGGAGCTGGACCGCCAGCGCCCCGCCCTAGAGGAGATCGCCGAATGCCGCCGCCGTGAAGCAGCGCGCCGGGGCGAGGGGTCGAGCAGCGCGCCGGGGCGAGGGGTCGAGCAGCGGCGCCGGCCGTGTCAAGGAGGAGAAGCAGGAGGACAACGCCTGCGATGACTACGCCCTGCTCAGCGCCTACTTGGGCCCGTAGTTTAGGGTTTTTTCCGTCCATTTTACTCGTGTAAAAAAACGTCTAAATTTCGCCAAAATATGTCGTGCTTGTTGAAATTTTGCCGGGTTTGCTGAAATTTGGCCGAACTGTGGGGACGTCTGGGGCCCGACCTGGGGCGACGGCTGGGGACGTGCTCGCCCCCACGCCGAAAAAATCGCCGGCTCCCCCCCCCCCCCCCCCCCCAGCGGCGATTTTCGACGCGTCTTGGGGGCGCAACGGCTGGAGATGCTCTAAGTCACTGAAGGCACAACAGCAAAAGGTGAGATTTCAGTACCTTATTTGGTTTGCTTGGAGCAGAGGATGTCCAGGTCATCATCGTAATGGACAATCCCCTCCAGGGTAAACAAACTGAACTCCAAGCATGTTAGCTGCCATTGCAAGGCAAGTAGACAACGACCTTGTGACAGATCTGCACGTCAGGACCACAAATAACAGAGAGTTCGCTTAACCTGAAGCTAAATGCATTTATGGTTATTTGGTGTCACTGGTTATCAATTAATCACATCTGTTGAGTAGGCTTCTGCTGGTGTCAAATTGCCAAATCCATATATGAGTTCAACATGTATAAAACTTAACCTAAAAATTGAAAAGGGTCAAAAGTAGGACATATAAGAACACAAAGGTAAGTAATCCTGCAATAGTGCTCAGTTACTTTATTATCTATGTTAACAGCTTCACATTACTGTATGTTAGTCTCATGGACCGATGTTAAGATTTCCTGGGCATGAAACCAAATGCAACATGTGATTATTTTTGCACATCTAAGAAAGAGTAATCTTCTCTTCGAAGTATACCAAAATTGTACAGATATACATACCAGTCACTAAGTTAGAAGATTAAGAAAAAAGATCAAGACCTATGCTAAAAAAGATGAAAAACAGAGCACCTATTCTAAGCCATGTGGCAGCATGATAATACCTCTCCTGCGGTCAAAGGGAGTTCCTTCTACCTTGTATCAATAGAGAACCTCAAGTAAAATCCTTCTACTTTGAGATGTATATACGTATATTATATCTCCACTTTGACCTTCAGAGGTGTTGTGGGAACAATGATGTTCTTGCACTCCACACTGCCACTGCACGAAGGTGACATTGGATGGGGTTCATGTAGGTGAGGTTCTCGTGGTGATCGCTACTTTTGGTGGGATCTAGACTAGTCCCACAGATCAATACTAGTCTTTTCTGCGCACTTTGTCTTCACTCGGGAACAACTTCCCGGTCAGTCATCTATCCTGAAATTACTCCAAGCTGAGCACGCTTAACTTTGGAGTTCTGACCGAATGGGCTTCCGAAAAAGGAGCAATTCCTTATTTATATGAGTAGTCTATCATCCTATTAAGCCACGCTATCACCCTTTTCCTCTCGCCTCGGGCGGCGATGTTGATGGAATCGCCGGACATAGTCCAGAAGAATGTCACCTGCTGATCGTCCAGAGTCGTGAAGGAGGACGTTGGCGACTACTTCGGGGCGGACCCAACCGATTCCTTCCGCTGGGAAAGAGAGCTCAAGGTGTCAGGGCTCTTGATGTGGTGGTTCGTCGCGGGGAGGGGCACTAGTGCTGACCACAGCGTCGGGAGATACAGTGGATCCGACGTGGCCGTCGGTCCTACGGGGTCGGCCGTGCCCCACGGGCGTGCGGCGGCCTGGCTCCCTTGACGCTGACAGTGTGGTTGTGTTGGCGTTGGGACGTGGAGGTGGTGGCGTGGACGACGGTGGACATTGATCTGAACGGCGACGGTTACACAGTAGGTCACATAAGACTAGAACCATACTTTGTTGGGCTGTCTAGCACCCTTTGATGGTCTGCTTTTTTGAGCTGGGTGTACGGCATTATCTCGGTTTGACCGAGCTGGCCCTGTTAAGGAGAAAGCCGGATCGATTTTTTTTTTTCAGACCAAAAATTGCAGCCTGGACGGGCTATATTTTTAGCCGGCCGGGACCTATCACTCCGGTAGAGCGAGCCACGAGATGGATGATGTGTGCGTAATTTCTCAAAACTAGCCATGCTGGTTTTCATGGAGAACAGTAGTGTAAGGTAATTTCTCAAAACTAGCCATGCTGGTTTTCATGGAGAACAGTAGTGTAAGGTGCTCACGCAGTTTATACTTTTATCATACTCATATGCATCTCAAGCTCCTACCTGCTCATGCTTACATGTGTGTATGTGTGTATCATTGTTTTTTGCTTTCAGGTGTGTATCATTGTTGTTGAAGGAAAGAAAGCTTCTATATATATATAATCTACAACTGGTTTCATTTTCCAGCTGAGTGTGTGTAAATAAGCTGTAGTGAGCTAGCAACCAATCTTTGAGCTCGCTTCGTTGTTCTCCACCATGTTACTATTTGTATTACTATGTTTACAATGTTTACCTTATATATGTGAGAGATTGGAGGATACCAACATGCTAGGAAGCTGGCATCTCCCACTGCACAACAATCAACACACCGTGTCGCCACGCCTCTCTCTGTTGCACTAGGCTAGACTTGACATGAGCCTATAGGAGCAAAGCGCCGGTGTGACTCCAGATACGTGATCTCCAAGAGAAACCACACATGGAAATACAGCGAACATTGGGGCTATTGCTTGCCTAGTGATTCTGTAGATGTATCTGGTGGATCAGGATAGAACAAACGTAGCATCGGGTTGATCGCGGCCCAGGTACCAAGCAAATCAATGTTTTGAGAAGAGTTTCGACACATGTGAGACTGTCGAACCAATTATAGATTGTGATTATTAGATGAGTTCAAAAGTATTTATTTCTGGGGACATCTTAAAGTCACTTGTTGGCTTGTTGCTCAACATATTTCTGTATGGTATAAACCTTGATTGGATGTATATATGTAGTCAGGGTATTTTCCACTAGTTTTATCTCTAATCAGAGAATATGTATGCACAATCATGCCGCTAGGAGTTAGAACACTGGGTTGAAGTAGTGTGCATTCAATTTGCTGATGCGGCAAAATCTGCCACTGCTAGGCCACCAGCATCCGCTTCTCTCTTGGGCTATTGGCCAGTTGTGGCCCTGCCTGATTATTATTTCGGCGGTCTTGCAAAAAAGACTGGGCGTAACTCCAATATTTGGTGAATGGTCAAATGGTAGATCTTGTAGAGGTATGGAACTTCACTGGTTGTCCCGAGCATGGAACTTGCAAGATCTTTTTTTTTTTGGGTGCCTGTCAGAGGGTGGGGACCTCCCACAATTGCATTATGAAGAATATAGTTGATGGACTAACATTTCAATTGCAACAAATCACGGTTCAAATTTGAACTGAAGCCACGGCACTTATTTTGGGATGGAGGGAGTGGTATATGTGCTATCTTGAGTACCATTTACCTAAGTGATTAAAGGAAACCGACATGTTGCCAAGCAAGCTTAAGCTTCTCCGAGTGACACCACCATCTGCGACATCTTAGGAGCAAGCTGTTGACGCGGCTCTTGACGGCGCAGATGCATCACAGGATGGTTGTTTGAGATCAAGGAAAAAATAGCATGCAATGATAAAATAACGCAGCCCTTAAAATCCGCTATAGTTAGCTATATCACTATATAGCAAAGTATTATACACTGATTTAGTTTAGTGATACATTGCTCAAAACACTATAATGTGCCATTACCTATTAGCCGCACTATATGGCGCACTATTCTTTTCTGTGTCCTTTCGGGACACAGTGTGCAGTGCAATTATCTTCTTCTCGGTGCCTTGTGCATATCATATATTGTATGAGGAAGGCGAAGGTGATGCTCGACGGGGTCAACACCCTGGATATAGAGGGGAAATCTTCATTACGCCTTACAACGTTACTATCACTGGCAGAGTTAACCCCCACCAAGAACATGTTGGAGGGCTCCAACATGATCCTTGCTCTGTTAGACTATCGTAGCAAAGTGGCTCACTCAATGCGCGGGCTAGGATTTTACATCTGAAATTTACGTAGATCTCGGCCCTTTATCTTGAGATTATATTATTCCATTTGTCCGAAAAAATTGTGACCAAATTTGGTGACATATATAAATATCCCTTTTCCAAACATAATAGCATCTTACATACCTTCCGTTTCCTTGTTAACATTTGAATATTTATGTTTCAAATGAATCATGTACCTACATGTCTTTCATTTTTTGACTAACTGTAATTCTTTATGATCAAACGCGTTGCAAATTTATGTTCATCTATTTTAATGGTGTTTCTAGCATGATTCTCTATTTTAAGAATAATTTTCTAGAACCACGTAATAAGAAGTTGTTACCGGGTTCATATAGGCATATGTAAATTTCATAAGGACTGTCTAAAATGACACCTTTACTTAGGACTTGTAGATGTGTGCACCAATAATCTGCAAGTTTCGTATATATATGAATATATGTGAAATTATAGCTATTTACATGCAATATTAAAATATTTTTTCTAGTAGCAGTCCTATCAACGACTCTAAAGTTATTGAGTTTGTATGGTTCCATGAGCAAGAGAATGGCAATTCATGTAGTGTTATGGTTGATTGTCCTGGTGAGAGAATTCTCAGCAAACTTGTCCTTGAAGTTATCCTCCCTTTCCTGAGACATAACACTATTGACTGAAAAATTTGAATATACATAATCATGTCTATATCAAAAAATAATACAAACTTGACTTTGCAAATTGAATATAAGAGAGCTGAATTGAAAAAGTTCATTAGATTCCCCATACAATGGTACATAGCATTTCAAACATCTTGTCACATCACATAATGTCGATGAGATTGCAAATTTACATTGACCAAACTTTCTTCAAAAGCATTGTTTTTCCTATCTTGTAAGAAGTGACATCTCTCCTGTGGTAATGATTTGAAACTATATATGCATTGCCAGATTGTAATTAATTAAGAACCTCTAACACTAGCAAGGAGAACCAAAGAAGATTTAAATCCTTTTCTAAGCCCATTTCTTCCGTCGACGGGCGTGTACGTATAGATTTCGTTATAATTTTGCTTTAGGGATAAATATCATTATGTGCTTTTACTCAATGAAGATCAATACAACGAATGATGGGAAGAATCAATGTTTGTGATATAACTTATCCTCCAAACCATGGCATACCTTTTCCAATCAAATCTGGATATACTAAATGATGGTTGGCATAATAGGAAAATAACACATATAAGACATCATGTATGTTTTCTGCAAATAGGATTGCTTCCCCAACCTTTCTCGTGTAGCCATGTATCAGTACAGCCTAGTCAACGTCCTTGCGCATGGAGCCACGGATAGCTACTGTCAAGGAGGATTCCTGGAATGTCACTCCTTCTAGCTTGTTGTTGTCCTTCGAGGCTCCAACTGCCCTCTTTCGTGATTCTCCCTACCGAACTGGCCGCCAAGAACAGTAGTACGATTGTCTGCACTAATGCAAGTTGATGGTGGTCGAGCTAAAAATGCTCCATGCCTTCCCCTATAACCTCGTCACGACGTTGCTGGAGGTAGTCAACAATAACGAGGTATGACAGTTGCCCGCCGCAAGCTCCGAAGATGATCCAGGTCACAGGTGCCCTCACAGTTTTCCTTACCACATGTGTGTTCCTGGCTTCCTCACGTCGTCCCCAGGGGTGTAGTCAATGCTAGTCTATGAGAAGAAATCTAGACACTCGTACATCCATACGATTTCTTAGCTGCTGCACTATTAATACCAACGTGTAGTGGCTCTCCTATAAGTTAAATTGGATATCTTGTCAAGAAAAAGTAAAATTGGACCAGCTAGTTGTTGGATGATCCTAATTTTTCTGTTAATTTGCTTACATTTTGATGAGTGCGTACATCGTTTTTTTTTTTTTTGGAAACGAGGCAAAAGACTTGCCATTTTCATTAATTAAGAAGAGAGAATTGCCCGGTTAATTGACGGAAAACCGAGCTAAAACCGATACACTCCAACCCACATAAAATGGGTACCACCGGCCAACCTGGCCACCGACATGGGATCACAGAGCTACAAAGGGGAAAAGACATCCGCCGAACAGTCGCAAGCATCATCGTCATCACCGGCTACCTCCGAACGGGCGACTCCGACTTCACCGTAGACCTTCATCGTCAAAGTCAACCCGCAAACAGCTGCACAGGAACCATGACGGCACATGCCAACAGAAGGCCACACGCGCAAGCAACCGACAGCTTCGACTCTGACGACGATCATCACAAGGAGATATGCAGGACTTGCGCCGACCGTGCCCTAAAGAGCACCTCGGACACGCCGGGAACATCCGACTACCGAAGCCCGAGCCGCGACCAAAGTTCCTCTCGACGCCATCATCGTTGCCAACCAGAGCTCAGCGCCCCCGAAAAGGCCGCCTCAGCAAACCACGCGGCGAAGATGCCGCAACCCACTCGGCGAAGATGCCGCCATCCACCAGTCTCCCAGTCGTTGCCGGCTCCGAGACGATGCCCCCAAGGAGGAGAAAGACGCGAAGACGCCTCCATCGCCCGATCAAGCGGATCTGAGGTTTCCCTCCGGAGCCAAAGCCGTGGGTAGAAGTAGTAGCACCTCCACGATGACGCTTCCAAGAAAGATCACGGCACCCGCGGGCGCCGCCGTCACCGGCTCCAATGAAGACCGGAGCAAAGATTTCTCCCGGAGATGACCACCTACAGCCACCAACCGCCGCCCATCAAACCACCACCTGCCGAGGCCGACCTCAATCTGCCACGGGATCCCACGATCCACCATGAGCAGACACGCACCGCCCCGCCCCCTGGCCGAAGCCGCCACCACCAAATCCGGGGCCGCCGCCCCGGCAACCGCAGCCATAGCCAGCAGATCTGGCACCCACCTTGCACTGCATTGCCACGAAGCCGCGGATCCTCACTGCAACACCGGAGCCGGGGGAGGGCTGCCACCCCGTCCCGAAACCCCTCTGGACGAGCTACCGGGTTGAACCCGGCCGCAGCCCGCACCACAGCAGCACTGGCAGCCAGGCACAGCCGCCCAACGCCGTGGGTGAGCCGGATCCGGCCACACTCGCCCAGATCTGACGAGCCGCCGTCGATGGCTCGGAGCTGAACGCGAGGACGCACCAGGCACCGAAGAAGAAGGGGGGGCGCCACCCAACCCCGCCTCGCCGGAGAGGAGCGCCGCGGAAGCCCGCCGGCCACGCGCATCCGCGCAGCGCAGCGAAGGGGGCCGGCCTCCCCACCGAGAGCCGCCAGGCGAGAGGAGCACCTCCGCCGCCGCCGTCCGCCACGCGGGCTTAGCCCGGCGGCATCCTCCGGCGACGACGGCGGAGAGGGGAGGGGCGAGGAGGGGGACCGGCGGCGCGGGATTGGGTGCCGCCCGTGTCGCCAGAGCAGCGACGCGGGGGCGTTTTTTCTCTTTGCACATATAACGTGTAAGCCGCGTACATCGTTGTATCTAGCAAGCCAGGCTAGCTTTGGCTGCATCTTGTATTCAGGATCCCATGACGGAAGCAAGGTCTACGCGGTGGAGAATTTATGCGTACATAAGCATTCGAGGCTTGAGCTCCTGCTATAGCGTTTTCTAATGAAGATCCCATGAGGCACAGTCGACATTGTTGCACTGTGCATGTTACCGAGCAATACCTCTGGTCTTTTAGCTTCTTTTTTTTTTCTTCAGTTTTCTTTATTCTTAAAAGTAAACATGTATTTTTAGAATTTTCACGACATAAACAATGTGCATGGACCTATAAACAATTCTAGATTTGTTTTACAATACTCATGTAATTTCAAAAATTCAAAAATTCCAAAATGCTCATGAATTTCAGAAAAATTGAGCCAATTTTAAGGATGTGTACGTGTTTAACAAACTTAATAATATTAACAAAAATCATGGATCCAAAGTAGTTCACGGATTTAATAATATTAGTGAATTTTGAATAGGTTAAAAACTGGACGAAAAGCAAAACCGTAAAAAGGAAAATGGAAATCGGAAAAAAAAGAAATGGAGAAACCTACAGAAAACATAATTTGCATTGTCACTCGACAAATTGTCAAGTACATGTTTAATGATTTAATCCTTGTTGGGTTGAAGGGGTCATGAGTATGAGCCGCTTGCTGCGATGCACGCCGCTGCCTCGCCATTAGGGCGCGTTAGTGCGCTGCTCCAGTAGGACGGGCTCGTTCGGCAGACATCATGCTACGTCACTCATATTTCTCCTTCTTGTCTTCACTTTTATTTATCTTAAAGGCATATACTTCAAGAAAAATTAAATTTAGTGAAGAAATTTTAAAATCAGGAATTTCAAAAAAAAATAACCTATTATATAAAGTTTGTAAGCGCAGTTTTGTTAAAATATTGATAAGTTTAAAAAATAAAATCGTGCCAACAAAAAATTGTTCATGCGTATCAAAAAAATGCATGTAAAAGTTTTAATAAATGTGTATACAATGAACAAAAATTGTGTAACGTAAAAAAAGTTTTGTAACATTTAAAAAATTGCATGTGACATTTATGAAAATATTCCCATGCTCCTATAAATGGCGTGACATTTAAAAAAAGTTATATACAAAGTAAAATAATCACGAAGGTATAATAAAAGGTGGATTAAAAAAATTTCATGACATTTTAAATAAATAGTCAAACCTTTCCAAATAATTTCCTTGGAATTTTTCAAAAATATTTATACAATGCAAAGAAAATGTGTATGTATTTTAGAAAAATGTTTATTTGAATTAAAAATGTGTACCACGTGTGTTTGGACAAAATGTCATTTATCTGAAAAAGTTTTGAGAACAAGTATTTAAATAATGGACTTCATGTATTTAAATAATGTCCAACGTGTATCCTAAAAAATATTTCACGTGTGCTCTAAAAATGTACATTTTGTATTAAGGAAATAGTAGACATGTGTTAAAAAGGAAAACCAATAAAAACCGGCAAAAAAAGAACACAAATAAAAGCATGAAAGAAAAAATTATAACAAACAAAGAAAGGAAAAAACTAAAAAAACGATGAGAAAACAAAGAAAACTAAACCAAAATGAAGGGGGGAACCAAAGAAAACTGGTGAAAAACAAATAAACCCAAATGATAAACAAAATAAGAGAAAAAAAACTGTAGAAAGATGAACCTGAACAAACCTACTCCCTCCGTTCCGATTTACTCGTCGTTGTTTTAGTTCAAATTTGAACTAAAATCTCGACAAGTAAATCAGAACGGAGGGAGTACAACACATAGCGAACAAATCATGCTACTGAGCCGGCTTGCTAGATGTCGCTCGTCGGTACATGCAACATATAGCCCTAGCGGGTTAAGGGTAGCAGAACCATCTTAAGATACAGGCTAATTTCTACATATTGCTAATTTCTATAAGAAATCCATTGTGTCGCCACGAGGCCCACTCGTCGCCAGTCCCTTTCTTACGCATCTCCGTTGCAGTTACAGGAGACACGAGAGGCACTTGTTTCTTCACCCACCCATCCCAACGGTATCCCTCTTCGTCTCCTACCCCTCTCCATCTCCTACCTCTCGGCCATAGACAAAACTCCCCAAACATGGCTGCCAAAGCTCCACGTGCGTCCCACCATTTGCTGCTCCAATAGTCACCCTCCCGTTCCACGCCCATTTAGGTTGTCTTGTGTCCATCGTGTGAATTGCAGAAAATATCGACGTTGAAGGCTAGGTTCACAGAAACCACAAGTCTACGGAATTGTGCCCAAAACCATTAATTTTTTGTCTAAATTTTTGCAAAAAACATTAGTTGGCGGCTTTGGTCGTTTTGATGACGATTATGACACGTGGGTCCCATAAATAATGACGCGGCGTAACTGTTCACACTAGACGTCATTACAAGTATATTTACCCCCAAAACTCCCGCCCTTTTTTAGAAAAGAAAAACAAACGCTGTCAAAAAAAAATTAAAAGGAAAAAACTATGCCCTTCCCCTCCGCCGCCGGCGTCCCATGCACTCCCGACGCCGCCACTGCCTCCCCGGCCGCCTTTGCCGTGCACCACTTCTGCTCATCAGCGTCAAGTTCTTCCGCAAGGGGCACGAGACCCGACCGGGATCACCAGCCCCGGCGAGAACGGAGCTTGTCTCCTCCTCCTCCTGCTTGCTCCCCTGCGTCGGCCATGGCCTCCCGCTCCCCGCTCCTTGGCCAGCATAGATGCGGTGAAGGAGGGCGCCTCGCCGCGGTCAGAGCTCAAGCCGGCACCGCCGCCCTTGCTACTCACCTGCATTGGCGTCGGCGAGGTGACGAGGGGCCGCGTATGGGCACGAGCAGCGGCGGCGCCGGCCACGCACCAGAGCATGCAGCAACTGCACCCGCCACACGGGCGCGAGAAGAAGTGGCGTCGACCGCGCTCACCGTCCATTCCGGGCACACACAACCTTTCCCCCGACTCTCAAGAGTGGCGACCCGAAGAGCCCCCCCCCCCCCTCGTCGGCGGCGCAGGTAGGGCAGTTCCAGGAAGGGCGTGCACGAGGTGGAGGAGTTTGGGAGGAGCAGGTGCGCGGCGGTCAAACGAACGCACATCGGAGAAGCGACGACAGTGCACAGGCACGAGCAGGCGCGACAGTGGGCGTGAGCAGGCGGCGGCGGCGGCGAGTAGTCAGTGGCGGACGCGAGCAGGCTCAGTGACGGATAAAGCGAAGGACCCGATTGCATTTTGTTTTCAGGGCCAAGGACCCGATTGATTTTTTTAGAGGTCCTTTTGCAAAACAAAATTGTCTAACGGTGTCGCCTGCGAACCGTGAGTCCACGTCGGCAAAAGCAGGACCCACACGTCATAATCATCATTAAAACGACCAAAACTGCCAACTAGTGTTTTTTGCAAAAGTTTAGACAAAAAATTAGGGGTTTTGGGCAGAATTCCGTTGACTTGTGGTTCCCGCAAACCTAGCCTTCAATGTCGATGTTTTCCGCTATTCACTCTGTATCCATCTGATGGTTTTCTCATGGCTTCTATAAGATTCTCCAAGGCTTGGCTGAAGACGATGAGCTTGCCATGGCCAGCGAGGAGACATTGATGCTGCAGTTGAAGACGCACATGTAGCCACCCGTCTGGGCGCCGATGCAGCAGCTTGGCATGCACTCGCCTCGCGCTGTTTTCACCATGGCAGGCCGGGAGAAAAATAATTGTTGATTCGCCATCGTCGGCTGCAAGGTCGACGACGGTGTTGCAATCCCGGGTGTCGCTCTCTCACAATGCTGCTGCAAGCTTGCCACCTTGGGTGCTACACCCTGCAAACATGGGAACCAGTGATGCTGCCATGACACCGACCGATGTCCTTCATGTTGCGAGGGGCACCAGTGGTTTCCAATTGGGTGTTGTGGGCACTATTGCGGGAGTCATCTGTGTCGCACCGATGCTGTGGGAGGTCACCAGTGTTGCGACGGAGCAGCCACCGATGTTGCGATCGGTGTTTTGGGAGCGTCGTTGATGGTGCGAAGACGCTGGCTATTCGCCACAACAGGGAGAACAAAGTAAAATGTATGTTGTGTGTGCTGTGTTGCTGCGATAGGAGAAATAAAGCATAGCCTTTCTCTTGCATGCTTGTTGCACTAGACTGAGTATGCGTCCGTGAGGTGCCAGCCCCGTCCTAACCATCAAACCATTAGTTGGTTCTTTTTTTAGGGGTTTTCTAAGATGAATTTTTTAGGTTTATGATCATAGTTTGTTGGGATTCATGATATACATGCATTCGTGCGTGTTGTATGTCTTTGTACACGTCGGCCAGCCACATGCTTTCTTCATTTGCCGTAGACGGATTCAAAAGTGCAATGAGGAAGAAATAAAATGAAAGACCAATGAGATGCATGACATGCAAAACAAGCATGAGACATGCATGACCCATCCTCATATGTACTGCATTCGCTCAGTTGGGTAAAGCATGCCGGCTAGCTAGCTAGGTGACCAGCCCTTCCACCCCCAATATATATATAAGTACGGTTTGTTGTTCTATTAACTCACCATCCACACGAGAGAAACAATCTAGTTAGCCATCCTTTGACGATGAAACCGTCACGAACAAGCTCGTTTGGTATGGCCCGTGGTCAACAGGTGCTCAAGTTATATTGAGCGTAGGAGATTGGAGCAAACCAAATCACAATCACATCTCGCGGTTGAGGGACAAGGCTCTTGTACCTATGCCTCAATGTATTCATACGTAGATCAACAATCATTATCAACCTAGCTATGTTTGATTGCCAAATCATATCAAGATTGGGGACACCGGCAAGAGAAACCAACTGTGTCAAAGTCTATCAAGTAAAGGAAAGATTATTCGGTTTAGTCCTTACAGTGGAAAACTCGAAGTCTAAAAAATATACTTAGATTTGAGAACTGAGATGTAGCTTCTGTGATAGATTTGCCTTGTGAGTTGGGACCTGCCAGCATATTAGCTTGGTGTATCAGGGCTAACCCTAGGCATCAATGTTGTACTCAATGCTTTAGCTGATGGGTTCTATAGTGTTTGCCATTTGGGAACCTTTTTGGGAAACAACTGAAGATTGATTTGAGAACAAACCGACAAGGTCTTCTGCTCAGCTACGTAATGTCCATTTATCAAATATAGTGCAATGTTTGGAATCTATCCTCGAGTATTTATCAAGTACTATCGAGGCACATATGGGTATTACAACCTGATCCTTGTTGTGTCACGACGTCATGACCGAGCTGATATTGTTAGAAGGGAGAGGGAGAATTGGTGGAATGGTTGATTGTATTGCTTGAGCCTCATGGGATGTAATGCTCAGGATGCGACTATGTCTTCTACGTGTCGAGGCATGACTTAAAGACATAGGCGCATTCTGGAGTGATCTCAAGTATGGAATCTTTGCACGTCTCATGTAAAACTACAGGGATGAAACTGGAAAAGATAGTTAGCTTACACTCGCCACGTCACACAATGAATACAATAACAATACATCATCCAAATAACACAGGGTCCGTCTACGGACGAAATACAAACGAGAAAGATACCATAAAGAACACAAGCCCGGATCGCCCCTAGTAGGAACCACTACTGATCGTCGGGAAAAGAAACATAGTAACAACTACGCTCTTCACCGAACTCCCACTGAAGTTCTGATCCAGCTCCTGCACTGTTCTCGGATGTACTTGCAACTGGTGTGTGTTGAATCTGTGAGCCACAGAGGACTCAGCAATCCCGTTCCCGGGTATCAAAACTACCAAAGCCTTAGGTGAGGAAAGGCTATAAAAGTGTCTGCAGCAAGCACTAAGCATCTAGCTTACGAGTTTAGAGCGAGAAGAGAACAAGTGCCAACGATCGTCAAGTTGATCTGATCCTAGCTACTCACGATCAAACATAACCCCACCGTGCTCACTTCCAGAATCCCTTCGGAAAGAGACCGCCACGGTTACTCACGCAGGTAGTGTATTCATGAACATGGTGTCAAGTTATCTACAACCGGATATTAACAAATTCCCATCTGCCACATAACCGCGGGCACGGCTTTCGAAAGATCAAACCCTGCAGGGGTGTCCCAACTTAGCCCATCACAAGCTCACGATCTGCGGAGTCGCAACTCCAAGGTCGGAAGACTCTAGTATTCTCGGAATCCCATGCTCAAGATATTTTGACAAAGGTAAAACTAATCCAGCAAGACCTCCCGGCATGCCGACACCCTGATAGTAGCCGCGCATATCTCGTCTCATGCCACGACCGGATGGGACATCCTACAGGTGTATACCGGCCCTTGATTTTCCTCGAGGTGGCCCTGCAGTCCGCCCAGTTCGGACCAACACTCAAGACGAGCACTGGCCCGGGCGGTTGATTAACAAATCCTCGGGTTAATTACTCCCTCGGCAAGATTTAGTTGTTAGGCAAATGTAAAACCAATGTTGGGCCTTGCTGGAATAGCTTTAGCACTGAGCGAGTTATCAAGGGGGACCCATAAACCCCAACCGTGTTAGGGACGCAAAATCAAGGAACATAACACCGGTTTATCGGTTCCTAGGGTGGCATGAGTGGAACAAAACACCAAGCAAGAGGCCTAGCCTTCCACCCATTACCAATATATAGGCGATTTAGTTTAACAGATTATATATTGTGATATCCCAACAATAACTTCATCACGAAGCAAGAATCTTCAAATCTTCACCTGCAACTATCAACGCTATAAGAGGGGCTGAGCGATGCGTACTTAGCCAAACAACGGTTTGCTAGGAGGGTGGTTAAGGAGTTTCATGGCAACAATAGGAGGGCTGACAAACAGACATAGGCATCAAGGCAATATCTAAAGAGCGAGACATCTAGCATAGGCAAAGATAGTAGTGATATCTGGGAATGGTCATCTTGGCTGGGATTCCGCAAGGAAGAAGAACGAGTCCATGAAGTAGTCGAACAAAACCTCACAACTCCGGAACGAAACCGAAGCTAACGAGAGAAGCATACCGGAAAGAAGCAAACAACACGGTAAACACACAAGCATAAAGATGGCATATGATGCACAACCAAATATGATGCATGTCCGGTTTAATTAAACATGGCATGGCAAAGTGCACAAACAATACTACAAGTTAAGTGGGGCTCAATATGCAACAAGTTGCATATCGACAAAACACCACATTATATTTATTTAGTTGACTCTCGTTTATTTACAAGACAAGATTAATTTTTTTATTAAACATGGCAGGAGGTGAAGCAAAAGTAAACTACACTACCTAGGCAATTTAAATGAGGCCGGAAAGGCAAACAACAATTCCGGTAAAATCCCCATGCGATTATTTAGCAATTCTTAAAGCAAAGAACAATTTTAAGCATTTAAATGTTGTTAACATGATGTGGATGACATATTCAAGTTTTATGCATTTTTTGTTAAAAGTTTACATAAGAGATATGAAGCATTTGTCACCGTGGTGGAAAGAAAGGGGCCACGGCGGCGATAACCGAAAATGATGCCGCAACAACATTTCGGTACCGGTAACTCGTTGAGAGACCGGTGCAAAAGAAAAGGCAGCGTGAGCGTGTCATGCAAGAAGAAAGGTGGGGCGATCCCGTTACTGGGTTCCCACGGGATGGCGACGAGGCAAACGAGGGGCGCTTCGGACTCGATGCAACAAGTGAACATCTCATACATCACACGACATTCGTTCACGGGCGTCGTCTCGGCGGTATACCTTCAGAGCATGCATTTCGGACCGGTTCGAGATCGTAGTGGAAGTAGTGGTACCCGCGGCTCGTCGTCGAAGTAGTCGTTCGCGTTGCCAAAAGGAAGTAGTTGTTCACGTTCGAAGATGTACACGTTTTCGTAGAGGAACTTGACGGATCCGAGCGCTCAGGGAGTCGTGGTACTCGGGGTCTTCGGACTTGCCGGTCTCGATTCTTGGACTTGCCGGTCTCGATTCTTGTGACGGTAGGGGTACACGGGGTAGTCGAACTTGGCGAATCTGCGTTGTCGAACTTGGCGTATCCAGGGGTCGTGGAGGTACACGGTCGTAGGCGAACATGAGATGGTCTTGGATCCGGTGGTTTTGGGGTATCTGGTCGCAAAAGGTAAACAACCGGGGCATGTCTCCTGGCAAAAGGGCCGAAGGCGCATCGGCTTGCGGGGAATGAGAGTAGCAAAAGCGAGGCAGCCCTAGATGGAGCTGCGAGCAGAGGACGAATGGGGTCGGGCGGCGCTGGACTTGGTAGACGTGCGAGCGCGTCCTGGAGATGCAGGGGAGCAGTGGCTTGACGCGGAACTCCAGCGATGGCGGGGCTCCGTGAAGAAGACGGCGATAGCGAGCGATGCAGAGGAGCGGTCGATGCGGACGAAGCAGAGGACGTCGAGGTAGTTGGACGAAGCAGCAGCGACAGCAAGGCACGACGGCGTCCTTCTGGTGCCTGACGGAGGCGATCGACGGCGGGGTCGCAGGAGGGATGGCGGCGGCGGCTGCTCTTGGCGACGGTGAGGGGATCGGGCACGGGGAGCTCCTCTCACTGGCTCGATGCGTGCGTGAGAAGGCGGCGCGGCGCCGGCGCTGAATCGTGGTTGGAGGGCGCCGAGCCACGGTGCCGGCGAGGCGGGAGACGGCGCGGCGGCGGGCTCAAGTGGCCTTGGCGAGGACGTGGTGGCGCGGCAGCTCCGGCCAGTTCGAGGCTGCTCGAGGCGCTCCTCCCCTCGGGTGAGCTCCCGCGGGGCAGCGAGCGGATGCAGGGCGACGGGCTGCGTCGCTGGGGCGCGCGGGTGAGGAGGAGGGATCGGGCGAGAGGGAGATCGGGAGGAGAGGGATGGAGGCGAGCGGGGCTTGTGCAGAGGGGGAGCGAGAGAAAAGGAGAGATGGGGATCGGGATCGGGCACGGGCGAGAGGACGGGGTCGAGGGAGCGATGGGGTGGCGGCGCTGGTAGGACGAGCGAGGGAGAGAGGAAGAGGTCGAGCAGGGGGGCTCAGGTTAGGTTAGAAAGGGTGGCTGGGCCTTGGGCCTAGAGGTGCGGCCGGCCTAGCTAGGCTGCCGGCGGCGGTTGGTCATGGGGCTGCAGAGGCCTCTTTGCCCCTCTCTCTCTCCTCTAAAAAAAACAGAACAAAGAAGAGAAAGAAAAGAAAAAGAGGTTAGGGATGGAGTTAGGGCATGAGGTTAATTTTTCCGGACTCGCAAAAATGCGCATGGTCCACGAAAAATAGGAGAGGCATGAACGCAGTAGTTAAATTCACACTCATTTGAATTTAATTCAAATGGTTTGGATTAGGACATGGCTTAGAAATTGTCCAAAAATGTTGAGACTTTAGGAGGAGCCTCGATAAAAGGGAAAGGAAATGTTGGCAAGGTGAGGCAAGGAATTGAGAAAGAAAAGGCACGGGAAAAATATGCAAGTGTGTTATGGTTACTTCCAACAAATGGAATAATTATTATAATAGCTCCATAAATGTTAGGAGGATATGTTATAAAGAGAAGTCACTCTTCCCTCAATTTAAATGGATCGAAGATCCACACAATTTATTTAGTTGAGTTGCAAAAAAATAATGACATGATGACATGATGCAATGCAAAATAAAATAGAGCAAGCAAAAGAAACACACGGCGAAACCCGGAATAGATGGAAGTCTTCTTGAGCATTGGCCTTGGGGCGTCACAACTCTCCCACACTAACAGAGGATCTCGACCCGAGATCCTGAAGAAGGCACCGGATAAAAGGAAAAAGGAAGAGGTAAAACAAAGTTGCTTCTTCGACAAACGAGTGAAACCACAAACCTGAGAGGTTGACCAAATTGAAAGAAGAATACAATGGAGATGAACGAATATGAAAACACATCGTTGGAAAAGAGGAACAAGAACATTACGAGAACCTTGTAGGTTAAAAGACATGAACAAGAGCTCGCGGATGACGAAATAATTTCAATGCCACTCCGGTTAAAACAAGATGGAGAAGGAATAAGAACGAAAATTTTGGACAGCATTCCAACTGAAAATAGAAGTATTTTAACATGAACTTGCGAAGTTGACATGATGCTCGATGAAATAACAACAGACTGCCTCCGAAACAGATGAAAGAATGACACAAGGGGTAAGAAAGATTTCAAACAGCACTCCGGTTGAAAAGAGATGCAAAACTTGATAAGATGAGAGAACTTGAACGAAGGACACAACGCTCTCGATGAATGGATAAGCAAGGAAAAAAACACATGATCTTGGCAAAAAAAATGAGATGACGAGACGAAGATATCAATATTACAATACCTCCGGAACAAAAGAATAGAAGCTAGATTGTTAGGGAGAAAGAAAGTAGAAGAAAATGATAACTTCTACCACCAATGAATTTTGAAAGCATCCTTACCAAGATGGATTGGACAAAGTTGGTGGAAAAAATCAACAACAAAAAGAATAAGCTTGTTCTGGGCTTATGGAAAACATCTCAAAACTTGACGTGAAATTCTGCCACTAACGGAAACAATTGATTTGATTGAGAGCACCAAATAGATTAAAAATTAATATCACCGAGAGGATAAATGAAGAACTTGGGTCACTTATAAGGACCACAATAGCAACAATCCTTACGGGAAGCTTTTAGTTGAAATACAACCCAAGATAACTCCAACGAATAAATTGAAGGATTGGAAAGATCTCCTGAACAAAGAAAATGAGGGGTTTAAATATCTCATTCATGACAACTTGTGAATCATGAAACATGAAGGGAAATTGTCAAAAATGACATACCACCATCTCAAACGATAAGGTAGAAAGAATTGCACTTCAGAATGCAAGAAGAAGAATACTTGAGCTCATTGATCAAGAATCTTGATGAAGACTTCGAGGATGAACTAAATCATGATGAACCACCAAGAAGAACTCCGGTAACAAAAGGATGAAAAGTGAAGGATGAACAGAATAAGATTGAAGCCTTGCAATGATTTAGATAGAGCTTCGTGACAAGATAATTGAAAGAGTTTGGAATTCTTGAAAGAAAAGATGAACAACCAATAATTTGATATCATGAACGAAATCCAGACGAAGGAATTAAACACTTGGAAGGAACAAGAATAAGACTTATGTTATGAGTATCCTCCACCAATTTAAATTGATGACAACCAATGGATTTGGCATACTACTTATTCTCGTTGCAAAGAATTAAAGAGAGATCTCGCACAAACTTGGGAAAGTATTCAACGAAGCACCGGTAGGATTATGAAAAGAACAAATGAATTAGTACGATAACAAGGAATAGAAATCTTGAACGAACCACCGTAAGAATTGAAACCGGGTGATGAAAAAGAATAATCCACCGTGAAGAATAAGCACTTGAGGAAATTTAGATACAAGAGAACGAAGAGATCGCGGACTGATTAAAGAGTACTTGAACAAAGCACCGGAAGAATATGGAGACGAACGAAGAGGCATCAATAAAGAGTAGTTGGAGGGCGAAGTTGAAAACTGAGAACGAAGAAATCTTCTGAAATGATGGCCTTTGGAGGATCACAATGGAAAGAATTCATGAAATGTTGCGGATGGCTATAAAAATAATTCCTCACAAACGGAACAACTATGAGGATGGCATGAAGCTAGAACGACGAATCTTCAAGAAAACGGACCAAGTTTTAAGAGATACACTTCTCCGGTCTTCACATGTTGAGAAGAACGACGAGAAATACCATGAAGAATTTGAGATACTCCAAAAGAATGAAAAGGGGAAAGGTTGAGCTAAAGATGAAAATAATTGGAAACAATCTTAGAGAAGGCATGTGACTGATGGAAATCATTCTTACGTCACACTTGAAAGAATTTGAGAATAACTCCGGAAAAAATAGAAGAGTCAGGTAAGATCCTGGAAAAAGACATGTGAGTTAGAGCCCACTGAAAAGAAACACCGTTGAAAAAGATTGCTTAAGAGATATTGCACCGGTTGAATTAAATGGCTTGAATGAGATAACAATCTCAAAATAGCTTGAATGGATTAAGAATTGAAACACGAATCTTCTGAGATACCTTGTACCTCCGGATATGAATAGGGGGAGTTCAATAAACTTGAGAGACTTCGGATAAGAAATTTCAACATGGGAAAACATGTGAAACAAGAATGAAGAGATATGATCAACACCAAGCTTGAATTAAATCCACCGGCAAAATTTGCGAACAAAAGAATGATGAACTTGAAGTTCCTGAGCATCTTCCTGAGAATGCACCGGATAAATATTAAAGAAGATTGATGAAGAGGCATCACAAGAATATAAGGACACTTGATTACGGACTCAGGCTTCATAAAGAAAAGGGTGGGAGGGTGGGGAAAACAAAGACAACTTGGGATGAATGAAATAGGCACCGTTGAGAAAAACCAAGACTTGGTCTTGCACAAATTGAAAGGATCGGGTTAACTTGAAGAGAAGCGCACCGGTTGAAAAGAATTTACATGACAATCTCGATGATTAAGAAGGATTAGCACTCCCACCGAAATATGAGAACACCGGTTAGGAAAGGTATGGAATCAACATTTGACATCGAAGCAACTCGGATACCACAACCAAAACAAAACAAATGACAGATATGTTGCAACATAATCTTCACAATATCATTCGAACAGAGAATTGAACGAATGAATCTTAATGGTACATCAACTTGTCGAGAAGCCACTTGGAGAACAAAATGATAGAATAAAAACAACAAGGTACAGATGGAACAAATACATAATAGAAGTTTCGTCTCACATGTTCGTGTTGAATGCTCCATGGCACGTGTTACAAAGGGTCTTGCAATCCCCGGATCAGCATAGCCAAGGATCCTTTAAGATGCAACTCCCAACTGGAACAGCGCCCATGAAACCTCTTCACTCGATGTTGAACCCCAAACCTCATACCATGCACTCGTTGGAAGATTACCTACGAGCTACTTGAAAACCCACCTATTAATTCCCGAAGGTTTCCGGTTATGTAATCTGGTGTTGGGGATACAGGGGAAGCACCGCGCACTCAAATCTAAACATACATCCAGTTGTATCCATCCGTCAACACATAACAAGTCATCCTCGGAAACTGTTTACCTTGGACCTTCGAAATGCATCCGCTATACTAGCTGTGGCAATACTCCCGAACTATCCCGCCAGTACTGGGTGACGTCGGGGTTATCTCACCACTAAGCGCATAGAAGAGTTTTCGATGTCGGTCGTCTTAAGTATTCTAGAACCGCTGCGATACATTTGTGACGACAACACCTCGGAGCTCAACTCCCCGGGACACTGCCACAACCCCTAAATGACAGGAGGCATCGAGAACAAAGTTCTCGTCACAAATATATCGGAACAATCCAAACAATACTCGCGTGATCCTAAAAAAAATTAGTGAATTTTTGAGAGTAGAAGAGATAGAACATCGTCAGGAGTGCTCACCAGAGCGATGAAGGGATGAGGAGTAAAAAGAAATCATACTCTCCGATATATATATATATATATATATATATATATATATATATATATATATATATATATATATATATATATATATATATATATATATATATATATATATATGACTCAAAACATATTTATGTGTGTGCCTAGACTCAACCGTCAACGATTCGATCAATCAGGGGGCTCCTAGGTCGGAGAAGGCTCTGAATACCAACTTGTAATGCCTAGGATGCGACTATGTCTCCTACGTGTCGAGGCACGACTTAAAGACATAAGCGCATTCTGGAGTGATCTCAAGTATGGAATCTTTGCACGTCTCATGTAAAAGTACAGGGACGAAACTGGAAAAGATAGTTGGCTTACACTCGCGACGTCACACAATGAATACAATAACAATACATCATCCAAATAACAAAGGGTCCGTCTATGGACGAAATACAAACGAGAAAGATACCATAAAGAACACAAGCCCGGATCGCCCCTAGTAGGAACCACTACTGATCGTCGGGAAAAGAAACATAGTAACAAACACGCTCTTCACCGAACTCCCACTGAAGTTCTGATCCACCTCCTGCACTGTTCTCGGATGTACCTGCAACTGGTGTGTGTTGAATCTGTGAGCCACAGAGGACTCAGCAATCCCGTTCATGGGTATCAAAACTACCAAAGCCTTAGGTGAGGAAAGGCTATAAAAGTGTCTGCAGCAAGCACTAAGCATCTAGCTTACGAGTTTAGAGCGAGAAGAGAACAAGTGCCAACGATCTCCAAGTTGATCAAGAAGTGATCCTAGCTACTCACGATCAAACATAACCCCATCGTGTTCACTTACCGAAGCCCTTCGGAAAGAGACCGTCACGATTACTCACGCAGGTAGTGTATTCATGAACATGGTGTCAAGTTATCTACAACCGGATATTAACAAATTCCCATCTGCCACATAACCGTGGGCACGGCTTTCGAAAGATCAAACCCTGCAGGGGTGTCCCAACTTAGCCCATCACAAGCTCACGATCTGCAGAGTCGCAACTCCAAGGTGGGAAGACCCGAGTATTCTCGGAATCCCGTGCTCAAGATATTTCGACAAAGGTAAAACTAATCCCGGAAGACCTCCCAGCGTGCCGACACCCTGATAGTAGCCGCGCGTATCTCGTCTCAGGCCACGGCCGGATGGGACATCCTACAGGTGTATACCAGCCCTTGAGTTTCCTCGAGGTAGCCTTGCAGTCCGCCCAGTTCGGACCAACACTCAAGACGAGCACTGGCCCGGGGGGTTGATTAATAAATCCTCGGGTTAATTACTCAATCGGCAAGTTTTAGTTGTTAGGCAAATGTAAAACCAATGTTGGGCCTTGCTGGAAAAGCTTTAGCACTAAGCGAGTTATCAAGGGGGGGGCCATAAACCCCAACCGTGTTAGGGACGCAAAATCAAGGAACATAACATCGGTTTATCGGTTCCTAGGGTGGCATGAGTGGAACAAAACACCAGGCAAGGGGCTTAGCTTTCCACCCATTACCAATATATAGGAGATTTAGTTTAGCAGATTATATATTGTGATATCCCAACAATAACTTCATCACGAAGCAAGAATATTCAAATCTTCACCTGCAACTATCAACGCTATAAGAGGGGCTGAGCGATGCGTACTGAGCCAAACAACGGTTTGCTAGGAGGGTGGTTAATGAGTTTCATGGCAACAATAGGAGGGCTGACAAACAAACATAGGCATCGAGGCAATATCTAAAGAGCGAGACATCTAGCATAGGCAAAGATAGTAGTGATATCTGGGAATGGTCATCTTGCATGGGATTCCGCAAGGAAGAAGAACGAGTCCATGAAGTAGTCGAACAAAACCTCACAACTCCGGAATGAAACCGAAGCTAACGAGAGAAGCATGCCGGAAAGAAGCAAACAACACGGTAAACACACAAGCATAAACATGGCATATGATGCACAACCAAGTACGATGCATGTCCGGTTTAATTAAACATGGCATGTCAAAGTGCACAAACAATACTACAAGTTAAGTGGAGCTCAATATGCAACGAGTTGCATATCGACAAAACACCACATTATATTTATTTAGTTGACTCTCGTTTATTTACAAGACTAGATTAAATGTTTTTATTAAACATGGCAAGAGGTGAAGCAAAAGTAAACTACACTACCTAGGCAATTTAAATGAGGCCGGAAAGGCAAACAACAATTCCGGTAAAATCCACATGCGAATAGTTAGCAATTCTTAAAGCAAAGAACAATTTTAAGCATTTAAATGTTGTTAACATGATGCGGATGACATATTCTATGCAATTTTTGTTAAAAGTTGACATAAGAGATATGAAGCATTTGTTACCGTGGTGGAAAGAAAGGGGCCACGGCGGCAATAACCGAAAATGATGCCGCAACAACATTTCGGTACCGGAAACTCGTTGAGAGACCGGTGCAAAAGAAAGGGCGGCGTGAGAGTGTCATGCAAGAAGAAAGGTGGGGCGATCGCGTTACCGGCTTCCCACGGGTTGGCGACGTGCAAACGAGGGGCGCTTCGGACTCGATGCAACAAGTGAACATCTCATACATCACACGACATTCGTTCACGGGCGTCGTCTCAGCGGTATACCTTCGGAGCGTGCATTTCAAACCGGTTCGAGATCATAGTGGAAGTAGTGGTACTCGTGGCTCGTCGTCGAAGTAGTCGTTCACGTTGCCGAAAGGAAGTAGTCGTTCAAGTTCGAAGATATACACGTTTTCGTAGAGGAACTTGACGGATCCGATGGCTCAGGGCGTCGTGGTACCCGGGGTCTTCGGACTTGCCGGTCTCGATTCGTGGACTTGCCGGTCTCGATTCTTGCAACGGTGATACGTCCAAAACGTATCTATAATTTCTGCTTGCTCCATGCCACTTTTGGGTGATATTGCTATGATATTCATAAACTTCCATACACTTTTGATCATATTTGGACTAACTTACTAATCCAGTGCACCCCAGTGCCAGTTTCTGTTTTCGGCTGTTTTTGTATTTCAGTTTTTCACGTTTCGAGAATTGCCCAGAAAAATCCAGAAAAAATATATAAAAATCAGCGTTCCAGGAGCTACCGTGCGGCCAAAGTACAGCCGGGGGGGGGACCCACAGGGGCTCCAGGCGGCCTGTGGGCGTGGCCCCCCCTGGGCCGCGCCGGGGGGGGCGCCTGGGCACCCCTGACCCCCTCTGGTGACCCCCTTTGGCATATATTTAAGGTCCGTCGAGGAAACCCTGATTCCAGACCCCTTTTCTCCAGACACGATTCCGATCTCTGCCGCCATCGCCATCAAGCTTCGGGGGACCAGAATTCCTGCGCCGGCACCCTGCCGGGACGGGGAAGTGCTCCCGGATTCATCTCCATCGACGTTGCTTCCTCCCTCCATGGTGCGGGAGTAGTTCCTCCTCGGGGCTGAGGTTCTTACCAGTAGCTATGTGGTCAATTCTCTCTCCCATGATGTGATCTTCATTGTGATCATAGGCTATGTTAATCTAGGGTGATCCCATGATATTTCCCCTTCCTCTATGTATTGGATCGATGTACTCACTTGTCTTTATCTAGTATAATCTCCGAGACCAAGGTGACAGCGGTCTATTGGACATGGATTAGAACAATATTTTCATGAGTGATTTCCTCTCTTGTGTGTTGATTGAAGATTGAGAGTCTCTTGGTGCTTGTCTTTGACTATCCTTTAGATATGTTGTGGTGATTGTGGGACTCTCTTTGGATGGCCGCGGTGACATTGGGAAATCCTTAGATTGAGAACTACGAACTTTGAGGTGTGCTTTTGTAGCCCTACACAATTCTCGTCCTCTCTTGACCACGAAGGAATGACCTCCGGGTGCGTCTCCATTGCATGTTTTATGGGAAATATCATGTGATTCGATTATGTTAATGTTGTTGGGAGTTGCCTCTAGTGAAAGTATGATCCCTAGGCCTTGTTTCCACCATTGCAATACCATTTGTGCTCACGTTTACCACTTGTTTGCTTGCTGCACTTTTTATTACAGATTTATATTACTTTGTTTTGCCATCCATATCACTTGCCATTTAACATCTATTCGCCGAACTAGTGCACCTATACATCTAACAAGTGTATTAGGTGTGTTGGGGACACAAGAGACTTCTTGTATCTTAGTTGCAGGGTTGCTTGAGAGAGACCATCTTCAACCTCTACTTCCCTGAGTTCGATAAACCTTAGGTCATCCACTTGAGGGAAATTGCTGCTGTCCTACAAACCTCTGCGCTTGGAGGCCCAACATAGTCTACAAGTGTAGAAGCGTGTGTAGACATCAGCCGGCACCCTGCCGGGACGGGGAAGTGCCCCCGGATTCATCTCCATCGACGTTGCTTCCTCCCTCCATGATGCGGGAGTAGTTCCTCCTCGGGGCTGAGGTTTCTACCAGTAGCTATGTGGTTATCTCTCTCTCCCATGATGTGATCTTCGTTGTGATCATAGGCTATGTTAATCTAGGGTGATCCCATGATGTTTCCCCTTCCTCTATGTATTGGATTGATGTACTCACTTGTCTTTATCTAGTATAATCCCCGAGACCAAGGTGACAGCGGTCTATTGGACATGGATTAGAAAAATATTTTCATGAGTGATTTCCTATCTTGTGTGTTGATTGAAGATTGAGAGTCTCTTGGTGCTTGTCTTTGACTATCCTTTAGATATGTTGTGGTGATTGTGGGACTCTCTTTGGATGGCCGCGGTGACATTGGGAAATCCTTAGATTGAGAACTACGAACTTTGAGGTGTGCTTTTGTAGCCCTACATAATTCTCGTCCTCTCTTGACCACGAAGGAATGACCTCCGAGTGCGTCCCCTTTGCATGTTTTATGGGAAATATCATGTGATTCGATTATGTTAATGTTGTTGGGAGTTGCCACTAGTGAAAGTATGAACCCTAGGCCTCGTTTCCACCATTGCAATACCGTTTGTGCTCACGTTTACTACTTGTTTGCTTGCTGCACTTTTTATTACATATTTATAGTACCTTGTTTTGCCATCCATATCACTTGCCATTTAACATCTCTTCGCCGAACTAGTGCACCTATACATCTAACAAGTGTATTAGGTGTATTGGGGACACAAGAGACTTCTTGTATCTTAGTTGCAGGGTTGCTTGAGAGAGACCATCTTCAACCTCTACTTCCCTGAGTTCGATAAACCTTAGGTCATCCACTTGAGGGAAATTGCTACTGTCCTACAAACCTCTGCGCTTGGAGGCCCAACATAGTCTACAAGAGTAGAAGCGTGTGTAGACATCAAGCTATTTTTGGCGCCGTTGTCGGGGAGGTGAGCGCTTGAAGGTATATCTTTAGATCTTGCAATTAAATCTTTTTGTTTCTTGTTTTTATTTCACTAGTTATGTTTATGGATAACCTTCTTATTGGATCGTTGCTTGCGGGAGGACGCCCCACACCTGTGGTGGTTGCTCCTCCTCCTACTGAAATTGTGCCCTATAAAATACCGGCTGGTATTACCGATCATGTTTTGGCTAATCGTTATGCAGGAGACAGACATCCCGATGAACACTTGCTATATCTGTCACAACTATGGTCATTATTTAAGCTTGCAGGTGTATCGAGGGAGTTTGTCATGAGGAAATTATTTGACTTGTCACTGAAAGGAAAAGCATTGGAATGGTATAGGCTACTAAATGACTCTCACCTGCTGGAGTGGGAAGAGATCCAGTCTCTCTTTTACTCCAAATTTTATCCTCTTCATGAAGTCCATAAGAATAGGAATTATGTTTATAATTTTTATCCTCATGATGGAGAGAGCATAGCTCAAGCTTGGGGGAGACTGAAAACGTTAATGCTAAAATGTCCTAACCATGGGCTCCCCAAAGATATTATTATTACTAACTTCTATGCGAGGCTTTCTCGACAGGATAAAGACTTGCTCGACGCCTCCTCTATGGGTTCTTTCACAAACAAAAAGATTGATGCTAAATGGGAACTCCTTGAAAGAATTCAACGCAACACTGAAGATTGGGAGATCGACAAAGGTAAAGAGTCAGGTATAATTTATGAGTATGATTGCATTAAGTCCTTTGTTGAAACTACAAGTTTTAATAAGTTTAGTGCTAAGTTTGGGCTTGATTCTCAACTCCTTGTTGATTTCCTCAAATCTTTTGCTTCACATCTTAATATGCCTAAGGAGGATTGGATCAAGTATCATAAACCTTTTAAAGAGACTTGCAAAGAAAATGAAATTGTTCATGATGATTGCAACATGCATGATCCAATTCCTAAAAATGAAGTTTTATATAAGCATGTTAATTTTTGTGGAGTGGATAGACCTTGTGAAAGGCCTATGATTGAAGAAGAGAAGTATTGTAAGCAACATAAGCATGAAAGAACAATCACTTGGGTCAAAGATTTAAATGAAATTGCTAGAGAATTGTGTGACCTTTGTCCTTTTACTTGTGAACTTTGCCGTACCGAGGGTCACTTTAATTTTAAATGCATGAACTTTCAAAACATAACTGTTAACCGGTTGTGTGATGACATGATCACCTCTGATCTTTATGATGAGCTTATGTTATTTTTGATGTGTGAAGAGTTATCAGAAAAGACTTCTTGGCTGGATGATAATGCCATAGGAATAAAAAACACTTTGCAAAATTGCCATCTCTATTGTGTTGTTAATTGCCATGAAAATGATTACATAGGTAAGATTATAAAGGAGGGAACTTTACCAAAGTATAAAAATGTCTCTTATATTTCTGCTAATAAAAAGGAGAGTTTCTCCCAAGTTTCCCCTATTGTTTCTAATGATAAACCAGGATATGTGGAGAAGCTTCATCTCCAACCACTCCCTCCTAAGGTTAAGAAGAAGAAAAAGAAGAGGAGGAGGAAGAGGAGCAAGAAAGAAGAAGAAGGGGTATCAACCTGGCCTGAGCATATTCCTCCCATCAACTTTTATCCTAACGGT
>LR738714.1:817631258-817726762 GCA_902687465.1 Secale cereale
AATTCTCTCTCCCATGATGTGATCTTCGTTGTGATCATAGGCTATGTTAATCTAGGGTGATCCCATGATATTTCCCCTTCCTCTATGTATTGGATCGATGTACTCACTTGTCTTTATCTAGTATAATCTCCGAGACCAAGGTGACAGCGGTCTATTGGACATGGATTAGAACAATATTTTCATGAGTGATTTCCTCTCTTGTGTGTTGATTGAAGATTGAGAGTCTCTTGGTGCTTGTCTTTGACTATCCTTTAGATATGTTGTGGTGATTGTGGGACTCTCTTTGGATGGCCGCGGTGACATTGGGAAATCCTTAGATTGAGAACTACGAACTTTGAGGTGTGCTTTTGTAGCCCTACATAATTCTCGTCCTCTCTTGACCACGAAGGAATGACCTCCGAGTGCGTCCCCTTTGCATGTTTTATGGGAAATATCATGTGATTCGATTATGTTAATGTTGTTGGGAGTTGCCACTAGTCAAAGTATGAACCCTAGGCCTCGTTTCCACCATTGCAATACCGTTTGTGCTCACGTTTACTACTTGTTTGCTTGTTGCACTTTTTATTACATATTTATAGTACCTTGTTTTGCCATCCATATCACTTGCCATTTAACATCTATTCGCCGAACTAGTGCACCTATACATCTAACAAGTGTATTAGGTGTGTTGGGGACACAAGAGACTTCTTGTATCTTAGTTGCAGGGTTGCTTGAGGGAGACCATCTTCAACCTCTACTTCCCTGAGTTCGATAAACCTTAGGTCATCCACTTGAGGGAAATTGCTACTGTCCTACAAACCTCTGCGCTTGGAGGCCCAACATAGTCTACAAGAGTAGAAGCATGTGTAGACATCAGACGGTAGGGGTACACGGGATAGTCGAACTTGGCGAATCTGCGTAGTCGAACTTGCCGTATCCAGGGGTCGTGGAGGTGGACGGTCGTAGCCGAACATGAGATGGTCTTGGATCCGGTGGTCTTGGGGTATCTGGCCGCAAAAGGTAAAGAACCGGGGCATGTCTCCTGGCAAAAGGGCCGAAGGCGCAGCGGGTTGCGGGGAATGAGAGCAGCAAAAGCGAGGCGGCCCTGGATGGAGCTACAAGCAAAGGACGAATGGGGTCGGGCGGCGCTGGACTTGGTAGACCTGCGGGCGCGTCCTGGAGATGCAGGGGAGCGGTGGCTTGGCGCGGAACTCCATCGATGGTGGGGCTCCGTGAAGAAGACGGCGACAGCGAGCGATGCATAGGAGCGGTCGATGCGGACGAAGCAGAGGACGACGAGGTAGTTGGACGAAGCAGCAGCGACAGCAAGGCATGACGGTGTCCTTCTGGTGCATGACGAAGGCGATCGACGGCGGGGTCGCAGGACGGATGGCGGCGGCGGCTGCTCTTGGCGACGGTGAGGGGATCGGGCATAGGGAGCTCCTCTCCCTGTCTCGATGCATGCGTGAGAAGGCGGCGCGGCACCGGCGCTAAACTGCGGCTGGAGGGCGCCGAGCCATGGCGCCGGCGAGGCGGAAGACGGCACGGCGGCGGGCTCAAGTGGCTTTGGCGAGGACGTGGTGGCGCGTCAGCTCCAGACAGTTCGAGGCTGCTCGAGGGGCTCCTCCCCTCGGGTGAGCTCCCGTGGGGCGGCGAGCGGACGCAGGGCGACGGGCTGATACGTCCAAAACGTATCTATAATTTCTGCTTGCTCCATGCCTCTTTTGTGTGATATTGCTATGATATTTATGCACTTCCATACACTTTTGATCATATTTGGACTAACCTATTAACTCAGTGCACCACAGTGCCAGTTCCTGTTTTCTGCTGTTTTTCTATTTTAGGTTTCCCCCATATTAAAAGTGCCCTAAAAATTCCGGGAAAAATACAGGAAAAATCAGCGTATCGGGAGCTTCCAGAAAAACCAAGGCAGGGCCAGAGGGGAGCCTGGGGTGGCCCAGGCGGCCACCCGGCGCGGCCCCACCCCTGGCCGCGCCAGGGGGGCGCCTGGCGCCCCACCTCCGCCTCTGGTGACCCCCTTTTGCATATATATTGCTCGCGTCCCGAAACCCTCGAGGACGGAACCCTTTTTCGCGATCTCATCTCTGTTCCGCAGCCGCCGCGCTTCCAAGATCGGGAGCACCAGGAGAACTCTTCCCGGCACCCTGCCGGAGGGGAGAACCACCACCGGGAGCTTCTCCACCACCATGGACGCCTCCCGGATGAGTTGTGAGTAGTCTCCCTTGGACCATGGGTCCATGACCAGTAGCTATGTGATGTTCTCCTCCCCTCTTTGTTCTTCATCGATTAGACCTCGTGAGCTGCCCTACATGATCGAGGCACATATGTAATCTTTATGCTGTTGCTCTGCTCAGTTTGCTGGGATCCGATGGATTATGAGATTATGTTCAGATTGTGTGTGAGTAATATATTTGATTCACCTCTTTTATATTTATGTTCTTGAGTAATTCTTGCATGTTCTCCGTTGCTGTTTATTGCTTTGGCCGAGTAGTAGGTAGTAACTCCAAGAGGGAACGTTATGCTTGATTGTGGGTTCATGCCCCTCGATGACTAGTTTGAGTGACAGAAACATGAGTCTAGGGGATGTGCTGTTGCCACAAGGGGGAAAACAACGGTGCTTGTACTTGCGGGCGCAAGGATTGTTTACTTTACGCAAAGTTCTTTTAATGCAGTTGTCTGTTGCTTTGAGTTTACACTATGGGTGGGACTCGCAACTTAATACCAGCGAGATGTTCTAGATAGATATCTCAAGGTGGATGATTAGTAGTAGATGCAGATGGATTTCGGTCTACTTGCCTTGGCGTACCGCCCATGCTTTTGAGCCTCTACCTTTCTTTACAGCATAGTTAGCATTGGTTTGCGCACATAATCCTGTCAATTGCCCAGCTGTAATTTGTTTGCCTCGCTTAGCTGTTTTATCGTCTTTTGGGAGAGAGACATCACTAGTGAACATCATGGGACCCCGGTCCATATTACCATCACTGATCACACCCGCTATTTACTTCCTGTTCTTTCCTAGTTGCAGTCATACCTATCACTATTATCTCTTGCGTTTGATCCTTTGTAAACGACAAGGCCGGAGGGATTGACAACCTCTCTGTACTCGTTGGGAGCAAAGTTATTTGTATCTGTGTGCAGGTCCTATCAAGCAAAAGTTTCTGTCGCCATTGACACCTTCTTGTCGACCCTCGGAGTCTCACGGGATTCGATCCTTGGTATCTTTGCCAAGGGAAATTTGCCGCTATGCTACATCTCAAACCTTCCACTTGGGGTAACCAACGAGGGGCGAGAAGCCATCAAGCAAGTTTCTGGCGCCGATGCCGGGGACTCCACTCTTCAAGTTAGGGGAGTTGCACGCTATCTTTTATCTTTGCTTTTTAGTCTTGTTAGTTTACCTTTCAGTTTTTGCTTTAGTGTCCCTTACCAGAAATCACAAAAAAAAAATATTATTTGCTTTTCTGTTAGTAGTCCTTTCTGTTTAGTCAAGCATGTTAGGATTTGGTGCTTTGAGGGAATCAGAAGTTCTAGATTTCCATCAAAGGGATGGAGAAAATATGAAGAGGTCATGGGACAGAATTTCTGATGCACATAGGAGAATTATGCCTTGGATACCTATAAAAATTGTGCTTAGAAATTTTTACCATGGTCTTTTTAAATGGTGTAAACACTCTCTTGATATTATAGCTGAAGGAGATTTCCTAGAGTGTGATGAAGCTAGAGCTCTTGAAATTATACATGGTCTATCTAGTTACTTTGTTTATGATCATAGTTTTGATACTGTCATAGATAGACTTGCTACTATTGAGAAGAGAATGGATGCTCTAGACTTGATGAAGGTAGAGAAACCCAAACCCAATAAGAGAGATATTTTGGAAATAGACAATGATTGGGAGCCTTTTGTTAGGATTAGCATCTCTAATCAAGACTTCCTTGCTTATTGTGATATTGGATCTATGGTTTCTACTATGCCAAAAATTGTTCATGATTCTTTAAAATTTAACATGAATAGATTATCATCCTATCATGAACATGCTAATGGAGATATTTCTGAGATCCAGGGAAGAATAAAAGACGTGCCAGTTACATTCCTTAAAGGGATTGCAATGGTTGATTTCTTCATCATGAAGCCAAACCAAGGAAATATAGTGCTTGGAAGGGACTTCCTCCGAGCCGTAAAAGGCTTCATCGATATAGGTAAGGGACAAATCCGCCTACACGGCAAGGCAAAAGGTACGTATCCATTTCCTAGAAGGAACAAGGATGAACTTGTTGAGGAACCATTTGAAGCAATTTATAACTCCGATTATTATGATGATTTTTTATTCCTCTTTGCATTATGCCTAGCTTAAAGGCATAAAAGAAAGCGCTTTTGGGAGGCAGCCCACAACGAATAAAATTTTATTTTGCTTTTGTTGTGTCTTGATGTTTGTTACTACAGTAGCATCATCATTGTATCTTTTCTTTTCAGCTTTGTGCCAAGTTTAGCCTCCAATTGCAAGAAAGTTCAAAAGTTGTGACGTGCAGTCCAGAAAACAGATTCTGTCCTTGGACAGACAAATTCGTATAGAATCACCAGATCTGAATTTTTGATCTGAATTTTTTTTACGGCGTGCTCTATACAATTGGCTTTCGGGCGTCTGTTCTGAGTTTTTTGATTTGAGTTGTAGAAGTGCCCCGAAAAAATTATTTACTACCTGCTGGTCTGTTTTTCACAGATTCTGTCCTGTTTTGCCTTTTCTTCGTTTTGCAAACCTTGAGCTTGCTTTTTCTTTGCAAAAACCTTTTGGCAATCTTGAGAAACAGTAGCTCTTCAAGATTATCTTTATTTCCAGCAAGTTAAAAATTATTTTATTATGGGTACTAACCTCGCTAATCAGATTATGATGAGTTATGTATGAAGGGAGTTTTCAAGTGTGCGAGGGAAGATGATAAAAAGATTCAGGAGGGTCAAACGCTCAAGCTTGGGGATGCCCCCGTGCACCCCCAAGAAATATTCAAGAAGACTCAAGCGTCTAAGCTTGGGGATGCCCCCGTGCATCCCCTTCTCCATCAACAATTATCAGTTCGTCTTTCGTTTCACTATATTTTAATCACTTCATGCGTTATGTGCTATGCTTGGAGCGTCTTGCTTTTAGTTTCCTTTTTAGTTTTCTTTAGCTTTGCTTGCTGTTCATAACGAGTTAGAACCCAGCTGTCTTTGTGTGGGAGAGAAACACGCTCCACTTCAACCTAGAACACAACATAGGATTTTCATGCTTATCTTTCCTGTGTATGTTCTTTGTCTTTCAATAGCTACTGTCATGTTTAGCTCTTAGTTTTCATGATTTTCTTTTTAACGAGCTTTTGTTTAGTTGGTTGCTGAACTCTCATGAGTTTTCATGTTTATCTTGTTAAGAGAGTTTGTCTGTTGCACTGAGTTGTGTGTCTTAACTTAAAGTAGGTAACTGAGGTTGCTATTTAATTTTAGTAGTAACTTGCAATAGTTTTGAGGTGTTGCCATGAGTAATGTCTGAACTTTTGGTGTCAAGAGCTTTAGCCTATTAGTGATAGATGTCGTATTTTGGGCAATCCGTGTTTATTTTCGAAAACCTACAAAACAGTTGAGAACTGTAGCTACTAAATGGATCACTAATCTTTGGAGGGATCGAATATTAGAGTACACTCACGTACCATGGGTCGAGGATGCGCAAGGGTAACCAAACCCACATACACACCTCCTCGGGGTACTTGTCTCTTTGAGAACCTCCTAATTAGATTGAGAGTTACCGATAATAAGTGCATGAGTTCTTCGGACTAATGTGAGTATTCGAAGGTTGACACTTCCACCTAACCATATTTTTCTAGCCTCTTCGGTACCGTGCATTGCCCTTTCTCACCTCGAGAGTTGGCGCATACTTTGCCGGTGCATCCAAATCCTTGGCACGATACGCTCTGTCATCATAATCCTCATTATATCCTTCCTCAAAACAGCCACCATACCTACCTATTAAGGCATTTCCATAGCCTTTCCGAGACACATTGCCATGCAACATCCATTTTCTCATGACTTGATCTTCATGTCATACATGCTTTTTGCTTGATCGATGAGCCGCATGCTAGTTGGGCCTTGCCCTAATCATTGCTACATGACGTGCTAGTATCATTGCATATCCTGCTACACTGGCAGAGGCATACATTTGCATACATCATGATAGTTTCATTTTCTTTATGTTGAGTACTCTTGTAAAGTGTGGAAGATCTTCTATACCTCTTGTAATACATAGAGTGTTGCCCCTAAACTGAGGAAAAGATCCCAAAGCGGAAAAAAATCAAAAGATCCCAAAGAGGACAAATGAGAGATAAATAGAAAGAGCCATTGAGGCCACAAAAAAATAAAAAATAAAGAGAAAAAAAGAGAAAAAGAAATAAAAAGAGAGAAGGGGGCACACTACTATTTCCTTTTGAGAGATCCACACTCGTACTCCATCTTATACCTTGTGCTCCATAGAGATTATCATTTATGCATATAGCTATGTGGGGACCTTTACACTATAGAACTTGGCTTGTATATTCCAATGATGAGCCTCCTCAAAAGAGCTCTAGGTCTTCTTGAGCAAGCAAGTTGGATGCACCCCCACTAGTTCCATTGGAGAGCTTACCTTAGCTCATATGTGCATCTGTTGCATGGCAATCCCTAATCCTCACATCATATCTATCATTTGGCTTTCTCTCGCCGATGATTGTCCTCATTGATGTGAGCCTTTCACACCTTTTTTGTCTTCCCCCTCTATCATTTTTCTCTTTTTGCCATCCTAAGTGTCGACTTTCTTGCTTACGCTCATCCATTGCATGAGTGCTCAAAATATCGAAAGGGAGCGGATCATTTTGACTTGTACCTGGCTGACGGTCTGGGGATGAGTCAAGATAAGATTCCAAAGAAGACCAAGTGTGAAACTTTAGTAGATTAAGTTCTCAACAATACAAAAACTATGTTTTACTCTCTCATATATCCCTATCCCCTTTCTTGCACGCAAACACCATTTGGAGACATTCGAGTCACGGACACCGAGAGCTCTTGCACCTTTATGTTCTTATCTTACTTGTTACAATGCTAATATAGACTCTTGCTTGTTATGACTTGAATTGAATTACATGCCTTGATTGCTTTACTTAAAAGTTCTTATATGGTTGATAGCATGTCACCACAGAAATTATGCTTGTTATCATTTACCTACTCGAGGACGAGCAGGAATTAAGTTTGGGGATGTTGATACGTCCAAAACGTATCTATAATTTCTACTTGCTCCATGCCTCTTTTGTGTGATATTGCTATGATATTTATGCACTTCCATACACTTTTGATCATATTTGGACTAACCTATTTGTTGGAAATATGCCCTAGAGGCAATAATAAAAGAGTTATTATTATATTTCCTTGTTCATGATAATCGTTTATTATCCATGCTATAATTGTATTGATTGGAAACTCAAATACATGTGTGGATGAATAGACAGACTTTGTGTCCCTAGTGAGCCTCTACAGGACTAGCTCGTTGATCAAAGATGACCGCGGTTTCCAGGTCATAGACATGAGTTGTCATTTGATAACGGGATCACATCATTAGGAGAATGATGTGATGGACGAGACCCAAATGTTAAACATAGCTTTTGATCCTGTCAGTTATCGCTATAGTTTTCTGCATGTCAAGTATAAGTTCCTATGACCATGAGATCATGTAACTCACTGACACCGTAGGAGTGCTTTGTGTGTACCAAACGTCACAACGTAACTGGGTGACTATAAAGGTACTCTACAGGTATCTCCGAGGGTGTCTGTTGAGTTGACATGGATCGAGACTGGGATTTGTCACTCCGTGTGACGGAGAGGTATCTCCGGGCCCACTCGGTAATACGTCATCTTAATGAGCTCAAAGTGACTAAGTAGTTGGTCACGGGATTATGTATTACGGTAACGAGTAAAGAGACTTGCCGGTAACGAGATTGAACTAGGTATAGAGATACCGACGATCGAATCTCGGGCAAGTAACATACCGACGAGACAAAGGGAACTGTATACGGGATTGCCTGAATCCTTGACATCGTGGTTCATCCGATGAGATCATCGAGAAACATGTGGGAACCAATATGGGTATCCAGATCCCGCTATTGGTTATTGACCTGGGAGTGTCTCGGTCATGTCTACATGGTTTCCGAACCCGCAGGGTCTACACGCTTAACGTTCGGTGACGCTAGGGTTGTTAGTGAGAAAAGTGTATGGTTACCGAAGGTTGTTCGGAGTCCCGGATGAGATCCCGGACATGACGAGGGTCTCCGGAATGGTCCGGAGACGAAGATTGATATATAGGATGAAAGGTTTCGGAGTCCGGAAGTGTTCCGGGGAGCATCGGGAAATCGGCGGACGACCGAAAGGGGTTTCGGGGGTTCCGGAAGTAGTTCTGGGCCTAATGGGCCACAAGGGGGGACACCACAGCCCTCAGGGGGCTGTGCGCCCCCCCTGGGCCCTCTCCTTGTGCGCCAAGGGAGGTGGACCCCTCTAGGGTGGCCGCACCCCCTTAGCCTTGGGGGGCAAGGCACCTAGGGGGGGAAACCCTAGGGCCTGCCTTGGCCGCCGCCCCCCCCCCATGCCCTGGCCGCCGGCCCCCTAGGGGAAACCCTAGGGCGCCCCCCCTCTCCTCCTTCCCCCTATATATAGAGAGGTAGAGGGAGGGCAGCCAACACAAGTTCGTGCCTCGGTGCTGCCCTCCCTCTCCCATAACATCTTCTTCTCCCGCGGTGCTTAGGCGAAGCCCTGCTGGAATTCTTCTACACCATCACCACCACGCCGTCGTGCTGCCGGTTCTCCATCAACCTCTCCTCCACCCCTTGCTGGATCAAGAAGGAGGAGACGTCCCCGAGCCGTACGTGTGAAGAACGCGGAGGCACCGTTGCTTCGGTGCTTGGATCTTCAGCGATCTGAATCACGGCGAGTACGACTCCATCAACCGCGTTCTTAACGCTTCCGCTTAGCGATCTACAAGGGTATGTGGATCCTACTCTCCCCTCGTAGTTGCATCTACTAGATTGATCTTGGTGAACGTAGAGAAAAATTTTTGTTTTCCATGCAACGTTCCCCAACAGTGGTATCAGAGCTAGGATCTTGCGTAGATGCTTTCTCGAGTAGAACACAAAAGGGTTTGTGGCGTTGATGTTTAAATTGCTGCCCTCCTTAGTCTTTCTTGATTCAGCGGTATTATGGGATGAAGCGGCCCGGACCAACCTTACATGTCCACGTACATGAGACCGGTTCCATCGACAGACATGTGACTTTTGTTGCATAAGATGGCTGGCGGGTGTCTGTCTCTGCTATCTTAGTTGAATCGGAATAGAACAAGGCGGTCCTTGTAGAAGGTTAAATAGCAACTTGAATATCACCGTTGTGGTTTTGCGTAGGTAAGAAGCGTTCTTGCTAGATACCCATAGCAGCCACGTAAAACATGCAACAACAAATTAGAGGACGTCTAACTTGTTTTTGCAGGGTATGTATGTGATATGATATGGCCAATGACATGATGAGTTATATTTGATGTATGAGATGATCATGTTGTAATAGTTAATATCGACTTGCATGTCGATGCATACGGCAACCGGCAGGAGCCATAGGGTTGTCTTTAATTTTTGTATGACCTGCGTGTCAATCATTAAGCGCTTTGTAATGCTTTACTTTATCGCTAAACGGTAGCAATAGTAGTAAGAGCATGGTGGGCGCCGACAACCCCGATGGCAACACGATGATGGAGATCATGATGATGGGGATCATGGTGTGGCGCCGGTGACGATGGAGATCATGCCGGTGCTTTGGAGATGGAGATCAAAAGCACGAGTTGATGGCCATATCATGTCACTTATGATTTGCATGTGATGTTAATCCTTTTATGCATCTTATTTTGCTTAGGACGACGGTAGTATTATAAGATGATCCTTCACTAAAATTTCAAGATAAAAATGTGTTCCCCCCGAGTGTGCGCCGTTGCGAAGGTTCGTCGTTTCGAAGCACCACGTGATGATCGGGTGTGATAGACTCTACGTTCGCATACAACGGGTGCAAGCCAGTTTTGCACATGCAGAACACTCGGGTTAGACTTGACGAGCCTAGCATGTACAGACATGGCCTCGGAACACGGAGGACCGAAAGGTCGAGCATGAGTCATATAGTAGATATGATCAACATGTTGATGTTCACCATTGACACCACCTCATCTCACGTGATGATCGGACTTGGGTTGGTGAATTTGGATCACGTCACGCTCGAATGACCGGAGGGATGTCAATTTGAGTGGGAGTTATAAATAATTTGATTAGGTAATAACTCACTTATCATGAACAATAGTCTAAAATGTCTTTGCAAATTTTTGGTTGTAGATGGCTCGCGCAGTAGCTCCCCTGAATTTTAATGCGTTCCTAGAGAAAGCTAAACTGAAAGATGACGGGAGCAACTTTGTGGACTGGCTCCGCAATCTGAGGATCATCCTCACAGCTGCCCAAAAGGTTTATGTCCTAAATGCACCGCTAGGTGACCCCCCCGCTCCTACAGCCCCTGCAGACGTTTTGAACGTCTGGCAGACACGTTCGGATGACTATTCGATAGTGTAGTGTGCCATGTTGTACGGCTTGGAAGGAGGACTTCAAAGGCGTTTTGAACGTCATGGTGCATATGAGATGTACACGGAGTTGAAGTTCATCTTTGAAAAGAATGCTAAGATCGAGAGGTATGAGACCACCGATAAATTCTTTGCTTGCAAGATGGAGGAGAATTCGTCTGTCAGTGAGCACTTACTGAAGATGTCTGGGTACTATACCCGCATAGCTGATCTGGGACTTGTGTTCCCGGATGAGGCTATCATTGACAGAATTCTCCAGTCACTCCCTCCAAGCTACAAGAGCTTCGTGCAGCAGTATAACATGCAAGGGATGAACAAGACCATCGCCGAGCTGTTTTCGATGCTGAAAGTCGCTGAGGCAGACATCCAGAAGGAGTATCAAGTGTTGATGGTCAATAAAACCACCAGTTTCAAGAAGAACGGCAAGGGCAAGAAGGGTAACTCTAAGAAGGGTGGCAAAGCAGTTGCTAATCCAGTGAAGAAACCCAAGGCTGGGCCCAAGCCAGAGACTGAGTGTTTCTATTGCAAGGGGAACGGCCACTGGAAGCAGAACTGCCCCAAGTATCTGGCGGACAAGAAGGGGGCCAACAACAACAAATGTATATGTGATATACATGTTATTGATGTGTACCTTACCAACTCTCGTTGTAGTGCCTGGGTATTTGATACCGGTTCGGTTGCTCACATTTGCAACTCTAAACAGGAACTGCGGAATAAACGGAGGCTGGCGAAGGACGAAGTGACGATGCGCGTGGGAAATGGTTCCAAGGTTGATGTGATCGCCGTCGGCACGCTCGCTCTTCGATTACCATCGGGATTAGTTATGAACCTGAATAATTGTTATTTAGTGCCTGCGTTAAGCATGAACATTATATCTGGATCTTGTTTATTGCGAGACGGTTACTCATTTAAGTCGGAGAATAATGGTTGTTCTATTTATATGAGTAATATCTTTTATGGTCATGCACCCGAAGTTAGGGGTTTATTCTTATTGAATCTCGATAGTGATGATACACATGTTCATAACATTGATGCCAAAAGATGTAGAGTTGATAATGATAATACCACTTTCTTGTGGCACTGCCGTCTGGGTCATATCGGCGTGAAACGCATGAGGAAGCTCCATGTTGATGGACTTTTGGAGTCTCTTGATTTTGAATCACTTGACACGTGCGAGCCGTGCCTCATGGGCAAGATGACAAGGACCCCGTTTTCAGGGACAATGGAACGGGCAAGTGACTTATTGGAAATCATACATACTGATGTGTGCGGTCCGATGAGTGTAACGGCGCGCGGTGGATATCGTTATTTTCTCACCTTCACTGATGACTTAAGTAGATATGGGTATATTTACTTGATGAAGCATAAGTCTGAAACTTTTGAAAAGTTCAAGCAATTTCAGAGTGAAGTTGAAAATCATCGTAACAAGAAGATCAAGTTCCTACGATCTGATCGAGGGGGAGAATATCTGAGTTATGAGTTTGGTGATCACTTAAGAAAATGTGGAATTGTTTCACAGTTGACGCCACCTGGAACACCACAGCGTAATGGTGTGTCCGAACGTTGTAATCGAACCCTATTAGATATGGTACGTTCTATGATGTCTCTTGCCGATTTGCCACTATCATTTTGGGGGTATGCGTTAGAGACAGCTGCATTCACTTTAAATAGGGCTCCATCTAAGTCCGTTGAGACAACACCGTATGAACTATGGTTTGGTAAGAAACCGAAGTTGTCTTTTCTCAAGGTTTGGGGTTGCGATGCTTATGTCAAAAGGCTTCAGCCAGAAAAGCTCGAACCCAAAGCGGACAAATGTGTCTTCATAGGATACCCAAAAGAAACAGTTGGGTACACCTTCTATCTCAGATCCGAGGGCAAAGTGTTTGTCGCTAAGAACGGGTCCTTTCTCGAGAAAGAGTTTCTCTCGAAAGAATTGAGTGGGAGGAAGGTAGAACTTGATGAGGTTATTGAACCTCTGCTTCAACCAGAAAGTAGCGCAGCACAGAAAGATGTTTTTGTGGAGCCTGCAGAGGTTGAAGAGGAAGCCAATGATGATGATCAAGAAGCTTCTGATCAAGTTACTACCGAACCTCGTAGGTCGACAAGGGTACGCACTGCACCTGAGTGGTATGGTAACCCTGTCTTGGAGGTCATGTTGTTAGACAACGGTGAACCTACGATCTATGGAGAAGCGATGGTGGGCCCGGATTCCGACAAATGGTTAGAGGCCATGAAATCCGAGATGGGATCCATGTATGAAAACAAAGTATGGACTTTGGAAGTATTACCTGAAGGGCGGAAGGCCATTCAGAATAAATGGATTTTTAAGAGGAAGACGGACGCTGACGGTAATGTCACCGTGTATAAAGCTCGACTTGTGGCAAAGGGTTTTTCACAAGTTCAAGGGATTGACTACGATGAGACTTTCTCACCCGTAGCGATGCTTAAATCCGTCCGAATCATGTTAGCAATAGCTGCATATTTCGATTATGAAATTTGGCAGATGGATGTCAAAACAGCGTTCCTTAACGGTTTTCTTAAGGAAGAGTTGTATATGATGCAACCAGAAGGTTTTGTCGATCCAGAGAATGCTGACAAAGTATGCAGGCTTCAGCGTTCCATTTATGGGCTGGTACAAGCATCTCGGAGTTGGAATCTTCGCTTTGATGAGGTGATCAAAGCGTTTGGGTTTATACAAGTTTACAATGAAGCTTGTATTTACAAGAAAGTGAGTGGGAGCTCTATAGCGTTTCTAATATTATATGTGGATGACATATTGCTGATTGGAAACAATATAGAATTTTTGGATAGCGTGAAGGGGTATTTGAACAAGAGTTTTTCGATGAAGGATCTCGGTGAAGCTGCTTTCATATTGGGCATCAAGATCTATAGAGATAGATCAAGACGCTTGATAGGACTTTCACAAAGCACATACCTTGATAAAGTTTTGAAGAATTTCAAAATGGATCAATCCAAGAAGGGGTTCTTGCCGGTATTGCAAGGTACAAAGTTGAGTAAGACTCAGTGCCCAGTGACTGCGGAAGATAGAGAAAAGATGAGTGTCGTCCCCTATGCTTCAGCCATAGGCTCTATCATGTATGCAATGCTGTGCACGAGACCAGATGTCAGCCTTGCCATAAGTATGGCCGGAAGGTTTCAAAGTAATCCTGGTATGGATCACTGGACAGCGGTCAAGAATATCCTAAAGTACCTGAAAAGGACTAAGGATATGTTTCTCGTTTATGGAGGTGATCAAGAGCTCGTCGTAAAGGGTTACGTCGATGCAAGTTTTGACACTGATCCGGATGACTCTAAGTCTCAAACCGGATACGTATATATTCTCAACGGGGGAGCGGTAAGCTGGTGCAGTTCCAAGCAGAGCGTAGTAGCTGATTCTACATGTGAAGCGGAGTATATAGCTGCCTCGGAGGCGGCAAAGGAAGGTGTCTGGATGAAGGAGTTCATGACAGATCTTGGAGTTGTGCCTAGTGCACTGAACCCAATGACTCTGTTCTGTGACAACACTGGTGCCATTGCTCTAGCCAAGGAACCAAGGTTTCACAAGAGGACCAGACACATAAAGCGACGCTTCAATTCCATCCGCGATTCGGTCAAGGAGGAGGACATAAACATTTGCAAAGTACACACGGATTTGAATGTTGCAGATCCGTTGACTAAGCCTCTTCCACGGGCTAAGCACGATCAACACCAAGACTCTATGGGTGTTAGATTCATTACCTTGTAATGCTAGATTATTGACTCTAGTGCAAGTGGGAGACTGTTGGAAATATGCCCTAGAGGCAATAATAAAAGAGTTATTATTATATTTCCTTGTTCATGATAATCGTTTATTATCCATGCTATAACTGTATTGATTGGAAACTCAAATACACGTGTGGATGAATAGATAGACTTTGTGTCCCTAGTGAGCCTCTACAGGACTAGCTCGTTGATCAAAGATGACCGCGGTTTCCAGGTCATAGACATGAGTTGTCATTTGATAACGGGATCACATCATTAGGAGAATGATGTGATGGACGAGACCCAAACGTTAAACATAGCTTATGATCGTGTCAGTTATCGCTATAGTTTTCTGCATGTCAAGTATAAGTTCCTATGACCATGAGATCATGTAACTCACTAACACCGTAGGAGTACTTTGTGTGTGCCAAACGTCACAACGTAACTGGGTGACTATAAAGGTACTCTACAGGTATCTCCGAGGGTGTCTGTTGAGTTGACATGGATCGAGACTGGGATTTGTCACTCCGTGTGACGGAGAGGTATCTCCGGGCCCACTCGGTAATACGTCATCTCAATGAGCTCAAAGTGACTAAGTAGTTGGTCACGGGATTATGTATTACGGTAACGAGTAAAGAGACTTGCCGGTAACGAGATTGAACTAGGTATAGAGATACCGACGATCGAATCTCGGGCAAGTAACATACCGACGAGACAAAGGGAACTGTATACGGGATTGCCTGAATCCTTGACATCGTGGTTCATCCGATGAGATCATCGAGAAACATGTGGGAACCAATATGGGTATCCAGATCCCGCTATTGGTTATTGACCTGGGAGTGTCTCGGTCATGTCTACATGGTTTCCGAACCCGCAGGGTCTACACACTTAACGTTCGGTGACGCTAGGGTTGTTAGTGAGAATAGTGCATGGTTACCGAAGTTTGTTCGGAGTCCCGGATGAGATCCCGGACATGACGAGGGTCTCCGGAATGGTCCGGAGACGAAGATTGATATATAGGATGAAAGGTTTCGGAGTCCGGAAGTGTTCCGGGGAGCATCGGGAAATCGGCGGAGTACCGGAAAGGGTTTCGGGGGTTCCGGAAGTAGTTCTGGGCCTAATGGGCCACAAGGGGGAACACCGCAGCCCTCAGGGGGCTGTGCGCCCCCCCTGGGCCCTCTCCTTGTGCGCCAAGGGAGGTGGACCCCTCTAGGGTGGCCGCACCCCCTTAGCCTTGGGGGGCAAGGCACCTAGGGGGGGAAACCCTAGGGCCAGCCTTGGCCGCCGCCCCCCCCTTGCCCTGGCCGCCGGCCCCCTAGGGGAAACCCTAGGGCGCCCCCCCTCTCCTCCTTCCCCCTATATATAGAGAGGTAGAGGGAGGGCAGCCAACACAAGTTTGTGCCTCAGTGCTGCCCTCCCTCTCCCATAACATCTTCTTCTCCCGCGGTGCTTAGGCGAAGCCCTGCTGGAATTCTTCTACACCATCACCACCACGCCGTCGTGCTGCCGGTTCTCCATCAACCTCTCCTCCACCCCTTGCTGGATCAAGAAGGAGGAGACGTCCCCGAGCCGTACGTGTGAAGAACGCGGAGGCACCGTTGCTTCGGTGCTTGGATGTTCAGCGATCTGAATCGCGGCGAGTACGACTCCATCAACCGCGTTCTTAACGCTTCCGCTTAGCGATCTACAAGGGTATGTGGATCCTACTCTCCCCTCGTAGTTGCATCTACTAGATTGATCTTGGTGGACGTAGAGAAAAATTTTTGTTTTCCATGCAACGTTCCCCAACACTATTAACTCAGTGCACCACAGTGCCAGTTCCTGTTTTCTGCCGTTTTTCTATTTCAGGTTTCCCCCATATTAAAAGTGCCCTAAAAATTCCGGGAAAAATACAGGAAAAATCAGCGTATCGGGAGCTTCTAGAAAAACCTAGGCAGGGCCAGAGGGGAGCCTGGGGTGGCCCAGGCGGCCACCCGGCGCGGCCCCACCCCTGGCCGCGCCAGGGGGGCGCCTGGGGCCCCACCTCCGCCTCTGGTGACCCCCTTTTGCATATATATTGCTCGCGTCCCGAAACCCTCGAGGACGGAACCCTTTTTCGCGATCTCATCTATGTTCCGCCGCCGCCGCGCTTCCAAGATCGGAAGCACCAGGAGAACTCTTCCCGGCACCCTGTCGGAGGGGAGAACCACCACCGGGAGCTTCTCCACCACCATGGACGCCTCCCGGATGAGTTGTGAGTAGTCTCCCTTGGACCATGGGTCCATGACCAGTAGCTATGTGATGTTCTCCTCCCCTCTTTGTTCTTCATCGATTAGACCTCGTGAGCTGCCCTACATGATCGAGGCACATATGTAATCTTTAGGCTATTGCTCTGCTGAGTTTGCTGGGATCCGATCGATTATGAGATTATGTTCAGATTGTGTGTGAATAATATATTTGATTCACCTCTTTTATATTTATGTTCTTGAGTAATTCTTGCATGTTCTCCGTTGCTGTTTGTTGCTTTGGCCGAGTAGTAGGTAGTAACTCCAAGAGGGAACGTTATGCTTGATTGTGGGTTCATGCCCCTCGATGACTAGTTTGAGTGACAGAAACATGAGTCTAGGGGATGTGCTGTTGCCACAAGGGGGAAAACAACGGTGCTTGTACTTGCGGGTGCAAGGATTGTTTACTTTACGCAAAGTTCTTTTAATGCAGTTGTCTGTTGCTTTGAGTTTACACTATGGGTGGGACTCGCAACTTAATACCAGCGAGATGTTCTGGATAGATATCTCAAGGTGGATGATTAGTAGTAGATGCAGATGGATTTCGGTCTACTTGCCTTGGCGTACCGCCCATGCTTTTGAACCTCTACCTTTCTTTACAGCATAGTTAGCATTGGTTTGCGCACATAATCCTGTCAATTGCCCAGCTGTAATTTGTTTACCTCGCTTAGCTGTTTTATCGTCTTTTGGGAGAGAGACATCACTAGTGAACATCATGGGACCCCGGTCCATATTACCATCACTGATCACACCCGCTATTTACTTCCTGTTCTTATTTCCTAGTTGTAGTCATACCTATCACTATTATCTCTTGCGTTTGATCCTTTGTAAACGACAAGGCCGGAGGGATTGACAACCTCTCTGTACTCGTTGGGAGCAAAGTTATTTGTATCTGTGTGCAGGTCCTGTCAAGCAAAAGTTTCTGTCGCCATTGACACCTTCTTGTCGACCCTCGGAGTCTCACGGGATTCGATCCTTGGTATCTTTGCCAAGGGAAATTTGCCGCTACGCTACATCTCAAACCTTCCACTTGGGGTAACCAACGAGGGGCGAGAAGCCATCACGGGCTGCGTCGCTGGGGCGCGCGGGTGAGGAGGAAGGATCGGGCGAGAGGGAGATCGGGAGGAGATGGATGGAGGCGAGCGGGGCTCGTGCAGAGGGGGAGCGAGAGAAAAGGAGGTATGGGGATCGGGATCGGGCACAGGCGAGTGGACGGGGTCGAGGGAGCGATGGGGTGGCGGCGCTGGTAGGACGAGCGAGGGAGAGAGGAAGAGGTTGAGCAGGGGGGTGCAGGTTATGTTAGAAAGGGTGGTTGGGCCTTGGTCCTAGAGGTGCGGCCGGCCTGGCTGGGCTACCGGCGGCGGTTGGGCCTGGGGCTGTAGAGGCCTCTTTTCCCCTCTCTCTCCTCTAAAAAAACAGAACAAAGAAGAGAAAGAAAAGAAAAAGAGGTTAGGGATGGAGTTAGGGCATGAGGTTAATTTTTCCGGACTCGCAAAAATGCGCATGGTCCACAAAAAATAGGAGAGGCATGAACGCAAGAGTTAAATTCAAACTCATTTGAATTTAATTCAAATGGTTTGGATTAGGACATGGCTTAGAAAGTGTCCAAAAATGATGAGACTTTAGGAGGAGCCTCGATAAAAGGGAAAGGAAATGTTGGCAAGGTGAGGCAAGGAATTGAGAAAGAAAAGTCACGGGAAAAATATGCAAGTGTGTTATGGTTACTTCCAAAAAATGGAATAATTATTATAATAGCTCCATAAATATTTGGAGGATATGTTATAAAGAGAAGTCACTCTTCCCTCAATTTAAATGGATCGAAGATCCACACAATTTATTTAGTTGAGTTGAAAAAATATAATGACATGATGCAATGCAAAATAAAATAGAGCAAGCAAAAGAAACACACGGCGAAACCCGGAATAGATGGAAGTCTTCTCGAGCATCGGTCTTGGGGCGTCACACATATATATAGGAGTACAATGATCAACTTGGAGTACAAGACAAGGCAGGAACAAATACTAGTCTATCTCGTCTTTCCTAATAATCAATATACTCAACATCCCCCGCAGTCACAACGGTAGCGACGCAGACGGTGAGACTGGAAAAGAATCCGAAGGCAAGCCGATGGACACCCCCCACAGTCGTAACGGTCGATCCATCGTGGAAGTTGTGGCTGGAGTGGCAACCGACAAGGTTGATCAAGCAAGGCGGTAGTCCTTTGTGTCATTTGTCGATGTAGCCGAGAGCGTAGGGTAATGCAGTCGTGGCCGAGGTAGCCGTGCGAAGAAAACCATGGTCAATGTCGAGTCGGGGTAGCCAGTGCCGAGGAAGTCGCCGTGGAGCCATGGGCGCAAGGAGGCGTCGAGTTAGTATGGGCATAGTGGTGTCGAAGTAGTGGTGCGTCGGTAGGAAGACGGTGTTGACGATGCGTTGCGGCGGGTTTGCCAAACCCGGGGACACATCATGGACGAAGGCACACATTAGTGTTGCCAACAACGGGCATGCGTAGACGGCCGGAGCCGAAGTTGACGAAGCGCCGCACCAAGCTTGCCAGGCCTGGGGACACATCGTGGATGAAGGCACGCATCGGTGTTGCCAGCACCGGGCATGTGTAGACTGGGACCTGCATGAGTTGCGTGCCATGTCGGAGAAGTCGGACAGGTCAGCAGAGCAGGACTCGACGACGATTGCGACTCCAATCCGCGCGGGGCCGATGCCGCCTGCGGTTGTCGGAGTAGACGAAGTGGTCGAGGAAGAAGACAACGACGCTAGCGACGGGCTGGTGCTTGACGAAGACGAAGGGGGTGGACGGGCGGCGGCGGTAACTACGGGGGTAGCAATGGTGGCGGCCGAAGAAGAGCGGCGGCGGCGACTAGGTTAGGAGCCCGGCGGCAGTGCTCGAAGTAGGTGAAGAAGCCGACAGCTTGACGAAGACCGGCGCGGACAGTGGCGTTCTCGTGCCAAGGGAGGCGGCGCGGCGCATACCATGGTCGGTCAACACGCGGGGACGGCGGGAGACAGCGGGCCGCGGCGCTACGGCCCGAAGGGGCGACACAACGGCGACGGGCAGGTCGGGCCGACGGCGGAAGACCTCGGGGCAGTTGTGTGGACCGCGGGCCGCGGGGCGACGACCCGAAGGGGGGGGGGGGCGCAGTGGCAGAGGGCGGGTCGATGCAACCGCGGGAACGACCTCGGGCGGTGGCGTGGATCACGTGCCACGCTCGCTACGGCCCGACGGGACGACGCAGTGGCGGCGCGAGGCTCGGCCCAACCACGGGGACGGCCTAGAGCAGACGCCTCGGAGCGGCGGTGGACCGCGGGCCGCGGCACTACGGCCCAAAGGGGCGACACAGCAGTGATCGTGCAGTCACGGGGTTGAACCACTGGCCGGGGACGACGACCCGACGAGAGGCAGCGTGGACCTCGTGCCGCATCACGTCAGCCCTAAGGGGCGACGCATAGGCGGCGGAGGCTACGTGAGTAGCCGGAGGGATAGACGATCTTGGGGCGGCGGCGTGGACCGCTTACCGCAACGCGACAGCCCCAAGGGACGTCGGCGGGAGGGGCGCGCGGGTCGAAAGCAGCCGGCCGGAAGACCTCGGGGCGGCGACGCAGCGGTCCGAAGGGACGACACGACGACAACCTGTGGCTTGATCGGCGGTAGGCGCGTGCTCGAGACGTGCTTAGCGAAGACAGACGCGTGAGCGGTTGATCAGACCGACGTCGGCGCTATAGCGCCAGGGCGGGGACGACATGCTGATCGGAGTTGATGGCGACATTGTCGGTGATGTCTTGGACGATGACGACGAAGACGGCCGGCAATGGAGACCGCGTGGACGAGCTGCCAACAGCGACGCCCGAAGGCGTCCCTTGGGCAGCGCGTCCAGCCTTGCCACACGGTTGATGACTAAGAGGCCGGTGTAGTCGACGCTGATGTCGGAGTAGAGGCGCGGGGTTCGACGGCGGCGGCGGGCGACGCAAACCAATCTTAGATCGAAAAATCAAAAAGTAAACGCTGATCAAAGCGACCGGCGAGAGAGAGAGAAAAAACCGAGCAAGGGCTCGGGAAAAAGACACTCTAGGGCATTCGGTCAACACAACCGATGGACGAACCCTAGGTACGGCGGCGCGGCCCCCGGCGACAGTCATGAAGGCCGACCGCTCCGGGGGCGACACGCGGCTGCGGAAGCGTCGGACGCTAGAGTTTAGGATCGAGGTAAGGCTGATACCATGTTAGAAGGGAAAGAGAGAATTGGTGAAATAATTGATTGTATTGCTTGAGCCTCATGGGCATACATATAGGAGTACAATGACCAACTTCGAGTACAAGACAAGGCATGAATAAATCCTAGTCTATATGGTCTCTCCTAATATCAATATACTCAACAGATATGGAGTCACAAAGTTAAAGCCAATTGCGCATCCAAGCTAGGACCAATACTGATCATCGCATTACTCTCTTTGTGTCAAGGAGTCCACATTCATGTGTCTTGCATGTACACGTGGGCCATACATACTCGGTTTGTTTATCGTACACCGATGCAAAAGGGGACTAAGAAAATGAGAGACCAATGCGATGATGCAAGACAGATTGACCGGTGCCCAAATGTACTGCATTTGGTTAATTCATGTAAAATACATGCATATACATACCTAATTAGTGCAAACATTTGGCTAGGCAGGCTAACTATATGTATGGTTTGTTGTTCCAGGGCTGCTATATAAGGTATCACACGAGAGTACCAACCTAGTTAGCCAGCCAGTCCATGAAAATGGATCTGTCACGAACAAGCTCAGGTGAAACCAACAAGTGTCCAAATTAACTAGTGTGGGAGATCGGAGCAAACCAAACCTCAATCCCATCTACGGATCTTGGAGTCGGGCAGTTGTGCATGTACATAAATGTAGTTATACTGCAACGGAAAGCATGTGTATCAAAGAAGTAATGTTATGGCGGATGTCTGAATTAAGTCGAGGAAGCTTAGTCAGTCCAGGTGTAGGATGTGGTCTGAAGATCTCTATGGGAAACCAAAAGGATTGTTCTGGAAACAAACCGATTAGATCTTCCGTCGAGTAGTGCAACATTTGTTTACCAGCATTGCGCAATGTTTTGGATTCATTGCCATTTGTCAAGTATTTATCAAATATATATTGTGCAATCTTTTGAATCCATAGTCGATTATGTTGATCCAATTTGGCTGTAGGCTTCTCAAAGGGACTGGTGTAAACAACGCTGCTGCTTTTTTTATGGCTTCTCGATATATTGTCAGCTTCTGAACATGAAGAGATCCTTATGTCCATGTTCAGATGCATCTGCGGCCAGCTGATCCATAAGGTCCGGAGGATTAAACTGGAGCTCTACTCTATTTACCGTACTTACCTACCACTGCTCGTGTAATCGATGTCTAAGCAAGTAATCTACGGAATTGACAGCCTGAAACAACCTAATAGTAGAAAATTGCTTTTAAACTAGATTAATTTTACATTTCTCTGAAAGCCGACCAAATTAGAGAGGAAAAAACACAGATTCTTAAGGACAAAGGGACAGATGTACTGCAACAGTGCTGCTTATTTTTCTCCCTCTGCCTGCCAAAACACCTAATTCTGCTTTCCCAACAAAGTGGTAGGCCAACTACCAAAAGGTCCAGATCTGAATGGGAAACTGGGAACGCCTAACTAGTACTCCCTCCGTCTCAAAATTCTTGTCTTAGATTTATCTAGATAGGGAAATATCTAACACTAAAACATGACTAGATACATTCGTATTTAGACAAACTGAAGACAAGAATTTTGGGACGGAGGGAGTAAAACAGAAGGCCTAACATGCAGTTTGCTGTCCATGTCACAGAAGGCAATATACTAAGGCACAGCAGCAGAAGGAGAGATTTCGGTACCTGAATTGGTTTGCTTGGAGCAGAAGAGGTCCAGCTCATCGCCGTAATGGGTTAACAAACTGAACTCCAAGCATGTTAGCTGACATTGCAAGGCAAGTAGACAGATCTGCACGTCAGGACTGCGAATAACAGAGAATTCGCTTAACCTGAAGCTAAATGCATTTATGGTGATTTCGTGTAACTGATGATCAATTAATCACATCTGTTGAGTAGGCTTATCAGGGTGCGATCAGCCTAACACTGGACTAACTTCTGTTGGTTCTAAATTCCAAATCCATAAGAGTTTGAGATGTATAATGCTGAATCTAAAAATTTAAAAGCGTCAAAACTAGGACATGAGAATACAAAGGTTAGTAATCTGAATGTAGTGCTCGGTTACTTTATTATATGTATGCCCAAAACTTCACATTATTATGTATCGTAGTCACACAGATCAATGATAAGATTTACAGGTATGAAACCAAATGCGTCATGTGATTATTTTTGGACATGTAAGAAAAAGTAATCTTCTCTTTGAAGTATACCAAAATTGTACAGACATACATACCAGTCACTAGGTTAGAAGGTCAAGAAAAAAGAACAAGACCTATGCTCAAAAAGATGAAAAACAGAGCATCTATTCTAAGCCATGGCCGCGGCTCGGAAGGAGAAGAGTGTTGTCGCGGGCACCGCAAGGACTGCCCGAGACCAGCAGAGGAGCACGCCAACCTCTTCGCTTCACTTCCTATTCATTTTCTTTAATCAAATGAACAACAAAAATTCAAACGGGCTCTCTTACGGGCGCGGCGTGACGCCGCACTTTTTCGGCACTAGTATACGTATATTTTATCTGCACTTTGTTCTATGTATGAAGAATCTGAACTAAAATCCTTTATGTTCATATGTACATGTACTACAAATATATAGAAAAATTCCCTGCTTCGGAAGATGACAAGCTCCTTATCTATGTTCAGATGCATCTACGAGTAGTCGATTAATAAGCAGGCAATCTACAGAACTGTCGGCCTCATCAGCAACAAGAATAAGAGAAAATTGCTTCTAATAATTGAGAGAGAAAATAAGACTCAGATTCTTAAGGGCAAAGGAACAGACGTAATGCTGCTTATGTTTGTCCCTCTGCATGTCTACACACCTACTGCAGCCTTCACAACAAGGTGGCAAGCCACCTACCAAAGATCCAGATCTGAAATGTGAAATTAGGAATACCTAACTACTAGTAAAACAATAGGCCTACCATGCAGTCTGATGTCCATGTCACTGAAGGCAATATAGCAAGGGCACAGCAGGAAAAGGAGAGATTTTGGTACCTGATTTGGTTTGCTTGGAGCAGAGGATGTCCAGCTCAACGTCGTAATGGACAATCCCCTCGAGGGTCAACAAACTGAACTCCAAGCTAAATAGCTGACATTGCAAGGCAAGTAGACAATAACCTTGTGACAGATCTGCACGTCAGGACCAAGAAAAACAGAGAGTTCGCTTAACCTGAAGCTAAATGCATTTATGGTTATTTGGTGTAATTGGTTATCAATTAATCACAACTGTTGAGTACGCTTCTGCTGGTGCCAAATCACCAAATCCATATACGAGTTCGACATGCATAAAACTGAATCTAAAAATTGAAAAGGGTCAAAAGTAGGACATATATGAACACAAAGGTAACTAATCAGACAATAGTACTCGGCTACAGTATTTTCTATGTTAACAGCTTCACATTACTGTATGCCATAGTCTCATCATCATGTGATTATTTTTGGACATGTAAGAAAGAGTAATCTTCTCTTTGAAGTATACCAAAATTGTACAGATATACATATACCAGTCACTAAGTTAGAAGATTAAGAAAAAAAGAACAAGACCTATGCTAAAACAGATGAAAACCAGAGCACCTATTCTGAAAAACAGAGCACCTATATCTCACCTGCAGTCAAAGAGGAGTCCCTTCTACCTTGTATCAATAGAGAACCTCATGTAAAACCCTTCTACCTTTCTAGAGATTTCAATAAGTGACTACATACGAAGCAAAATGAGTGAATCTGCACTCTAAAATATGTCTATATACATCCGTATGTTGTAGTCCGTTTGAAATGCCTAGAAAGACAAAAATTTTAGAACAGGGGGAGTACACAAATTGTGCAGTAGCACGGATGAATCTGACCCTTTAGTTAACGAAAATGAACGGTCCATAATTATTGAATGTACTGTAAAAGCCGCATAGTGCTATTATATTTACAACTTTTATTTCAATGAGAGGTTTGAGGATACCAACATGCAAACAAGCATGCTTCTCCCACTGCATGCGAGGCAATTAGCATGTGTTGTCAGCTCGTGTTCCTCTAGAACGCAGTAGGCGAGGGATGACCTGAACCTGTAAAAGTGAGGTATAGGCGTTTGTGCGGCTCCAAACGTAGCAGCTACTGAGCTCCCGATCGAGCTACTGGCATGGCTACACTAGTAGAAAAAGGGTCAAACGTGAAGCACATTAGTGCCGGTTTGAATTTGAGCCGGCACTAATGTGTACATTAGTGCCGGTTCCAACGGCTTGCCGGGCCGCTCTCATTAATATCGGTTCGTGGCGAACCTTTAGCACCGGTTCGTGCCACGAACCGGTACTAATGAGAGTGGTGGCATGATGTTGTCAGTCTGGGGCCCTTCCAGCACCTTTAGTACCGGTTCTTGGCATGAACCGGTGCTAAAGGTGGTCGTACATAAACCATCTGTCCACCCGAGCTCGCTCTGTTCTTCCCCTTTCCCCTCTCCTCTCTGTTCTTCCCCTCTTCTTCTCGAGCTCATCACACATTTTGCCCAAAATTTGTCAAGATTTGAAGGCCCCCATCCATTCAAATGATCACAAAGGTTAGCAACTTTGTTCTTTCATCGCTCATTGCTAGATTAGCTCTTGCAATGCTTTATATAGTGATTAATTTGTGAGTTTAGTAATTTGGGAGGAAATATATGTGCTAGTATTTGATTTATATGCAATTTGAGGTCCAAAATAACACTTAGTTTGCATATGTAGGTGTGGTTTACTTAGTGCATTCTAAATCTCCGTCGTAACCACCGTCGATCGCCCGCACCGTCCAGTCACCGGCACCACCTTGTGGTGAGCCTCTTGTTCATGAAATTTTATATAAAAATTGATGTTTGTGTGATTTGGATATATAGTTACTCGTATAATTATCTTACCCGTACGTTGTTTGTTATACATAGTGCCATGGTTTTGATATCCGTCCCCGTCGGCCCTCGTCCTTGTTATGACTAGTAAGCGTGCACGTGCAATGCACGTATAAAAGAAAAAAATCCATGTGAAAATGTATTTTTTGCGGGTGTTATGTAGTATGTGGATTCTGCAAAAAGGAAGTTAAGTACTTCCAGGGCATGGAGAGAAGGGATTCCAGCATGGTATAGTAATGCTAACTAACATGGTGAAAAACTACGCGACTCAAACCGCAAAATAATTGTGGACTGAGGCGGCCTGGAACCAAATATAGTTACTGCTAGTTGTGGTTATTCATGGGGATCTTCCGCGCTTTCTGGTGATGAATGAAGTCAGTAAACCAGTGAAACTAAAGAATTTGAAGAGTAATGATTATGGCATAGAGAGTTTGTTTCATAGTAAAGCTTCAGCACAACTGCGGTCAGAAAATTCATCTCATTCATATCTGGTTAGTTTTCCAGACACATAATTCATCTCATTCTTATTAGCTTAGATTTCCAGACATGTAACCAATTCATGTACAAATGCTGTTGACAAGGAACACATGAAATAGATAAATAAAAGCATATCACCATATCACGTATCATCTAAAAATTGCATTATCTAATTGAATTACAGGAACTGACCATAGCAGGAATTTTGTCAAAATGACACATCAGAGCCATCATGTCATCTCACGGAACCTCGTAACTTTTAAAAAATTGTATATGACAATAAAAAATATAATTTGAAAATTGTATTATTTCATTGAACTGCAGATACTGCGAATAGTAGGATGGATTTATAAAACAGGAAGAACACTCCTCCCAATTATCATGATCCGTTGGTATAAAAACATTTTACGTTTTTTTCATCTTTCATATCCCTAGCATGAATGATGAACTTGCATATTTCCTTTAAGAATCATGCTTGAAAATGAAGGGAACATGAAATCTTGAATATTGTTGCCAACGCCGTGACTCGTTTGTGAAGATGTGCCATGGTCAATCCAGTTCTGGTATGAATCCCTAGTCCACACTTTTCCCAATGATCCCAAGTCTGAAACAGACAAAATAAGGAATCCATAGTCAACACTTGTACATCAGTTTTTACACAGTACTAACTGGAGCTTGTGCCTGATTCTATTTGATTGCTAAAGTAACAGAGCTAATAAAATGAATACAACATGAGAACAAAAAAAATACAGAAGCTTGCAGTTGTTTACCGTATATTGAGGCGCTAGAGATTACACACAAAAATCTGTCCAAGAAAATAGCATAGAAAAGTTACTCAAAATAAATAGTATGGCACGATGGCATAGAGGAATGTAGCATAAGAATATAGTCAGCCCTGCAGTTCAGTTTCTATCTTCTATAATACTGAAAGCAATAGCCAAATATAACTGTATAGTTCTTTCAGAGTAATAAAATGGCAGGCTCGCTTCAATATCCAATCCAAATGCACACATCTCACTCAGAATTGCTGGATGATTAGGTAATTATGGATGTAACCTTTGTTATCTACTCCCTCCATCCCAAAATTCTTGTCTTACATTTGTCCAAATACGGATGTATCTAGTTACACTTTAGTGTTAGATACATCCGTATCTAGAAAAATCTAAGACAAGAATTTTGGGACGGATGGAGTAGAACACAGGGGGCTCATGCATATTAGACATGGAATTGGCAAGATGCATGATCGCCTACTTGTCAACAGCCCAACACCATCAAATGTGACATAAAAAAATACAGAATATAATCTTCATGAAACAAAGCTGTAGACAATACTGAAACATGTTGAAATATCGAGTGGTGATAGAACTTAAAATACAAATATCTCCATGACAGACTCATCCAATCTGCACCATAACTGGAGTTTCTCTGTTTTTTTTTGTAATAATTGTTAGATGCTGAAAGGATTATGTCATCCTAGTGTTAAGGCCTCTAGGGCATTTATATTTAGTCTCAGTTAAGAAGAGTAATTCAAAATGATGCCCTATTAATGAATTCAAGATGTAATTCTGCTAATTTAGAAGTTCGATAATTCGTAATATGCACATGCAGGCCACAGATTCATAAAATGAAACGGGAAGTGCAAAAGAATGTACTTTAGTGCAAAACGGGAAGTGGCAATCCATTCCACTTAAAAACATTATCCATGAAAGCATGAGAGACTGATTGTACTATATAAAGGTGAGCAAGGGGAATGAAATGAGAATATTTAGTGAACATGTCCACCACCAACAACCCAATGATTTGGGAAGACCCTCAAAGAAATCCAGGGAGATGTCAGACTCCACTATTTAGGTATAGAGCAGTTGCCATCTCTCAAGTAAATCGAACCATATGACCCACATGAATGGTTTTCTGAACAATAACCTTTTTCTCCACTTCCTACTCTCTTGACAGTACATGTTTCAAGATTTGTTGTGCTAATGATCGCTAGAAATATAAATATACAAAGGTAATTATACGGAAGATAACTCTTTTGCCAACATCTGTAACAACCAATGAGGCATAAAAACTAAATCCCTAGCATTACAATATATACTATGTGGGATGAATTATGAAGTTGTCTTATAGTATGAAAAGATTTAAACATTTGATTTTGAATAGAATTGCTAGAGAAATATGGCCAATATGCATCCTGAACTATACTAATATGAAATATATTGTCTTATGTTATACTAATTTGATTCTAATTAGAGGAGAAGAGGGCACAAGAGAAGTTGCCACATGGGACCTTCAAATTCTCAGTATTCCCCATCAGATTTTAAGAATCCCGAATTAGATGACACCAAAAATTACTACAGCACAGTGTGGATGTGAATTCTCTTGTCATTTTTAAGCAAAACTATGATCAACATTATAGCTTTGGAAGTGCACACAGATGAACAAAAGTTCAAATTTTCTTTGCTAATTTGCTATGTATTGAAGTACATGCAGTGCTCCTACATACTCTGAATCAAAGTAAGAGCCCATTGTTAATTAGTACAGCCACATCTTTAGTAATGAACAAATACCTTCCAGTGGATATGCATGCTCTTCTAATTCTATTTGAGCACATCATCTTACCGTGAACTCCAAACGCACAGTAACAACCACTGAATTAAACCAACGCCGATGAGCATGAAGACTGCCTCGCAACGGAGGCCATCTGCGCCGGGGCTCAAGAGGGGGCTGACAGTGAGTTGTGCAACATGGCAGGTGGGGGGTCTGCATCACAGAGGAGTTGGACTCGGAGGCCTACAAACACAGAGGAGGAGGCTAGCATACACAAGCTGGGACCCTCAGTAGAATGGTGAAAATGCACACGCATCAAATCCTAACGAAAATCCCAAAGCTATTGAAAATGTGTAAGACCCAGTATCACACATCAGTTCAACATGACAAGAAATAAATACAGAGTTGATCTGATATGGACATTAGAATAACTACATACACAGAATCCAGATTCGGAATTGCAACCTAGCTATCAACTGAACGGGAATTGTTGGCAGATGTTAATAAGGAGAAGTAACTCTTATGCAGTATGGCAGCATTAAGGCAGCTAAAAAGAGCAGGGTTGTCAATGTATTCATGATTATTACATTCATCACCAAATTTCACATGGATCAGCAGTATATAATGCCCATGTGTTCCTGCTTGTCAAAGTAGGTTCAGGTGTACAATTAATATTTATTTAGACTATAGTGGCTTGCCAATATGCAAAGAAAAAGAAAGATGGCATAATTTAGAACAGCAAAAATGCATGTAATGTTCAATGCAGTAAGGTGAGAGATGCAAACTATTGAAGGAAAATCCATTACGTATTGCCTTTGCTATTTTTCTTGTCATGCTTATGTTTATTGGTATTGTAGGCTCTCATTCGAGGACAGACAAAAAAAAATCTGAGTACACATCATTGTCATTTAGAAAAGAAAAAACAAACTAAACCTGCAACTTCAAAATAATTTTGAAAAATATACCTCAAAGTGTGCCAGGGATCAGTTTTCTGATTTGATTGATTCATCAATAGCTTCCTTGGCCAAATCAAAAAGATCCATCAAAGATGCAGCTGAAACATGGCCTCCATGTTGTCCAACAGTAATGCACTCTTGGATTATTAGAAGGTGTGGAGTGCATAGACATAAGCATCATGTAATCCCCGTGATTGTGTCGTCTAATAGTTACTACCAAATGGATTAAATGATACATGGAGCTTCGTGATATGATGGAATAACTGGAATAGCAGCCCACATTCTATCCTTGCTCCCTCGTGATATTAGACAGGAACGCGGCAGTCCAAGTCCAACCTTTCCCATTGGTGCTGGTGATAGACAGCCTACGAACACAATAACTTGAACTCAAACAAATCCATTAGACCACCCATTCACCATTAAAATTATGACTGTGTATCACTGGGCCACGCTTAACTCACTGGATAGTGGGCGTGGGGGTCGCCGAGGCGGCGCATGTGGCCTCGGGCCGAAGCCATCATCGGAGTTGGTCCCGGCCCGCGCGGCATGCCGGATAACTCGTAATTGCGAAGCAGGTCCATGCAGTCCAGGAACTCCACGAACTGTCGCTCTTGGCCGCTCCTCCTCCACCGGCCATCGCGGATACGCCGCGGCGGCGCCGCAGTCAACCGCGAGAGCAGAATAGCAGATGAGGGGAACCGGGAGGCGGGTGGCCATGCGGCAGGTTCGCAGCGGGCGCCCCGACGGCGAGGGCGCGAGGCGACACCTAATAAGGGCCGAAGCGCGCGGAGCAATGGCGAATCGGGCCGAGCGTGCAGGGTGGTGGCGCGTGGGAAGCAGATGAATGGGTCGCGACGCGAGGTGTGGCGTGATGGGCGGCGCGACCACCGAAGCTAGTGCTGGGCAGCAGAGGGAGGTTCCACTCCGGTTGCTTTGGGTAGATGGCTCCGTTCGCTCGAGCCCATGGGGCAGCAGAGGAGGAGCGGCGGCCGGCGGGCTGGCGATGGCGACGGGCGGCGGGGCAACCGGGACAGGAAGTTGCGACCGCGTCTCTCCATCGGGACGAGCAGGACGAGCGCCCTCCTGCAGCCCGCTTTGTCTCCCCACTCAGAGTGACAGGGCGTTGATTGTTGCAGATATCATGGAGATTTTTGTTTCTTAGGAAGCGGATATCACGGAGATCGAGTTAGCTTCGGTACTATTCCCTGATTTGTGGAGGGCATCGAGCGGATCGGACCTCTCCCACGGAGTCTGCCGGCAGAACATTGAATCTGAGCCGTACGATTAGATGGCAGACCATTGGAGAAATACTGACTCTTGGATTTCATCAGGTGGATCAGATCGGAGGCTCCAGATTGTCCCGTGTACACTTTTTTTGGTGACTGTAGACAAATATCAGTTTGCTCTTTTAATAGTAGTAGAGATTGGGATGTGGTATATATATATTCTCTTTTAAAACTAGTTGCATTTCGTGTTTATGACAAATTATGCCCATCAAGTTGACATAGATATTTTTTCTAGGAGGTATGTAAACCGGAAATTCCAACCGACGCTATTGTCGAGAGGTTAAATTTAGTTAAAAGAGAAAACGAGTACTTGAAAGAAAAATTGAAAAGAATTGAGGGGGAGAAGATGGAATTGGAGTTGCATGTTGCCGATGTCGTCGATGATCATAAGATCAAAATGGAGAAAATGCGCTTGAAGATCAAGATCAAGATGGAGAAAATACACTTGAAGATCAAGATTATAGAAATGTTAGTTATATAAAAATATTAGAAATTTTAGTTATCAAAATCCAATCATTAAAAAAATGTTACTTTTTGCGGGCATATAGCTAGTATTTGTTCTCGACGATGTTACTTTTTGCAAGGTTCATCAGCGTCACTTCAGGCGAATAGAAATAAAGACTGCAATGGTTTCGACCCAAGGTAAGTAATTAAGTAGTACTAGCTAGCTAGCTAGCTGCCATTATCTCTTTAATTATCATGCTTGATTAATTATTATCTGATCAAATTCCATTCTCGTAAAGGCTCTAAAGCAGGCGCAGGGGACTGATCTGTGTGCATACTGCGTTTGCGAGAACATTCGCATGATGGCGTCCGAAAGGAGCAGATCTCAAAGACAGAATGGGTACGTTTGTCATAACACTATTCACAATTTTTACACCATTATCGATATCTAGTCACACAACTAATAAACATGCATATTGATCTCCTTCTTAACAGTTCACAGAGGTGCGGGACAAGCTCCTAGAAACGGAGCGCGTACAAGCACTTCAAGAGGAAATAGCGGGATTTTTGCTCAATCAGGTCATAGATCCGAAGGAAAAATATCATTACCCGCTACAGTCCCCATGAACCACTTCCAATTGTCATCGTGCTCCGAAGACACCAAGTTGGCTAATGCCACTAGCTCCGAAGGCAATATGTAGGAGAAATTGTATATAGCTATACATGTGTGTATGTGTGAATTGGTGGTTTGTGCGACATTTGATGATATATATATGATTGGTTCTACTAGAAATTATATATATATATATATATATATATATATATATATATATATATATATATATATATATATATATATATATATATATATATATATGTGCATAACGTGTACAATGTGTAGTATCGTAAAATACAAGCAAACGAAAAAAAATTAAATGGAAAACACAAAATTAAATGAAAAAGAAATCATAAAATCAAAAACCCCCCAAACCTTGTAGTACCGGTTGGTTTTACCAACTGGTACTAAAGGGCTCCCGGCCCCCGGAGCTGGCTCGTGCCACGTGGTTGACCTTTAGCACCGGTTCGTGCTGAACCGGTACTAAAGAGGGGGGGCCTTTAGTGCCCACACTTTAGTGCCGGTTATGGAACCGGCACTAAAGGGCCTTACGAACCGGTGCTATTGCCCGGTTCTGCACTAGTGCTAGCTTCGTTTGCTTCCCAATTCTATAAAAGTGTTCTCCATGCAAAAAATAAATAAAAATAGAAGCACTATAAGAGTGTCCGCTAGGCACTGATGAGCAGGTGAGTGCAATGCTCATTCCCCATTCCACCTTACACGGATACATTCACATGTCAGAACAAACTTACACTGCGCAAGGAGTGGCTCTATATTTACAAAATATTGTGTCTGGAGTGCGCTTGGTTGAGGCTAATGGAGCCCCACATATTTACGTTCGCTCCCGTAATCGGAGGTTCTTTTTAGTTAAAATTGCAAAGAAAATGGTTCCTTCTTTAATTAAGAAAGATTTTTGTAAGTCGTCATGTCAAATAAAATAATAACTTGAGTCTACTTGAGGGAGTCCTGGATCGGTGTTAGAGTTATGTCGAATATTCTGTACAAGGTAGGTTACAGTTGGACTCTGAGTAGTATTGTATTTAGATAGGATATGGAGTCGTGTCCTAGTAGGACACTTGTATCCTAGCCTCTCTTATCTAGCGAGGGTAGACACATGACGTAACCTATGCCAACATAATAGCACAGGCGCGCAAGGGGGAGCCGGCGGCATGTGCCGGCGCCCGGGTGGCCGGTGTGCGGTATTGTAATGGTGTCACGGGGAGGAGCGCCCGTAGTCAAGCCCCGGGGATATAGCCATATCGGTGAACCTCGTTAACAAATCTCGGTGTCGTGCTCGTGTGATTGCTTGGTCCTCGGATGATCGACGGTATGCCTCGGATTTATTCTAACAAGTGGTATCATGAGCTAGGTTGGACGGAGGTGCATCGTTGATCTAAGGGAGGCGTAAGGTGTCGCTGGAGTTCTGCAGGGAGTGATCGCAGTCGTTGGAGTGGGAATCGACTTGAGGCGATCTAAGAAGGTAGAATCAGCAGATATACAGTAAACGGGAGATGGGGGAGGGGGCATGCTTAATGATGACACACCCCCGTGTGCCCAAGTCCTCCTCCTCCTCCAAGAAAGAAAGTTTAGGGTTCCTGCCTCTCGCCGGCGCCAGTGCAGGTCCGTCTCGTCTCCAGTGGCCTTAGGGCCATGGAGGCGCGGTGGATCCTGGCAAGGGCCGGCGGGAGGGCTCCGCTTTTAGTCTATTTTTTCAATCTTGCTAGGGTTTGTGTCCTTCTCAGGAAGACGAGGCGGCGGCGGCTCCCTAAAGATGGAATAAATGTCTCCCCGCCTAGCCCCCGTTCCGGCGATGCGTCTAGCATCATTGGTGGGCGTGTGGAGGTGTGTCTCCGGCAGATCTATCTTTGGTGGATTTGTTCGGATCTCGTCGTTGTTCGTCTACGTTCGTGTGTCTTCGATTTGGATCCTTCCGATCTACGTTATTTTTCATCGGCGAAGTTTGCTGTTCTAGGGTGCTGGTCCTATGGGGCCTTAGCACGACGACTTTCTGACTGTCTACTACAACAAGGTGTGCCCGACTCCGGTGATGGAGGGGTGATGACGGCGGCGCGCCTTCGGCTCGCTTCAGTGCTTGTAGTCGTCGCTAGGTGGTCTACGAATCTAGATGTAATTTTTATTTCTTGTGTTCGTTGTACTGCCATGATTGAAGATGAATAGATTGAAAGTTTTCTCGAAAAAAAATATAAAAAGGTAGAATCAACGATTGTAATTTTCTTGAGGCGATCCGAGAGGCAGCGCATGCAGGGGCGGATCGGTTCAGCGGCGACGGCGACAGGCAGGCAACGTGCATAGTGTTCGAAATCTATTCGGTCTCGGCGAGATCGTAAGTGATTGACGGAACGCACAGCAGGGCAGCCGAGCGGGCCAAGCGCAAGCAGCATCTGCTACGGAGACACAGATTGGAGGCCCATCCGGTGCGTGCAGACATGAGTTTTATTTTGGACCAAAAGAAGAGGAACGAGTCCTTGTATATGACACAAGGCAGCAGATCGAATCGGCGGAGAAAATTCATTGATACGCATCATTAGAAGAGCTGAGGCAAGGCAAAGCTAGCATTACAAAATTTGTGCCAAGGGAGCTACGCCACGTGAGAAGACCAGAAGGTTTTTTGGTTGAAATTGCAATTAGTACATGTGGGTGTACCACGGTAAGGTTTTGCTTGTGTACTTGGGCATCACGTGAGAAAAGCTTGGATAATTTTTTGCAGGGTCAGCCGTACAAAGAACCATGGCACCAACGGATACCAGGTTTGAGGTGGAGAAGTTTGCGGAGCAGAAAACCTTGGGTTATGACAGACAAGGATGAAAGATTTGTTGGCACAACAGAGTCATGTCAACTGAGATGGAATTATCACGTGATGGATGGAAATTCTTGGAAGACGATTTGGGAGCCTCGAGTGTGTCATGTAGCCGGACAATTTCGGCTGGATCGGACTAGTCAGTCTGACAGATCGACGCATGTCGGTTGGTACAAAAGACGGTGGTGGGATCGGCGGCGACGACATAGGAGCGTCATGCCGATGGTGACCGATTTCTGGGCATGGAAACACGTGGCGCAGGTCCGAAGGGCTTCTGTGGCTTCGACAAGGCTATGGCGCGGGGTTGATTCAAGACGGTGCACACGAGAGCTTGGAGTCGACGTGGCGCGGGGTGGCACGTACAACCACCATGAAGTCATGTTGAAGGTGAAGCTGATTGAGGGGCTACGGTGTCAGTGCACAGAGAGTCGAATCCTATTCAACGGGAAAAAGTGAGGGATACACAGTTCGGACTGGAGCCTAATGGTCTGATGGAAGCGTAAAACTCATCATCTGTCGGTGATGATCGGTGGTACACTGCAGTGGGGGTTGAGTGGTGTGGGTTTGCGACCCTTGAGACTCGACCGGGACAGCAGAGGCTCGACGCGATAATTGCGGCAAGGCGTGCGGTATGCATGGCACATGGAGACGGGCCAGGGCTCTGGTGGTCATACATGTGGTGAGACAACTCCGAATTTGACCCGGGATGACTACAAGCAACGGTGAAATGCCTTCAAGTTTCAGACAGGCGGTCAAGGAGCGGTGATGTTGAGTTCAGGTAACTCTTATTTGTGACACCCAATATGTTAGTTTTTCACTTTCACGCAGGTCAGTGATCAGTGTGTGATGGTGTTGGACCAATGCTCTGGAAGTTGGAAGCACAAACTAGAGTAATGTGGAACTTAATTTTGCTCGAGTGTTGATTGTGGTCAAGAAAAGAAGGAACTACAAGTTGCAGGTGGAGTCATATGGAGTCTTTGGAGTAGCAGCGGTACTCATGGGATAAGCTCAAGTCCAATGTACATGAAAGTTTGACGCATTGACGAATCCAAAGTGGTGGAGAATATTCGTCAAGGTGGAGTTTGTTAGAGTTGTGTCGAATATTATGTACAAGGTAGGTTACAGTTGGACTCTGAGTAGTATTGTGTTTAGATAGGATATGGAGTCGTGTCCTAGTAGGACACTTGTATCCTAGGCCTCTCTTATCTAGCAAGGGTAGACACACGATGTAACCTATGCCAGCATAATAGCACAGGCGCGCAAGGGGGGGCCGGCGGCATGTGCTGGCGCCCAGGTGGCCGGTGTGCGGGATTGTGATGATGTCACGGGGAGGAGCGCCTGTAGTCAAGCCCCGGGGATGTAGCCATATCGGTGAACATCGTTAACAAATCTCGGTGTCGTGCTCGTGTGATTGCTTGGTCCTCGGATGATCGACGGTATGCCTCGGATTTATTCTAACAAGTGGTATCATGAGCTAGGTTGGACGGAGGTGCATCGTTGATCTAAGGGAGGCGGAAGGTGTCGTTGGAGTTCTGCAGGGAGTGATCGCAGTCGTTGTAGTGGGAATCGACTTGAGGCGATCTAAGAAGGTAGAATCAGCAGATATACCGTAAACAGGAGACGGGGGAGGGGGCATGCTTAATGATGACACACCCCGTGTGCCCAAGTCCTCCTCCTCCTCCAAGAAAGAAAGTTTAGGGTTCCTGCCTCTCACCGGCGCCGGTGCAGGTCCACCTCGTCTCCAGTGGCCTTAGGGCCATGGAGGCGCGGTGGATCCTGGCAAGGGCCAGCGGTAGGTCTCTGCTTTTAGTCGAGTTTTTCAATCTTGCTAGGGTTTGTGTCCTCCTCAGGAAGACGAGGCGGCGGCGGCTCCCTAAAGATGGAATAAAGGTCACCCCGCCTAGCCCCCGTTCCGGCGATGCGTCTAGCATCATTGGTGGGCGTGTGGAGGTGTGTCTCCGGCAGATCTATCTTTGGTGGATTTGTTAGGATCTCGTCGTTGTTCGTCTACGTTCGTGTGTCTTCGGTTTGTATCCTTCCGATCTACGTTGTTTTTCATCGGCGAAGGTTGCTGTTCTAGGTTGCTGGTCCTATGGGGCCTTAGCACGACGACTTCCCGACTGTCTACTACAACAAGGTGTGCCCGACTCCGACGATGGAGGGGTGATGACGGCGGCGCGCCTTCGACTCGTTTCAGTGCTTGTAGTCGTCGCTAGGTGGTCTACGAATCTAGATGTAATTTTTATTTCTTGTATTCGTTGTACTGTCATGATTGAAGATGAATAGATTGAAAGTTTTCTCGCAAAAATAATAAGAAGGTAGAATCAGCTATTGTAATTTTCTTGAGGCGATCCGAGAGGCAGCGCATGCAGGGGCGGATTGGTTCAGCGGCGACGGCGACAGGCAGGCAACGTGCATAGTGTTCGAAATCTATTCGGTCTCGGCGAGATCGTAAGTGATTGACGGAACGCACAGCAGGGCAGCCGAGCGGGCCAAGCGCAAGCAGCATCTGCTACGAAGACACAGATTGCAGGCCCATCCGGTGCGTGCAGACATGAGTTTTATTTTGGACCAAAAGAAGAGGAACGAGTCCTTGTATATGACACAAGGCAGCAGATCGAATCGGCGGAGAAAATTCATTGATACGCATCATTAGAAGAGCTGAGGCAAGGCAAAGCTAGCATTACAAAATTTGTGCCAAGGGAGCAACGCCACGTGAGAAGACCAGAAGGTTTTTTGGTTGGAATTGCTATTGGTACATGAGGGTGTACCACGGTCAGGTTTTGCTTGTGTACTTGGGCATCACGTGAGGAAAGCTTGGATAATTATTCGCAGGGTCAGTCGTACAAAGAACCATGGCACCAACGGGTACCAGGTTTGAGGTGGAGAAGTTCGCGGAGCAGAAAACCTTGGGTTATGGCAGACAAGGATGAAAGATTTGTTGGCACAACAGAGTGATGTCAGCTGAGATGGAATTATCACGTGATGGATGGAAATTCTTGGAAGACGGTTTGGGAGCCTCGAGTGTGTCATGTAGCCGGACAAGTTCGGCAGGGTCGGACTAGTCAGTCTGACAGATCGACGCATGTCGGTTGGTACAAAAGACGGTGGTGGGATCGGCGGCGACGACATAGGAGCGTCATGCCGATGGTGACCGATTTTTGGGCATGGAAACACGTGGCGCAGGTCCAGAGGGCTTCTGTGGCTTCGACAAGGCTATGGCGCGGGGTTGATTCAAGACGGTGCACACGAGAGCTTGGAGTCGACGTGGCGCGGGGTGGCACGTACAACCACCATGAAGTAATGTTGAAGGTGAAGCTGATTGAGGGGCTACGGTGTAAGTGCACAGAGAGTCGAATCCTATTCAACGGGAAAAAGTGAGGGACACACAGTTCGCACTGGATCCTAATGGTCTGATGGAAGCGTGAAACTCGTCATCGGTCGGTGATGATCGGTGGTACACTGCAGTGGGGGTTGAGTGGTGTGGGTTTGCGACCCTTGAGACTCGACCGGGACAGCAGAGGCTCGACGCGATAATTGCGGCGAGGCGTGCGGTATGCATGGGACATGGGTCCAGGGCTCTGGTGGTCATACATGTGGTGAGACAACTACGAATTTGACCCGGGATGACTACAAGCAACGGTGAAATGCCTTCAAGTTTCAGACAAGCGGTCAAGGAGCGGTGATGTTGATTTCAGGTAACTCTTATGTGTGACACCCAATATGTTAGTTGTTCACTTTCACGCAGGTCAGTGATCAGTGTGTGATGGTGTTGGACTAATGCTCTGGAAGTTGGAAGCACAAACTAGAGTAATGTGGAACTTAATTTTGCTCGAGTGTTGACTATGGTCAAGAAAAGAAGGAACTACAAGTTGCAGGTGGAGTCATATGGAGTCTTTGGAGTAGCAGCGGTACTCATGGGATAAGCTCAAGTCCAATGTACATGGAAGTTTGACGCATTGACGAATCCAAGGTGGTGGAGAATATTCGCCAAGGTGGAGTTTGTTAGAGCTGTGTCGAATATTATGTACAAGGTAGGTTACAGTTGGACTCTGAGTAGTATTGTGTTTAGATAGGATATGGAGTAGTGTCCTAGTAGGACACTTGTATCCTAGGCCTCTCTTATCTAGCGAGGGTAGACACACGATGTAACCTATGCCAGCATAATAGCACATGCGCGCAAGGGGGAGCCGGCGGCATGTGCCGGCGCCCAGGTGGCCGGTGTGCGGTATTGTGATGGTGTCACGGGGAGGAGCGCCCGTAGTCAAGCCCCGGGGCCATATCGGTGAACCTCGTTAACAAATCTCGGTGTCGTGCTCGTGTGATTGCTTGGTCCTCGTGTGGCCGGACGAACTCCTGGTGGGCCGGACTGGTGGGTCGTGAAGATTATTATAGAAGATCATCTCTCGTATCCGGATAGGACTCCTGGATTCTTGTAATGGCATATTTTAGGCTCGGGTGTAGATTTTTCTTCCTCTGCAAGATGATATGTACAAACCCTAGGCTTCTCCGGTGTGTATATAAACCGGAGAGGGTTTAGTACATAGAGGCGAGAGAAGAATCATAATATCCTCATAGGCTAGACCTAGGGTTTAGCCATTACGATCTCGAGGTAGATCAACTTGTGTACACATATTCACCCATAATAATATAGCAGGAAGTAGGGTTTTACCTCGATTGAGAGGGCCTGAACCTGGGTAAACATCGTGTCCCCTGCCTTCTGTTACCATTGATCCTCAGACGCATAGTTCGGGACCCCCTATCCGAGATCGCCGGTTTTGACACCGACATTGGTGCTTTCATTGAGAGTTCCACTATGTCGTCGATGGAAGGATTGATGGATCACGTCGTCAAGTACAACAGCGACATCGAGGGGATTTTCCCTCCCGGCCAACTTTTCATGTTCGGCGGTGATACGTCCAAAACGTATCTATAATTTCTGCTTGCTCCATGCCTCTTTTGTGTGATATTGCTATGATATTTATGCACTTCCATACACTTTTGATCATATTTGGACTAACCTATTAACTCGGTGCACCACAGTGCCAGTTCCTGTTTTCTGCTGTTTTTCTATTTCAGGTTTCCCCCATATTAAAAATGCCCTAAAAATTCTGGGAAAAATACAGGAAAAATCAGCGTATCGGGAGCTTCAAGAAAAATCAAAGCAGGGCCAGAGGGGAGCCTGGGGTGGCCCAGGCGGCCACCCGGCGCGGCCCCACCCTTGGCCGCGCTAGGGGGGTGCCTGGGGCCCCACCTTCGCCTCTGGTGACCCCCTTTTGCATATATATTGCCCGCGTCCCGAAACCCTCGAGGACGGAACCCTTTTTCGCGATCTCGCCACTGTTCCGCCGCCGCCGCGCTTCCAAGATTGGGAGCACCAGGAGAACTCTTCCCGGCACCCTACCGGAGGGGAGAACCACCACCGGGAGCTTCTCCACCACCATGGACGCTTCCCGGATGAGTTGTGAGTAGTCCCCCTTGGACCATGGGTCCATGACCAGTAGCTATGTGATGTTCTTCTCCCCTCTTTGTTCTTCATGGATTAGACCTCGTGAGCTGCCCTACATGATCGAGGCACATATGTAATCTTTATGCTGTTGCTCTGCTGAGTTTGCTGGGATCCGATGGATTATGAGATTATGTTCAGATTGTGTGTGAGTAATATATTTGATTCACCTCTTTTATATTTATGTTCTTGAGTAATTCTTGCATGTTCTCCGTTGCTGTTTATTGCTTTGGCCAAGTAGTAGGTAGTAACTCAAAGAGGGAACGTTATGCTTGATTGTGGGTTCATGCCCCTCGATGACTAGGTTGAGTGACAGAAACATGAGTCTAGGGGATGTGATGTTGCCACAAGGGGGAAAACAATGGTGCTTGTACTTGCGGGTGCAAGGATTGTTTACTTTACGCAAAGTTCTTTTAATTCAGTTGTCTGTTGTTTTGAGTTTACACTTTGGGTGGGACTCGCAACTTAATACCAGCGAGATGTTCTGGATAGATATCTCAATGTGGATGATTAGTAGTAGATGCAGATGGATTTCGGTCTACTTGCCATGGCGTACCGCCCATGCTTTTGAGCCTCTACCTTTCTTTACAGCATAGTTAGCATTGGTTTGCGCACATAATCCTGTCAATTGCCCAACTGTAATTTGTTTACCTCGCTTAGCTGTTTTATCGTCTTTTGGGAGAGAGACATCACTAGTGAACATCATGGGACCCCGGTCCATATTACCATCACTGATCACACCCGCTATTTACTTCCGGTTCTTATTTCCTAGTTGCAGTCATACCTATCACTATTACCTCTTGTGTTTGATCCTTTGTAAACAGCAAGGCCGGAGGGATTGACAACCTCTCTGTACTCGTTGGGAGCAAAGTTATTTGTATCTGTGTGCAGGTCCTGTCAACCGCTAAGTTGACGCCGTTAGCGTTGACACCTACTTGTTAGCCCTCGGAGTCTCACGGGATTCGAACCTTGGTATCTTGCCAAGGGAAGCTTGCCGTTACGCTACATCTCAAACCTTCCACTTGGGGTAACCAACGAGGGGCGAGAAGCCATCAAGCAAAGTTTCTGGCGCCGTTGCCGGGGACTCCACTCTTCAAGATAGGGGAGTTGCACGCTATCTTTTATCTTTGCTTTTCAGTCTTGTTAGTTTACCTTTCAGTTTTTGCTTGAGTGTCCCTTACCAAAAATCACAAAATTAGTTATCTTGCTTGCTGCTGCTATGGGTTCCACCGAGAACACCAAGTTGTGTGACTTCACTAGTCATAACAACAATGAATTTATCTGCACGCCTATTGCTACACCTGCCACTTCAGCACCTTCTTATGAAATTAAACCTGCTTTACTGAACCTAGTTATGAAAGATCAATTCTCCGGTGCTGGAGATGATGCTGCTTTGCACTTAAATAATTTTGTTGAGCTCTGTGATATGCAAAAGTACCAAGAAATAGATGGTGATATTGTTAAGCTTAAGCTTTTTCCTTTCTCCTTGAGAGGAGGAGCTAAAATCTGGTTTCAATCCTTGCCTAGGAATAGCATAGATTCTTGGGACAAGTGCAAGGATGCCTTTATTGGGAAGTACTATCCCCCTGCTAAAATTATCCAACTAAGGAGTAACATAATGAATTTTAAACAATTGGATAATGAACACGTTGCCCAAGCTTGGGAACGCATGAAATCTCTTGTCAATAACTGCCCTACTCATGGTTTGACTACTTGGATGGTTATCCAAACTTTTTATGCAGGCTTGAACTTTACCTCGCGGAACTTGTTGGATTCGGCCGCGGGAGGAACCTTTATGTCAACTACACTTGGTGCTGCCACGAGGCTTCTCGATGAGATGATGACCAACTATTCCCAATGGCACACCGAACGCGCTCCAACAGGTAGGAAGGTAAACTCTGTCGAGGAGATTTCCTCCCTAAATGAAAAGGTTGACTTGATCATGTCTCTACTTTCCAAGCAATCTTCTATTGATCCTCATGATGTTCCTTTAAATTCTTTGATTGCTCAAGATCAAGTAGATGTGAACTTTATCTCTAGAAACAATTTCAATAACAATTCTTATAGGAGTAATTTTGGTAGCAACCCTAGACCGTTCCCATCTAATTCCTACGGGAACAACAATGCTTACCCTAGCATCAGGAACTCCACCCAAAGAGATAGAGACATGCCTAGTTATGAGAAACTTCTAGAAATAGAGAAGGCCACTAAGAACTACATGCACACCCAATATGAACAAAACAAGACCTTCTCGAGGCAATTAGATGAGCATACTGCTATCTTGCAAGACATTGGTAGACAACTAGAGAGCCTAAATATTGAGATTTCTAACCTCCAGACTAGGCTCACCATCACTGAGACCCAAGTTTCCAATATGTCCCACACACAAGCCACTTTGATAAACCAAATGGCAGCTAAACCCGAAGTGGTTACACCCCTGAAGGAGGAAGAAGATAGAATTAAGAGCCTTCCTACCCACCACACTGTTGCTACTATCCAAGTTGTTGAGGATATCCAAACTCTTAGCACCCAATGCACTCCTAGTCCCATTGGACCTATTAATGGTGATGCTATGACCTCAACCGTAGAAACTCCTATGACCATAGAAGCTACCAAACAAGTGAGCCTAAAGGACACCACTACCAATTTACTTGATAGTAGTGACCTTGATTTTGATAATTGCACCCTTTCTGAAGTTATTGATTTTCTTCACAAGATGTCTAGAGATCCCCACACTAGCACACTTAATCTTGCCTTCATGGAGCATATCACTAATGCTCTTATCAAAGCTAGGGAGGAGAAGCTTAGGGTAGAAGCCTCCATACCTAGAAAGCTAGAAGATAGTTGGGATCCTATGATTAAAATTAAGTTGAATAACTTCTCTTGCTATGCTTTATGTGATGTTGGAGCTAGTACCTCCGTTATGCCCAAAAGAATGTATGATATGCTTAAATTGAAATCTTTTGATCCTTGTTCTTTTGGTGTTCGTCTTGTTGATTCTTCCGTAAAGAAACCTTTGGGGAGGATCGACGATGTTCTTATCGTTGTTAATGACAATTATGTTCCCGTTGATTTTACTATTATGGATATTGAATGTGAACCTTCATGTCCAATTATTTTGGGACGTCCTTTTCTTCGCACCGTTGGTGCTATCATTGACATGAAAGAGGGGAATATAAAATTCCAATTTCCTCTGAAGAAAGGGATGGAACACTTCCCTAGAAATAAGATTAAGTTGCCTTTTGAGTCCGTTACACGGGCTAGCTATTCTTTTACTCTTGATTAAACTTGATCCTCTCTTTTTTGCATTATGCCTAGCTTAAAGGCATAAAAGAAAGCGCTTTTGGGAGGCAGCCCACAACGAATTAGGTTTTATTTTGTTTTTGTTGTGTCTTGATGTTTGCTACTACAGTAGCATCATCATTGTATCTTTTCTTTTCAGCTTTGTGCCAAGTTTAGCCTCCGATTGCAAGAAAGTTCAAAAGTTGTGACGTGCAGTCCAGAAAACAGATTATGTCCTTGGACAGAAAAATTCGTATAAAATAACCAGATCATCTTTTTGATCTGAATTTTTTTGACAGTGTGCTCTATACAATTGGCTTTCGGGCGTCTGTTCTGAGTTTTTTGATTTGAGTTGCAGAAGTGCCCCGAAAAAATTATTTACTACCTGCTGGTCTGTTTTTCACAGATTCTGTCCTGTTTTGCCTTTTCTTCGTTTTGCAAACCTTGAACTTGCTTTTTCTTTGCAAAAACCTTTTGGCAATCTTGAGAAACAGTAGATCTTCAAGATTATCTTTATTTTCAGCAAGGAAAAATTATTTTATTATGGGTACTAACCTCGCTATTCAGATTATGATGAGTTATGTATGAAGGGAGTTTTCAAGTGTGCGAGGGAAGATGATAAAAAGATTCAGGAGGGTCAAACGCTCAAGCTTGGGGATGCCCCCGTGCACCCCCAAGAAATATTCAAGAAGACTCAAGCGTCTAAGCTTGGGGATGCCCCCGTGCATCCCCTTCTCCATCAACAATTATCAGTTCGTCTTTCGTTCCACTATATTTTAATCACTTCATGGGTTATGTGCTATGCTTGGAGCGTCTTGCTTTTAGTTTCCTTTTTAGTTCTCTTTAGCTTTGCTTGCTGTTCATAACGAGTTAGAACCCAACTTTCTTTGTGTGGGAGAGAAAAACGCTCCACTTCAACCTAGAACACAACATAGGATTTTCATGCTTATCTTTGCTGTGTGTGTTCTTTGTCTTTCCATAGCTACTGTCATGTTTAGCTCTTAGTTTTCATGCTTTTCTTTTTAAAGAGCTTTTGTTTAGTTGGTTGTTGAACTCTCTTGAGTTTTAACGTTTATCTTGTTAAGAGAGTTTGTCTGTTGCACTGAGTTGTGTGTCTTAACTTAAAGTTTAATTTTAGTAGTAACTTGCAATAGTTTTGAGGTATTGCCATGAGTAATGTCTGAACTTTTGGTGTCAAGAGCTTTAGCCTATTAGTGATAGATGTCGTATTTTGGGCAATCCGTGTTTATTTTCGAAAACCTACAAAATAGTTGAGAACTTTAGCTACTAAATGGATCTCTAATCTTTGGAGGGATCGAATATTAGAGTACACTCACGTACCATGAGCCGAGGATGCGCAAGGATAACCAAATCCCCATACACTCCTCCTCGGGGTACTTGTCTCTTTGAGAACCTCCTAATTAGATTGAGAGTTACCGATAATAAGTGCATGAGTTCTTCGGACTAATGTGAGTATTCGAAAGTTGACACTTCCACCTATCCATATTTTTCTAGCCTCTTCGGTACCGTGAATTGCCCTTTCTCACCTCGAGAGTTGGCGCATACTTCGCCGGTGCATCCAAATCCTTGGCACGATATGCTCTGTCATCATAAGCCTCATTATATCTTTCCTCAAAACAGCCACCATACCTACCTATTAAGGCATTTCCATAGCCTTTCCGAGATACATTGCCATGCAACAGCCATCTTCTCATGACTTGATCTTCATGTCATACATGCTTTTTGCTTGATCGATGAGCCGCATGCTAGTTGGGCCTTGCCCTAATCATTGCTACATGACGCGCTAGTATCATTGCATATCCTGCTACACTGGCAGAGGCATACATTTGCATACATCATGATAGTTTTATTTTCTTTATGTTGAGTACTTTTGTAAAGTGTGAAAGATCTTCTATACTTCTTGTAATATATAGAGTGTTGCCCCTAAAGTGAGGAAAAGATCCCAAAGAGGACAAATCAAAAGATCCCAAAGAGGACAAAATCAAAAGATCCCAAAGAGGACAAATGAGAGATAAATAGAAAGAGCCATTGAGGCCACAAAAAAAAATAGAAAAAAGAGAAAAAGAAATAAAAAGAGAGAAGGGGGCACACTACTATTTCTTTTGAGAGATCCACACTCGTACTCCATCTTATACCTTTTACTCCATAGAGATTATCATTCATGCATATAGCTATGTGGGGACCTTTACACTATAGAACTTGGCTTGTATATTCCAATGATGAGCCTCCTCAAAAGAGCTCTAGGTCTTCTTGAGCAAGCAAGTTGGATGCACCCCCACTAGTTCCATTGGAGAGCTTACCTTAGCTCATATGTGCATCCGTTGCATGGCAATCCCTACTCCTCACATCATATCTATCATTTGGCTTTCTCTCGCCGATGATTGTCCTCATTGATGTGATCCCTTCACACCTTTTTTGTCTTCCCCCTCTATCATTTTTCTCTCTTTGCCATCCTAAGTGCCGACTTTCTTGCTTACGCTCATCCATTGCATGAGTGCTCAAAATATCGAAAGGGAGTGGATCATTTTGACTTGTACCTGGCTGACGGTCTGGGGATGAGTCAAGATAAGATTCCAAAGAAGACCAAGTGTGAAAATTTAGTAGATTAAGTTCTCAACAATACAAAAACTATGTTTTACTCTCTCATATATCCATATCCCCTTTCTTGCACGCAAACACCATTTGGAGACATTCGAGTCACGGACAGCGAGAGCTCTTGCACCTTTATGTTCTTATGTTACTTGTTACAATGCTAATATAGACTCTTGCTTGTTATGACTTGAATTGGATTACGTGCCTTGATTGCTTTACTTAAAAGTTCTTATATGGTTGATAGCATGTCACCACAGAAATTATGCTTGTTATCATTTACCTACTCGAGGACGAGCAGGAATTAAGCTTGGGGATGTTGATACGTCCAAAACGTATCTATAATTTCTGCTTGCTCCATGCCTCTTTTGTGTGATATTGCTATGATATTTATGCACTTCCATACACTTTTGATAATATTTGGACTAACCTATTAACTCAGCGCACCACAGTGCCAGTTCCTGTTTTCTGCTATTTTTCTATTTCAGGTTTCCACCATATTAAAAGTGCCCTAAAAATTCCGCGAAAAATACAGGAAAAATCAGTGTATCGGGAGCTTCAAGAAAAACCAAAGCAGGGCCAGAGGGGAGCCTGGGGTGGCCCAGGCGGCCACCCGGCGCGGCCCCACCCCTGGCCGCGTCAGGGGGGCGTCTGGGGCCCCACCTCCGCCTCTGGTGACCCCCTTTTGCATAGATATTGCTCGCATCCCGAAACCCTCGAGGACGGAACCCTTTTTCGCGATCTCGCCTCTATTCCGCCGCCACCGCGCTTTCAAGATCGGGAGCACCAGGAGAACTCTTCCCGGCGCCCTGCCGGAGGGGAGAACCACCACCAGGAGCTTCTCCACCACCATGGACGCTTCCTGGATGAGTTGTGAGTAGTCCCCCTTGGACCATGGGTCCATGACCAGTAGCTATGTGATAGGCCTCTAACCCCTCGTTGGATACCCCAAGTGGAAGGTGTAAGATGCAGTGTTGTGGAAGTGTTTTCCTTTAGCAAAGATGCCAAGGATCGAATCCCCAGAGACTCCTAGGTTCAACAAGTAGGTGACAACTGCTAATGGCGCGGATTAGCAATCAACGTGGACCTGCACACAGATACAAGTAACTTTGCTCCCAACGAGTACAGAGAGGTTGTCAATCCCTCCGGCCTTGTAGTTCACAAAGGATTAAACGCAAATGATAGTAGTGATAGATAATGTTTGCAATAGTAAGTAAAAGCGAAAAGTAAATAGCGGATGTGATCAATGATGGTAATATGGACCGGAGTCTCATGATGTTCACTAGTGATGTCTCTCTCCCAAAAGACGATAAAACAACTATGTGAGGTAAACGAATTACAGCTGGGCAATTGACAGGACCACGAACGCAAACCAATGCTGACTACATTGCAAGAAAGGTTGAGGTTCAAAGCATGGGTGGTACGCCAAAGTAAGTAGACCGAAATCCATCAATATCTACTACTAATCATCCACCTTGAGATATCTATCCAGAACATCTCGCTGGTATTAAGTTGCGAGTCCCACCCATAGTGTAAACTCAATGCAACAGACAACTGCATTGAAAGAACTTTGCGTAAAGTAAACAATCCTTGCACCCGCGGGCACAAGCACCGTTGTTTTCCCCCTTGTGGCAACAACACATCCCCTAGACTCATGTTTCTGTCACTCAAGCTAGTCATCGAGGGGCATGAACCCACAATCGAGCATAACGTTCCCTCTTGGAGTCACTACGTATTACTTGGCCAAAGCAATAAATAACAACGGAGAACATGCAAGAATTACTTATGAACATAAATATAAAAGAGGTAGATCAAATATATTACTCAAGATCAATCTGAACATAATCTCATAATCAATCGGATCCCAGCAAACTCATCATAGCAACAGCATAAGGATTACATATGTGCCTCGATCATGTAGGGCAGCTCACGAGGACTAATTAGTGAAGCACAAGAACGGGAGGAGAACATCACATAGCTACTGGTCATGGACTCATGGTCCAAGGGAGACTACTCACAACTCATCCGGGAGGCATCCATGGTGGTGGAGAAGCTCCCGATGGTGATCCTCCCCTCCGGCAAGGTGCCGGGAAAAGTTCTCCTGGTGCTCCCGATCTTGGAAGCGGCGGCGGCGGCGGAACAGAGATGAGATCGCGAAAAAGAGTTCCCGTTTCGAGGGTTTCGAAGGACGCTCTAAATATATGCCGAAGGGGGGCACCAGACGGGGCTCGGGGGGCCCAGGCGCCCCCCCGCGCGGCCCAGGGGGGGCGCGCCGCCAGGGCGCCTGGAGCCCTGGTGCCCCCCCCCCCGGCTATCCTTCGGGCGCAAGGTAGGTTTCGGAACGCTGATTTTTTATATGATTTTTCCGGATTTTTCCTGACAGTTCTCTTAACGTGAAAACCTGAAATACAAAAACAGCCAAAAACAGAAACTTGCACCGGGGTGCACTGGATTAGTAGGTTAGTCCAAATATGATCAAAAGTGTATGGAAGTGTATGAATATCATAGCAATATCACCCAAAAGTGGCATGGAGCAAGCAGAAATTATAGATACGTTTTGGACGTATCAACATCCCCAAGCTTAATTCCTGTTCGTCCTCGAGTAGGTAAATGATAACAAGAATAATTTCTGTGGTGACATGCTATTAACCATATAGGAATTTTTACAGTCATATGACAAAAGCTTACTGAGACAATGATTCTATAGTAATTAAGTTGCCTCATGAGAAAATCACAAATGACTGAAAGTTTTACAACATGACATTGAAGCATCAAAATGATTTGCAATGAACATGATGTGCAAATATGATAAAGTGATATCTAGCTTGCCCCCTTTAGTGAAGCAAAACATAAATGCAGGGGCACCTTCAAGGTTTAAGTGATGACTAGACACAATGATTTCAGAAACAAACGATATCACAATCATGCAAAAGACAATGCTACTTTGGGACAATGCACATTACACTCAGAATGACAATCATGCTCTCAGTAGTTGGTGCTTTTAAAAGAAGGTGGAGACTCAACATAAAAGTAAAAGAATGGTTATGTGCTAGAGCTTTTTATTTTGAAAACATAGAAGCAATTTTGTCAACGGTAGTAGTACTTCATATGTGTCATGCATAAGACATCCTATAAGTTGCAAGCCTCATGCATCGAATACCAATAGTGCTCGCACCTTGTCCTAATTAGCTCGGATTTCCATGGGTTATAATTGCATTACATATGTTTCAACCAAGTGTCACAAAGGGGTACCTCTATGCCACCTGTACAAAGGTCCAAGGAGATAAATCGCATTTGATTTCTCGTTTTTGATAGATCTCAACTTGAGGACATCCATACCGGGACAACATAGAAAATAGATGATGGACTCCTCTTAAATGCATAAGCATATTCACAAAAGAGATTGAGGATTAATGTCCAAGCTAAAACTTCCACCATGATGCATGGCTTTGGTTGGCGGCCCAATGTTCTTCTCTAACAATATGCATACTCATTCAACCCATGGCAAATCACCCTTACTTCAGATAAGACGAACATGCATAGCAACTCACATGATATTCAACAAAAGTGTGACAGTTGATGGCGTCCCCAGAAACATGGTTACTGCTCAGCAAGCAACTTATAAGAAATAAGATACATAAGCAACATATTCTTTACCACAATAGTTTTTAAGCTACTTTCCCATGAGCTATGTATTGCAAGGTTAGTCTGCTTAGTACAGGTGGAGGTTAGCAAAAGACTGGGAGCGACCAACTAAGAGAGCAATGACGGTCATAATCATGCAGAGCAACAAAGCAATATTGAATCAGGCATGGTAGTTATATCGCTACTCAGAAATAAAAGATCATCAAGGCTTGACAGACTTTCTTTACAGTCTTAAATATGCGTGAGCATACGCCAAGTCAATCAAAATAAATTCTCGAAGGAAGATATTACTAAACCATACCACATCATCGGCAAACAAATCAAGTTGGTACTCCAATAACACATTGGGAATCCCCCAGCTGTTTGAGACTAACCACAAGAAAACCTGAACTACTAAGCGCCATTATGCACGTAGCATCTTTATCATAGACATATTAACCAATGCAACGGAAGCTAACTCTCTTAATAAGATAAGCATGATAATTAAAGAGAGTTCAAGCAACCAACTAAACAAAAGCTCTTTGAAAAGATAAGCATGAATACTAAGAGCAGAGCATGATAGTAGCTATTAAAAGACAAAGAACACACACAGCAAGGATAGACATGAAAATTCTATGTTATGTTCTAGGTAGAAGTGGAGCGTGTTTCTCTCCCACATAAAGAACGCTGAGTTCCGACTCGTTATGAAAAACTAAAAAGAAAACTAAAAACAAGACGCTCCAAGCATAGCACTTAACACATGAAGTGATAAAAATATAGCGAAACGAAAGACGAACTGATAATGTTGATGGAGAAGGGGATGCACGGGGGCATCCCCAAGCTTAGACGCTTGAGTCTCCTTGAATATTTCTTGGGGGTGCACGGGGGCATCCCCAAGCTTAGAAGCTTGAGTCTCCTTGAATATTTCTTGGGGGTGCACGGGGGCATCCCCAAGCTTGAGCGCTTGACACTCGTGAATCTTTTTATCATCTTCCCTCGCACACTTGAAAACTCCCTTCATACATAACTCATCATAATCTGATTAGCGAGGTTAGTATCCTTAATAAAATAATTATACCTTGCTGGAAATAAAGATATTCTTGAAGTTCTACTGTTTCTCAAGATTGCCAAAAGGTTTTTGCAAAGAAAAAGCATGCTCTTGATTTGCAAAATGAAGGAAAGGCAAAACAGGACAGAATCTGAGAAAAACAGAACAGCAGGTAGTAATTGATTTGTTCGGGGCACTTCTGCAACTCAAATCAAAAAACTCAGAACAGATGCACGAAAGACAATTATATAGAGAACGCTGTCGAAAAAATTCAGACCAAAAAGATGATCTGGTGATTTTATACGAATTTTTCTATCCAAGGACAGAATCTGTTTCCTGGACAGCACCTCACAACTTTTGAACTTTCTAGCAATCAGAGGCTATACTTGGCACAAATATGAAAAGCAAAGATACAATGATGATGCTATTGTAGTAAACAACATCAAGACACAACGAAAGAAAAATAAATTTATTCATTGGGCTGCCTCCCAAAAGCGCTTTCTTTTATGCCTTTAAGCTAGGCATAATGCATAGAGATCAAGTTTTATCAAGAGTAAAAGAACAGCTAGCCCGTACAACAGACTCAAAAGGTAACTTGATCTTCTTTCGAGGGAAGTGTTCCATCCATTTCTTGAGAGGAAACTGAAATTTTATATTACCCTCTTTCATGTCAATGATAGCACCAACGGTGCGCAAAAAGGGACGTCCCAAAATAATTGGACATGAAGGATTACATTCAATATCCATAATAGTGAAATCAACGGGAACATAATTATCATTGACAACGATAAGAACATCGTCGATCCTCCCCAAAGGTTTCTTTATGGAAGAATCAACGAGACGAACACCAAAAGAACAAGAATCATAAGGTTTCAATTTAAGCATATCATATATTCTTTTGGGCATAACAGAGGTACTAGCTCCAACATCACATAATGCATAGCAAGAGAAGTCATTCAATTTAATTTTTATCATAGGATCCCAACCATCTTCTAGCTTTCTAGGTATGGAGGCTTCTACTCTAAGTTTCTCCTCCCTAGCTTTGACGAGAGCATTAGTGATATGATCTGTGAAGGCAAGATGAAGCGTGCTAGTGCGGGGGTCTCTAGACATCTTGTGAAGGAAATCAATAACTTCGGTAAGAGTGCAATTATCAAAATCAAGGTCACGAGCATCAAGTAAAGTGGTAGTGGTGTCCTTTAGGTTCACATGTTTGGTAGTTTCTATAGTCATAGCATCACCATTAATAGGTCCATTGGGACCAGGAGTACATTGGGTGCTAAGAGTTTGGATATCCTCAACAACTTGGATAGTAGAAACAGTGTGGTGGGTAGGAAGGCTCTTAATTCTATCCTCTTCCTCCCTTTCTCTAGCCCATCTCTCTTTAAGTTTAGCCATCATCCTAGTATTTTCATTAATTTGCACTTGAGTAGCATTAATAGGAGTGACCTTCCTCTCCTCAAGAGGAGAAGTTTCAATTTTTAGCAATGTTGCCTCATTGGCTAAATGGTCTACCTTAAAAGAAAGATCATCTAGTTTATGTAGTTTTTCTTCTACACTCTTATTAAATGCTTTTTGGGCAGTGATGAAATCTTTAAGCATAATCTCTAGTTCAGTAGTGGAGTTCTTGGTACTAGGATAAGCATTGTTGTTCCCATAAGAATTAGAGGGGAACGGTCTAGGATTGTTACCAAAGTTACTCCTATAAGCATTGTTGTTAAAATTGTTTCTAGAGATAAAGTTCACATCTACTTGTTCTTGAGCAATCAAAGAATTTAAAGGAACATCGCGAGGATCAACTGTAGATTGCTTCGAAAGTAGAGACATGATCAAGTCAACCTTTTCATTTAAGGAGGAAATCTCCTCGACAGAGTTTACCTTCCTACCTGTTGGAGCACGTTCGGTGTGCCATTGGGAATAGTTGGTCATCATCTCATCGAGAAGCTTCGTGGCAGCACCAAGTGTAGTTGACATAAAAGTTCCTCCCGCGGCTGAATCTAACAAGTTCCGCGAGGTAAAGTTCAAGCCTGCATAAAAAGTTTGGATAACCATCCAAGTAGTCAAACCATGAGTAGGGCAGTTCTTGATAAGAGATTTCATACGTTCCCAAGCTTGGGCAACTTGTTCATTATCCAATTGTTTACAATTCATTATGTTACTTCTAAGTTGGATAATTTTAGCAGGTGGATAGTATTTTCCAATAAAAGCATCTTTGCACTTGTCCCATGAATCTATGCTATTCCTAGGCAAAGACTGAAACCATATTTTAGCTCCTCCTCTCAAGGAGAAAGGAAAAAAGCTTAAGCTTAACAATATTACCATCTATTTCGTGGTACTTTTGCATATCACAAAGTTCAACAAAGTTGTTCAAGTGTAAAGCAGCATCATCTCCAGCACCGGAGAATTGATCTTTCATGACTAAGTTCAGTAAAGCAGGTTTAATTTCATATGAAGGTGCTGAAGTGGCAGGTGTAGTGATAGGTGTGCTGATAAAGTCATCGTTTTTGTGACTAGTGAAGTCACACAACTTGGTGTTCTCGGTGGAACCCATAGTAGCAAGCAAGCAAGATAACTATTTTTTTGATTTTCGATAAAAGGTACTAAAGCAAAAAACTGAAAGGTAAACTAACAAGACTAAAAAGCAAAGGTAAAAGATAGCGTGCAACTCCCCTATCTTGAAGAGTGGAGTCCCCGGCAACGGCGTCAGAAAATACTCCTTGATAGGCCTCTAAGCCCTCGTTGGTTACCCCAAGTGGAAGGTGTAAGATGCAGTGTTGTGGAAGTGTTTTCCCTTAGCAAAGATGCCAAGGATCGAATCCCCAGAGACTCCTAGGTTCAACAAGTAGGTGTCAACTGCTAACGGCGCGGATTAGCAATCAACGTGGACCTGCACACAGATACAAATAACTTTGCTCCCAACGAGTACAGAGAGGTTGTCAATCCCTCCGGCCTTGTAGTTCACAAAGGATTAAACGCAAATGATAGTAGTGATAGATAATGTTTGCAATAGTAAGTAAAAGCGAAAAGTAAATAGCGGATGTGATCAATGATGGTAATATGGACCGAAGTCTCATGATGTTCACTAGTGATGTCTCTCTCCCAAAACATGATAAAACAGCTATGTGAGGTAAACGAATTACAGCTGGGCAATTGACAGGACCACGAACGCAAACCAATGCTGACTACATTGCAAGAAAGGTTGAGGTTCAAAGCATGGGCGGTACGCCAAAGTAAGTAGACCGAAATCCATCAATATCTACTACTAATCATCCACCTTGAGATATCTATCCAGAACATCTCGCTGGTATTAAGTTGGGAGTCCCACCCATAGTGTAAACTCAATGCAACAGACAACTGCATTAAAAGAACTTTGCGTAAAGTAAACAATCCTTGCACCCGCGGGCACAAGCACCGTTGTTTTCCCCCTTGTGGCAACAGCACATCCCCTAGACTCATGTTTCTGCCACTCAAGCTAGTCATCGAGGGGCATGAACCCACAATCGAGCATAACGTTCCCTCTTGGAGTCTCTACGTATTACTTGGCCAAAGCAATAAATAACAACGGAGAACATGCAAGAATTACTTATGAACATAAATATAAAAGAGGTAGATCAAATATATTACTCAACATCAATCTGAACATAATCTCATAATCCATCGGATCCCAGCAAACTCATCATAGCAACAGCATAAGGATTACATATGTGCCTCGATCATGTAGGGCAGCTCACGAGGACTAATTAGTGAAGCACAAGAACGGGAGGAGAACATCACATAGCTACTGGTCATGGACTCATGGTCCATGGGAGACTACTCACAACTCATCCGGGAGGCGTCCATGGTGGTGGAGAAGCTCCCGATGGTGATCCTCCCCTCCGGCAGGGTGCCGGGAAGAGTTCTCCTGGTGCTCTCGATCTTGGCAGCGGCGGCGGCTGCGGAACAGAGATGAGATCGCGAAAAAGAGTTCCTGTTTCGAGGGTTTCGAAGGACGCTCTAAATATATGCCGAAGGGGGGCACCAGACGGGGCTCGGGGGGCCCAGGCGCCCCCCCGGCGCGGCCCAGGGGGGGTGCGCCGCCAGGGCGCCTGGAGCCCTGGTGGCCCCCCCAGGCTGTCCTTCGGGCGCAAGGTAGGTTTCGGAACGCTGATTTTTTATATGATTTTTCCGGATTTTTCCTGACAGTTCTCGTAACATGAAAACCTGAAATACAAAAACAGCCGAAAACAGAAACTGGCACCGGGGTGCACTGGATTAGCAGGTTACTCCAAATATGATCAAAAGTGTATGGAAGTGTATAAATATCATAGCAATATCACCCAAAAGTGGCATGGAGCAAGCAGAAATAATAGATACGTTTTGGACGTATCACTATGTGATGTTCTCCTCCCCTCTTTCTTCTTCATGGATTAGACCTCGTGAGCTGCCCTACATGATCGAGGCACATATGTAATCTTTATGCTGTTGCTCTGCTGAGTTTGCTGGGATCCGATGGATTATGAGATTATGTTCAGATTGTGTGTGAGTAATATATTTGATTCACCTCTTTTATATTTATGTTCTTGAGTAATTCTTGCATGTTCTCGTTGCTGTTTATTGCTTTGGCCAAGTAGTAGGTAGTAACTCCAAGAGGGAACGTTTTGCTTGATTGTGGGTTCATGCCCCTCGATGACTAGTTTGAGTGACAGAAACATGAGTCTAGGGGATGTGCTATTGCCACAAGGGGGAAAACAATGGTGCTTGTACTTGCGGGTGCAAGGATTGTTTACTTTACGCAAAGTTCTTTTAATGCAGTTGTCTGTTGCTTTGAGTTTACACTTTGTGTGGGACTCGCAACTTAATACCAGTGAGATGTTCTGTATAGATATCTCAAGGTGGATGATTAGTAGTAGATGCAGATGGATTTCGGTCTACTTGCCCTGGCGTACCGCCCATGCTTTTGAGCCTCTACCTTTCTTTACAGCATAGTTAGCATTGGTTTGCGCACATAATCCTGTCAATTGCCCAGCTGTAATTTGTTTACCTCTCTTAGTTGTTTTATCATCTTTTGGGAGAGAGACATCACTAGTGAACATCATGGGACCCCGGTCCATATTACCATCACTGATCACAGCCGCTATTTACTTCCTGTTCTTATTTCCTAGTTGCAGTCATACCTATCACTATTAACTCTTGCGTTTGATCCTTTGTAAACAGCAAGGCCGGAGGGATTGACAACCTCTCTGTACTCATTGGGAGCAAAGTTATTTGTATCTGTGTGCAGGTCCTGTCAACCGCTAAGTTGGCGCCGTTAGCGTTGACACCTACTTGTTGGCCCTCGGAGTCTCAAGGGATTCGATCCTTGGTATCTTGCCAAGGGAAACTTGCCGTTACGCTACATCTCAAACCTTCCACTTGGGGTAACCAACGAGGGGAGAGAAGCCATCAGGCCGCTTCGCGCTTCGCGCCAACACTGATGGCCACCTTGAGCAGATCAAGAGCTACGCCCCTGGCCATCATGTCAGATTCGGTAGCTTGAACTATGTTGCTGATATCCGTGGAGACTTGATCTTCGCCAGATTCGAGCCAGCGGCAACCTCTCTCTGCCACTATGACGGTCATGACCTGACTCTGTCATCAGATCAGGAAATAGCACCTGCAACAGTTCTGGCCCTAGATCCTTTACAGATTGTGTCACCCGAAGATGGGAAGCTCAACCCCACCACGGGAGCTGCAGACTCTACGGCGTTGGAGCCGCACACGGACCCAACTGATGGTGTCTGTGTTACCGGAATCCCGGACTCGGCTCCGGTCTCTGATTCTGAACAGCGTGTAACTGCGCCCCTCAAATCCAATCAGGCGCCTATCGCCGGATTCTGCGCTGCGGATATTTTCCAGCACTCACCACTTGGCGACATGTTAAGGTCGTTAAGATCTCTCCCCTTGGATGAGAGCACACAGTCGCACTATATCCGCTTCGAATTGGAGGCTGATGAACAACCGCTCTATCCCCATGGGGATGAAGAATTTCGTTCCTCACCAACCACCCACTTGGTAGCCACGGTTGAAGATCTAACCGATCTACTCGACTACGCTTCAGAAGACTTCGATGGGATAGACCTCGAAGCTGAAGCAGATACAGATCAAAGCCGGCCCATAACAGGGCGGTGGAAAGCTACGTCTTCGTACGATGTGTATATGGTGGATACACCCAAAGAGGCAGAAGGCAACGGCGAAAACAATCCCGTAGAGGATAAACCCGCTGAAGAACCTCCCAAGCGTCGGCGTCCAAAACGCCGAACAAAATCCAGTAAAGGAAAGGACAGCAACACCGTGACTAATGACGGTGATATTCCGTAACAAGCCGAAGACCCCGCAGATCCAGTGATAGAGCAGGAGGAGCGAGAGGACAGTGAACCGAGTCCGAAGCCGCAGTCCGATGACAGCGATGCCAAAGACGGTGACTATGAACCGATCTCCGATGAAGAGGCTACCCGGGATGACGATGAATATACCGTCCCAGAAGAACCCTCCGAACAAAAACGCTTCCATCGGCGGCTTATAGCCAATGCACGGAGCTTAAAAAGCAGTAGAGACAGCTTCGAGCTGCACAAGACACGCTCAATGATAGATGGAATGAGGTGCTAGACACCGAACAGAAACTTGGCTTTAACGGACAAACCAAAGGCTATCCCAAGCGCAAGCTGCTGCCTGAATTCGACGACGAGGCCGTTGCGCCTGTCCCACAGAAAAATAACACCGCCAACAAGATGGACCGACCACCTCGCGAACGGGATAGAGTCGCTAGCAATGGCATAAACAAGCCCCCACCCCATCAAGGAAAGGAGGGTGCAGCCCAAGTCCGAAAACATGATCTGCGTGAGGACCTCAATAAAAAAGCTAGTAAAACCAGTTCTATATTCAAACAAAGAGACCGAGATCCCGCACGGGACGGCGACTATCAAGCCAATCGCGCTGGTGACATACCAGTTCGGGGTCAATACCGAACACCACAACCATCGAACATACGCCACGATACAACAAGATACAGAGGAGCTTCACACCCTCTATGCTTTACCGATGAGGTGCTGGGTCATGATTTCCCAGAAGGGTTTAAACCCATGAACATCGAAGCGTACGATTGAATGAAGGATCCTGGCGTCTGGATAGAAGACTTTATTATTCACATCCACATGGCTCAAGGAGATGATCTCCACGCCATCAAATATCTACCCCTCAAGCTAAAATGACCAGCTCGACACTGGCTAAACAGTCTCCCAAAAAACTCCATTGGGAGTTAGAAAGAACTCGAGGACGCTTTTCGGGCCAATTTTCAAGCGACTTATGTCCGGCCCCCGGACGCTGATGATTTAAGTCACATCATCCAACAACCCGGAGAGTCAGCCCACAAGCTTTGGAACCGGTTTCTCAATAAGAAGAACTAGATCATCGACTGTCCGGACGCCGAAGCCTTATCTATGTTGACCCACAAGTGTAGGGGATCTATCGTAGTCCTTTCGATAAGTAAGAGTGTCGAACCAAACGAGGAGCAGAAGGAAATGATAGGCAGTTTTCAGTAAGGTATTGTCTGCAAGCACTGAAATTATAGGTAACAGATAGTTTTGTAATAAGGTAATTGGTAGCAAGTGACAAAAGGCAAAAGTAAATAAGGTGCAGCAAGGTGGCCCAATCCTTTGTGGAGAAAAGGACAAGCCTGGACAAACTCTTATATAAAGGAAAGCGCTCCCAAGGACAAATGGGAATTATCATCAAGCTAGTTTTCATCAAGATCATCTGATTCGCGTTCGGTACTTTGATAATTTGGTATGTGATAACCCTCAACCGTAAGGGATCGAGATAGTCTCCGCGGGTAAGAATAACCCAATTTATTGATTCGACACACGGGGAGCCAAAGAGTATTTATAAGCTTTGATAGTTGAGTTGTCAATTCATCCGCACCTGAAATATACTTACTTGCAACAAAAGATAAGTGGTAACAGTGATATGATAGTGATAATAGTGATAGTAAAAGTAAACAACAAAAGTAAATAGTGAAGGTAAATGGCAAAAGTAGCAACTAGTGACAAGCAGGGTTTAAAACACTGTAGGCTAGGGAGATGGATGGTTGGGCGCTGCATGGATGAGATAGATTCTAACTTGGGGCACGGCACACGGAAAAGTAATGATCATCTAGGCAAATATCAAACATTAGGCATGTATCCCGTAGGTAGTTGTACGTGCTTGCAATAAGAACTTGCACAACATCTTTTGTCCTACCATCCCGCTACGAACGGGGCCAAAAGGAACTTATGGAGATTAAGGTGCTCCTGTCAAAGAGCACCGGAACAAAGCAATGAACTCAATGGATACATGTAATCCTCAAACTACGGACCATCCCCTTTGGTGTCCCAAGCTGTCACTTTTGGGATCGCCGGTTCCGAACCGTAATAGGTGCAAACAACTCATAGATAGGATCACGAACACAAATATATTCATGCAAACACATATGGTTTAGATCTGAGATCATGGCACTCGGGCCCTAAGTGTCAAGCATTAAGAATAACAAGTTGAAGCAGAGATGATAAACACCATAGTAGATGATAGGCAACATGCCCCCAACGATCTGACAAACTATTACATGATCTAACTCATCCAATCCCTACCATCCCCTTCGCCTACAGCAGGGGAATTACTCACACATGGAGGGAGAAGTCATGGAGGGATGATGGAGTGGTGATGATGGCGACGATCTCCCCTCTCCGGAGGCCAATTCAGCCTCCAGATTAGCCCTCCCGAGGAAGAACAGAGGGTGGCGGCGGCTCCGCGACGGAAAACTGCGAAAAGAACTTCTGATCTGGGGTTTCCGCGTCGTGAGTAAAAATACGAGGCAAAGTAGGGCACCAGTGGGTGTGGGCCCCACCCAGGCGACCCCCCGGCACGGCCCAGGGGGGGGGGGGGTCGCGCCCACAGGGCGCCTGGGCACCCCTTGGCCCCCCTCTGGCCCCTCTTCTGGCCCCTGGTTCCTTCGGGTGCGTGGATTTTCTGTGATTTTTCGTGGATTTTTCTGAGATACCTAAAAATTTGTTTTCCTGCACACAATAAAACCATACAGGCAGCTCTGCTGAAAACAGCGTCAGTCCGGGTTAGTTTAGTTCAAATCATGCAAGAATGAGGTCAAAACAATATCAAAAGTGTTTGGAAAAGTAGATACGTTTGAGACGTATCAACTCCCCCAAGCTTAGCATATTGCTTGTCCTCAAGCAATTCAGTTCAACGAACAGGACGCGACAAAGAAAACTTTGACAAACTCTTTTGCTTCATTAGATATATATAAGCATGTACTACGAAAAGAGTCTAGCAAGTATTAAAACAGTACTATGAGGACAATGCAAGGAGCAATCCTTATTTCAAGTGATTAGTCACAAATACTTAATAGTAAATAATATACTACTGAAGATCAAGACAAGATTACATTGCACATAGCTTGAGCATACTAGGGTGGTATCTCGCTAGTCTCCATGAGTGAAGCAAAACATAAATGCAGAAACTCCTCCAGAGTTTTAAAGGAGACTAGAACTAAGAATTTCAGAATAAATCATATCACAAGTATGCAGAAGACAATGTAATACTTTGGGACAATGCACATTACACTCAGAACGACAGTTATGCTCTCCTAGTTAGTGCTTTGAAGAAAGAAGGTGAAGACTCTCGAACCATGGCTTTTGTTGGCAAAGTTGAAAACCCGTGATCGGAAACAAAAACTAAACATGTACCAGAGCTCTTGGTTTTTAGAAACAGAGGTAAAAACGTTTTTGAGAGGTGCATATTTTGTCAACGAATGCTAGTAGATAACTCAATCACTCTTTGAGTGGACAAGTCTCGAGGAACGGCTCCCGCATGAGGACGATCACATCCTCTTAATCTCCTTTGTTTATCACTGCCAAAGTTTTCTGATTTCTCAGGAACAAAGCGTGAAGGAGGGTTTGCTTGTTATATTATCTTTTTGAGCCGGGCGCACTCGATGCCAGTTCCTTCTCGTATTAAGGGTTTGCACATTAGACATGCAATCCAGGGGTGAAACTTGTCCAACTTAAAAAGATCATGAATTAACTACTACTTCCTCATGAGCTAAAACATAGGCACAAAAAGAGAAATGCTTTTGATTAATTTCGAGATGGTACACGAAAGTCTTCGTTAGGAATGGCAGGTAAATACCATGTATAGGAAGGTATAGTGGACTCATATGGCATAACTGGTTTTAAGGATTTTGGATGCACAAGCAGTCAGTCCGCTTAGTACAGGTGGAAGTTTAGCAAAAGACTGGGAAGCGACCAACTAGAGAGCAATAACGGTCATAATCATGCAGAGCGACAAAGCAACATTGAATCGGGCATGAAAGTGATATAACTATTCTGAAACTCAAAGATCATCAAGGCAGAGTAGACTTTTTAGTCTTAACATGTGTAAGCATGTGCCAAGTCAATCAAAAAATTCTCTAAAGGGAAATACCACCTTAGTATACCAGACTATGAACAGTGCAATGCATGTAGATCATTTCAATAACACATTATATACTCTAGTTATTCGAGACTAGCCACAAGTAAAGCATGAACCACTGAAAGAGCATTGTAAACATAGCACTATGTCGCTACAAGCTGGTCTCTAGATCATAAGTACAGGCATATGTACAAAAGTAGAAACAAAAAGAGTTCATACCGGTCTTCCTTGTTGCTTCCCTTCTGTCGATCTTCGTCATTACTGCTTGTCACTTGCACGATCGAACGTAGGAAATATAATTAAATGCCATCACGGACTCGAGCTGAACTCTGAAAACAAAGCAAACTAAAGAGAGAAAGGAAATCTTTTTGGATTTTTCAAAGGTTGAATAAAAGCAAAAGAAAGAGAAAATCTTTTTGTTGTTTTTGCAAAGAGAGAAATAAAGAAGAACGGGCAAAAACTTCGAAAAGATCAAAGTGAATAAAACGGATAATACAATGGAAAAGTAAGAGGGGCACGTACTCCCCCAAGCTTAGGCTTTTGGCCTAAGTTGGTAGCAGCTACTGCTCCGGGGGTATGGTGGTGAGTCCAAGGGTCGTAGAAGGATGCTGGCACGTACACCGAACTCCTCGGAGTCTCCCACGAGGAAGGTTCCGAGCGCCAAACAAAGGAAGAACCTTCACCAAACTCGGTGGCGGTCTCTTCCTGAAAATGTGGTAACTCACCGTGCTTCTCGTCGTCGTGCACAACCCCCTCCATGGGGTTATGAAACTGATGCTGGACCATGAACTCATCGAACTGGACAACATCAAAGGACCATCCGTTCCTGCGAGAAAAATCAAACAAAAGAGGTGAAGGTAGACGGATCTCGCGTTCCGCGGTAATTCCGAAACGCAAGATATAAACAAGATTATCAAGCTCAGAACCCATGGTGACAAACTTATGCCTTTTCATAGCAGCAAGATCAAAGCTTAAATAAGTAAAAGGATTATCATCAGGGTGTGGGGTGCCTCCAAGATGTTCTAAGATAAGTGTGGCATAAACGCCACCATATAAGTCCCCCTTGTTACCGTTCATAGCAAGGCGTCGAGCAATTAAGGCACCCAGATTATAATCAGACCTCCCTGAGAGGGCTGCTGCCAGGATAGCAATATCCGGAGCAGAAATGCTGCTCGTGTTGTCACGAGCTAACACCCCTCTGGCAATATAATATGCAAAATACCTGAGGTGAGGAAATAAGATGCTGGAGATCTTCGACCGATGAATATCCCTCGTACCCATGCTGCAGAGGGAGTTGATGACGGTTTTCAGCTCGGAGGGCTGAGTGGCCATCCTAGCCGTCCTCCCAATGTTCGGCACACCTATTATTTCACAAAAATTTCCCAAAGTCATGGTGATAAGATCATTGTAAATTTTAAACTCAATAGCACCGGAATCAGGATTATATCTAAAATTGTTAATGAAACTGGAGGTGAGTTTGTGATACTGGGTAACACGGCTCGTGACGAGTCGTGTCAAACCTGCATTAGCACAAAGATTATAAAACTCATCCTTGATTCCCGCAGCTTCGAGGAATTCATCACATGGAAATGTCATCGCACGTGCTGGACTTGTGTCTTCCAACAACTCCAGGGGCACATGATCTTCATTATAGCTCACCCTAGCAGTCGATGGTGAAGCTCCGGCTCTTGTAACTCGATCGGAGTGTGCGGGCCTCCTCTTCTCAAGCCACCCTTTTGCCCTTCCTAACAAACTCATTTCTGATTTTTTTTTTGCAATTTACAAAAATGAGGATTAAAACAAGATGAGTTAAGGTAGACTACTCAACTCACTTGCCCAAGGCATAAACTTGCATCAAAACTTGGAAAATAACTTTCTACACATGCATGCAAGCTCATCTCTACAGCACCAAGAACTACTAAATACTCACAAATGAGGCCACCAATCAAAAATCTAATTGGAGGGGTGGAGTCACATACTAGGGAGTATTTGCTCAAAATTTCAGCTCAAATGAGGGGTTGTAGAGAGAGATCGAAGAATCGCCTCCAAGAACAGCAAGAACACAAGAACAAGTGCAGAACTCGCGTTTTTGGAGAAAGAGAGAGAGAGAGAGAGGAAGAAGACATACCTGGAGGGGGGTCCTGTGGGCCCCAGGCGCCCTGTGGGAGCGGCCAGGGGCTGTGCCGCGCCAGCTGGCCGCCTGGGCCACTGGTGGGTCCCCCTGGCTGGCCCCAGGACTTTCTGGGTCTCTCCTGACATGGAAATTTTTATTTAAATTTTTCTGGAATTTTTCTGAAAACTTCATTGTTGAAATTTTTTCGAAGTTCAAAAAGCTGCGGAACTCTCTAAAAACTTGAAGTAGTGAGTAGTATTGTGAAGCTTCAAAACATAAATACTTGGTACAGCAAGTAGGACAAAAACTAAAAACAAATGAAAACATAACAAGCTCAACTTTTTATCTCTATAAAACATGTTTACTAGTAAGGTTGATCAAGTCTTACCAACAAACAGGCGATATATAGAGCAAAAAGTCTCACCTCCTACGAAGTAGTTACTAAACCTTTAATTTGATGGACATTGTCCCCACCATGATAGTTTTATATTTGTGAGGCACATGTAGTGGACAGTCCCATTCTCCAATTTTCACGGTCTCGATTCTCTATAGAGTTGAGGGCATGCCTCCTGTCGATCTTCTTCGGAAAATATACCGTGTGTTCTTTATCATTCACATGGAAGGTAACCTTCCCTTTATTGCAATCAATAATAGCACCTGCGGTGTTAAGGAAAGGTCTACCAAGAATAATGGACATGCTCCCATCCTCGGGCATGTCAAGCACAACAAAATCAGTAAGAATTAAACAATTAGCAACCTCTACGGGAACATCCTAACAAATACTTATCGGAACAGCGGTTGACTTGACAGCCATCTGAAGGGAGATATCTGTAGGAATTAGTTTCTCTAAACAAAGCCTCTTGTAAAGAGAGAGAGGCATAACACTCACTCTTGCTCCAAGATCACATAAAGCAGTTTTGACATAATTATTCATTATGGAGCAAGGAATGGTGGGTATACCTGGATCACCGAGCTTCTCAGGAATCTTGCCACTGAAAGAGTAGTTAGCAAGCATAGTAGATATTGCATCATTAGGAACTTTTCTTTTATTAGTGACAATATCTTTCATATATTTTGAATAAGGAAGTAACTTAATAGCATCAGTCAAAGGGATTTGAAGAAAAAGAGGTTTAATCCACTCACAAAACTTATTGTAATGCTCTTCTTCTTTAGATTTGATGGACTTACCTGGAAAGGGCATGGGTTTCTGTACCCATCGTTCTCTTTCTTTCCCATGTTTTCTTGCGATGAAGTCTTCTTTAGTGTACCTCTTACGTTTGTCAGGTGCTTCTTCCTCTCGAACTTTAGGCGGATCATTCTTCTCACTATCCTTACCTTCAGGTTCAGCACCGTCTTCAGTCTCAGCATCGGATATAGATACACTGTTGGGATCAACAGCTGGCTCTTCATCTGCAATAGGATCATTAGAATTGTCAGTCTCCTTATGTTTCTTCTTTTTCTTTGGAGAGCCAACAATTTCTTCTTCCTGCATTTGAGAATCCTGCTCGATTCTCTTCGGATGTCCCTCTGGATAGAGAGGATCTTGAGTGCTAGTTCCTCCTCAGGTCTTAATCCCGAAAGCCTGCAAATTATCTTGTTTGGCATTGTTAGCAAGCAGATCTCTTTGCACATTAGAAATTTGGTCAAGCTGAGTTTGAACCATATGAAAATGCTTCACAAGACATTGAACATCATTAGCTATTCTATCTAAAACATCAAGCAGTTTTTTGATAGCAAGAGAATTATCATGCAATTGACTTTGTATCCTCTCATTAAAACGGTTTTGTTTCATAATAAAATTATCAAACTCATCTAAACATTGATCAGGAGGCTTACCATGAGGGATGTCACTTGCGTTGAAATCTAAAAGAGAGTGTACCTCTACCATAGAAGGGTGAGTAGTAGGCTCACACAGCTTCTCAATAGGGGGTAGATTCTTCACGTCTTCAGCTTTAATACCTTTCTCTTTAATAGACTTCTTTGCTTCTCGCATATCTTCGGGGCTTAGAACAAATATGCCCCTCTTCTTTGGTGGTGGAGGTGGTTCAGGGACGGACCAATCTTCATGGTTTTTGGCAATCCTGCCCAGCAAATCCTACCGAGTTTAGTCAGGTGTGCAATAGCATCATCATTTTCTCTGCCATAAAAGGGGTCAGCTTCAACCATAGGTATAAGTGAAAGATCAACAGATAAATCATAATCAGGATCATCAATGCATATAGGTGATGTAGCAAATTCCGGATCAGGAACGGTTTTGTTCTTCAAAGAGTGTTTTTCAAATAGTTTCTTAATAACTTCAGGGTCAGAGCCAGAAAACTCTGTCAGTTCCCTGCATAAATCTTCATCAAGCATATAGTAATCCTCATCAAGGAGCCTCTCTTTGAGTTTACTCAAATCAGGATAATCATAAGTTTCACCAATAGGGTAGCGAGTAACAGGAAGTTCAATTCCAGACTATTTAGCAGCAGCAGCAATTTGTTTCTCAAGAGCATAACCAAGCGAACTAATATCATCAAAAGTAGTAGAGGCATCATCAAGAGTATCGGACATAGTAACAGATTCAGTAGGAGCATCATGTGGTGGTGGTGAGGCAAACTTACTCATAACAGAAGGTGAATCTAGTGTAGCACTAGTGCTCAGAGCAGTACCTCTTCTTGTAGTAGATAGTAAGATCGGAACCTTGGGGTCTCCTTTCTTACCCATAGTGGATGAAGTGCAGCAGGTAGGATACCTCAAGTAGACTTGTAAATATTGCTATGCTCCCCGGCAACGGCGCCAGAAAACGGTACTTGATAACCCTCAACCGTAAGGGATCGAGATAGTCTTCGCGGGTAAGAATAACCCAATTTTTTAATTCGATACACGGGTAGCCAAAGAGTATTTATAAGCTTTGACAGTGAAGTTGTCAATTCAACCGCACCTGAAATATACTTACTTGCAACTAAAGATAAGTGGTAACAGTGATATGATAGTGATAATAGTGATAGTAAAAGTAAACAACAAAAGTAAATAGTGAAGGTAAATGGCAAAAGTAGCAACTAGTGACAAGCAGGGTTTAAAACACTGTAGGCTAGGGAGATGGATGGTTGGGCGCTGCATGGATGAGATAGATTCTAACTTGGGGCACGGCACACGGAAAAGTAATGATCATCTAGGCAAATATCAAACATTAGGCATGTATCCCGTAGGTAGTTGTACGTGCTTGCAATAAGAACTTGCACAACATCTTTTGTCCTACCATCCCGCTACGAACGGGGCCAAAAGGAACTTATGGAGATTAAGGTGCTCCTGTCAAAGAGCACCGGAACAAAGCAATGAACTCAATGGATACATGTTCGCAAAAAAAAAGAACTCAATGGATACATGTAATCCTCAAACTACGGACCATCCCCTTTGGTGTCCCAAGCTGTCACTTTTGGGATCGCCGGTTCCGAACCGTAATAGGTGCAAACAACTCATAGATAGGATCACGAACACAAATATATTCATGCAAACACATATGGTTCAGATCTGAGATCATGGCACTCGGGCCCTAAGTGTCAAGCATTAAGAATAACAAGTTGAAGCAAAGATGATAAACACCATAGTAGATGATAGGCAACATGCCCCCAACGATCTGACAAACTATTACATGATCTAACTCATCCAATCCCTACCATCCCCTTCGCCTACAGCAGGGGAATTACTCACACATGGAGGGAGAAGTCATGGAGGGATGATGGAGTGGTGATGATGATGACGATGGCGACGATCTCCCCTCTCCGGAGGCCAATTCAGCCTCCAGATTAGCCCTCCCGAGGAAGAACAGAGGGTGGCGGCGGCTCCACGACGGAAAACTGCGAAAATAACTTCTGATCTGGGGTTTCCGCGTCGTGAGTAAAAATACGAGGCAAAGTAGGGCACCAGGGGGTGTGGGCCCCACCCAGGCGACCCCCCGGTGCGGCCCAGGGTGGGGGGGCGCCCACAGGGCGCCTGGGCACCCCCTGGCCCCCCTCTGGCCCCTCTTCTGGCCCCTGGTTCCTTCGGGTGCGTGGATTTTCTGTGATTTTTCGTGGATTTTTCTGAGATACCTAAAAATCCATTTTCCTGCACACAATAAAACCATACAGGCTGCTCTGCTGAAAACAGCGTCAGTCCAGGTTAGTTTAGTTCAAATCATGCAAGAATGAGGTCAAAACAATATCAAAAGTGTTTGGAAAAGTAGATACGTTTGAGACGTAACAGTATGTGGGTGGACCGGTGCTTGGGTGCTATCCTTACTTGGACAAGCCTCCCACTTATGATTAACCTCTATTGCAAGCATCCGCAACTACAAAAGAAGTATTAAGGTAAACCTAACCATAGCATAAAACAAGTGGATCCAAATCAGCCCCTTACGAAGCAACACATAAACTAGGGCTTAAGTTTCTATCACTATAGCAACCCATCATCTACTTATTACTTCCCAATGCCTTCCTCTACGCCCAAATGATGGTGAAGTGTCATGTAGTCAACATTCACATGATACCACTAGAGGAGAGACAACTTACATCTCATCAAAATATCGAACGAATACCAAATTCACATGACTACTAATAGCAAGACTTCTCCCATGTCCTCAAGAACAAAAGTAACTACTCACAAGACATAATATTGTTCATGATCAGAGGGGTATTAATATGCATAATGGATCTGAACATATGATCTTCCACCAAATAAGCCAACTAGCATCAACTACAAGGAGTAATCAACACTACTAGCAACCCACAGGTACCAATCTGAGGTTTGGGTACAAAGATTCGATACAAGAGATGAACTAGGGTTTGAGAGGAGATGGTGCTGGTGAAGATGTTGATGAAGATAGCCCTTCCCAAGATGGGAGAGTTGTTGGTGATGGCGGCGGTGACGATTTCCCCTTCCCCGAGGGAAGTATCCCCGGCAGAACAGCTATGCCGGAGCCCTAGATTGGTTTCCGCCAAGGTTCCGCCTCAAGACGGCGGCGTCTGGTCCTGAAAGCCTCCTTATGATTTTTTTTCAGGTCAAAACATCTCATATAGGAGAAGATGGGAATTGGGGGGCCTTTGGGGGGCCCACGAGATAGGGGGACGCGCCCAGAGAGGGGCGGGTGCCCCCCACCCTCGTGGACAGCAGGTGGCCTCCCTCGTGATCTTCTTTCGCCAGATATTTTTTATATTTTCTGAAATGGAGTCCTGTGAAGTTTCGGGGCTTTTTGAGTTGTGCAGAATAGTTTCCAGAGTTTGCTCCTTTTCCAGCCCAGAATTCCAACTGCCGGCATTCTCCCTCTTTATGTAAACCTTGTAAAATAAGAGAGAAAAGGCATGAGTATTGTGACATAACATGTAATAATAGCCTATAATGCAATAGATATCAACATATAAGCATGATGCAAAATGGACGTATCAACTCCCCCAAGCTTAGACCTCGCTTGTCCTAAAGCAAAAGCCAAAATCGAAAAATATGTCCACATGTTTAGAGATAGAGGTGTCGATAAAATAAAATATGGACATGAGGGCATCATGATCATTCTCATAACAGCAACATATATATATATATATATATATATATATATATATATATATATATATATATATATATATATATATAGTCATATGATTCTTATGCTAAAGTAATAATTCCTTCATAATATCGAGCATGAATTAAAAACTTCATTGAAAACTAACAAACTTTGATCTCGTTCATTGAATCAATTGCAATTTATTGTAACATCGGAAAGAGTCAAAACAAGTGCTTTTCAGCAAGCCTACATACTCAACTATCATATAGGCTTATGGTGTTGCCTCCCAACCTTTTACCTCAAGGGTAATGTCAATAGTAATAGACCATGAAAACTTACATCCAAGTGGGTATATATATCAGGATCTTTCCAACACAGTGTGCTTGCCAAAGGATAAAATGTAAAAAGGAAAGGTGATTTCCACCTTGACTCTTATAAGGCATAGATAAAAGATAGGCTCTTCGCAGAGGGAAGCAGAGGTTGTCATGTGCTTTTATGGTTGGATTCACAAAGTCTTAGAGCAAAAGAACGTCGCTTTTATTATGATAGGGACCTTTATTATGCAGTCCCTCGCTTTTATTACTTCCATATCAGAAGATCGTATAAAGCTTATTTCCTCCACACTAATGAATCATACATATTTTAGCGAGTTTGCAACATAACAACTTACATGGAAGGATCTTACTCAATCCATAGGTAGGTATGGTGGACTCTCATGGCAATACTAGGTTTAAGGATGTATGGAAGCACAAGTAGTATCTCTACTTGGTGCGAGGAGATTTGGCTAGCATGAGGGGGAAAGGCAAGCTCAGCATATTGGATGATCAATGACAATATACTTTATTTCAGATATAAGGAAACATAACCCATTATGTTTTCTTCCTTGTCCAACATCAACTCTTTAGCATGTCATATTTTAATGAGTGCTCACAATCATAAAAGATATCCAAGATAGTATATTTGTATGTGAAGCCTTTCTTCTTTATTACTTCCTATTAATTGCAACGATGACCAAAAGTATGCTTGTCAACTCCCAACAACTTTTATTCATCATACTCTTTATATGTGAAGTCATTACTTCCCATAAGATTAATATGATCTCTTTGATACTTTTTATATTTTCTTTTATTATATCATGACCAAAGTGAGGAAATCAAGCCCTTGACTCAACACTAATCTTTATTATATAGCTCACGGACTCGATTACAAAGGGTAAAGATCAAAAGGCAAAAGCTCACAACCAGCTAGATCATGCTAACTTTATAGTACTAGATCAAAATACTACCAAAAGGATCGAACTAAGAAAAACGGTAAATATAGGGGGGATGGTGATACGATACCGGGGTCACTCCCCCAAGCTTGGCAGTTGCCAAGGGGAGTGCCCATACCATATGATTATGTCTCCTTCTTTGGAAGTGGTGATGTAGGAGTTGTTGATGATGTAGGCTTGTTGTCCACCTTCCAAGGCATGGACTCACCATCGTAGAAGGATGATCAAGTCTCCGGGATACTCAAATCTGCAGCCAAACTCATCTTCTTGAATCTATATTCATACTCATAGTTTTGGTTTTGCAGGTCATATATCTGGGCTTGGAGGTGTTCGATTTTTTCTTGAAGATTGGAGATAGCTTCCCCGAAGATCCTTGAGTCCAGCTTGAGTTTGTTGGCGAGCTCTGAGAACATCATGTGGTTGGCGTTGAGACCTCGTTCCACCATACTTTGGCACTTGAAAACTTGCTGCTCCATTGCTTCGAGTCTTGTCTCCACACTTCCGGTCCTCCTTGGCCCCTCAACATCACGGATGTGCAGCACCCCCTCATGAAACTCCATGGTTTGAGGGTGATGCAGCACCTCTGCAAGGTAGGGGTTGATGACCTTCTCAAAGAACTTATCCTTGGGGGTGTTGGAGGACGCCATGATGATCTAGATCTGTCAAAAACAGCAGCTCAAAACGAAAACAGAGTATTTTTGCGTGATATAGAGGTCAAAACCTTCGGGAGTATATATAGTGAATTTTTACCGACCAGAAGGAGTATCATACAAGAAATCGGAGTCCGGGAGGCACACGAGCTGCCCACGAGGCAGGGGGCGCGCCCTCCACCCTCGTAGACGGCTCGTGTCTCTTCCGGACTGCTACTTATTTTTTTCTATTTTTCTAAATATTCCAAAACGGAGAAAGATTGCCTTTAGAACTGTTTTGGAGTCGGTTTACTTACCGTACCACATACCTCTTCCTTTTCGGAGGCTGAATCGTTCTGGAAAGTGTCTCTTATGTATTCCTCCGGGGTTACGGTTTCAATAACATTGGTTTCAACAGTTATAGGGTTACCTGAGCTATAATGTATGATTCTTTCACCGTTCACCACCTTCGGATTTGTGCCATCGAAGTTGTTGATTTTTATGGCACCGAAATGGTAGAACTCCTCGATAACGTAAGGTCCTTCCCACTTAGAGAGAACTTTTCCTGCAAAAAATCTTAAACGAGAGTTATATAGCAAGACATAATCACCTACGTTAAACTCACTCTTTTGTATCCTTTTGTCATGCCATCTTTTAACCTTTTCTTTAAACATCTTGGCATCCTCATAGCCCTAGGTTCTCCATTCATCAAGATCTAATGTCAAATAACCTCTTCTCACCGGCAAGTTTGAAATCATAATTGAGCTCTTTAATAGCCCAATATACCTTATGTTCTAGCTCAAGACGTAAGTGACAAGCATTTCCATTAACCATCTTATATGGAGACATACCCATAGGATTTTTGTATGCAGTTCTATAGGCCCATAATGCATCATCAAGTTTCTTGGAACAACTCTTTCTAGACCTATTAACTGTCTTTTGCAAAATTAATTTCAGATCTCTATTACTTAGTTCTACTTGACCACTAGTCTGTGGGTGATAAGGGGATGCAATTCTATGGTTGACATCATACTTTGCAAGCATTTTACGGAAAGCACCATGAATAAAGTGTGAACCACCATTAGTCATTAAGTATCTATGGACTCCAAACCTCAGAAAAATAACTTCTTTAAGCATATTAATAGAGGTATTATGATCAGCACTACTAGTTGGAATAGCTTCTACCCACTTAGTAACGTAATCAACATCAACTAGAATATGTGTGTACCCATTAGAGGCAGGAAACGGTCCCATATAATCAAAGCCCAAACATCAAATGGTTCAATAACAAGTGAATAATTCATAGGCATTTCTTGACGCCTACTAATATTTTTCCAATTCTTTGACATTCATCACAAGATAAGACAAACTTACGGGCATCCTTGAAGAGAGTAGGAAAATAAAAACCGGATTACAATACCTTATGTGAAGTTCGATCTCCCGCATGGTGTCCTCCATAAGCTTCAGAGTAGCACTTGCGTAGGAACTATTCATGTTCATGCTCAGGTACACAACGTCTAATGATACCATCTACTCCTTCTTTATAAAGATGTGGGTCATCCCAGAAATAATGTCTCAAATCATAGAAGAACTTTTTCTTTTGCTGGTATGTGAAGCTAGGAGGTATAAACTTAGCAACAATATAATTAGCATAATCAGCATATGATGACCCTCAACCGTAAGGGATCTATTGCAGCGTTTTCGATAAGTAAGAGTGTCGAACCCAACGAGGAGCAGAAGGTATTGATAAGCGATTCTAAGCAAGAAATCACTGCAAGCACTGAAAGATAACTTTTTAGGGGTTTCTCGATATAAGTAACAGGAAAGTAAAAGCAAGCAATGTAAAAGGCACTGAGAGTAGCAAGTGGCCTAATCCTTTCTTAGCAAAGGAGAGGCCTAGCAGCTGAACTTATAAAGACTAAAGCGTTCCCGAGGACACACGGGAGAGGTAGTCATGTGCTTTCACCATATTCCGTATCGATACTATGTTATGTGTTGATAAGTGTTGAGTGGGTGGATCTATGCTAGTACACTCTCTAGACTAAGATGAGTGCACTCTTATGATTAAACACCTTGCAAGCATCCGCAAATTCAAGATAGAATTTAAGGCAAAAGCCTAACCATAGCAATACGATCGAGGATCCATTATTCCCTTATGCAAAAGCGTGCGAATTGGGGTTCAGGTTTCTGTCACTCCTGCAACCCACCATAAGCATTCTTTATACACAATGTATTCTCCTAGGTCCTTAATAAGGCGAAGTGTTGGGTGTTCGACTCACACAACACCACTAGTAGAATGAAAACGCAACTTAAGTATCAAACAACACATATTACTTCAACATCATATGACTACTAACAACGAGACTTTCCCCATGTCCTCAAGAACTAAGGTAACTACTCACGAGACATAAAGGAGATCATGATCAGTGGGGATAAATAGGTGATAAACAATCTGGACATAATAATATTTCTCCAACAAAACTCAATAGCATTCACCACAAAGTAGTAATCAACACCGATGGAGTAGAGAGGATAGGTAGTACGAGTTAAAACACAAGTTGCGATTGTAAGATGAGATTTGGATGAAGATGGAGATGGTGCTGGTGTTGGGGATGATGTTGATGATGATCTCGATGATGCCCGTGACGATGGTGATAACGATGGCGACGATCTCCCCTTCCGAGAGGTGATCTCCCCGGCGGAATCTGCCCGCCGGAGATGGCTTTTTCTTCTCTGTAGGTTTCCGCCATGGAGCGGCGGCGGAACTCCGTAAAAATTCCCGTCCTTAGGGTTTTTGGATAACGGAGAGCATATATGCAAAAGGGGGCGGCCAGAGGTGTTCCAGGGGCTCCAGGCGCCCCCCCGGCGCGGCCAGGGGGGGCGCGCCCCCAGGGCGCCTGGGCACCCTGTGGCCCCCCTCTGGTTGCCCTTTCTCGTGCCTTCGTTATCCGTCTGAAAAAGATCTCCCGTTAATTTTCAGGTAATTTGGAGGTATTCTTCTTCAGCAACTCAGCGTCCACTTTTTACTGCCGAATCCTGCGTCTGCTGCTTCGGCATTGGAAAGTTTGCAAACTGTGTAAAATAGACCAAAACAACATAAGAACATCACCGTAAAGTGAAATATATCATTGAATAAGGATAAATTATGATACAAAATAGTGATGCATTTTGGACGTATCAACACCCCCAATCTTAGACCTCGCTTGTCCCCAAGCGAATACCGAGCTCGGTAAACCTGTCCACAAGTTTAGAGAGTGAAGTGTCGATAAACAGAATACGAACAAGAAGCATCACAGTTTCCTCACCAACTTAAATATCCTCAACAGCAATCTTCAACTCATAAGGCCATTATAAAAGAGTGGTAACACTTATATTCGAAAGTAGGGCTAAGGAAACTTATTGAATCATGGCAAACATGTCCTTTGGTCAAAGAACAACTAATAGCTTTTACTTTTGCTCTTTCTTTATGTTTTGATGAGACTAATTGAAGCTTTTGAAAGAACATGTCATCAGGCAAGAAGTGAAAGTGTTAACACAAAGGAAGATATTTGCCTTAGCTGGGCTTGACAAACAACTTACTTGTCAAATGATAATGTCAACAAGGATATGATATGACAAATCTTAATGCAACTTTATATGAATGAATACTTATCAACATCAAATGTCTGCTCTCTTTAAGAATAGAAGGGAGTAGGAATAACTGACTCAACTTAAAATTAAAAGATGGGCCCTGCTCTAGGGTAGTAGGAAAAACTCATGTGCTATCCTTAAATCAAACAGAATGAAAACAAGTTTTGAGAGGTGCATGATTTGTCAACGAATGCTAATAGATAACTCAACTACTTCTTGAGCTGGACAAGTTTCGAGGAACGGCTCCCGCACGAGGACGATCACATCCTCTTATTCTCCTTTGTTAATCACTGCCAAAGTTTTCTGATTTCTCATGAACAAAGCGTGAAGGAGGGTTTGTTTGTTATATTATTTTCGAGCTGGGCGCACTCTTTGCCAGTTCCTTCTCGTATTATGGGTTTGCACATTAGACATGCAATCCCGGGGTGAAGCTTGTCCAACTCAAAAAGATCATGGATTAGCTATTACTTCCTCATGAGCTAAAAGAGAGGCACAAAATAAAAGATTTTGAACATTTGAGGATAACACATAAATTTTGTACTTTAGGAGGTGGTAGTGGAATACCACGAGTAGGAAGGTATGGTGGACTCATATGGAAGGTATTGGCTTAAGGGTATGGATGCACAAGCAGAATTCCGCTTATTACAGAGTTAGGCTAGCAAAGGTTTTGAAAGAACAGACAGTTGATGATGACTAAGATGCAAAGCAATATAAAGCATGAACATTGGAATAAGCATAACATATCAAGTTGTCTTCCTTGTCAGCATAACACTTCAAACATAATAACATAAAGGTTTTGGCTATGTTGATACTTTAAGAAAATCATGCTTGTTGTTATGACCAAAGCTATGTTTGCCAAGATTAAATAAAGTTTTCACAGCCATACCTGACATAAGGTCAATACTCCACATAAGAGTCATCATATAAGGTCGATTGCGTGAAGAGAATACCGAGTGCAGCAAAAGGAACCAATAAACTTCTCATTAATATTCCATCATAGACGACTCCACACTCACGGATACAATTCTTCACCGAAGGAGTGATAGACCTCAATGCACACACCTATCTCATATAACAACCTCCCTAGACATGATACGACTCTACTTGACTCTAAAAGACAAAAGGTAAAGATAATGATACCGGGCACTCCCCCAAGCTTGGAACAAGCCAAGGGAATGCCATTACCCCAGGAGATTTCACTCATCATCCTTGTTGGCGTTGATCACGTAGTCCTTGGCGAAACGCTTCCATGGAAGGGGTTCTCCAGTCTCATATGAGAAGCTCGTCTCCTGAATCCTGCATTCAGCACCCAAACTCATGCGCATAAACCTTAGTTCATACTCATAGTTCTGGTTATGTAGATCATTAATTTGCCCTTGGAGCTCTATAATTCTTTCTTCAGACGCGGTGATGCTTTTCCACATCTCCTTCATCTCCTTCAGGAAGTAGTTCTTCTGCTCATTGATGATGTCAAAGTTAGCTTCAACACCACGCTCGATCATCTTCTTGTACTCGAAGACTTCTTGCTCCACTTCTTCTAGCCTGGCCTGGACGCTCCCCTCCTTGATAGGTCCCTTCAGATCTTCTTGATGAAGGACACCGTCCTCCATCCGAACAACCTGAGGGTGCTTCTTCACCTCAGCGAGGTAAGGGTTGATGACGAACTCGTCCTTGGGGGAGCTTGGAGAAGCCATGGCACCTAAATTCAGCTGAAAGATTCCCTGGCAGAAACAGATCAAAGAGAAAACACGCGAAATCGCAAGATACGTTGCCGGAACAATCCGGGAAAATATATAGGAAAAACTTATGCACAGAAAGGAAGGTAACGGACCAAAGCGGGGTCGGAGACGGACTCCCGGGTGTCCAGGCGGCCTCCCGGCGCGGCCAGGAGGTGGGGCGCGCCAGGGGGGCGCCTGGACCCCCTGGAGGTCGTCTCCGGCTCCACTTAGGCTCAGAATTTTACTAATTTTGCAAAAACTTGTAATACGGAACTTTTATGGCGGTTCGCGATGTTTCCTTACCGTACTACATACCTTTTTCTTTATTCTGCTTCTGCTGGCGTCTGAAACAGGGCTGGAACATGTTCTTCGTGAGTTGTTGTGTATATAATATTCACATCAACATTGACAGGGTCTCCTGCTATGTAATGTTTAAGTCTTTGCCCATTCACAACTTGAGGTTTGGTGCCTTCAAAATTATTAATCTTAATTGCACCAGACCGATAAACTTCTTCAATATGAAATGGTCCTTCCCACCTGGAAAGTAGTTTACCTGGAGAAAACCTGAAACGGGATCTAAACAACAAACTTTATCACCAACATTAAATTCACGTTTTAGAATCTTCCTATCATGCCACTTTTTTACCTTTTCCTTGAACATTTTAGCGCTCTCGTAAGCTTCACTTCTCCATTCATCTAGAGAAGTCAAGTTCATGAGACGCTTCTCACCAGCTAATTTTGGGTCAGCATTAAGCTCTCTAACAGCCCAGAAAGCTTTGTGCTCTAACTCTAATGGCAAATGGCAAGCCTTGCCATACACCATCTTATAGGGGGACATGCCCATGGGGTTTTTGTAAGCAGTTCTATATGCCCACAAAGCATCTCCTAACTTATTTGACCAGTCCTTTCTATTTCTGTTTACTGTCTTCTGCAAGATCAACTTAATCTCTCTATTGGTGAGCTCAACTTGCCCAGTAGTTTGAGGATGATATGGTGAAGCAATTCTATGATTAACATCGTATTTGGCCAAAGCTTTTCTAAAAGCTCCGTGCGTGAAGTGTGATCCTCCATCGGTCATGAGATACCTTGGTACACCAAACCTAGGAAAAATTACATCTTTAAGCATTTTCAAAGATGTCTTGTGATCAGCACTTTCAGTGGGGATTGCTTCAACCCACTTGGTCACATAATCAACAGCTACTAAAATGTTAGTGTACTTGTGCGAAGCTGGAAAAGGACCCATAAAATCAAAACCCCAACAATCGAAAGGTTCAATCACTAGTGAGTAATTCATAGGCATCTCATTCCTTCTACTAATGTTACCAACTCTCTGACATTTATCACAGGCTAAAACATAATTTCTAGCATCTTTAAAGAGAGTAGGACAATAAAAACCTGATTGAAGAACCTTATGTGCAGTCCTCTCACCGGCATGATGTCCTCCATAGGGACTATCATGACACCGACTGAGAATGTCCTTCTGCTCATGTTCCGGAATGCATCTTCTCACGATCCCGTCGGGACCTTCTTTGAAAAGATGTGGGTCATCCCAGAAGTAGTGCCTCAAATCATGAAATAACTTCTTCCTTTGCTGAAGTGTTAAACCTGGAGGCAAATACTTTGCAACAATAAAATTAGCATAATCTGCATACCAAGGGTCGGAAAGAGATTGTACTTTTACAACGGCAAGTTGCTCGTCTGGAAAACTATCGTTGACTGGGATGGGATCATGCGGTATATCTTCCATCCTTGAAAGATTGTCCGCTACCGGATTGTCTTCTCCTTTCCTATCAACAATCTGCAAATCAAATTCTTGAAGAAGGAGTACCCATCTGATAAGCCTTGGCTTGGCATCCTTCTTTGTCAGAAGGTACTTAATGGCAGCATGATCAGTATGAATAATAACTTTGGAATCAACAATATACTGTCTAAATTTATCACAAGCAAAAACTACAGCTAAGAATTCCTTCTCAGTAGTAGCATAATTCCTTTGAGGACTATCAAGAGTTTTGCTAGCATAATGTATAACATTCAATTTCTTATCAACTCTTTGTCCTAAAACAGCTCCAACAGCAAAATCACTTGCATCACACATAATCTCAAAAGGTAAATTCCAATCAGGTGGTTGTACTATAGGAGCAGTTATTAAAGCTTTCTTAAGGACTTCAAAAGCTTCCTTACAATTTTCATCAAATACAAAAGGAACGTCCTTCTGGAGAAGATTAGTGAGGGGTCTTGAGGTTTTAGAAAAGTCTTTAATAAATCTTCTATAAAAACCTGCATGACCAAGGAAACTGCGAATACCTTTGATGTCCCTTGGATAGGGCATCCTCTCAATAGCTTCGATCATGGCTTTGTCCACTTCAATTCCCCTTTCGGAAATCTTGTGACCAAGAACAATTCCTTCATTAACCATGAAGTGGCACTTTTCCCAGTTGAGTACCAAATTTATCTCCTCGCATCTCTGCAAAACTTTATTAAGGTTGTGAAGACAATGGTCAAAAGAAGTTCCATAGACGGAGAAATCGTCCATGAAGACTTCCATAATATCCCCACAGAAACCATGAAATATAGCAGACATACACCTTTGAAAAGTAGCAGGGGCATTACATAAACCGAAAGGCATACGCCTGTAAGCATAAGTACCAAAGGGATAAGTAAAAGTGGCCTTCTCTTGATCGGCAGTGTTAACATGAATTTGAAAGAAGCCAGAATAATCATCGAGATAACAAAAGTGGGTATTTTTGGATAATCTTTCAAGCATTTGGTCGATGAACGGCAACGGGTAGTGATCCTTCCTGGTTGCTTTGTTCAACTTCCTGTAATCAATACACATTCTATATCCAATAATAATTCTCTGAGGTATTAATTCATTTTTATCATTAGGAACCATAGTTGTACCTCCTTTCTTAGGAACACAATGTACCGGACTTACCCACTTACTATCAGCTATAGGGTAGATAATACCTGCGGCCAGAAGCTTGAGAATCTCAGTTCTCACAACATCCATCATCTTCGGGTTCAACCGTCGTTGATGATCAACAACTGGTTTAGCATCAGGCTCAAGGTTGATAGTATGTTGACAATTAGATGGACTAATCCCCTTAAGGTCATCAAGGGTATAGCCAATTGTGCCTCGGTGTTTACGAAGTACTTCCAATAATCGCTCTTCTTCATATCCTGAAAGGTTAGAATTGATAATAACAGGATATACTTTCTTTTCATCTAAATAAGCATACTTGAGCATATCGGGAAGAGGTTTAAGATCGAACACCGGGTCTTCCTTCGGTTTTGATAAAATTCCCAAAGGTTCAACAGGAAGGTTGTGCTTCAGGATAGCAGGCTGCCTCAAAAATATTTCATCTAGTTCATTTCTTTCCTGCATATGCAAATCGTTCTCGTGGTCCTCCATGTATTGCTGCAAAGGATCATTAGGGGGAATAGCAATAGAGGCAATACTTTCAATAATTTAATCATCACTAGGTAAATCAGTACCACGAGGCTGCTTAGAGAACTTAGAAAAATTAAATTCATATGGCTCACCATCGAATTCAACAGAAACTTTACCTTTCTAGCAATCTATTATAGCTCCACAAGTTCTAAGAAAAGGTCTACCAAAAATAATTGGACAAAAATTGTCCCTCTCTGAACCAAGTACTAGAAAGTCGGTAGGGTATTTTACCTTTCCACATAAAACTTCAACGTCCCTCACAATCCCGATAGGAGAGATAGTTGTTCTGTTTGCAAGATGAATGGTAACATCAACTTCTTCAAGTTCACAAGGGGAAATCTCACCGATGATTTCTTCATAAAGTGAATAGGGGATAGCGCTTGCACTCGATCCCAAATCGCATAGCCCATAATAATTGTGATCTCCTATTTTAACAGATACCACTGGAGTACCTGAAATTGGGCCTTTATTCTTGGCTGTGACAAGGTTAGTGGAAACAGCACAAAAATTTATATTGGAATCCAAAACATCATTAGTAGCAAGGTCTTTAATCAATGCAACTTGAGGATCGACCCTGATCTGGTCCTCAGGCTCATCAACTCTTCTCTCACTTTTATATATTATGCCTGTCACAAGAGAGTGCCCCCTTATCCTCGTGGGAAAAGGAGGCTGTTCATATATAACTGCAGGCAAAATAGGGTCAGCAACATAAATATCAATAGGTGGCTCTTTAAAAGGTTCATGGTGCTGGTCTCTCTTCTTTTTAAAAGAATCAACGTGAGAGGCAAAACTCTTACAGAAATCAATCACTAGATGGGAATCAAGACCAATCTTAGAGCAAAAAGTATTGAAGTAATCAATTTTCACATAGCTCTCAATATAATCATGTTCATAATTTATAGCGGGTTCAATACCTTTATCAATTTCCCAATCTTCGGTATTCCTCTGGATCCTTTCAATGAGATCCCACCTTTCTTCAACACTCTTCTTCTGAAATACCCCACTAGAGGAGGCATCTAGCATCTCCTTATCCTGACGAGAAAGCCTGGCATAAAAATTTGTAAGTATAATTTCCTTGGGAAGCTTATGAATAGGGCATTTGAGCATTAGGGACTTCTATCTCCCCCAAGCTTGAGCAATGCTTTCTCCGTCACGAGACCTAAAGTTATAGATATAGTTCCTGTCTCGATGAATTTCATGAAGAGGATAAACCTTAGTATAAAAGAGAGACATAAGCTCCTGCCAGTCAAGCAAGTGTGAGTTATCGAGAAGCCTATACCAATCCGAAGCTTTATCTATAAGTGATACGGCAAACAATTTTCTCATGACAAACTCCCTCGATACACCTGCAAGCTTAAATAATGAACTTAGTTGTGACAGATATAGCAAGTGTTCACCGGGATGTCTGTCTCCTGCATAACGATTAGCCAAAACATAATCGATAATGCCAGCTGTTATTTTATAAGGCACAATTTCAGTAGGGGGAGGATCAACCACCACAGGTGTGGGGCGTCTTCCCGCAAGCAACGCTCCAATAACAGGGTTATCCATAAGGACAAAGAGCAGCAATAGCAAAAACAAAAACAGAATTATAAAAACTTCCTTACCAGTTTCACTTTACCAATAGCGCTACGCTCCCCGGCAACGGCGCCAGAAAACGGTACTTGATGACCCTCAACCGTAAGGGATCTATTGCAGCGTTTTCGATAAGTAAGAAGGTATTGATAAGCGATTCTGAGCAAGAAATCACTGCAAGCACTGAAAGATAACTTTTTAGGGGTTGCTCGATATAAGTAACAGGAAAGTAAAAGCAAGCAATGTAAAAGGCACTGAGAGTAGCAAGTGGCCCAATCCTTTCTTAGCAAAGGAGAGGCCTAGCAGCTGAACTTATAAAGACTAAAGCGTTCCTGAGGACACACGGGAGAGGTAGTCATGTGCTTTCACCATATTCCGTATTGATACTACGTTATGTGTTGATAAGTGTTGAGTGGGTGGATCTATGCTAGTACACTCTCTAGACTAAGATGAGTGCACTCTTATGATTAAACACCTTGCAAGCATCCGCAAATACAAGATAGAATTTAAGGCAAAAACCTAACCATAGCAATATGATCGAGGATCCATTATTCCCTTATGCAAAAGCGTGCGAACTGGGGTTCAGGTTTCTGTCACTCCGGCAACCCACCATAAGCATTCTTTATACACAATGTATTCTCCTAGGTCCTTAATAAGGCGAAGTGTTGGGTGTTCGACTCACACAACACCACTAGTAGAATGACAACGCAACTTAAGTATCAAACAACACATATTACTTCAACAGCATATGACTACTAACAACAAGACTTTCCCCATGTCCTCAAGAACTAAGGTAACTACTCACGAGACATAAAGGAGATCATGATCAGTGGGGATAAATAGGTGATAAACAATCTGGACATAATAATATTTCTCCAACAAAACTCAATAGCATTCACCAGAAAGTAGTAAACAACACCGATGGAGTAGAGAGGATAGGTAGTACGAGTTACAACACAAGTTGCGATTGTAAGATGAGATTTGGATGAAGATGGAGATGGTGCTGGTGTTGGGGATGATGTTGATGATGATCTCGATGATGCCCGTGACGATGGTGATGACGATGGCGACGATCTCCCCTTCCGGGAGGTGATCTCCCCGGCGGAATCTGCCCGCCGGAGATGGCTTTTTCTTCTTTGTAGGTTTCCGCCACGGAGCGGCGGCGGAACTCCGTAAAAATTCCCGTCCTTAGGGTTTTTGGATAACGGAGAGCATATATGCAAAAGGGGGCGGCCAGAGGTGGGCCAGGGGCTCCAGGCGCCCCCCCGGCGCGGCCAGGGGGGCGCGCCCCCAGGGCGCCTGGGCACCCTATGGCCCCCCTCTGGTTGCCCTTTCGCGTGCCTTCGTTATCCGTCTGAAAAATATCTCCCGTTAATTTTCAGGTAATTTGGAGGTATTCTTCTTCAGCAACTCAGCGTCCACTTTTTACTGCTGAATCCTGCGTCTGCTGCTTCGGCATCGGAAAGTTTGCAAACTGTGTAAAATAGACCAAAACAACATAAGAACATCACCGTACGTGAAATATATCAATGAATAAGGATAAATTATGATACAAAATAGTGATGCATTTTGGACGTATCAGCATACCATGGAGCAGTACGAGAAGTATTTATGACAGCTAATTGTTCATCAGGAAAGCTATCATCAATAGGTTGCGGGTCATCAAGTACATTCTCTAGCCTAGACAAGTTGTCTGCAACTGGGTTCTCAGCTCGCTTTCTATCAATAATATGCAAGTCAAACTCTTGCAGCAAGAGAACCCATCTAATAAGTCTAGGTTTAGCATCTTTCTTTTCCATAAGGTATTTGATAGCAGCATGATCAGTGTGAATAGTTACTTTAGAATCAACAATATAAGGTCTAAACTTATCACAAGCAAATACAACTGGTAAAAATTCTTTCTCAGTGGTAGCATAATTTTTCTGGGCACTATCTAGAGTTTTACTAGCATACTGGATAACATTCAATTTCTTATCAACTCTTTGCCCTAAAACAGCACCTACAGCATAATCGCTAGCATCACTCATAATCTCAAAGGGTAAATTCCAGTCAGGAGGCTGGACAATGGATGCAGAGATCAATGCTTTCTTAACTATTTCAAATGCCTCTAGACAATCATCATCAAAGACAAAAGGAATATCTTTTTGTAAGAGATTAGTCAGAGGCCTGGAGATTTTGGAGAAGTCCTTTATGAACCTCCTATAAAACCAAGCATGACCAAGGAAACTTCGTATACCTTTAATGTCCATGGGGCACGACATCTTCTCAATAGCATCAACTTTAGCCTTGTCAACTTTAATACCTCTTTCAGAAATTTTATGTCCCAAGACAATGCCTTCATTAACCATAAAGTGGCACTTCTCCCAATTGAAGACAAGATTAGTGTCTTCACATCTCTGCAAAACTCGATCAAGGTTGCTTAAGCAATCATCAAAAGAAGTTCCGTAAACGGAAAAATCATCCATGAAAACCTCAACAATCTTTTCACAAAAGTCAGAGAATATAGTCATCATGCATCTTTGAAAGGTAGCAGGTGCATTACATAAACCAAAAGGCATACATCTATAAGCAAAGGTACCGAAAGGACAAGTAAAAGTGGTCTTTTCTAGATCCCCTTTTGACACAGGTATTTGAGAGAAACCTGAATAACCATCTAGAAAGCAAAAATGAGTATGTTTCGATAACCTTTCTAGCATTTGATCAATAAATGGCAAGGGGTAATGATCTTTCTTAGTAGCTTTATTTAATTTGCGGAAATCAATTACCATCCTATAACCTCTAACTATTCTTTGCGGGATCAATTCATCTTTATCATTAGGAACAACAGTCATACCTCCCTTCTTAGGGCCACAATGAACTGGACTTACCCACTGGCTATGAGCCACTGGATAGATAATAGCTACCTCTAGAAGCTTTACTATTTCCTTCCTTACAACTTCTTTCATCATAGGATTTAAACGTCGCTGATGATCAAAAGCAGGTTTAGCATTTTCTTCCAACTTTATCTTGTGTTGGCATAAAGTGGGACTAATGCCCTTAAGATCATCCAGAGTATATCCAATAGCAGCATGGTGCTTCTTCAGAGTTTTCAATAAATTTTCTTCTTCCTGCTCTGAAAGGTTAGCACTAATAATAACATGATATATCTTCTTTTCATCAAGATAAACATACTTAAGATTATCAGGTAAGGGTTTAAGTTCAAATACGGGATCACCCTTGGGTGGAGGAGGATCCCCTAGGATTTCAACAGGCAAGTTGTTTTTCAATACGGGTCCCTGATTAAAGACTATTTCATCTATTTCCCTTCTCTCATTCATATGCATATCATTTTCATGGTCGAGCAAGTATTTTTCTAAAGGATCATTAGGAGGCACAACAATAGAAGCAAGACCAATAATTTCATCCTTAGTAGGTAATTATTTATCAAGGGGTTGTCTACGGAATTTAGCAAAGTTAAAATCATGAGACATATCCCATAAACCAACAATAACAATATCTTTCATGCAATCTATCTTAGCATTAACAGTATTCAAGAAGGGTCTACCAAATATAACGGGACAAAATTCATCTTGTGGGGAACTAAGAATAAGAAAATCAGTAGGGTATTTAATCTTCCCACACAAGACTTCAACATCTCTAACAATCCCAAGTTCCCAACTGGTGAAATAGTGTCTCTATTAGCAAGCTTAATAGTAACATCAATCCCTTCTAACTCAACAGGTGCAAGGTCATGCATTATTTCTTGATATAAAGTATGAGGGATAATGCTCGCACTAGCACCTACATCACATAAACCATGATAGCAATGATCTCCTATCTTAATAGAGATAACATGCAAGCCTACAATAGGTCTATGTTTATTCCTAGCATTGGGTTTGGCTATTCTAGCGGATTCCTCTTGGAGGTAAATAACATGTCCATCTAAATCTTCTACCAAGAGATTTTTAACCATAGCAACACTAGGTTCAACTTTAATTTGCTCAGGGGGTGTAAGTGATCTAGTATTACTCTTACGAACTATAGTTGAAGCTTTAGCATGATCCTTAATCCTATTAGGGAAAGGTGGTTTCTCAATATAAGCGGTAGGAACAATAGGATCAACATTATAAGTGATAGTCTTTTCTTCAACTTTAACAGGTTCAACTACTTTTACTTCAATAGGGGGATGGTATTTAAACCACTTATCCTTGGGAAGATCAATATGAGTAGCAAATGATTCACAGAAAGAAGCTACTATCTCAGAGTCAAGTCCCTATTTAGTGCTAAACTCACGGAAAACATCGGTATCCATAAAAGCTTTAACACAATCGAACTTTGGGGTCATACCTGACTCCTTACCTTCGTCGAGATACCAATCTTCAGAGTTGCGTTTAATTCTTTCCAATAAATCCCATTTGAATTCATTAGTCTTCGTCATAAAAGAACCAGAACAAGAAGTATCGAGCATGGAGCAATTATCGAGAGAAAGCCGAGCATAAATTTTTTGAATAATCATTTCTCCTGAGAGCTCATGATTGGGGCATGAATATAACATTGACTTAAGCCTCCCCCAAGCTTGAGCGATGCTTTCTCCTTCACGAGGCCAGAAATTAAAAATATAATTATGATCACGATGAACCTGGTGCACAGGGTAGAACGTCTGATGAAATTCCAACTTTAGACGATTGTAGTTCCATGATCCAATATCATCACATAGCCTAAACCATGTCAATGCATCTACCTTCAAAGATAAAGGGAAGACCTTCTTCTTGATAACATCCTCGGGCATACCTACAAGCTTAAATAATCCACAAACTTCATCCACATAGATTAGGTGTAAATCGGGATGTAGTGTTCCGTCTCCTGTAAAAGGATTATCAAGCAGTTTCTCTATCATACCCGAAGGAATTTCAAAGCAAACATTTTCACTAGGTGCAGTAGGTTGAGGAGCAACTCTTTGCTCTTCTGGTCGGGGTGAAGATACCCCGAACAAGCCCCTCAAAGGATGATGAGCCATAGTAACAAGTGACAATAAATTTCAGCACACTATATAAATTGTTCCATAACAAATTCCACTTACCAAAGGCACTTCACTCCCCGGCAATGGCGCCAGAAAAGAGTCTTGATGACCCACAAGTGTAGGGGATCTATCGTAGTCCTTTCGATAAGTAATAGTGTCGAACCCAACGAGGAGCAGAAGGAAATGATAGGCAGTTTTCAGTAAGGTATTGTCTGCAAGCACTGAAATTATAGGTAACAGATAGTTTTCTAATAAGGTAATTGGTAGCAAGTGACAAAAGGAAAAAGTAAATAAGGTGCAGCAAGGTGGCCCAATCCTTTGTGTAGCAAAGGACAAGGCTGGACAAACTCTTATATAAAGGAAAGCGCTCTCGAGGACACATGGGAATTATTGTCAAGCTAGTTTTCATCACGATCATCTGATTCGCGTTCGGTACTTTGATAATTTGGTATGTGGGTGGACCGGTGCTTGGCTGCTGTCCTTACTTGGACAAGCCTCCCACTTATGATTAACCTCTATTGCAAGCATCCGCAACTACAAAGAAGTATTAAGGTAAACCTAACCATAGCATGAAACAAGTGGATCCAAATCAGCCCCTTACGAAGCAACGCATAAACTAGGGTTTAAGCTTTTGTCACTCTAGCAACCCATCATCTACTTATTACTTCCCAATGCCTTCCTCTAGGCCCAAATAATGGTGAAGTGTCATGTAGTCGATGTTCACATGACACCACTTGTGACAGCCTGATTTATGCCCTCTTTTATTTGCCAAAGCTTTATTTGAATTTATTTCAAACCTTGGGATTTTTGAATCATTTCATATGGACTTAAAACACTTGGGTACCCTTGACTTTCACCCAGGTGCCTCCTATCCATCTCAAACTATCATATACCTCTGGACCACCCCAATATACTTCATGGAATATTTTTCTTATTTGAAAAATATTCATTTTACTCCCCAAAACCCTAGCTAAATTCTTTGTGCTCCAAAGCAACCCCTAGTTTTCTGGCTCACAAAATTCTGAGGAAATTCTTAAATATTCTTTGGACCCGAAGACACATTCCTAAGCAAAAATATTGCACTACTTTTTGGAATATTTTTGCTACAGAAAATATTTTCTATTCTGGACATAAATGGTAGTTTCTACAGCAACTACCATTTTACTTGCTCCACTTCTTCTCAAACTCCTTGTGCATCTTCACCTTAGTAACTCTTGACTAGCCTCCAACTATTCACCATTTTACCTCAGTAAGCTCTCAAAGTTTCTGTCCAGAAACTTACCAGGCTAGTTACTTTCATTCTACTGCGTCTGGAATCAAACCAACCACGGGTAACAGTTCTATCTACCATGAACAACACGCCAGACACGGTTTTTGGCACCAAGTCAGCCAGTAGGCATTGGTTCACGTGATGACCACGCGTGTACACCATGCCATGGCAGTCAGTCGGCGCGTTCTGGATGCCGCCGAGCGCTCTGTAGAGCGCGTGCTCGCTTTCGTGCCTGCCCAAGCGCGCCAAACCTCGCCACCATCGTCGTCTTCATCTCCACAGTCCACCTCTGGCACTCGCCGACGCTGGAGCTCGCCGCAGCGAGCACGGGCGCGGTCCGGCCAAGGCATAGTGCGGTGCGCACTGTGCTCGTCACCACCCCCAGCGCCCCTGTGCTCGTCCCCGTGCAGCCACATCTCCCGCGTGACTCCGTCTTCTTCTCCCCCCTCTCACTGGGTACAAAGATTGGATACAAGAGATGAACTAGGGTTTGAGAGGAGATGGTGCTGGTGAAGATGTTGATGAAGATAGCCCTCCCCAAGATGGGAGAGTTGTTGGTGATGACGGTGGTGATGATTTCCCCCTCCTGGAGGGAAGTATCCCCGGCAGAACAGCTCTGCCGGAGCCCTAGATTGGTTTTCGCCAAGCTTCCGCCTCGAGACGGCGTCGTCTGGGTCCGAAAGCCTCCTTATGATTTTTTCCAGGTCAAAACACCTCATATAGGAGAAGATGGGCATTGGGGGGCCCACGAGACAGGGGGACGCGCCCCCCACCCTCGTGGACAGCAGGTGGCCCCCCTCGTGATCTTCTTTCGCCAGATATTTTTTATATTTTCTGAAACGGAGTCCTGTGAAGTTTTGGGGCTTTTTGAGTTGTGCAGAATAGGTTTCCAGAGTTTGCTCCTTTCCTAGCCCAGAGTTCCAGTTGCCGGCATTCTCTCTCTTTATGTAAACCTTGTAAAATAAGAGAGGAAAGGCATGAGTATTGTGAGAAAACAAGTAATAACATCCCATAATGCGATAAATATCAACATATAAGCATGATGCAAAATGGGCGTATCAGCGGCATTCAAGCACAGTATCCGGGACGAATGGCTACCTAGACACCTTGGACAGGAAAAGCCGAGGATAATGGCAGCCCTAACTACACTCATGACTCGCTTTTGTGTGGGTGAGGATAGCTGGTTAGCTCGTAGCGGCACCAGTGACCATGGAACATCCGAAGTCAGGGATGGCAATGGAAAGCCAGGACGTAACAAAAACAAAGGTCGAAACAATTCTGGAAGCCTAGATGATACAGCGGTAAAAGCCAGATTCAGCGGCTCCAGACCCGGTCAACGGAAGAAGCCTTTTAAAGGCAACAAAGACGATCCATCAAGTTTGGACAGGATATTAGACAGGCCCTGCCAAATCCATGGCACCCCAGAAAAACCTGCCAACCACACCAACCGTAACTGTTGGGTTTTCAAGGAGGTCGGCAAGCTAAACGCCGAACACAAGGGGAAGGAGCCTCGGAGCGAAGACGAGGATGAACCTCGCCAGGCCGAATATAGGGGGACAGAAGAAATTTCCATGGAAGGTCAAAACAGTGAACATGATATATGCCACTCATATCCCAAAGAGGGAGCGCAAGCGCGCACTCCGAGATGTCTACGCCGTCGAGCCCATCGCCCCAAAATTCAACCCATGGTCAGCCGGTCCGATCACTTTCAATCACAGGGATCATACGACTAGTATTCGGCATGGGGGTTCGGCTGCCTTAGTGCTCGACCCAATAATAGATGGATACCATCTAACCCGAGTCCTTATGGACAGCGGCAGTAGTCTCAATCTGATATATCAGGAAACTGTCTGCAAGATGGGGATCGACCCATCAAGAATCAAGCCAAGCAGCACGACCTTTAAAGGAGTGGTACCGGGCGTTGAAGCTCGCTGCATAGGCTCTTTAACATTGGAGGTTGTATTCGGTTCTCCCGACAACTTTCGAATCGAAGAACTACTCTTCGACATAGCTCCGTTCCGAAGTGGCTATCACGCTCTACTCGGAAGAACGGCCTTCGCCCGCTTTAATGCAATCCCGCTTTATGCCTATTTAAATTTCAAGATGCCTGGACCACGTGGCGTTATCACGATCAATGGAAATATGGAGCCCTCTCTCCGTACGGAGGAGGACACTACGGCCTTAGCAGCCGAAGTCCAATGCGGCCTACTCAAGCCGGATAATCTATCAACAGCGGACACAGCTAAACGTGTCCGGCACACGCATCAGTTCGGCAACTCAGGTGAACCTGAGCAAGATTAACAGCTATGCCCCCATCGACTGCCCCATAAAGTGATAGCATATGTGCCTCGTGTACATAATTAGGACCTAAAAATTCCTTGCTCGACGACCGGGGGCACCTGCATATAGTCCATAGTTCGGCTAGACCCTAATCGGACTTTAAACGTACCTTTTCTAGGTTCATTAAACGAACCAGACTTGTTATGGCCACACCGGATTGATTTATTCTTTTCCAGGTTTACTTTTTTCCTTTCTACAGACGGCCGTCATACTCACACATTCAGGGACACATTACAGAGGAGGAAATTGCGCAGACGTGCAGCAGGGAGCCGCACTAAGGTTTCTTTTTTTAAGACCCTGTGTAAACCTTTTTTCTCTTTCTTGTTATATACCTTTTTGGCATGTAAAATGTTCAAAAAAGGTCATCGATATTATCTGTAAAGTTTGCGGCTCGCCGCACTATAGAGGGATATTAATAGAACAGTTTTATTCGTATTATGTCCAGAGTTTTATTCACTCACCATGGAATGTTCTTTTCCCGCATCAGATTGCCATATGTGCCTTGTCAGTAAGGGTTTATTACCAGGGGCTGTAGTCAGCCCTGGTATATGCTGAAAAGACCGAACACCTATAGGGAGTGTTCGGCGTCCTGGATATTTGCATTATATGCATCAGTTCCGAATCATGTCTTGGGTCAATAGTTGGGTTGCCCCGCTCCTGTGCTTACCCCTACGTTTTCGATTGTTCAGCTATATAGTACTTCCGGCTAGCCCGGTCAAGTAACTCAGTAGAGAAAGCCGAAGACTGACTGTCATAATAAGCGAGAACCTGGTCTGCAACCCGATGACTTAGTTTTATACTACGATCGATAGAGATCTACCCCATGTTATACGAACGGTTGGTTTTTCGCCCAGCCAAGTGCAATTGGATACTTCATCCGCACCAGGGGCTAGTACCTAGCCCTACTTGTCAAACTCCTACGACTAAGTGAAAGGAATAACGCCGCATAGTCTGATTGCCTGGTTCGCTCCGCATACACCTCCTATACGGACCAAGACGTTGGATAAAGAGTGTATTTGCATATGACCGAACATTCTAGTACTATGTAGCTGGGGGCTGAAGCCGACGACTGGAAACTTTCAGATTTAAGATAAACAATCACACAGGAGATAAAAGACGTTGATATTATAAATAGCGCAAAAGTTATATATACATCGGATTCATAAGCCTAGTCTCTACATCCGGATACAATCATTCGAAGGCAACATCCTTTGAATACTAGCCTTCTACAAGGCGGGCGCCGTCGATGACGTCCTCGAGGTACTTCTCCGGCTTGCGGTGCTCCTTTCCTGCAGGCAGGCCAGCAGTAGCTATATGCACTGCGTTCATCATCGCCCAGTGCACTTTGTCACGAGCGAAGGCCATCCGGTCACCTTCTATGCAGGCCGAACGTGTTAGTACGTCGACCCGCGGACTCGCCTCGACGAGCCGCTTCACCAATCCAAAGTAACTACTTGGGATTGGCTCAGCGGGCCATAGCCGGACTATTAAGTCCTTCATGGCCGAACCCGCTATGTTGTGTAGCTCGACCAACTGCTTCATTTGGTCGCTGAGGGGCACCGGATGTTTTGGCGCCTCAAATTGCGATCAAAACAGCTTCTCTGTGTTGCTCCCCTCCAGGGCTCGGAAATACTGGGCGGCGTCTATGGTGCTACTCGGAAAATCAGCAAACACGCCTGGAGAACTCCACAATCATGTCAACCCAATATACTTCCGCCCTCCGAAGATGCTCTGTAAGAGAAAAGTCTTACCAAATGCTATCTGCCATGCCTGCTCGATTTCTTGACGAGCGCTGCGCGCCTCGCCTCGCGCGTCCTGGGTAGACTTTACTGCCGCAGACAGCTCGGTCGCTCGCTCCGAAGCCTTCTTCTCCGATGCTCACACTTACGGATGGCATCTTGGAGCTCGACCTCGACTTCGGACACCCGAGATTTGTGCTTTTCGCACTTCGCCTTTTCGGCCTCCAAATCAGCAGCCGCTTTATCAGCGGCCGCCTTGTTCGCCTTGGCCTCCTCCTTGGCCTTGGCAACCTCGCCCTTGAGGGCCTCGAGCTCAGCGGCGCCAACTATGTAATATAGAATACAACATTAGAGTTTGTAAACATACTCAATCAATTAAGTCTTATTGACATTTAAAAAAAATCTGCATACCTTGCGTTTCATCAAAACGCCGGTTGATGCGGTCGAGGTCCGCGTTTGCCACCTCGAGCTTCCGATTTAGTTCGGTAACCTCTGCGTCTCGCGCATGCGTCATAACTAAGGAAGCCTGCACAATGGTTCAACTCTGTTAGTATGCTATTCTATGGATACTTTGTCCGATTCATTTCAGAATCACACAAAGCATCAGGGGCAACTGGTTATATATGTGTATTTAAAACAAATAAAATTTCTTAAAGGCATTACATTGCTTACCTCAAAGCCTGTTACTGTTGAAGGCTTCATCCAGTCCACCCTTGACGGACTAAATCTTCTTCATCACCGCACCCATCACGGTGCGGTGTTCTTCAATGACGAGAGCACTTTACAGTGCTCCCTCCATAGAACCTGGAGCCTCCTGATTAACTCCGGGCGCCGCCGTATCCTACTCCGCTTGAGGAGCCGGGTCTTTGGACCCCGGAGCCGCGCTAGGCTCCGGGGTGGTATTCGGTGGGACCCCGGATTGTTTGGGCCCCACGTCTTCGGTCTCCATGGGGGCCGTTTCCCCATGGTCAGCGGCCGTCGAGGTATTACCCTCGGCCGCCCTGTCTCCTGCCCCGCCCTCATCTCCTTGGGCGGAGAGAACCCGCTGGGACGACACTTCGGTGTCCCCGCCGATTGCGGGCGATGGAGCCCGGACTGGTGGGTCACTCTCCGTCTCCCTAGGCGCCAGAGGGTTCCCCTCCGATGATGTGACATCAGGGTTTACACCGGCAGGGTTGTAGGTCAGCAGGAGAAAAATATTAAGTAAAATACCATAGAAACTGAATAAACAAAGATGCAGCACTTGAGTCCGGACTGACTTATGTCGTGGGCAGGGGTTTTTCCCTGGCTTCATCACATAGCTATATTCGGATGAACTCGAACTAGCTCCGAGGTTTAGTTTCCTTCGGGGAACGGCCGTACCCGCGTCAGCGACGGCCCCCCTCTTCCTCCCGCTGCCTGGCGCAGGGGGCATTTCTTCTTCCTCCTCTTCCTCCTCATCATCTTCCTCTGCCTCGTCGGAGGAGAGAATATGGAGGTCCTCAGGCTTCTTACCCATTGGACGGGGCTGTCTCCGCTCCCTTGCCCTTTCAATTCTTGGGCTTCTTGGTCGGCGCCTTGTACGGCACCGGAACCAGCATCACCATCAGTAGAGGCAGTGCTGACTCTTCAGGCACAGGCGCCGGACACTTAATCCGGGTCGAGTTCTTCGTCCATCCCTGTATATCACGTAGAAATTCCAACTCCTACTATCATTAAATAAAGGAAAGGGTAAGTGTTTGGCAAGGATTATAATTACCTCTGTGGCGGAAACTTCGGTGCTGAAGCCCGCATCCTCGTACTCTTTGGGCCATTCCTTCTGGCTCTTGAAGAGGTGCTTCCAGATCTCTTTGTGCGTAGAGCAGAAGAGATGCTTCAGCGGCTTGTCTCCTACCGGATCGAACTCCCATAGGGAGGAATCCCGGCTTTGGCAAGGGAGAACAAGTCGGGTCAGCATCACCTGGATTACGGAGGAGAGCAGGTGCCCCTTGGAGATCACGCCGGACACACGACCCACGGGAATCGTTACCTCAGTATGCGGCCCCCAGTCTAGACCCTTTTTGGTCCAGGAGGTCAACCTCATTGGGGGTCCGGATCGGAAAGCAGGTTCCGTCGCCCACTTGGTGTCGCGGGGCTCGATGATGTAGAACCATTCCTACTGCCAAACCTTGTTCGTCTCCACGAACGAGCCCTTGGGCCAAGTTGCGTTCGGGAGCTTGCTGATCATGGCGCCCCCAAACTCTGTGTGTTCCCCGTCAACCACCTTCGGCTTCATGTTGAAGGTCTTAAGCCACATGGCGAAGTGTGGGGGGATGCGAAGAAAGGCTTCACACATCACTATGAAAGCGGATATGTGAAGAATTGAGTTCGGGGCTAGATCATGGAAATCTAGCACGTAGAAGAACAAAAGACCCCGAACAACGGCTGGAGTGGAAACCCTAGCCCCCTAACAAAGTGAGAGGTAAAAACTACCCTCTCGCCCTCCTTAGGAACGAGAATCACCTGGCCATTATGGGGGACTCGGTGACGATGTCGCCGGCGAAATACCTCGCGCTCCGTAGATCCTCCATGGTCTTTTCAGTGATCATGGAAGCCTCCCACTTGCCTCTGGCACCGGATCCAGCCATTGCTGGGAAGAGGAGTAGTGTTTGAGGAACGAGGAGTTGTGGGTGCAGGAGATGAGAATGCGGGGGCAAGGGAGATTGGAGAGCTCGAGCTTGAGGAATGTGTGGGGCCGATGAAAGGGATTGGTGTCCTTTTATAATGCTGCGAATATAGAGCGTCCCCCCACCTTAGCTATAAAACACACCGGTTCCCAAAGTGGTCGTGCGTAATGCGTGACATGGGTGCTCACGTCACACTGATAAGAATCCCACAACAAGCAGACATGATCTCTATTCGGATGGGACGTGCCAATGACGATATACCTCGAAACGCGAAACTAGGACCAAATAAAATGGTTCGATATGTTAGTGGGTTGGACGCGACGCTTTACCCAAAAGTTTTCAGTGGAGACACATTATTAATTTTCTTTCAGAGCCTTGCCTTCGAGGCTAAGGGTTGTACTAATCTTGCAGAGCTGAACACAATTCATCTATTTGCAGAAGATACATTCGGGAGGAAGAACCCGCCTTGCAATGCCGAAGAAAATACGGAAGCCGAACTCATCGTCATCGAAGACAGGTTCAGGGGCTACTGAGGGAGTCCTGGATCGAGGGGTCCTCATGTGGCCGGACAAACTCCTGATGGGCCGGACTGGTGGGCCATGAAGATTATTATAGAAGATCATCTCTCGTATCCGGATAGACTCCTAGATTCTTGTAATGGCAAGTTTTAGGTTCGGATGTAGATTTTCCTTCCTCTGCAAGATGATATGTACAAACCCTAGGCCTCTTCGGTGTGTATATAAACCGGAGAGGGTTTAGTCCATGGAGGCCAGAGAATAATCATAATATCCTCATAGGCTAGACCTAGGGTTTAGTCATTATGATATCGAGGTAGATCAACTCTTGTACACATATTCACCCATACTAATATAGCAGGAAGTAGGGTTTTACCTCGATCGAGAGGGCCTGAACCTGGGTCCACAATTGTAGAATTTACGAAGCAACAATAATAGGCCCCCGCGTCGCTCCGCACGAGCGACACGGGCGGCGACCGAAGCCGCTGCCAACAACTCTTCCTCCATGTCTCCCTCCCATGCCGCCTCCGGGGTAGGCCGCCGGGCAAAGCCGTCTGGCAGCGGCAGCGGTTGCGGCGGGGCTTCTTCTCAACGGGGCGAGCAGCTTGTGGCTGGATCGTGCGGCGCTGGCGCGTGGCCGTCACGATCTCGGCGTCGGCGGCCTGACGGCCCTCTCCTCTAGCGAGGCGGCGGATCCG
>LR738714.1:817726892-817742103 GCA_902687465.1 Secale cereale
CGATCTGCAGCGGTGGCCTTGGCGCCATGGGCTGGTGTCCGTGTTATCTGGTCCGGCGCGGGCGTGGCCCGATGGTGCTCTGGCTGGGAGGTGCTGGCTGGGAGGTGCGGCCCGACGGGAGGTGAAGCATGAGGTGCGGGTGCGGCCGGGTCGCGGTGCGTCCGTGCGGGGAGGTGCGGCACGAGGTGCCCGGCGGCTTGGTTCTGCCGTCTTGAGCATGTGCAGCGGGGCTGATTACTCGATCTCTCCATTCTTATGACAATCACACCCATATTTTTTATTATTTCTAAATATAGATAACTACAATCTCCCGGCATAAGAAGGAGTGTCCCTAACGACAACACCTATAATAGTAGACAACACGTTTTAAATTAGACTAGACTACACGAAGAAAGATCTTTCCACACAAGAGTGGAAGGGATCCTTTAGCGGTCGGTGGCTGCTGCTCAGGCAGTGCGGCTGCCCGGGGTGGAGGCAACGCAGTCTTGCGGTGCTCGGCGCGCAGGGCGGTGCGGGACCTGCTGCTTGAAAGTCACGAAGGTTGATGGTGGTCAGATCCGATCGGATTTGACATCAGTGGCTCGATTGAGGGCTTGCTTGCTGATGCATGATGTGCGGGGCTCGAGAGGTTGACCCGGGCGAAAGCTTGTCTCCGGCGTGTCCAGAGCCGACAATGGCGACACTTTCAAGGGTCGTTTCCTTCTTGTTGGCATCGTCGAGGTACTCTCAGCTGCAATCTTTGCAGCTTCGGTGGAAACCCTAGATCCATGGGATCGGACGATGATGTTGCTCTATCATTGTATCCCCTCTCGGGGGCTTCGTCTTTGGAGCTAGGCATCATCAAGCCTGACCGATGGAAGTTGGTGGGGTTGGCGTCGAGGCTTCTGTGGCAACGATGATGGGTGTGTGCGATGTCGGAGACACGGCAATGGTTGCGATAGTCGGCTCTTCAATGGCTTGTTTGTGCGATTACCTCGGGGTTTTGTTGCGGTGAAGTCGGAGCTGCGGCGGCGGGACCCCTTTGGCGACGATGACAGGTAGCAGGTGGTCTATTCAGTGGTCTTCCACGGCGCCAACCTTGCATAGTTCTCCTTCGGAGCTATCTTTCAGACTCGGAGTTGTGATGTCCTTGGCGCGAGTGGCTTAGTTTGCTGCAGGGTTTCTTGTGTTTCACATAGCCTCTACGGTGTGGGTTGGGTCAACATTTGTCTTCGGAGAAGTCGGAGTCGCTTGCTTGGAGATTCGGGAGGGCGATGACGCCTGTTGGAGAGAAGTGATGACGATGACAGCATTGTGTGATGTTGACGAGACACTCTATGTGAGGTGTGTGTGTGGTATTATGACTGTGCCGCTCAGCGGTTCGTGACGGTTTTTGCCTGGTTTTCCGTTTATTAACCGGGCAACTCTCTTCTGCTTTATTAATGAGATGAGGCAAAAGTTTCAAACAAAAAATATTAAGAGAGAAAAGAAGACTCAGATTATAAGGACAAAGTGATGTTATGCTGCACACCTTCTGCTGCTTTCCCAACAATGTGGTAAAGCCACCTACCAAAGATCCAGGTCTGAATGGTAAGTCACTGAAGGCATAGCAGTAAAAGGTGAGATTTCAGTACCTTATTTGGTTTGCTTGGAGCAGAGGATGTCCAGCTCATCATCGTAGTGGACAATCCCCTCCAGGGTCAACAAACTGAACTCCAAGCATGTTAGTTGCCATTGCAAGGCAAGTAGACAAGTATCTTGTGACAGATCTGCACGCCAGGACCACAAATAACAGAGAGTTCGCATAACCTGAAGCTAAATGCATTTATGACAATTTGGTGCAATTGGTCATCAATGAATCACATCTGTTGACTAGGCTTATCAGGGTGCGATCAGCCTAACACTGGACCAGCTTCTATTGGTGCCAAATTGCCAAATCCATATATGAGTTCAACGTGTATAAAACTGAACCTAAAATTGAAAAGGGTCAAAAGTAGGACTTATAAGAACACAAAGGTAAGTAATCCTGCAATAGTGCTCAGTTAGTTTATTAGCTATGTTAGTCTCATGGACCGATGTTAAGATTTACTGGGTATGAACCCAAATGCATCATGTGATTATTTTTGGACATGTATAAGGAGTAACCTTGTCTTGAAGTATATACCAAAATTGTACAGATACACATACCAGTCACTAATTTAGAAGATTAAGAAAATAGAACAAGATCTATGCTCAAAAAGATGAAAAACAGAGCACCTATTCTGGAAAACAGAGCACCTATTCTAAGCCATATGTGGCAGCATGATAATACCTCTCCTGCGGTCAAAGAGGAGTTCCTTCTACCTTGTATCAATAGAGAACCTCAAGTAAAATCCTTCTACCTTGAGATGTATATATACGTACATTATATCTCCACTTGGACCTTTAGAGGTGTTGTGGGATCAATGATGTTCTTGCACTCCACACTGCCACTGCACGATGGTGACAATGGATGGGGTTCATGTAGGTGAGGTTCCCGTGCGTCTCGTGCACACTCATGCCGTCCTTCCCGTCGATCCAGTACAATGCCGTCGACCCACCCGACGTAGGTGTAGCTGTTCACCATTGCGCTGTCGAGAGTAAATTACAAAAAATCACCACCTTAAAGGCTAGGTTAGCAGAAAACACTACTATACTTTATTTGGCAGAAAACATCATGTCTAGCGTACTCTTTTTGCAAATAACACTGATCGGCGGATTAGAGCCGATTGAGTGCGTTTATGCCATGTGGATCCCGTATTTTGCTGACGTGACATAACAACGTGCGGAGATGGCGTTAGTGGGGTTCTTTTTGCCAAAAACACCTCAATAAAACAACCTACCTCACCTGCCCCACCCGACACCGGATCTGGCGAGATCCGCCCCTGTCCTGCTGCTGCTCCGGTGTGGCCGCAGCTGCTGGAGAAGGTCGGGTGCGCGAGGGTGTCGGTGACGAGCCCAACCCTTCCTCTACTCCTACCGGCCGCCTGGATCGACCATGTACGTCGCGCCGTGTTTTCTGCTAACCTAGCCTCCAAAATGGTGATTTCTTGCAATTTACTCAGCTGCCGAAGCCGATGGCGATGTACCCGCTCTTCCTCTCGCCACGGGGCGCGAAGTTGATGGAATCGCCGGACAGAGTCCAGAAGAATGTCACCTGCTGATGGTCCAGAGTCGTGAACGAGGACGATGGCGACAACTTAGGGGTGGATTCAACCGATTCCTTCCGCAGGGAAGGAGAGCTCAAGGTGTCAGAGCTCTTGATGTGGTGGTTCGTTGCGGGGAGGGGCAGTAGTGCTGACCATGGTGTCGGGAGATTGAGTAGATCCGACGTGGCCGTCGGTCGTGCGGGGTCGTCCTTGACCCACGGGGCGTGCGGCGGCGTGGCTCCCTTGACGCCGACAGTGTGGCTGTGTTGGCGTTGGTACGTGGAGGTGACGGCGTGGACGACGGCGGACATTGATCTGAACGGCAACGGTGACACAGTAGGTCACATAAGCTAGAACCATGCTTTGTTGGGCTGTCTAGCGCCCTTTGATGGATTCGGCTTTTTTGAGCTGGGTGTATGGCAATTTCCCGGTTTGACCAAGCTGACCCGGTTAAGGACAAGGCGAACCAATTTTCTTTTGTTCCTTTTTTTTTTGGAATGAAGACGCTGGCTGCGTCCGGCTTTAAATTAATAAAGCCAAAAGGGCAATCGTCAAACACACATAAGTTTAGGTTACAGACCAAAGTATAGCTCATAGTTTAAACTTCCGACACCAACACTCGCAACAAAAGAGACATGATGAAAAAACGATAGGTTGGATGGCAATCTTGCTTAAGCTGTCCCATCATCTCGTCGAACTTGGCATGTCATCACTTTGATCTTCTCCATGACAGAAATCATGTCTTGTTCATCAAGCGCTTTCCCCAACGGCATCCACACCTGGAGAAAAATGTGGCATTTGAATAGTATGTCAGCTGGGTGTTTTGGGAACTTGTGTTCGATCGTGAATTTGTTTCGCACCGTCCAAAGGGACCATAAAAGCGCCCCAACGCAACGCCACAGAATTCTAGCAGAGGATCCTTTCTGGACAGAGAGAATGTCTAAGAGGTCTTTCGATGTATGAGGTTGCCATTTTTTGTCGAAAGTTTCCCTCACCGCACTCCACGCAAAACGGGCCAGCACACATTGGAAAAAAATATGGTTGGCATCTTCGGCCAGCCCACACAGAGTACAAGTGCCATCGGCCGGGCCATGCCGTTTGGCCACGTTATCAGAGGATGGTAGCCTATTTCTCACCATCTGCCACATGAAGATTTTGATCTTCAAAGGCAGCCCCGCTTTCCATAATCCCCTAACCATGGAAAGCACCGGGACCTCGGACATTTTGGAGTATAAGGATTTGACCGTGAACAGTTTAGAGGACGTCAATTTCCAAGAGACGGCGTCAGACTCAGTGGAGAGTTCAATATTTCTCCAAGCCACCACCAAATTATCCCAGTTGGCAGCTTCCACCGGTCCTAGAGCACGAATGAAAGTAATCGCCGGGGGGCTAACTCTTAGGGCATCGGCAACCATAAGGTTGGGATCGGTGGCAAGATGGTAGAGTTCTGGATGTGATTGCCACAAAGGGGCATGCTCCCACCAATGGTCAAGCCAAAAACGGGTAGAGCCGCCGTTCTTAATAGAGAAATGAGCCCCAAGAGCGAAGGCCGGCCGTACGGCCTGGATCCCTTTCCAGAACGTTGATCCCGAGGACTTAGCTTGAAAAACCGTTCCGTCTGGGAAATATTTGGCTTTTAGAATGCGGGCCCAGAGCCCAGACTCGTTTTGCGCTAGTCGCCACCACCACTTGGTTAATAGTGCAACGTTCATAAGCTTGGAGTTGGTAACCCCAAGCCCCCCAAGTTTTTTTGGCCGACAAATTGCCGCCCATTTGACCAAATGGTATTTCTTTTTGGCTCCCGTTCCTTCCCAAAAGAATCGAGATCGGGGGGTGTCGAGTTTGGCGTGAACCCCATCCGCCAGGAGGTACATACCCATGATAAAGATAGGGAGAGAGGATAGACTCGAGTTGGTCAGGATGAGTCTGGCCGCAGACGACATAAATCGTCCACGCCAAGGACTAACACGGTTGGCTACTTTCCCGTAAAGAGGTTCCCACTCAGCGATGGTAAGTCCGCGGTAAGATATGGGTAGGCCCAAGTACTTGATCGGAAAACTACCACGCTTACAATTGAGTAGGTTTGCCACATGGGAGCTCGAGAGGTCATCCATCCCTATGGTGATGACTTCACTCTTGAGGAAATTGATCTTCAGACCCGACATGATTTCAAAGGCCAGGAGAATGAGTTTGATAGAGGCCACACTACTATCATTGGGCTCGAAGAGGAGTAGCGTATCATCAGCGTATTGGAGGTGAGACACTCCGCCCGGGATGAGATGCGGGACAAGACCGGAAATGTGGCCTGCTGCACACGCACGGTGAATCATCGCGGCAAGTGCGTCCGCTACAAAGTTGAAGATTAAAGGAGAGCTCGGATCCCCTTGTCTGAGTCCCCTCTTGTTGCGGAAGAAATTGCCCATTTCTCCGTTAATGGTGACCGCCGTGTGTCCACTAGACACAAGGTGCATGATGCGGTGGACAAAACCTGCCTCAAAACCCTTTTTGAGGAAGACTTCCTGGACAAAGTCCCAATTCACACGGTCATAAGCCTTCTCGAAATCGAGCTTGAGTAAAACTCCCTTAGTTTTATTCTTTTTAAGCTCGTGGACTATTTCCAACAAAGCGATCGGGCCCTCTAGGATGTTTCTATGTTTAAGGAAGCCCGTTTGGCTATGACTAATGATTCGCTGCGCTATAGGAGCTAGACGAGAAGCATAGGCTTTAGCGCAGATCTTCAAAGGGACGTTGATGAGCGTGATAGGTCTGAATAGGCGAATATTGTCCGCCCCTTTGACCTTGGGAATTAGACTAATGGCACCGTAGTTCAGGCTCGAGAGATCTAACGTCCCTAGGGCAAAGCCGTTAATAATGTCGTAGAAAAGGTGTTTCAACATGGGCCAGAAGCGCTTGAAAAATTCCACGGGCCAACCATCTGGTCCGGGCGCCGTGTCGTTCTTCATATCCAACAGAGCCTTATCGATCTCTTCCGGAAGGAAAGAGAGCGCCAGGCTATCGTTTTCCTCCTGCGAAACCTGCTCCGCCGGATTCCACAAATCCGTGCGGAGACGCAGAGGTTTTTCACTGGCCGTCCCCAGAAGGCCAATGAAAAACTCATAGATGTGGGCCGAGATTTGCTCCTGGGTGAGCAACAAGCCCGAGTCGGATTGAAGACGGAGAATAGTGCTTTTCCGTTTCCTACCATTCGCATAAGCGTGAAAATAGCCAGTATTCGCATCGCCCTTCGTGACCCATTTGACGCTGCCCCTACGGCGCCAGTATTCCTCTTCTGCCCGGAGCAAGGCCAGGACTTGGTCTTCCAAGGAATAACGGTGCGACCATTCGTCCTCCGAAAAGGGGCGAAGGTCCGCTTCCAAGTCAAGGCGTGCAATTTCGACCACCAGCCGAGCCCGCTCTTTTTTTGACGCACTACCTTGGTTTGCTCCCCAGCCACGTAAAAAGGCCCGAAGCTTACCCGCCGCGGCGGTCCAAAGATTCGCTGGGGATCTTTGAGGTCCAATCGTTGAGGAAATGTCGTCCCAACGATTGCGAACCATAAGCTCGAAGCCCTCAAACTCAAACCAAGCCGTTTCAAAGTAAAAACGTTGGCTACGTCTAATCGACTCCTCCCCTGAGGAGAAGATTAGCGGTATGTGATCCGACCCTATGCGCGTCTCAGCCACTAGAGAGCATAGAGGGAACAGGGCCTCCCACTCAGGTGTGAAAAACACCCGGTCAAAGACGCTGTGGTTGGTAGAAACTGACGTAGAGAACATAGCAAAGTATACGTTGCATGCCCCACGTTGCTGTGGTAGGTAGAAACGATGCAAAGTTTATCTCTTGCGTGTCTATTGCACTGACCCATTCGATTGCTAGGCACGTTCAGAGCGGGGCGAATCGGACCGCTGGCCAACCGACTTATCAAACTGACTGACTTTTTTTTTGCGAGTAATCAAACTGACTGATTATGCGTCCGCGTAGCCTCAGCCCTGTCCTAACCATCAAACCATTGGTAGAGTCTCTTTTATGGGGACTAGGTGCCCTCCCGCTCGTGAGGAGCTGGCGTGGACCGGCGCCCCCGGCCGGAGCGCGGCGTTCGGCCGGACGTCACGACGGGGTTGACGGCGCTCCCGCGATCTCATTCCCCATGGCAGGCGGCTTCAAGATCTGGGGCGCCATGGTCACCAGGGACGGCTGCGGCGTGACCAGATCGGCGGCGGCGTGGCCGGATCTGGGCTCAGGTGTGAGCTTGGTCTCCGGGTCACGATCGGCGCGACGGCGAGTGTGACACATCGGCAGCGGGACGTCCTTGACAAACCGGGCAACTCCGGGGGAAACCCTGGATCTCAATGGGATCGAGCGATGGCGGTACTCTTGCGCCGTAGCCCCTCTTCAGGGCGTCGTTTTGGAGTTTGCTACGGTCGAAGGATGTTAGATAATAACGAGAATAAACGAGATAGATAGACACGGATTTAACGTGAAAACCCTTACGGGAGAAAACCACGGACGCATGAAGGCGCAATCACTATGAGGAGGAGTATTACAAGCACGAGACGACAGGCCGTCTTAGGTGCGACTACGTGGGGTATATAAGAGGGCAATACAAGAGAGTCCTTGAAGGACAAGTAAACGAGTTGTACTCGTACACGTCGACGTCAACGGAAAGGCTCACACCTGTTGTACTACGTCTAGTCCAACACAATATAATTTGGATCACAATTTAACAAAGGAACCAGCGAGGCTGGCGGCGTATTCCCGGTGGCGCAATTGCCGATGAAAATCGTGCCGACTACGGTCATGGCAGACGATGACGGCGTCTTTGATGTCGTTTCCTTGCCGACTGGTATGTATATCTGTACAATTTTGGTATACTTCAAAGAGAAGATTACTCTTTCTTAGATGTGCAAAAATAATCACATGTTGCATTTGGTTTCATGCCCAGGAAATCTTAACATCGGTCCATGAGACTAACATACAGTAATGTGAAGCTGTTAACATACTCCCTCCGTTCTTAAATATTTGTCTTTTTAGAGATTTCAAATGGGCTACCACATAGGATGTATATAGCCATATTTTAGAGTGTAGATTCACTCATTTTGCTCCGTATGTAGTCACTTGTTGAAATCTTTAGAAAGACAAATATTTAGGAATGGAGGGAGTAGATAATAAAGTAACTGAGCACTATTGCAGGATTACATACCTTTGTGTTCTTATATGTCCTACTTTTGACCCTTTTCAATTTTTAGGTTCAGTTTTATACATGTTGAACTCATATATGGATTTGGCAATTTGACACCAGCAGAAGCCTACTCAACAGATGTGATTAATTGATAACCAATGACACCAAATAACCATAAATGCATTTAGCTTCAGGTTAAGCGAACTCTCTGTTATTTGTGGTCCTGACGTGCAGATCTGTCACAAGGTCGTTGTCTACTTGCCTTGCAATGGCAGCTAACATGCTTGCAGTTCAGTTTGTTGACCTTGGAGGGCCTTTTGCTGCTGTGCCTTCAGTGACTTACCATTCAGATCTGGATCTTTGGTAGGTGGCTTTACCACATTGTTGGGAAAGCAGCAGTACGTGTGTAGCATAACATCTGTCCCTTTGTCCTTATAATCTGAGTCTTCTTTTCTCTCTCAATATTTTTTGTTTGAAACGAAGGTAAAAGTTTTGCCGCATCTCGTTAATAAAGCAGAAGAGAGTTCCCCGGTTAATAAACGGAAAACCGAGCAAAAACCATCACAAACCGCTGAGCGGCACACTCATAATACCACACACACACCTCACATAGAGGGTCTGGTCAACATCACACAATGGTGTCATCGTCATCACTTCTCTCCAACACTACAGGAATCACGGGCTATGCCTACGGTTGAAACCGTAGCCAAATGGCCAAAACCCATCGGCATAGGTTATGCCTACGGTCACCGTAGGCATATCCCCGTCGGCATAAATAGCGTCGGGACACCTCCACCGGTCGTAGGCATAGAAAACCCGTAGGCATAGATGGTCTATGCCTACGGTAACCGTAGGCATATATACCCGTCGGCAAAAATATTTGACGGCGCGTCCGTCAAGTGCTTTACGCACACATACACATCTCAAATGCCGACACGTGTCAAAGGTATGCCTACGTTTTAACCGTAGGCATATGTCGTATTCATGCCTACGGTTTAACCGTAGGCGCATATTGAACACGTGACGGCATCTGGCATCCCTTTAGCCGCATGTGTATGCCTACGGTTTAACCGTAAGCATATACTAGCATAAGAATTCGTGCGTTGCAACGGGAAAAAAGATAGACCAACTCATCCACCCACACCTCTCTCTCCTCCTTTCTCTGTTTCTTTCCCACAATGCCGACGCGCACGACCCCGTTGAGTCACGCCGGATCTGCACCGCAGCGCGCACCCCTGGCCAGTGGTTCGTCTTCGGGCTTGAGCCACCGCATCTCCCGTCATCGTAGTCGCCGCCGAGCCGCGGGTTGGCGTCCAACACCAGCGCGCCTTGGCTGAACACATCGATAGCCTTCGTGGAACAGCCGGTCAGCGCGCAGTGGCGGGTGTGCGGGTTGCGGCGCTCGCGAGTGCGCGCGGACGTGAGCGCTGCTGCCCGGTCGTTCCAAACAGTGGCATGCTTGTCCTACGAATGAAGTAATGAAAGCTGAAGTAAACCGTGAAGCGGTGGAAAAGTAAGCTACCTAGCTAACCGCCATGTTTGAAGCTTGACTGATGCTAGCTAGCACGGAGAGTGCATAGTAAATAGAACCATGAGCATGCACGTGAGAAGGCGGACCTGGAAAGAAGCCGTAGAAGCGGCAAGCCTGATCGATTTTTGCATGACCGGTCGCCGGTGCTTGTCCGGCGAGGCGAGGCCGATGAGGGAGACGTTGCGGGCAAACAGAAGCATCAGAGGATTTAGCAGTTCACGAAGGACTCGGCTCGCGGGCTAGACAATCAATCACATGCAGCGCATGGCGACTCGGGTTATGTCGGTGAATCACGGCTGCATCGTTGAGGGGGTGTGCAAGCCAGTCGTGCAAATGAACATCTCCTCAGCTTGTCCTTCGTGGCACGCTCCAAGTTAACACTACTAGGAAAAGGACTAATGGCGCACTTATTTTAGCTATTAATGGCGCATTAATGATGCGCCATTAGTGCCACGTTATTAGTATATTTTACTAATGGCGCACCTCTGGTGCGCCATTAGTATCTGGTATACTAATGGCGCACCTCAGATGCGCCATTAGTATATACAACAGTGCGCCATTAGTATGCCTCCCAGAGGGGCATGTATACCCAGGTGCTTTGGAATACTAATGGCGCACAACAGTAAGATGCGCTATTAGTAACTTCGGCATAATAATGGCGCACTGTTTAATGATGCGCCATTAGTATCCTTTGGCATACTAATGACGCACTGTGATGTGATGCGCCATTAGTATGAATATTAGGTTATTTATTTATTTATTTATTTTCTGTTTTTTGCACAGGTTACAAAATGTATTATTGGACAGAATATAGACAGCACACATCAACAACAGATTCATCGAATACAATAGAAGATTAGTCTCCGAATACAATTCATCAATTAGTCTCCGAATTGAAAAGATCGATTAAAGATAGAACAGTATATTACAAGTCTCGAGACCGCGAGTAGCGAGTTTGTCTTCACATTACAAGTCGATATCGATCATCTAAACTACCATCACATAGAAGAGAGCTGCGATCATCACGATGAGCATCATCACGATGAAACTCGTCTTTATCCGGTTCCTCCAACGCTCCCTCCCCTCTCCCGCTAGATAGCGGGCGTATCTAGATTCCGCCTCGGTCCTAGTGGTGTACCCTTTGTAACTGTTACCGCTGAATCGGTGAACCTTTCTCCGACACTCCTCCCAGTCGTCGTAGACTCCGGGAACCTTACCCTTGTACACGACATACGACGGCATCGCTATGCACTAGCCAAACGAAACGTTAGTACCAATTCACAGACAATACATAAGCAATATATAAGTATGCAACAGAACGATCGGAAGAGAAAAGCAAGACATTAATAGCATCGATTACATCTAAGTTGAACGACTCTCGAAACCAAAGAGACATACTACAAGTTCATTAAAGTTTACTTACAACATGAGCCAATCGATGTTTCAGAACTAGACACAGCATGACTACTTTCGACTCGACTCAAGGGACCGGAGCGTGGATGAAGCCGCCATCTATCGTGGGAGTCATGAAATCACGGGCGTTGTCAGCCTGCATTTGTAGCATTGTGTCGATGTCACTGTTGGACGGTTGATTTCTGAGGTAGAACTGCAGCTAGAATAAAGGGGCACTTGATCCTACTTAATTAACTACTAAGATACCCCGGCCCATGGATTAGTCACAAGTACCCCATATGTCCTATTTTTAGCAAAGTCATGCTAAAATTCACGGAAAATTTCAGCATGACCTTTGCTGAAAATAGGACATATGGAGTACCTGAATTTGCCGAAACGGAAGTTAACCGACATTCCAGCAAACTCAAGGGCCTCTCGGGTGGACAAGGCAAAAAAAGGCCTCCATCACAACATGGAAAATACATTGGCAGTTACATCAACAGCTTTTTGTGTCTTTTGACAGTACCACATTGATAGAAGTATCACTGTCAGAAGAAGGGGGTTTTAGTTTGAACCAAAGACAACAATTCAAGCCAACTGTTGTAGCTCTGTTCATCTACACATCTCATAAATAATAGCTTTAAAACAACACCAACCCAGACCTAGGCAACAGTGGCATCTTGTTCATTTACAGATCCCAAAACAAAAGGCAATGTGTTGCCATTATCTAGTTTCCACTTATAAAAATTCTTAGCAACAGCAAAAGCCTAAGGCTCTGTTTGATAGCAAAGTATTAAATAAACTGCAGTATCAACAAACTACTGTAATTTAGCCTGTAGGCATAACATACCATGGTTTTAACATAACAGAGTATTTTTAGAGTATTCACAATACAGAGCATCTGTTTGGCTGTGGCCTGCGCAGTGCTATAAGTGTAGATGGCTCCATGGTTTTAACATAACAGAGCAAAGTATTAAAAAAACTGCAGTATCAAAAAAGAGGTCCAGGGTTCTTTTTTTTATGCAGAGAAATTACTACAGTTTTGAGAATACTCTTGTTTTAATTTGGGGCAACAACACGGACAGCAGCGTCTTCCTCCTTAATGCAAAGTTCCTCCAATTTTTTTTCTCTTTTAACAATCAGAAGAACAATACACAGAACCCCACATGAATCACATGCTCTTTCAACGGGAGAAGACAAAATTACTGAAAGAAGAGAAGTGCACTATATAGGAAAACTGCAGTTTGGCAACAAGGCAACAAGTTCGGTTAAGCCAGCAAAACTACATCAAACCGTAGCATAACCATAGTAGAAGGCATAGCTCCCCCCAATTCCAGCACCCCTGTAACCCTAGACCAACACCCACTTTACCGCGTCCATCCTACACTCTCTACCGCATGTCTGCTACACCTTGTATCTACCCTACTCTGCGAGAAATATATCGTTCAGTGGTACTAAGTAGAGAAATTTATTTTGTGCTAAGAAACAAACAGTTCACAGTTGCGGGTGACTTATCAAGATTTTCCCCATTTTTTATGGTTGTTGGAGTCATAACAAAATCGGTTACTAGATTGGGAAGAAAATTAACGCACGGCTGTGGTAGCTAGCAAGAGTGACTTTTCCAGCAAACAAACAAACAGTGTAGATATCCATATCTTCTCGTGTCATAATGAAAAAGAACAGTGTTGGAGTGAGAGAAACAAACAAACAGAAAATCAGAGTAGAAAGGTTCTGACACTCAGGATCCTTGTAAGTTTTATCAGTTTTCCAGAACTGAAGACATGATTTTCTAGTGTTGTCCACTCCTATCATAAGTTTGATCAGTACTCTCCTATATAAGATGATTTAGTGTCTCTTCCAATAGAAAACAACAATCTACTGTTCAAACAGTAATAACAGCAATCTGTTTTCCTTGCTTTCTTTCAGGTAATTTTTTGTTTTCAACTAATGTCACACAAAACTGAATTAATAATCTAGAAATGCATGACAGCCACACACCAGATGTCACGGTCACATGATGTTACTTCAAACACTGACTACATCCATTCACTGACCCAAGATGAACACACACAATTGATAAACTTTGCAATCAGCCATTCACTGGACCTGAGAGATGCAACTGCCAACACAATACCTCCACAGGCCCAAAATCAAAGGAAGGCAAGGAAGGCACCATGAGCAATAGCTCATACACCGAAGAGAACAATTAACAGACTAAAACCCCACAACAAAAACCCTAGCCTGCCACATATGAACTGAGAAACAAGAATGTGCGAGCCATTCTTGCAGATGTGAGGCTACAGCCACAGGCATCTAACAAAGATGAGACCATCTACTACAGATATGTTCACTTGCAAGGCCTCTCAAGGCCCCTAAAGCGGATCTAAAATCTGACGAGGCAACAATCCCTTTCCAGCATCAGTAAATCGAAACTACAGCTGAGTCGAAGTCCATTCCTAAGGATCAACATATCCGACCACCGACGAATCTAAACTACCACCAAATTCACACCAAGAACAGGAACAAATCGCGACTACAAGTAGCGAGAAAACATGCGTTCGGCCTCCAAATCGAGGCACAACACCGCGAGATCAATAGAAAAGCGAGGAGGACGCACCTGGCGGCGTCAGAGCTCCGCGGGAGAGGGCGGCCACTAGTAGAAAACAGGGCATTGGTCCAGCCCATTAGCCCCGGTTCAATCTAGAACCGGGTCCAATGGGGGTACTGGACCCGGTTCTTGAGCCCAGGGGGCCGGCCGGGCCACGTGGGCCATTGGTCCCGGTTCGTCTGGACCTATTGGTCCCGTCGCGCCGCCCAGCCCCGCCGCGTGATGTGAGGGCTTGCTGTTTTTTTATGTTTATATAAATTGTTGTATATATATATATATATATATATATATATAGTTGTTGTATATATATATATATGTGTATATATATGTGTGTATGTGTATATATATATGTGTGTATGTATATATATGTGTATATATAGTTGCTGTATATATATGTATGTGTATCTATTTTTTTTCTTAGGAATTTGCTAAATATATATGTTAAATATAGATGTATGTGTATATATATATTTTTTCTTAGGAAGTTGCTGTATGTGATGTATATATATGTGTATGTGGCTATATAATTTTTTGTTTATATATGCTAAATATATATAGAAAATTGTATATATGCAAAAGTTACAAATTTAGAAAAAGAATGATAGGAAAGAAGAAAATAAGAAAGAGGAAATAAAGAAGAAGAGGAGAGGAAGAAGAGGAGAAATAAATAAGAAGAAAAAAAAAAGAAAAAAAGAGGAGAAGAAGAAAGGAATAGAGGAGAAGAAGAGAAATTTTCTCTTCTTCTCCTCTATTCCTTTCTTCTTCTCCTTTTTTTTTTCTTTTTTTTCTTCGATCTTCTCCTCTAGCGGTTCCTTTTTTCTTCTTCTTCCTCTTTTTTTTATCGGATATGTCTATGTCGATATACACCCTCCCCGATAACTTCGATATTAGGGGCGGGGGTCGAGGGTCGTCGAGGGACCGAGGGTCGTTAAGGGTCGAGAGATCGCCGAGGGGCCGAGGGTCGTCGAGGGGTCGAGAGGCCGAAGGTAGGGGTCGAGAGGTTGCCTAGCAGTCGGGGGTCTAGGGTTGTGGATCGCCGAGCAGTCGGGGGTCAAAGTATTGAAGAATTCCATGACTTCATCATTTGCCAGAAGTAACCGAGGCATTTTGGTACAAAGTTATGCAAAGTTATTCTGGAACGGAGTTCCTGATAGGATAATCCGTCTTTTGTTACGAATTATCCTATCTGGGACTCCGTTCCAAAATAACTTTGGAGAGCTTCGTACCATCATGCTACTGTTACTTTCGCCTAATGATGAAGTATTGGTTTTGTTGAATCCTTTGACACTAGACAAAATGTGACATGATCGGGGTCTAGGGTTGTGGATCGCCGAGCTGTCGGGGGTCGAGGGGTC
>LR738714.1:817742778-817756680 GCA_902687465.1 Secale cereale
CTTTCGCCTAATGATGAAGTATTGGTTTTGTTTGAATCCTTTGACACTAGACAAAATGTGACATGAGGGGGTCTAGGGTTGTGGATCGCCGAGAAGTCGGGGGGGTCGAGAGAGGTTGCCTAGCTAGTGTCAAAGTATTGAAGAATTCCATGACTTCATCATTTGCCAGAAGTAACCGGGGCATTTTGGTACGAAGTTATGCAAAGTTGTTCTGGAACGAAGTCCCTGATAGGATAATCCGTCTTTTGTTACGAATTATCTTATCCGGGACTCCGTTCCAAAACAACTTTGGAGAGCTTCGTACCATCATGCTACTGTTACTTTCGCCTAATGATGAAGTATTGGTTTTGTTGAATCCTTTGACACTAGACAAAATGTGACATGAGGGGGTCTAGGGTTTGTGGATCGCCGAGCAGTCGAGGGTCGAAGCTAGTTCTACGTTTGCCATTAATATATCCATCTGTCATGTTTGAATAATAATTGGCATGTTGTAAATATTTGTAGAAACAATGGACCACAACACCCGAGACCTAGCACAAGAAGCGATGTTGATGGACCTAATCGCAGACGGACAAAATGCCGTCTTGTCGTTTCTCAACGACACCGATGACCAGGTCGAAAAAGAGCTACAGCTGGAAGATCTAGGCTATGGTATTGATGGATCCGGTGACCCAATGCACATGGAAGAAGTAGACCGTGAGGACGGCTCCGGTGACCCAATGTCGGTGCAAGAAGGAGACCGTGATGCTGGCTCCGGTGACCGAACCGAGTCCGGCCAGGAGGTATATATGTTAGTTAATCATGTGCTGACTAGTTAATTGATGCATTCATTAACTCTCATCTTTGTTCCTTTTTCTATCCCTCCGGATCGAGCAAATCTTCGGTAAAGAGACGAGGAGCGAAGAAAAAGTTGAGGCCGGTTGAAAAGTTTGATATCTCAGAAATCTCGCGCTCCGGCGAGCCGATTGCACCCATCCGGACAAAGAACACATTAGTTAATCTGTGCGGGGTTCTGGTTAGGGACAAGATCCCGATCAGCATCCATCAATGGTTAAAGCCGGCTGCAAACGACGCTCAGGTGACTTATGTCACTGATATGCAGAAAGAAGATCTTTGGACTGAGCTGAAGTCAAATTTCGTCCTACCGCGAGAGGATGATCCGGCGAAGCCAGTTCAAGAGGAGTTAATCAAGTTTGTTGCACTTTCGAAGATGGCAGACCAATTCAGGCATGGAAGAAAAAACTGAATACGTTTGTCAAAGATAAAAAGACTCCAGAATTCGTGGGCATATATGAGAAGATCAAAGATGACTGGCCCGCATTTGTGGCCCATAAGATGTCGGAAAAGAGTCAGAAGATGTCGGAGACAAACCGGATAAATGCTGCGAAGAAGAAGCATCACCATCGCACGGGGTCAGGCGGCTACCTCATAGCCCGGCCTAAGTGGGCCAAGGCTGAGAATGATCTGCTTCAGAAAGGGATCGAACCAGAGACAATGCACTGGCCAGACCGTTGCCGGACTTGGTTCTTCGGGGCTGGCGGAACCTTGGACCCTGTAACAGGGTGGTGCATTTGGACGGACAAGCAATTGGAAACACCACTCAGGAAGATGCGGCAGTATATCAAAGCAGCGCATGAAGGGACGTTCTTCCCCAACGGAGAGAACGACGAGCTGACAATGGCCCTCGGGAATCCTGAGCACCCTGGACGGACAGAAGGCACGCCAGGCTCCCTTCCGTGGCGTGCTGGGTTTCCGGACGCAGGAGGCTACAAATGCCATGATAGGAGGAAGAAAATGGAGCTGACCGAAATCCAGGCTCTGCGGGCCAGAATACAAGCGATAGAGGAACGGGAAGCAAATCGGGACAAAAGAATTGCCGAAGCTTCCCCCGAAGCTACCCCGCCATCTCAGCGGAGAAGCAGCGTGGCTTCCACCGAGCTGCTTCAGCCAGAGCCTGTCTTGACGGCTACTGCCAGGAATCCCGTGGATGCTATCACGCAGGCACAAAATTGCCACCTTATGGCACAGTGGATGAATCTGAAGGTCAAGGCGGATGTTGGCTCTGTTTATCCTTCTGGACCCGGCGATACTTTTCACTGCCGGCCGATTCCAGAAGGATATGCTAGGGTGATGGTCGACGAAATAACGAAGGGATTTGAGGAGCTCCAGCTTGACCACCCTACCGGTGAAGGGGAGACTCGGCTGGGTTCTTCACTGAAGACTCCATGCCTATGGCGGAAGGACCTCATCAACATTCTCAACTGGACGCCTCCGCCTCCTCCTCCTCCTCCGGCGAGTCAGGGCACTCCGCCTCCTCCACCGCCTCCTCCTCCGGCGAGTGACCATCAGGGCACTCCGGCTCCTTCTCCGGCGCGTGGCGGCACTCCGCCTCCTTCGCCGCCGGCGCGTGGCCGCACTCCGCCTTCGCCGCCGGCACGCCCGAGCAGCCAGCCTGCTCCTCCTTCTATGCCTAGTCAGCAAGGGTGGAAGAGACCTGCCGTCGCTTCGGCTGCTCCTGCTCCGGCTAGTAAGCAAGGAAAAAAGACAGCCGCTTCGACTGATCCGGCGACGTCTAGCAGTACAGCCAGAGGCGGGAGGCGATGCAGATTCGGTCCTTCTCTCACGCCTCTAGAGAAGTTACCGTACGAGAGGTCCGACGAGGAAAACACGAAGATCGCTCAAGGCGAAGTGAAAGACTTTTTTGAAGGGTTGAAAGCACAGAGACATCCACCTCCGGAGGAGAAGATAGATGCGGTAAAAGCAAAGCGCACTCTTGCTGCCCTGAAGCAACCAGCGAAAAGTAAGCCGCAGGACAACTATGACCGCATGATTCAAAAGTCATATCAAGCAGCGAAGCGGTCGGGAAGTACTAAAAGTGATCAGAGGTTAGCAGAAGGACGAGCTGGGAAACAAATTGCCCAGCTCGGCGAACAAGCGGACCAATCGTGCCCCCCGCTCAAGGTGTCTAGCGACATGGTCGCTAATGATCCGAGGATGGTGCCCGATTATACCAATCTTGCAGATTACGCGTCCGACGATGTACACTATGATTTCCTGGAAGTGCAGATAGAAAGATACGAGTACAAAAAGCCTCTCGTAAAAAATGAAAGATCTCTATCAACGAATATGCGAAGATTGCATGATTGGTACTTGAAAATCTGCAGAGAGTCCGGGGGGAGGGATAACTTGTATTTGAGAGTTAAACCGGAGCATGACCTCGTTGGAATTGACCTGTTGCCTGTTCCATTTGAGGAGTTCTATCAGTTTTTCAATCAATTGGCCCTCGATAAAACAACGGTCACCTGCTACTGTCTGTAAGTAGTACTACTTCTGTCATTAAGTCTCTCTATATAGCTGATCTTCATTGCATGTATTTATAATTATCCTCACTATATTATGCAGATTGAAGATCGTCGAATTGAAGAAAAGACAAGTAGGTGATATTGGGTTTATTAACACATACCTCATAGATGCAACCGAGGTTAAATTGCGTCCCGACGATAACGAGACCAACTTGCTACGATCGTTGGTGGTAAATATAAACAAAGATATAATACTATTTCCTTACAACTTCAAGTGAGTGTTACTATCTTGTGCATATTTGGTTTCCCTTATATATCAGTCAAGGTTATAGTGATGTAATTGATGAGTTCATGCATTCGTGCGCAGCTTCCACTATATTCTCTTAGAGATTAAGCTTGAGAAGGGAGTAGTAACTGTCTTGGACTCTAAACGTAAAGATCCCGAGGAGTATGCGGACATGACTCAAATGCTCGTCAGGTAAGTTAAATCGATCAATATTATCCACCATGCATATATATTAGCAACTTCATTTCTGATATCAACTAATTGTTTTCTTTGTCTGGCAGGGTTTGGAGAAAATTCACCAAAAAAGCTCCGGGACTGCCGAAGAAGCTACAATTTAGATACCCGAAAGTAAGTACTATATAGTAGCATGTTCCGTGCGCGCATCTCCTATATCTTGATTCAAGCGCTAGTTTCATCAATACCAATTTGGCATTCTTGCTTATCAGTTTGATTGACCTCTATTTCTTGTAAAGTGGTTGTGGCAGGAACCCGGGAATGATTACTGTGGATACTACATTTGCGAGTCCATCCACCACACGACCTGTGAGCGGGGCTACACTGAAGAATAATTTGAAGTGCGTAAGCAATCAATAATATTCACAAATTTATAGCATCATTTCATGTATTGACCCCCTACTTCAAATTAGATGTTTCGGATGCGGGATGAACTCCTAACACCAGATCGTCTGCGAGCAATTCAAGAGGAATTGGCGGCATTCTTCCTTGAACACGTGATCGCTGAAGACGGAGAATACTATGTGGACCATGCATCCATATGATAGGATATTATATTTGTAAGAGATAATTATTGTATATATGTGCCCGATAGTGTCGGATAGATATACGAGAACTTGTTGCTCGATCAATCTCTCGGAGAAGGAGAGGTGGTCGATATTACTTCTCTCTGTATGCATATATGTTGATTATACGATCTTCTGTTTCCTTCGTTTGCTTTACTAGCTAGCTAGCTAGCTACCGTGTCTAGTCATCTCTATACGTATGTGTAGTACGTAGCAAGCACGGACATAAGAGAGGACACTTCTCTCTATTAATTAGCTAGCTAACACAATATGAAACACTTAAATTAACCCCCCAAAACCTACAACCCCCCTCCCCTTTCAAAAAAAAAAACAAAAACCACAGCCACAGAAATGCTGACGCGTGGATGCCTTTTGGTCCCGGTTGGTACCATCAACCGGGACTAAAGCCCCTCCTACCTGGGCTCGGCGCACAGGCCACGTGGACACCCTTCTGCCCCGGTTCTGGATTGAACCGGGACTAAAGGGTCAGAGCATTAGTACCGACCCTCTTGTTCCGGTTCTGGAACCGGGGCTAAAGGCCCAAATGAACCGGGTCTGATGACCCTTTATCTACTAGTGGGCGCGTGTCGGGGACGGGGAGGCCGCGCGGCGCCGGGGCTCCACGGGAAGGCGGCGCGCGTTGGGGACGGGGAGGCAGCGTCGAAGCGGGCCGGGAGGGGCGCGCCTGGCCTCGGCGGGAACAACAGCGTAGGGCGGTGCTGGAAGGCGCCGGAGGTGCGCGGGGAGGGCGGCGTCGTGGGTCCTCTAGGCGGCGTCGGAGAGCGGAGGAAAGGGAGCGATGAGATGGACAGGGGACCAGCGCGAGAGGGAGAGGTGTGGGGGGTGGAGGGTAGACAGGGGTAATTTAGATGGAGTGGGGGAGAATACTAATGGCGCACCCCTTGCGGTGCGCCATTAGAATGTGATAGCAATGGCGCACCAGCGGGACGGTGCGCCATAAGTAATTTAGATAGCAATGGCGCACCAGCCAGCGGTGCGCCATAAGTAATTTTTTTATTTTTTATTTTGTTGCATCTACTCCCTCCGTTTTTAAATATTTGTCTTTCTAGACATTCAAATGGACTGGAACATACGGATGTATGTAGACATATTTTAGAGTGTAGATTCACTCATCATGCTTCGTATGTAGTCACTTGTCGAAATCTATACAAAGACAAATATTTAGGAACGGAGGGAGTAATAGTTTTTTAGAAAATGAATATGAATATGAAACAGTAATAAATTTTTATAAAAACAGTAATATTTTTTGAAAAAATATCATCAGATGTTTTTATTTGAAAATATTTATGAATATAAAAAAATATCATCAAATTTGTTATTTGAAAATACCATCAAATTTGTTATTTGAAAATATAATCAAATTTGTTTTTTGAAAATATAATCATTTTTTTTAGTTGCATTCATTTGTGACGGTGGAGCGGGGGAGGTGTTGGGAAACGTTGCATGGAAAACAAAAATTTTTCTCTACGTTCACCAAGATCAATCTAGTAGATGCAACTACGAGGGGAGAGTAGGATCCACATACCCTTGTAGATCGCTAAGCGGAAGCGTTATGAACGCGGATGATGGAGTCGTACTCGTCGCGATTCAGATCGCCGAAGACCTAGCACCGAAGCAACGGTGCCTCCGCGTTCTTCACACGTACGGCTCGGGGACGTCTCCTCCTTCTTGATCCAGCAAGGGGTGGAGGAGAGGTTGATGGAGAACCGGCAGCACGACGGCGTGGTGGTGATGGTGGAGGAGAATTCCAGCAGGGCTTCGCCTAAGCACCGCGGGAGAAGAAGATGTTGTGGGAGAGGGAGGGCAGCACCGAGGCACAAAACTGTGTTCGCTGCCCTCCCTTTGCCCCACTATATATAGGGGGGTGGAGAGGTGAGGGCGCCCTAGGGTTTCCCCCCTAGGGGGCCGGCGGCCAGGGCAAGGGGGGGGCGGCGGCCAAGGCAGGGGGGGGGCGGCGGCCAGGGCCAGGCCTTAGGGTTTCCCCCCCTAGGTGCCTTGCCCCCCAAGGCTAGGGGGTGCGGCCACCCTAGAGGGGTCCACCCCCCTTGGCGCACAAGGAGAGGGCCCAGGGGGGGGGCGCACAGCCCCCTGAGGGCTGTGGTGTTCCCCCTTGTGGCCCATTAGGCCCAGAACTGCTTCCGGACCCCCCGAAACTCCTTTCCGGTACTCCGCCGATTTCCCGATGCTCCCCGGAACACTTCCGGACTCCGAAACCTTTCATCCTATATATCAATCTTCGTCTCCGGACCATTCCGGAGACCCTCGTCATGTCCGGGATCTCATCCGGGACTCCGAACAACCTTCGGTAACCATACACTTTTCTCACTAACAACCCTAGCGTCACCGAACGTTAAGTGTGTAGACCCTGCGGGTTCGGAAACCATGTAGACATGACCGAGACACTCCCAGGTCAATAACCAATAGCGGGATCTGGATACCCATATTGGTTCCCACATGTTTCTCGATGATCTCATCGGATGAACCACGATGTCAAGGATTCAGGCAATCCCGTATACAGTTCCCTTTGTCTCGTCGGTATGTTACTTGCCCGAGATTCGATCGTCGGTATCTCTATACCTAGTTCAATCTCGTTACCGGCAAGTCTCTTTTCTCGTTACCGTAATACATAATCCCGTGACCAACTACTTAGTCACTTTGAGCTCATTGAGATGACGCATTACCGAGTGGGCCCGGAGATACCTCTCCGTCACACGGAGTGACAAATCCCAGTCTTGATCCATGTCAACTCAACAGACACCCTCGGAGATACCTGTAGAGTACCTTTATAGTCACCCAGTTACGTTGTGACGTTTGGTACACACAAAGCACTCCTACGGTGTCAGTGAGTTACATGATCTCATGGTCATAGGAACTTATACTTGACATGCAGAAAACTATAGCGATAACTGACACGATCAAAAGCTATGTTAACGTTTGGGTCTCGTCCATCACATCATTCTCCTAATGATGTGATCCCGTTATCAAATGACAACTCATGTCTATGACCTGGAAACCGCGGTCATCTTTGATCAACGAGCTAGTCCTGTAGAGGCTCACTAGGGACACAAAGTCTGTCTATTTATCCACACATGTATTTGAGTTTCCAATCAATACAATTATAGCATGGATAATAAACGATTATCATGAACAAGGAAATATAATAATAACTCTTTTATTATTGCCTCTAGGGCATATTTCCAACAGTCTCCCACTTGCACTAGAGTCAATAATCTAGCATTACAAGGTAATGAATCTAACACCCATAGAGTCTTGGTGTTGATCGTGCTTAGCCCGTGGAAGAGGCTTAGCCAACGGATCTGCAATATTCAAATCCGTGTGTACTTTGCAAATGTTTATGTCCTCCTCCTTGACCGAATCGCGGATGGAATTGAAGCGTCGCTTTATGTGTCTGGTCCTCTTGTGAAACCTTGGTTCCTTGGCTAGAGCAATGGCACCAGTGTTGTCACAGAACAGAGTCATTGGGTTCAGTGCACTAGGCACAACTCCAAGATCTGTCATGAACTCCTTCATCCAGACACCTTCCTTCGCCGCCTCTGAGGCAGCTATATACTCCGCTTCACATGTAGAATCAGCTACCACGCTCTGCTTGGAACTGCACCAGCTTACCGCTCCCCCGTTGAGAATATATACGTATCCGGTTTGAGACTTAGAGTCATCCGGATCAGTGTCAAAGCTTGCATCGACGTAACCCTTTACGACGAGCTCTTGATCACCTCCATACACGAGAAACATATCCTTAGTCCTTTTCAGGTACTTCAGGATATTCTTGACCGCTGTCCAGTGATCCATACCAGGATTACTTTGAAACCTTCCGGCCATACTTATGGCAAGGCTGACATCTGGTCTTGTGCACAGCATTGCATACATGATAGAGCCTATGGCTGAAGCATAGGGGACGACACTCATCTTTTCTCTATCTTCCGCAGTCACTAGGCATTGAGTCTTACTCAACTTTGTACCTTGCAATACCGGCAAGAACCCCTTCTTGGATTGATCCATTTTGAACTTCTTCAAAACTTTATCAAGGTATGTGCTTTGTGAAAGTCCTATCAAACGTCTTGATCTATCTCTATAGATCTTGATGCCCAATATGAAAGCAGCTTCACCGAGATCTTTCATTGAAAAACTCTTGTTCAAATACCCCTTCACGCTATCCAAAAATTCTATATTGTTTCCAATCAGCAATATGTCATCCACATATAATATTAGAAACGCTATAGAGCTCCCACTCACTTTCTTGTAAATACAAGCTTCATTGTAAACTTGTATAAACCCAAACGCTTTGATCACCTCATCAAAACGAAGATTCCAACTCCGAGATGCTTGCACCAGCCCATAAATGGAACGCTGGAGCTTGCATACTTTGTCAGCATTCTCTGAATCGACAAAACCTTCTGGTTGCATCATATACAACTCTTCCTTAAGAAAACCGTTAAGGAACGCTGTTTTGACATCCATCTGCCAAATTTCATAATCGAAATATGCAGCTATTGCTAACATGATTCGGACGGATTTAAGCATCGCTACGGGTGAGAAAGTCTCATCGTAGTCAATCCCTTGAACTTGTGAAAAACCCTTTGCCACAAGTCGAGCTTTATACACGGTGACATTACCGTCAGCGTCCGTCTTCCTCTTAAAAATCCATTTGTTCTGAATGGCCTTCCGCCCTTCAGGTAATACTTCCAAAGTCCATACTTTGTTTTCATACATGGATCCCATCTCGGATTTCATGGCCTCTAACCATTTGTCGGAATCTGGGCCCACCATCGCTTCTCCATAGCTCGTAGGTTCACCGTTGTCTAACAACATGACCTCCAAGACAGGGTTACCATACCACTCAGGTGCAGTGCGTACCCTTGTCGACCTACGAGGTTCGGTAGTGACTTGATCAGAAGCTTCTTGATCATAATCATTGGCTTCCTCTTCAACCTCTGCAGGCTCCACAAAAACATCTTTCTGTGCTGCGCTACTTTCTGGTTGAAGCAGAGGTTCAATAACCTCATCAAGTTCTACCTTCCTCCCACTCAATTCTTTCGAGAGAAACTCTTTCTCGAGAAAGGATCCGTTCTTAGCAACAAACACTTTGCCCTCGGATCTGAGATAGAAGGTGTACCCAACTGTTTCTTTTGGGTATCCTATGAAGACACATTTGTTCGCTTTGGGTTCGAGCTTTTCTGGCTGAAGCCTTTTGACATATGCATCGCAACCCCAAACCTTGAGAAAAGACAACTTCGGTTTCTTACTAAACCATAGTTCATACGGTGTTGTCTCAACGGACTTAGATGGAGCCCTATTTAAAGTGAATGCAGCTGTCTCTAACGCATATCCCCAAAACGATAGTGGCAAATCGGCAAGAGACATCATAGAACGCACCATATCTAATAGGGTTCGATTACGACGTTCGGACACACCATTACGCTGTGGTGTTCCAGGTGGCGTCAACTGTGAAACAATTCCACATTTTCTTAAGTGATCACCAAACTCATAACTCAGATATTCTCCCCCTCGATCAGATCGTAGGAACTTGATCTTCTTGTTACGATGATTTTCAACTTCACTCTGAAATTGCTTGAACTTTTCAAAAGTTTCAGACTTATGCTTCATCAAGTAAATATACCCATATCTACTTAAGTCGTCAGTGAAGGTGAGAAAATAACGATATCCACCGCGCACCGTTACACTCATCGGACCGCACACATCAGTATGTATGATTTCCAATAAGTCACTTGCCCGTTCCATTGTCCCTGAAAACGGGGTCCTTGTCATCTTGCCCATGAGGCACGGCTCGCACGTGTCAAGTGATTCAAAATCAAGAGACTCCAGAAGTCCATCAGCATGGAGCTTCCTCATGCGTTTCACGCCGATATGACCGAGACGGCAGTGCCACAAGAAAGTGGTATTATCTTTATCTACTCTACATCTTTTGGCATCAATGTTATGAACATGTGTATCATCACTATCGAGATTCAATAAGAATAAACCCCTAACTTCGGGTGCATGACCATAAAAGATATTACTCATATAAATAGAACAACCATTATTCTCTGACTTAAATGAGTAACCGTCTCGCAATAAACAAGATCCAGATATAATGTTCATGCTTAACGTAGGCACTAAATAACAATTATTCAGGTTCATAACTAATCCCGATGGTAATCGAAGAGCGAGCGTGCCGACGGCGATCACATCCACCTTGGAACCGTTTCCCACGCGCATCGTCACTTCGTCCTTCGCCAGCCTCCGTTTATTCCGCAGTTCCTGTTTAGAGTTGCAAATGTGAGCAACCGAACCGGTATCAAATACCCAGGCACTACAACGAGAGTTGGTAAGGTACACATCAATAACATGTATATCACATATACCTTTGTTGTTGTTGGCCCCCTTCTTGTCCGCCAGATACTTGGGACAGTTCCGCTTCCAGTGGCCGTTCCCCTTGCAATAGAAACACTCAGTCTCTGGCTTGGGCCCAGCCTTGGGTTTCTTCACTGGATTAGCAACTGCTTTGCCACCCTTCTTAGAGTTACCCTTCTTGCCCTTGCCATTCTTCTTGAAACTGGTGGTCTTATTGACCATCAACACTTGATACTCCTTCTGGATGTCTGCCTCAGCGACTTTCAGCATCGAAAACAGCTCGGCGATGGTCTTGTTCATCCCTTGCATGTTATACTGCTGCACGAAGCTCTTGTAGCTTGGAGGGAGTGACTGGAGAATTCTGTCAATGATAGCCTCATCCGGGAACACAAGTCCCAGATCAGCTATGCGGGTATAGTACCCAGACATCTTCAGTAAGTGCTCACTGACAGACGAATTCTCCTCCATCTTGCAAGCGAAGAATTTATCGGTGGTCTCATACCTCTCGATCTTAGCATTCTTCTCAAAGATGAACTTCAACTCCGTGTACATCTCATATGCACCATGACGTTCAAAACGTCTTTGAAGTCCTCCTTCCAAGCCGTACAACATGGCACACTGCACTATCGAATAGTCATCCGAACGCGTCTGCCAAACGTTCATAACGTCCGCAGAGGCTCCAGGAGCGGGGGGTTCACCTAGCGGTGCATTTAGGACATAAACCTTCTGGGCAGCTGTGAGGATGATCCTCAGATTGCGGAGCCAGTCCACAAAGTTGCTCCCGTCATCTTTCAGTTTAGCTTTCTCTAGGAACGCATTAAAATTCAGGGGAGCTACTACGCGAGCCATCTACAACCAAAATTTGCAAAGACATTTTAGACTATTGTTCATGATAAGTGAGTTATTACCTAATCAAATTAATTATAACTCCCACTCAAATTGACATCCCTCCGGTCATTCGAGCGTGACATGATCCAAATTCACCAACCCAAGTCCGATCATCAAGTGAGATGAGGTGGTGTCAATGGTGAACATCAACATGTTGATCATATCTACTATATGACTCATGCTCGACCTTTCGGTCCTCCGTGTTCCGAGGCCATGTCTGTACATGCTAGGCTCGTCAAGTCTAACCCGAGTGTTCTGCATGTGCAAAACTGGCTTGCACCCGTTGTATGCGAACGTAGAGTCTATCACACCCGATCATCACGTGGTGCTTCGAAACGACGAACCTTCGCAACGGCGCACACTCGGGGGGAACACAATTTTATCTTGAAATTTTAGTGAAGGATCATCTTATAATGCTACCGTCGTCCTAAGCAAAATAAGATGCATAAAAGGATTAACATCACATGCAAATCATAAGTGACATGATATGGCCATCAACTCGTGCTTTTGATCTCCATCTCCAAAGCACCGGCATGATCTCCATCGTCACCGGCGCCACACCATGATCTCCATCATCGTGTCGCCATCGGGGTTGTCGGCGCCCACCATGCTCTTACTACTATTGCTACCGTTTAGCGATAAAGTAAAGCATTACAAAGCGCTTAAAGATTGACACGCAGGTCATACAAAAATTAAAGACAACCCTATGGCTCCTGCCGGTTGCCGTATGCATCGACATGCAAGTCGATATTAACTATTACAACATGATCATCTCATACATCAAATATAATTCATCATGTCATTGGCCATATCATATCACATGCATACCCTGCAAAAACAAGTTAGACGTCCTCTAATTTGTTGTTGCATGTTTTACGTGGCTGCTATGGGTATCTAGCAAGAACGTTTCTTACCTACGCAAAACCACAACGGTGATATTCAAGTTGCTATTTAACCTTCTACAAGGACCGCCTTGTTCTATTCCGATTCAACTAAGATAGGAGAGACAGACACCCGCCAGCCATCTTATGCAACAAAAGTCACATGTCTGTCGATGGAACCGGTCTCATGTACGTGGACTTGTAAAGTTGGTCCGGGCCGCTTCATCCTATAATACCGCTGAATCAAGAAAGACTAAGGAGGGCAGCAATTTAAACATCAACGCCACAAACCCTTTTGTGTTCTACTCGAGAAAGCATCTACGCAAGATCCTAGCTCATGATGCCACTGTTGGGAAACGTTGCATGGAAAACAAAAGTTTTTCTCTACGTTCACCAAGATCAATCTAGTAGATGCAACTACGAGGGGAGAGTAGGATCCACATACCCTTGTAGATCGCTAAGCGGAAGCGTTATGAACGCGGATGATGGAGTCGTACTCGTCGCGATTCAGATCGCCGAAGACCTAGCACCGAAGCAACGGTGCCTCCGCGTTCTTCACACGTACGGCTCGGGGATGTCTCCTCCTTCTTGATCCAGCAAGGGGTGGAGGAGAGGTTGATGGAGAACCGGCAGCACGACGGCGTGGTGGTGATGGTGGAGGAGAATTCCAGCAGGGCTTCGCCTAAGCACCGCGGGAGAAGAAGATGTTGTGGGAGAGGGAGGGCAGCACCGAGGCACAAAACTGTGTTCGCTGCCCTCCCTTTGCCCCACTATATATAGGGGGGGTGGAGAGGTGAGGGCGCCCTAGGGTTTCCCCCCTAGGGGGCCGGCGGCCAGGGCAAGGGGGGGGCGGCGGCCAAGGCAGGGGGGGCGGCGGCCAGGGCCAGGCCTTAGGGTTTCCCCCCCTAGGTGCCTTGCCCCCCAAGGCTAGGGGGTGCGGCCACCCTAGAGGGGTCCACCCCCCTTGGCGCACAAGGAGAGGGCCCAGGGGGGGCGCACAGCCCCCTGAGGGCTGTGGTGTTCCCCCTTGTGGCCCATTAGGCCCAGAACTGCTTCCGGACCCCCCGAAACTCCTTTCCGGTACTCCGCCGATTTCCCGATGCTCCCCGGAACACTTCCGGACTCCGAAACCTTTCATCCTATATATCAATCTTCGTCTCCGGACCATTCCGGAGACCCTCGTCATGTCCGGGATCTCATCCGGGACTCCGAACAACCTTCGGTAACCATACACTTTTCTCACTAACAACCCTAGCGTCACCGAACGTTAAGTGTGTAGACCCTGCGGGTTCGGAAACCATGTAGACATGACCGAGACACTCCCAGGTCAATAACCAATAGCGGGATCTGGA
>LR738714.1:817757236-817770378 GCA_902687465.1 Secale cereale
GAGGGGGGGTAACGATCGAGATGGAGGGGGATCGAGATCGAGTGTCCTCATGAATATTCAATATTTTTTCATGAATTCAAAAAGTGCCCATGAAATTTAAAAATATTCATGATAGTTCAAAAAGTGCCCATGAAATACAATCGAGAAATGAAGATTACAATTTAAATACAATCGATCTTAGCTAGCTATCTGTTCATAATCTTCTTGCCCTTCTTTTTCGCAAATGGTGTTCTTTTGTGGAACGGACGTCCTTTAGGTAGGGTGGTCCTGCTTCTTCTTGTGGTGTATGCTGCTACTTCATCATCGTCGTCATGTTCGATCCTCGGGTCGCCGTACTTGTCGAAGTCTTGCTCATTGGCTACCCCATCCATTCCGATGATCTTCCTTTTGCCTCTCCTCACGACAACACGACTGGGCTTTGACGGGTCGGTAATGAAGAAGCATTAGTCAACTTGGGAAGCCAGTACCCATGGCTCATTTTTTGCGGTGACGTTTGCACCCGCGGTCTTTGATTTGGTTCGGGTATAACCATGGTGGTGAAATACCGGTCTTCTTTTAGGACGCTCTTGGCCCATCTGACACGGAACATCGGGACCTTCTCTCCCGCGTAGCTCAGCTCCCAGATCTCCTCGATCCTTCGGTAGTATCTGTCCTTGTCATTACCGGCGTAGGATTCCATCGTTACCCCGGAGTTCTGATAATCATCGCTCTTCATGTCCTTAGCCTCGGTGTAGAATGTGTAGCCGTTGATATTGTACGCCTCATAGGTCATCAGGTTGTGCTCGGCGCCCTGTGACAATGCGAATATGAGTTGTTCTTTCGCGGAAGAATCCTCATGTAAAGGGTACGACAGAAGCTTCTGCTTGAACCAACGCGTGAAACATGAGTTGTGCTCTTTGATTATATCTCCGTCCGTCCTCTGTTGGCCTCGGTCATTGTACGTCTTCTCAATAAAGGTTTTGTGCTCTACCACCCAAGGATCGACCACGTCTATGTGTTGTAGCGCGACTAGGTTTGCTTTTTCAAAGTCGGCGAGTCGACCCTCGAAGTCGACATGCATTTCGCGGCGACCCTCATGGTGACCCCATCCAGCGAGCCTGCCGAGGTGCCTGTTGACGGGCAGACCAACGGGGTTCTCGATGCCTACATAACTCGTGCAGTAGGAGATGCACTCTTCGGTCAGAAAGCCCCTGGCTATGCTTCCCTCTGGACATGACATGTTGCAACGTATCCTTTGATGACAACATTCATCCTTTCGAACGGCATCATGCTGTGTAGGAACGTCGACCCGAGTTGGATGATATCATCCACGATATGGACCAGCAGATGCACGATAACGTCGAAGAATGCGGGCGGGAAGTACATCTCAAGCTCGCATAGTATCACCACGATCTCTTCCTGTAGCCTTCTGAGTTGCCTCACGCCAACCGACTTGCGAGAGATGACGTCGAAAAAGTTGCATAGGCCAAATAGGGTTTCACGGACGTGCGCGTCCATGATCCCACGGATTGCAACTTGAAGTATCTGCGTCATCAGCACGTGACAGTCGTGAGACTTCATCCCGCTGAACTTCAGCTTCGCTGGGTCTAGGTATCTGCTTATCTTCCTCACGTAACCGGAAGGAAGTTTTACTCCTACGAGGCAGGCGAAAAACTGCTCGATCTCCTCCTAACTTAGAGTGAAGCACGCGGGAGGGTAGTCATTTCCGGTCTTCTTGGCCTTTTTGCCTTTGCGACGACTTTCCGTGTCCTGCTTCGCCTCATCATCATCATCATCATCATCATCATCATCATCATCATATATAGCGTGAAGCTCCTGCCTGATGCCCAATGATTTCAAGTCTGCCCTTGCTTTCGGCCCATCTTTGGTCCTCTCTGGCATGTTGAGCAGGGTACCAAGCAGACTCTCGCACACGTTCTTTGTGATATGCATTACATCAAGGATGTGAGGCACACGGTGGATCTTCCAGTACGGCAAGTCCCAGAAAACAGACCTCGTTTTCCATACCTTCAGCAGCGGCTCTGGCGCCTTTCGCTTCTTTCCCGGCTCTGGCGCCTTTTGCTTCTTTCCCGGCAGTGGGCAATCTTTCCAATTTTTCAACAGCTCTTCTATTTCATCGCCGCTCCTCGTACGCGGGCGTCCTCTGGGTTCGGTTTCACCATCGAACAGATCCTTGCGTTTTCTCCACAGGTCATCGTCGCGAAGCCACCTTCGATGTCCCATGAATACGGTTTTCGAAGACCCGGGATCTCTATCTAGCTGGCAATACGTTGTGTCATCCATGCACCTGACGCATCCAGAAAATCCGAGGACCACCTGCCCCGCGACATATCCGTAACCGAGATAGTCGTGCACCGTCGTGAGCAGCGCGGCTCTCATAGGGAAATATTCTTTCTCTGCGGCGTCCCACGTATTGGCTGGCGTTTTCCACAGCGTGTCAAGCTCCTCTTTCAGCAGCCCCAGATACAGATTGATGTCGTTCCCTGGTTGTTTCGGTCCTTCAATTAGCATACTCATGTGAATGTACTTCCTCTTCATGCACAACCAGGGGGAAGGTTGTACATCCACACAAACACAGGCCAGGTGCTATGTGTGCTTCTCTGGCTGCCAAACGGATTGACTCCATCGGTGCTCGCGCCCAGCACGATGTTCCTTGGATCGTTCCCAAATATTAGGTCTTCGAAGTTCAATGCTTGCCACTGGCTCGCATCCTTAGGGTGACTCAGCATCTTGTCTTTTTTATCTATCTCCGGATCATTTGCGTCATCTTCTCGCTTCTTCTCCTCCCTATCTGCGTGCCAACGCAGGAGCTTTGCTACCTTAGGGTCCGCGAAATACCGCTGCAGACGAGGAGTGATCGGAAAGTACCACACCACTTTTCGAGGAGCTTTCTTCCTCTTCTTGTATCGAGTGACGCCACACACTGGACATATGGTAGACTCCGCGTGCTAGTCCCGATAAATGATGCAATTGTTCATGCACACATGGTATTTCACGTGTGGTAAATCCAGAGGACACACGATTTTCTTCGCCTCCTCGAAACTGGTCGGGCACTTGTTCCCCTTGGAAAGACGTTCGTGCCAGAATGACATGTTCTCGTCGAAGCATGCGTCAGTCATTTTGTGTTTTACCTTCATCTCCAGAGCCACAAGCGTTACTTTCAGGCGGGTATCCTCGGGCCTGCATCCTTCATACAATGGAGTAACCGCGTCTAACTCAAGTTGATCCATCTTGGCTTTCTCTCGGGCGGCAGCTCTTGCGTTATCCGTCTGCTTGAGAAGCAGCTCTTGAATATGAGGGTCCTGCACCCAGCCCATCGATGGTCCAGCGTCGTCTGCTCCGCCGGCATCATCATCTTCATAATCATGCCCGTCGTCTGCTCCGGCATCTTCCTCATCATCATGTCCTGCATCTCTACATGATGACTGTGTACAGCATCACCGTCGTGATCATCTCCTGGCGATTCTTCGTCTTCTCGCCCGCCCGAGCCGCGATGGTTGTCTTGCTGCCCTTCCTCATTTCTTGCCCGGACCCCATGGACGACTTCGTAGTCATCTTCATCACCTTGCCACCGATAGCCATCCATGAAACCATGCATGAGCAGGTGGTCCGCACCTGCCCGGAATCCGGGTCCGCAATAAGGCTCTTCAGCTTGCATCTTCGACACGGACATCTTATCTCCGTCTCGTTATTTTGAAGCATCTCGGCCTCCGCGGACCTCAAAAACCTATTCACGATGCCTTCGGTCATCGTGCGGACCATGGTCGCCTGCGGGGTAGAGCAAAACGATACTTTAGAACCAAGAAAAATTTTGGCATGACTTTCCCTAAAAATAGGACCAAAAAGAATGCTTAATACCTAAATTCTCGCCGAAACGGAAATGAATCAACATTCCGGGAAAATATTGGCAACTGTCGCATTTCAAATACCGGTACACCTCCAAACACAAACACATATGCAACACCACGAACATACATAGATCTAGCTAGGCCATAAATGGTGCATGTGCACATTGTTGTAGGAAGAACAACATAAATATAGCTTCCCCCCTTACTTACCTATCAAAACAAAGTAATTTAACCACTTAATTTGAATGAATCTATGGTGGAAATGAGGTGAAAAAGAGGAGGCACCCGAGACAAGGAGGAGGTGGAGAGAATGAAGTGGAGAGAAAGTGAGTGTGGGTAGGAGAGGCTATCCAAAATATCTTGTTGGTGCCCACTTACTAATGACGCACCAGCTCTAAATGCACAATTAGTAATCCAGGTTACTAATGGCGCACCTTCTGGTGGTGTGCCATTAGTAGTTTTGCAAAAAAAAGAATAAAAAATATAATAAAAAAACAACATTAGTGGCGCACTTCCCGACAGGTGCGACAACTAGTAATGGCGCACTGTGTCTGGATGCGCCATTAGTATGTTTGGACATGCGCACTAGTTTAAAAAAATTGATACTAATGGCGCGCCCTGGGCCAGGTGCGCCATTAGTAGTTTCAACTCTAATGGCGTATCAGAAGGTGGTGCGCCATTACTATATACTAATGGCGCACCGCCTGTCTGGTGCGCCATTAGTGTCAATCCCATCTATAGCCCTTTTTCTAGTAGTGTAATGTAATGTCGTCAGAAATCGTAGATCATTGAAGTGATCAAGCTTGTAGTGGCAGCCATCCATGTCTTCCATCGTTGTGGACGTAAGAAAACCAAAAGAAATATCGCAAAAAAACTAAATGTGTGAATAATAATTTGCGTGTGTCTTCTGTCACAATGAATCAAATTTTTGCACGCCTGGATCCACCTTCCAAATTACCTTCCTGACTTCCCAATATCACGCACTGCCTGCCTTATTATCTAAGGTCTCAATTTCCTTCTGCAATCATTTTTTGGCCTCGATGTGGATTACTTTCCTTATTATCCCCCATCTCAATTCCTTCTCCTTCCTTATTTCCCTTGCGGCGTCAATTTCTTTGTCAAATTTGCTTCGGCATCAAATTCTTTTCTTTCCTTACTATTTCTCTCACTGCACGTTCGCAACGTCTTGAAATCCTATATAAAGTAGTAAACATGCACGTGCAACGCACGTCTAAAATAAAATAAGCTTACATGATATAATACTAAAATAATTTTTACAAAAAATTCAGATCGGTACGAAATGTTATTATGTCACTCAAATTGTATTTTCAAAAATGTGGCATATTTCCGATCCAACACGTGTATTATAGTCTATAGTAAAAATACCTATTCTGAATCTAATTTTTATTTTAGTGAGTTCTTTTACCGAGCCATTTAAATGTGTCTTATGCACAACGATTAGAGTGTGTGTAACACACGATCCACAAACATGTCTTCGCTTAAAATTCACTGTCACATAATAATTGTATTACAATTGTTACAAAAATATATTTGAAAAACCGCAAGTAAGCATCTCTTGAAGGTTCATCTTTTGAAGAAATGAAGGTCCATCTATAGATGCGATCAATGATGCTTCGTTCAATGTATGGGATATTGTTTTGAGCTTCATTCTTTTCATACTTCAAAATATGCACCAAAAATTGCTTCCTCAGCTGAAAGCCATCCTACATATGCATTATACAACATTGTTATGACAAGTTGCATGTGCAATGTGTATACAAATAAGCATGGTGTAAATACTCACCTTGGATATGGGAAAACATAGTTTTCCATCGCACAGTGAGTGCATGTAGAAAACCAAATAACCGGACAGGGCACTGCATGTACGAAATAAACACATAATGTGTGTCGAATGAATCAATTAATATTGTAATTAATGCGTTTAAAAGATTCGTACCAGTGTGAGTTTGTTGGAGCAGCAGGAACTATGCATTCCCATTTAGAGATATCATCCTTGAATGCAGGGTTTGCAACTTCAAGCGCAAGGTTTAGGTTGTCAACCACAATTTTAAGTACATTATTCCCCAAAGTAGGTATTGATATTGGATCGAAAATTGAGACAACTTTTTTATTTTGATCCAACACAAACAATAAAAATGGCCCAAACAAATACCAAGACAATAAAATCTGCAATGATGAGATAGTTTAGAAATACATGAAATATTAATTAAGACCAAATAAAGCATTGTTAGAGATGAAAATTTAAAATATTACCACATCACATTGAGAGATATGATAATCATTACTGTAGGACCAGCTATGAAACAACTGTTTCAATGTAGCAATTTCCATTTTTTTTCACGATGACTTGAGTCTCGTGCATAGTGGAACATCAACTTAAATAAGAATGAGAAAAATATTAGTGCAATGAGAAAAAAAATGTAATATGTGATTATAGTAACTTACACAAAAGTTCGGATCAATATAGTGAGATGGAATGCCTTTGAGAAGCTGGACTTCATGGCTCGCTAGTATCCGCACAACCATATTAAAGCAATGAATATCCATGTATTCATCATTGTTCAATACGTTTTTTATTTGTCTCAAATTTAAGCTAATAAGGTACGGATCAGAGGTTTTCACCCATTCGCTCCTATAAAATCAAAATACTTTCAATTATACTAACATCAGAGTAATTTATTGGAATACAAAATGAATTAAAAAATATGGCTTACTCTAGTAGAGCGATATCATCAACCATACTGATGAACAAACAAAGTTCATCTATTAAATCATCGTTTGTTGGATTGATAGACGGTGAAAGGATAAATGACTGCGAGATGACCTCGACTTCTCCTGATTTATTTGATGTTTTGAAATTCTCCGGAGGTCTATTCAGAATCATACATTCCATGGGATCTGTGTTGTTGTCGTCATCTTCCATGTCTCGATTTCTTATGTTAAGTAGTAGTATAGCATAGAGATTAAAAAAATCTGAGTCAACCTTTCCACCGCCCCCCTCACGCTTATCTCTTCCCCAGTCTTCTCTCACTCCTCCTAATCCATAGCCTGGCCGCACCCTCCCCCCCTTCGCGATCCCCATCCATAGCCGCCGGAGCTCTCTGCTAAGCCCTGCCCTGCTTCGCCCTTCCCCTCGTCAGCACGCGCCGGCGGACGTGAGCACCCCTGCTCTGCCCGCTCCCTTCTTCCTATCCGCTGCCGCTGGGGCCCTTCCTCTTCCTGGCGACGGCGGAGCGCTCGAGCCGGGCATGCTCGCGGGCGACGCCGAGGCCCTCCCTCCTCCTTGAGACGGCGGGCGCTCGAGCTGGGCATGCTCGCCAGCTGCGCCGGGGCCCCCTCCTCCTGGCGACGGCGGGGCGCTTGAGCCGGGCATCCTCGCCGGCGACGTAGGGGTCCTCCCTCCTCCTGGCGACGGCGGGGCGCTCGAGTTGAGCATGCTCGCCGGCGACACCGGGGTCCTCCCTCCTCTTGGCGACAGTGGGGCACTCGAGCTGGGCATGCTCGCCGGCGGCGCCGGGGCCTTCCTTAATCCCCTCATGCGCCCAAGCTCAGTAGAGATGCATACTCGAGCTGCTGTTCTTCTTGCGCCCAAGCTCCTTCTTCTTCTTGTACTCTGAATCCCCTCCTCCTGTTCCTACTCCCTCTCTCCATCGCCTTGCTGCTGCTCTGAATCTCCCTCACCTGCTGCTGCGCCTTATCTCTTCCTCCTCTACCACTGCTGCTCATCTCTTTGCTGCTCATCCTAATCTTCTCTGAACCAGAAAACTGCTACTGCTCTTCTCTAATGCCTCTTGCTGTTGTCTTCCTCTCTGAAGCCAAGCTACTGCTGCTGCTTCTCTTCTTTCTTTACTTCTTGCAAAATTCAAAAAACTGCTAGGTGACCCTATGCACTGTTTTGAACACCTAATTTCTGTAAAATTAACATATGTAAAACTTTGCAAGGTTCAGATTTTGGTTCTGTTTCTTGCTTGTAGCTATAGTGCACGTTTAATATTTGGTCTATGTGATTTTGCTTCCCAAGTTAGTAATCTGCTAGCATGTGTTTGTGTTCAACCTTGTGAACTTGTTCCATTTTATAGTCATTTTGTTAGCTATAGAACCAGTGTTATATAAATATGTTTGTGTGATTCTTGTGAAATATTACTGTGTGATGATGATATTTGTTTAGGCCAAGGAGCAGTTGCTGCTCGCGACCTCCATCTTGATTAGGATCACCACGATGACCCCCACTTGCTGTGCTGCTGGTCGGTACCCTCCCTATGCTTCGCCTTGCTCGTCCGGGTCGAGGTTAGTCTCTCCGACCCCACCGTCTGCTCGTCCCCGTCAAATCGGTGCATATCTTTATACTTCCAGCTTGTATAATTTGACATGTGCATACTTTATTCTTAAAATTGTGCATTGAGCCTTTGAGCCTTTGAGTTAGAAGGTATACCCATCTTTTTGCCCACTATTCATCTTCATTACCTTCTGAGACAACCAGCTGTGTTTGTTGCCCACTGTTCTCGGCAGAGGCAATTTTCTTCTGTTTGTAAGCCTCACGTCGTCTCTTGTTAATCTCATCCTTATTTTGTGCATAGCGATCTCTATCCCTCTGCCCTTTTACTTCTTTAGGGTCTGCAATCAATGGCACAATTCAGCAGTTGAGATACAAAAACTGAAATTGTGTACTTGTGTAATGCTCATCACCCAAGGATTGGTTGTTGCTTATATCCTGGAACGGGGTGCGCGTCCCATTGGTATTGGACGGGGCCATAAGAAGTCCTTCAACCCTGTGAATGTGAAGAAAATAGTATTAGCACAACGCAGACATAGTACAATTATATGTTCAGCTCCATCAACCTGTTTACCATCAAAGCTTTCTAATGGTGCATATTGAACAAATTGAATTCATTTTTCAGTAATATAACTGGAAAAATGCATCAGGATGTAGTAGGTTTTATTACTATTCATGTACGTACATCTCAGGGTGACTTTATTTTTGTTCATATGAATTGGAACTGAGCAATGAACGATCCATATGAAGCTTGATGATGCATTTTTAGGTGAAGTCAGTACAATGCTCATTTGCCAAGGGTGAAGTCTTTGCGCCCCAGCCCGGCACACCGACGTTGGTAAACTCACGTGCTCTTGTGATTCAGACTTGTTTGGATTTTTAATTTGTGTCTTGTGATTTCTTTGATCTGAACAATATCCATGGGGTTATGCTCCGTGGCTCTCCTGCCCGCACCATATCCGGGCGTCAAGGAAGTTTCAAGAAAAAATCAGGTCGGTGAGATGCAACAATAGAACCGTATATGTTATGCCTTATGATTTTAGCAATAGATTTTGAATTTAGTACTGCATAGATGTCATCTACAAACACGATTGTGCAAGTCACAATCCCTGCACTTTTACTTAGAAACAATCGGTCGTGCTACAGCTCAGTATAGGCAATTGATCTTGCTGTACATAAATCCCTCTTATACAGTTCTCATCGTTCCTATTTTCTATGTGAAATGACAGGCACTTTACATGGAGTACATTTCGTTGTTTATGTATATCTCAAGAAAAAAGGTAAAGCCAATGCTTAAATTTCTGTGGTGATATTATAGTCTCCTTTTTTGTATTTCTGTCAACAAGAAAGGTGAAGCCAAAGTTTAAATTATACAGTGAAGTTAGTTTCATTCTTTTTGTATTTCTGTCAATAAAAAGGTGAAGCAAATGCTTAAATTTCTGTAGTGATGTTAGATGACTGCTTGTCAGTTTGGTTTGAGAAGGCAATGCGTTCTGACACGTTAATAATCATGGTAAACTAAGAGGCTTAGAAGAAGAGTTAACGAAAATGGGATTAGAAGCACCTGTAGTGCATGCTTTTACAGTTTTAGTGCTTTCTACATTTTCCTTCTAGAACTGCTCTTGATTTTCGTAAATTCAATGAAAGCAATTGATGGATCACATGAATAGGTTGACAAATGAGCATGCATCTGCGGAGCAGAGGCGTCTTTGTATCCTAACGAAGTCTTGGCGGCAGCGGCATGTAAAAGCCTTTACGAACTTCAGATCAAACAAGAGCATGCACCTGTGCCGGGCGAAGAGCTCGTCGTCGCAGCCAAGCATCACTGGGCGGCTGCACCTGTGTTGGGGAAGATCTCGTTGTCGCGGCCGTCGTGCTCGTCGTCGTGGCCTTTGTCGGGTGCCTCGGCGCAGCGGCTGCGCAGGGCAGCGAGGGCGCATGCAAGCTGGATTGATTCTCTGGATATATTCTCGCTAAGTCAGCATATTTCTTTCCGTATATGACTCTCCGTATAAATTAGATGTCGGATGTTTCCTTTTTCCTTTCAGAGCTGTTTCCCTGGTGCGGCCGTGCGGGGCGTTGGCGGAGTTTTCGTCCGCCCTGTAAAACTGCTAAACGCACTTGGGTTGTGGGGTGCTGTGATCGTGACGGCCAGATATAATTAAGCGATTTGATCGTGAGGCTCCAATTGATCGGGAATGTTATGTGTAGATTAGGCTGGGTGCGTTTAGCGTTGAATACGTTCTCTTGTTTAATAGTAGTAGAGATAGAGATTAGGAGGATGAGATATAAAGTGGCGAGGTGGGATTATTCCAAAAGACCAGCTATATGTTAGTTGGTAGCTGAATAATTACAAGCCAGCGAGGTTGCGAGTTCGAATACTTGTGCGGCAAATATTTTTTATCCTGTGGGCCGCCTTGGGTGGGCTAGAATGGCTAGGGCAGAAGCTGAAGGCAACACATTAGACTAAGAGCATCTCCAGCCGCGTCCCTCCAGGCCACTTTTTCGGCGCCAGCGCCTAAAAAACGGCCCAGTCGTGCCCCCAGGACGCCGAAAATCGTCGGTTCGGACCTTTTTTCCACCCGGCGGTCACAGGCAGAACCCGGTGCGCTGGGGAGCAGTTGGTGGCTCCGACGCTAGGGAAAAGCACGCCTGGCCCACACCGACAGCGGAAAAGTCAAGGTTTTCTCACCCGACTCGCCTCGCAACCCCCCCGCGCCCGCGCCCTCGGCCACCACTAGCTATATCCCGGCGACGGCCGCCCTACTCCGCTAGATAGCCATTCCCCGCCGGAAAATAGCAGCGCTCCGCCGCGGCAACCCCTCCCACAACAGTTGGGCGTTTCCGGCCGCCGTTTCCGGTCGCGGAGGCGCGGTTTAGCGGCGGGTACGCGCCCACCGAGCGCAAGGTGTTCGGCGTTTTGCCTGTCTCGGCGATGGACTCGGATGACGAGGAAGAGCTCGCTGCGCTGCTGGAGGAGGAAGCCGCGGCCGACGTCCAGGAAGAAGAGCATCTCATGGTGCTCGCCTCCCTCGCCCGGCTGCTGGCGAGCAATGAAAAGCCGCGGCGAGGTGGCTCGGCGCCGGGGCGGTTGAAAGCAAAGAACTAGCTTCGTCTTGAAGGCTACTGCATGCTCTACTCCGACTACTTCGCCGATGCTCCACTTCACGGCGAGAAAACATTTCGGCACCGTTATCAGATGAGCCGAAAGCTCTTCCTCAGGATTGTGAATTCAATCCGGGAGTTCGACAACTACTTCAAGTGCAAAATGGATTGCGCTGGCGTTCTTGGATTCACCTCCATCCAGAAGTGCATGACAGCGATGAGGATGCTTGCATATGGAGCTCCCGGTGATTCACTCGACGACTATGGGCGCATGGCCGAGTCCACCAGCATAGAGTGTTTCTACAAGTTCTTTCTGGCAGTGGTGGCAGTGTTTGGGCCACAATAATTGAGAACACCCAATGCGGAAGACATTGCTCGGATCCTAGCCCAGTATGCAGCAAGAGGATTTCCTGGGATGCTTGGAAGCATCGACTGCATGCATTGGAAATGGAAGAATTGCCCATTTGGTTGGCAGGGGGTGTACAAAGGCGCCAAAGGCGGTTGCAATGTGGTGCTTGAGGCGGTAGCCACACAGGACCTCTGGATTTGGCACTCTTTCTTTGGTATGCCAGGAACTCACAATGACATCAACGTGCTGCAGTGCTCTCCTATTTTTGCCAAGCTCGTTGAGGGCCATTCTCCTCCGATGAACTTCGAGATCAATGGGCACCAATACAACAAGGGTTACTACCTAGCAGATGGCATCTATCCGAGATGGTCGACATTTGTGAAGACGATCTCAAACCCAGCGGCAGGAGGCAAGAACGCCTGGTTTGCGAAAGTTCAGGAGGCTTGCAGGAAGGATGTCGAGCGGGCATTTGGTGTGCTCCAATCTCGATTCGCTGTTGTTCGGTAACCCGCTCAGACCAGGTCCAAAGATCAAATGTGGGAGATTATGACTTGTTGTGTCATCTTGCACAACATGATCATCGAGAGCGAGCAAGAAGACCCAGTGTTTGACACTGAACCATACTACAGGCAGGGTCCTCTAGCCGAAGTTGATCACCATCTACCGGCAACTTGGACTGCCTATCTCAGTATGCGTCAGGAGATCCAAGACCCACAGGTGCATCATCAACTGCAGAAAGATCTGATTGAGCACCTATGGAGGCTGAAGGGGGACGCCGTGTGATGAAATACGAGTTTTTATTTGTTGAACTATATAATTTTTATTGAACTATTTGTTGTTGTACTATTTTGTTGAAGTATTTGATTTTTCTGTGATGAAATATGTGATAAGAAATAATTTTGTTGATAAGAAATAAATTTTCTGTGATGAAATATGTGATAAGAAATATGAGATAAGAATATGGGCCTATTCTCGCCCATATGGGCCCTTTAATCGCTGAAATTGGGCCGCATAGTGGGCCAATTTCGGCGCCTGGGGGCCACGACTGGGCGCAAAACCGCCCCCAGCGCCGATTGTCTCGCCGGCTCGTCCCCAGGGGGCGATTTTTAGCGTCCTTGGGGGCCAACGGCTGGAGATGCTCTAAGAACCACTAGTGCAGAACCTGGCAATAGCACCGGTTCGTAAGGCCCTTTAGAGCCAGTTTCATAACCGGCACTAAAGTGTGGGCACTAAAGCCCTCCCCCCCCCTTTAGTACTGGTTCAGCACGAACTGGTGCTAAAGGGCAACCACGTGGCACGAGCCAGCTCCGGGTGCCGGGAGCCCTTTAGTACCAGTTGGTAAAACCAACCGGTACTACAAGGTTTTTTGTTTTATAAAAAGCCCGCCTACTAGGCCAGAGCGGCCTGCATACGACTAGAAACCCAACCTGTTGTTGGGCCAGGATGCAGGCCCGCAAAGGCCCAGTAGGCCCACAGGGCAGCACAGAACATGTAGGCCTAGTAGGCCTGCTTTGGAGAGGAGCTCGAGAGAGCTACTTCACGGGGG
>LR738714.1:817770458-817820417 GCA_902687465.1 Secale cereale
GAAACCAGTGCGGACGCCCCTCGGCTAGGGAGGTGGGTCTAAACTTGCCGCACCGCACATGCGCCAGCGCACCCCCTTTAGCACCGGTTCGTGCCAAGAACTGGTACTAAAGGTGCTGGAGGGGCCCCAGACTGACAACATCCCGCCACCACTCTCATTAGTATAGGTTCGTGGCACGAACCGGCGCTAAAGGTTCGTCACGAACCGATACTAATGAGAGCGGCCCGGCTAGCCGTTCGAACCGGCACTAATGTACACATTAGTGCCGGCTCAAATTCAAACCGGCACTAATGTGCTTCACGTTTGACCCTTTTTCTGCTAGTGGACGTACATAATAACCCAAAAAAAAGGTTAACGACGGACGGACAGAAGCATGTGTTCGTGTGCAGGTAGGACTCTTATACACTATATAAATATAAAAGGAGAAGGGACTCTGTTAGGGAACGTAGTATTTTCAAAATTTTCCTACGAACACGCAAGATCTATCTACTAGATGCATAGCAACGAGGGGGAGAGTGTGTCTACGTACCCTCGTAGACCGGGAGCGGAAGCGTCTAGTGACGCGATTGATGTAGTCAAACTTCTTCGCGATCCAACCGATCAAGTACCGAACGTACGGCACCTCCGCGTTCAGCACACGTTCAGCTTGATGACGTCCCACGAGCTCTTGATCCAGTTGAGCTTCACGGGAGATTTTTGTCAACACGACGGCGTGGTGACGGATATGATGAAGTTACCGGCGCAGGGCTTCGCCTAAGCACTGCAATGGTATAACCGAGGTGTGTTTCTGTGGAGGGGGGCACCGCACACGGTTTGGAGAGATCAACTGATCAACTTGTGTGTCCTAGGGTGCCCCCCTGCCCCCGTATATAAAGGAGCAAGGGGAGGGACCGGCCAGCCCTTCTATTGCAATCCTATTCCTAGTAGGAGTCCACCAAGAAGGAAGAGGGGGAAAGGAAGGAGAGAGAGAGAGGTGGCGCCCCCCAATCCTAGTCCAACTAGGATTCCCTGGTGGGGCGCCGGCCAGCCTCTATGGGCTGCCTCTCTTCTTTCCTCAAGGCCCACTATGGATCATCCCCCTTCGTGGGGGGTTCCGGTAACCCCTTCCGGCAATCCGGTTAAATCCGAAACTTTTCTGGAACACTTCCGGTGTCCGAATATAGTCGTCCAATATATCAATCTTTATGTCTCGGACATTCCGAGACTCCTCGTCATGTCCGTGATCTCATCCGGGACTCCGAACTACCTTCGGTATATCAAAACTCATAAACTCATAATATCGATCGTCATCAAACGTTAAGCATGCGGACCCTACGGGTTCGAGAACTATGTAGACATGACCGGGACTCATCTCCGGTCAATAACCAATAGCGGAACCTGGGTGCTCATATTGGTTCCTACATATTCTACGAAGATCTTTATCGGTCAAACCGCATAACAACATACGTTGTTCCTTTTGTCATCGGTATGTTACTTGCCTGAGATTCGATCGTCGGTATCTCTATACCTAGTTCAATCTCGTTACCGGCAAGTCTCTTTACTCGTTCCGTAATAAATCATCTCGTGACTAACTCATTAGTCATTTGCTTGCAAGGCTAATTATGATGTGCATTACCAAGAGGGCCCAGAGATACCTCTCCGACACTCGGAGTGACAAATCCTAGTCTTGATCTATGCCAACGCCACGAATACTTTCGGAGACACCTGTAGAGCATCTTTATGATCACCCAGTTACGTTGTGAAGTTTGATAGCACACAAGGTGTTCCTACGGTATTCGGGTGATGCATAATCTCATAGTCATAGGAACATGTATAAGTCATGAAGAAAGCAATAGCAGAAAAACTAAACGATCATAGTGCTAAGCTAATGGATGGGTCTAGTCCATCACATCAATCTCCTAATGATGTGATCCCGTTGATCAAATGACAATTCATGTCTATGGTTAGGAAACATAACCATCTTTGATCAATGAGCTAGTCTAGTAGAGGCATACTAGGGACACTCTGTTTTGTCTATGTATTCACACATGTAATAAGTTTCCGGTTAATACAATTCTAGCATGAATAATAAACATTTATCATGATATAAGGAAATATAAATAACAACTTTATTATTGCCTCTAGGGCATATTTCCTTCAGACTCTTCATAGACATGTCAATAATGAAACTATATGTTATGTACATGTTTTTTAGTTTACGTAACGTTGTGTAGATCTATTTTTAAATCTCAACCGTCAATTTTTATGAGTAACACAAAATCAACGGATATAAAGAGATGACTTATGGAGAACTATGAAAGCCTCCATCCTTTATTATTATTAGGTATAGATATAGATATAGATATAGATATAGATGAGATATATGCCTACGGTTAAACGGTAGGCATAGACATGCCACATGGCAGCTCCTGACATCTCCCTATGCGCGGACATGCTAAAACTATGCCTACGGTTTAACCGTAGGCATACTTGCGAACCAAAACCAAAAAAAATACTAGCCAAAAAGGCTAGCAATATCCAATACAATTATACAGACATGATTCAATAACCATGGATTTGCAAACACAGACCATAAAATATTTTTGATGTACACAACATTTTCATTCTAAGAATCCACTGCAGCATCAAAGGAGAAGGCGGAGGGGCGGTGCCAATGGTGGGGGAGACGGGGTGGCAATGACGGAGGTGGCATGCAGTCAGTATAACAAACCAAAGATCCTACACATAACCATGAATATGTAATATATACACTGCATCTACCAAAAGGAAATCACAAAAATGTTACCAAAAATACTTCTACCAGGAGGCAAACAAAGATTTCCGTTGTAAATGATCTTATGTTCGCACTGCAAAGCTGATACAATAGGATTTCTTCACATTATTCAATTACTGGGAAGGATCAATTACACATATGGATGAACTACTAGTACAGGAGTAGCTTGCTGCCAATACTACTAGCTAGCTGCCAACACTACTAGCTAGCTAGATTAAACACCAACAGTTAACAAAGCCTAGATGCAGTAACCAATAGCCACAAATGAGGTAGTACAAGAGCAGAATTTAACAAGTGTGCTACTCTGAATCATCATCACTATAAATAGGAATGATCTTTCCCATGGCACAAGCATGACAAGCACAAACAAAATCACCCATGTGCATGAAACAGAGCAAGGTACTACTATAGCAGCAAAAGAGAGGGAGCTAGAGGTAGGAGATGGACTCACCGGAGAGGAGGTTGTAGTCGATGCCGCACACGACCGCGGCCACAGTCACACGGTAGAGGAGGTTGTAGCTGAGTTGGACCATGTGCGGGGTGTCATCGTGGCGGTGGATGCCCTGGTTGTCATCATCATCCACGGAGGATGCCTGCTGCTCCGAATCAAACGAACAAGTAAGAGCTAGTGTTGTTGAGCTAGTACAGAAATTAAACAAGCTAGTATAGGAGATACAGGCGTGCTGGTGCTAGTATCTACATAAATCAATCTAGCTGGCTATGTGTGTGCGTGAGCTAGCTTAGTACGTATAGTACATGGTACAACAGAACTAGCACTACATTTTACACAGTACGGAACTAATCATGAATGCTTCTGTCAGAGTTGATCCAAACTACATACACTGACATGAGCCGGTGTAATTGTCACACGTAATGGTGGCTGAATATGTTTTCTACCACATGTCATGTTTACTTACTAGCATCTAAGAATGGAACAGGTATGAATCAGGGCATCGATATCGATCGCAGCAAGTTGGTAGTAATGGAACAAAAAGTTTTGGCCTAAAAAAATTGTTTGTCAAGGAACAAGATAGACAAAAAAAATTGGGTTGAGAAGTTGAGTATCTCAGGGGCTGGGCTTACCCATGGGTTGAGAAGGAGGTTGATTTGCTGCCACCCACAGATGCATCTATCAATCAAAAAAAGAACCTTCAGGTTCTCAAAGACCTTCCTAGATACGGCAGCAACATGAACAGAGCAAACAGATAGGCGTGAGGAAACCGAATCAAATCAAATCAAACATCAAAGGGAGAGGACAACAACCATTTATTTTGTAGCATCTTGAGATAACTTGAGAAATCCAACCAGACCAATTCGTAAGCTAAATTCTACTGCACTTTTGGGGTAGCAAGCCAAATATACTAAAAGCAGATTCAATTCAAACCGGAGATGGACTCTAGTTCATCAATGGGTGAGTGGCATTAACTGTTTGAACACCACACCGTCAAAGCATCAAAAGCAGTACCAAGACAAGTGCATCAGGTGTTCCATTTAGCACAAACACAAACTGCAGGAAACCTCTCGCTTGAGGTTGGGCGTCATTCCGAGAAAGAAGATGCACGCGGGGGAAGCAGGACTCCTTCGCTCCCTCCTCCCTGCATCGAGTTGCTGCTACTGCTGTGTAATGCCCAGGATGGGACTATATCTCCTACGTGTCGAGGCACGACTTAAAGATATAAGCCCATGCTGGAATGATCGCAAGTTTGGTACCTTTGCACAACTCATGTAAAAATGGGGGATGGAAAACTGAAAAGATAGTTGGCTTACACTCGCCACGTCACACAAATTCATTACATGTTCAAGCATCATTCAAATGAAACATCACAGCCCATCTAAGGGTAAAATCCAAATGTCAAGATACCAAACATAACATTAAACCACAGTTCTAGAATCGAATCCTAGTAGAAGAACCACTACTGATCAGACGGATAGTTCACGTAGTAACGGCTACGCTCCTCGTCGTACTCCCAGTCTAGCTCAGTGCCATCACCTGGATAGCTCACCATCGTACCTGCATCTGGGGTGTTGAAGTAACTGTGAGCCACAGAGGACTCAGCAATCCCGTTCCCGGGTAACATGACTATTTAAGCCTTGGGTGTGGACAAGGCTGAATAAAGAACAAGTGTTTGGAGAAGCAACTAGCACTAGCTTACGCAAAAGAGAGCGAGAAGAGAATGTGCCTCGATCGAGAGATGATCACTAAGTGATCCTAAACTAATCAAGTCAAACATAACCCCACCGTGTTCATCTCCCGAAACCCTTTCGGAAAATGACAATCACGGTACACACGCTGGTAGTGTATTGGAACATGGTGTCAAGTTTTCTACAACCGGATATTAACAAGCTCCCATCTGCCACATAACCGTGGGCACGGCTTTCGAAAGTTCATAACCCTGCAGGGGTGTTCCAACTTGGCCCATGACAAGCCCACGATCCGCGGAGTCGCAACTCCAAACGTGGGAAGGCCCGAGTATTCTCGGAATCCCGTGCTCAAGATACTCCGAACTAAGGTAAGGCTAATCCAGCAAATCCTCCCGGCGTGCCGACACCCTGATAGTAGCCGCGCGTATCTCGTCTCAGGCCATGACCGGATGAGACATCCTACAGGTGTATGCCAGATACCTCGGGTTTCCCCAAGGCGGCCCCGCAGTCTGCTCGTTTCGGACCAACACTCATGAGGAGCACTGGCCCGGGGGTTGTTGATTAAGAACTCGGGTTTGCAAGACCCTATGCATGTTTTATTAGTTATTAGGCGAATAGTACCAATGTTGGGACTTGCTGGAAAAGACTTAGCACTTAGCGGTTTATCGAGGGGGTCCCATAACCCCAACCGTGTGAGGAACGCATAATCAAGGAACATAACACCGGTTTATACGGTTCCTAACGGCATGAGTGGAACAAATCACCAAGCAAAAGGCTTAGCCTTCCACCCATTGCCAATATATAGATGATTTCATTTAATAATTAATATAGTGTGATATAACCCAACAAACTTCAACATGAAGCGAGCATCTTCAACTTCACCTGCAACTAGCAACGCTATAAGAGGGGCAGAGCGAAGCCTACGTATAGCTAATCAATGGTTTGCATAGGTAGGGTAGTTAGACATGATCATGGTTACAAGTAGGAGGCTGACATGAAAGACATGGGCATCGAGGCAAAACTATAGATCGAGACTTCTAGCAATAGGCAAAAATAGTAATGGTATCCGGGTTCGGTTATCTTGCCTGAAGATTGTCGAAGGGATCGTAAGAAAGCTCCTCGTTCTCAACCTCGGTAGTAACCTCGTTCTCGTACTCATACTCAGCTTCCGTCTCTACTCAACACAAACACACAAGGCACGAAATCAACAAGATGCAATGCGCACACAAAATATGCTGGATGCATGACTGATGCACTATGAGAGCACACGGAGCATGACAATATGCGATCAAGCAAAAATGCTTCAAAACATGATAACAATTGGATATTATGAATCTACATGAAAAATCACACAAGTTTCATATAGGACTTGCTCCAATCGGAGCTACGGGCTAACAGTTACACACAAAACAATAAACATGTGAAAGCTGAAAATTACAGCAACATAGCAACTTCGGGGCAAGAAATAATTAAGCTACAGCACTCAAACATCATGGCAAAGAGCATGGACACAAAGTAGACATATCCTACAGCAAATAAGTCCATTGGAGCACCCCCAAAGGAGCCATGGATCAATAGCAACAAGCTATGACATATTGAACTTGACAACAAAATCCTGACAGCAGTATTTTATTGCAACTTGGGAGCAAAAGTTAAATATGCTACAGCCACTCAAATAAGCATGTGAGAGCATGAATGGATAGCCAACAATATATACTATAAGGAATCATCAAGAGTCACCCCAAAACTATCATGGATTGGCCTAGAACAACAAGCAAACATGGCATCTGGAAATTACAGATTCCAGACTTAGTGAAATTTCACTAAGTGTTAAAACAGCAGTTTCATCATGGCAACTATGAGAGCAAGTTTAAGTCACCTCAAAACTAAACATGGTAAGTGGTAAGCACCACAATAAAGTACACATGATGCTGAATCCAAAACACCTAAGCATGCCTCAAGAGGACAATCTCATCAATAGCAATAAGCTCCTCAAGTTGACATCTCATAACAAGCTTAACAACATAACAGCCACATAGCACTTTGCAACGGAGATAAACATGGCAAGATTAATTCTATCATGCAAGCCTAGGCAATCAACATGTAGAGCATGACAAGATGAACACGTGGACATCTCATTTGCATCATTTGGATAAATATGCAAAACGTTATCACATTGCAAAGATGGCATGTAAAACAACACTAACAGCAGTTTTTATCAAGATTCACTTTTCCAACAGATATTTAAGCACCTAGATGATCTCAACCATGCATGGCACAAAGGAATGAAATGTAGTACATGACTCCACGAACAATTTGACATATCATTCACTCAAATCGGAGCTATGCACAAAAAGTTATCACTATTTGAAAACAGCATCAGACAACTAAAATTATCTCAGACTTAGTAGATTTGGGGGCAACCTCAGATCTGAAAAAAAAGGTCAAACGGGCTCCTGGCTTCGGCTGATCGGGCCCCGGCGGTGTGGATCGGGCGCGCGGGCCGGAGGAGAAGCGGATCCCAGCCCGCGAGGCTAACGGGCTAACGGGCCCGCGACCCGCTAGGGTTCGAGCGACGGGAGATCGGGACGAGGGACTCGCCCCCGAGCGGCACTGGCGGCGGCTTCGAGCGGCCTGGGTGGCGGCCACACGAAGGGGGCTGGCTGGGCTGGCTCGGGCCTTGCAGCCCAGGAGGGAGGCGGTGGAGACGGGCGGATCGGTTGGGGCGGCCCACCCGGCCGGATCTGGCCCAACACAGGGGCGGCGGTGACTGGGCCACGCGGGGCGCCGAGGCCGGGCCCAGGCGGGGCGAGCGGGATCTGGATCAGCGATGGAGACTGGCTCCCGTTCCCACGAGCGCCCGCGGCGGCGGATCCTTCGATGCCTGGCGGCGGCGGTGGTGGCCCCTGGCCGGCGGGAGGCGTGGCCGGCGGCGAGGGCCTTGGCCGGACGGAGGAGGCGGCGACGGTGAGGGGCCGCCGCCGGCGGTGAGGGGCCGGGAGGCCGGACGGCGGCGGCGTAGAGAAGGTCCGGCCAGAGGCGCGGATTCCGGCGAGCTCCTCCGGCGGGGCTCCGGCGAGCTCCGGCCGGAGTGGAGGGAGGAGGCTGGAGGAAGAAGATGAAGTGGGCTAGGGTTTCCTTGTTTTGGGGCAAAATTTGAGGAAGGTGGACAAATATATAGGCACAAGGAGCTAGGGTTGCCCAAATGAGGTGTGGTTTTCGGCCACGCGATTAGAATTGGATGGCCTAGATGAGGGGAGGGGTTTGGGCTGGTTTGGTGGGCTGTTGGAGGGGTGTCTTGGGCCTCAAAGTGGAGGTACTTTTAGCCCTCGAGAATAACTGTTGGGGTAGCAACGAACTCCAAACGCGACGAGATTTGACAGGCGGGTTACACACACCAAAACAACAACACACGACAAGTCTTGCGCCAAACCGGTAACATTACACGGCCAAACACCAAAGTAGGCCTCGGGGACGCCACGGACACTTGAGGGAGCTCCGGAACGCGAAACGGACAACGGGAAGGAATGCGTGGAACCGGATGCAAACGACAACACAAATGCAATGCGATGCACATGACTACATGATATGAATGAATGAACACACGCACATGACAAAAGAACGAAAACCCGAAAAGACAAAGAACCCGGAATGGAATAGATGAAGCCAGAGATATAATATATTGCCCAAAAGGGAAAGTATTACATCCGGGGCATTACAAACTCTCCTCTACTACAAAAAGATCTTGTCCTGAGATCTAGGACTGGAAAAAGGAAGGGTACTCGGAACGAAGATGATCTTCTCGTTCCCACGTAGCTTCTCGGTCGGTATGGTGTGACCACTTGACTTACAAGAATTTGATGGACTTGTTGCGGGTCTTGCGCTCGGTTTCTTCGAGAATAGCAACTGGGTGCTCTCGGTAAGACAAATCTTGTTGAAGATCAATCTCTTCAAACGGAATCATGCGTTCAGGAGTCTTGAAGCACTTGCGGAGTTGAGACACATGAAACACATCATGAACATTGGCGAAGTTGGAAGGGAGCTCAAGTTGGTAGGCTAGATCGCCTCTTTTGCCAAGGATCTTGAAAGGCCCGACGTATCTAGGAGCAAGCTTTCCTTTGATACCGAATCTTTGGGTGCCTTTCATCGGAGAAACACGGAGATAAACATGATCACCAATGTTGAAAGCCAGATCACGATGCTTTCCGTCATAGTAGCTCTTCTGACGCGACTGAGCGGCCTTGAGATTCTCACGTAAGACTTTGCACATTTCTTCGGCTTCTGAGATCAAGTCATTGCCAAGAAGTTGACGTTCGCCTGTCTCGGACCAGTTGAGAGGGGTACGGCATTTTCTTCCATAGAGGATTTCAAACGGAGCTTTGCCTGCACTTTCTTGGAAGCTGTTGTTGTAAGAGAACTCGGCAAATGGAAGGCAATCTTCCCATTTCATGCCAAAAGATATGACACAGGCTCTGAGCATGTCTTCTAGGATCTGATTCACTCTCTCGACTTGACCACTAGTCTGAGGGTGAAAAGCAGTGTTGAACCTGATCTTAGTGCCCATGGCAGACTGAAAGGAGTCCCAGAACTTTGAAGTGAACAAACTTCCACGATCTGAGGAGATAACTTGAGGAATGCCATGTAAGGACACAATTCTGGAAGTATACAACTCTGCCAATTGAGCTGCATTGATTGATTCTTTGACTGGAAGGAAGTGAGCAACTTTGGTAAGCTTGTCAATCACCACAAAGATAGAATCATTCCCTCTCTTGGACTTGGGAAAGCCAGTGACGAAATCCATTTCAATGTGGTCGAATTTCCACTCGGGAATAGGAAGAGGTTGGAGAAGACCGGCTGGACGTTGATGCTCTGCCTTCACTCTTCTGCAGACATCACATTCATTCACGAATTGGGCAATCTCCCTTTTCATGCGTGTCCACCAGTAAGATTGCTTGAGGTCTTGGTACATCTTGGAACTGCCAGGATGAATGGAAAGGAGGGAATCATGTGCTTCTTCCATTATGAGCTTCCTGAGATCACCTTTGGGAACCACAAGTCTGTCCTCAAAGAACAAGGTATCTCTCTCATCAACACGATAACACTTGTATTTCGGATCACCCTTTGCAATACCATGTTTCACCTTCTGCACCATGGCATCACTGAGTTGGGCCTCACGGACCTGATCTTCCAAGGTAGGAGCAACTTGAAGATTTGCAAGAAAACCCTGTGGAACAACTTGGAGGTTGAGCTTCCTGAATGCTTCACAAAGCTCAGGCTGGAACGGCTTGATAAGAAGGCTGTTGCAATATGCCTTTCTGCTCAAAGCATCTGCAATCACATTCGCCTTGCCAAGAGTGTATTCAATGCTGGGATCATACTCTTGGATCATTTCGACCCAACGAGTCTGGCGGAGGTTCAGATTCGGCTGTGTGAAGATGTACTTCAAGCTCTTGTGATCAGTGAAGATGTCGCCTTTTCTGCCCAACAACAGATGTCTCCACGTAATCAAAGCATGTACCACAGCTGCTAGTTCAAGATCATGTGTGGGGTAGTTCTTCTCACCTGGCTTCAGCTGACGAGAAGTGTATGCCACAATTCTCTTGTCCTGCATAAGCACACCACCAAGACCTTGAAGAGAAGCATCACAGAATACTTCGTAGGGCTTGGACTCATCTGGAGGAGTGAGAACTGGAGCAGAGACGAGCTTTTCTTTGAGAGTTTTGAATGCCACTTCACAATCTGGAGACCAGTAGTACTTGACATTCTTCTGCAGCAAGTTGGAAAGAGGCTTGGCAATCTTGGAGAAGTTCTCAACGAACCTTCTGCAATAGCTGGCAAGACCAAGAAAGCTTCGGAGTTGCTTGACGTTCTGAGGAGCTTCCCAGTTGACAATTGCTTCAACTTTCTCGGGGTTTACCGCAATACCGTCAGCAGAGATGATATGGCCCAAATACAAGACCTTATCGATCCAAAATTCGCACTTGGAGAACTTGGCATAGAACTTATGTTCACGGAGTCTGTCGAGAACGAGATGGAGGTGCTTTTCGTGATCTTCTTCATTCTTGGAAAATACCAAAATGTCATCCAGATACACAAGCACAAACTCGCCGGTGTAGGGGTTGAAAATGTAGTGCATCATTCTCGAGAAGGTAGGTGGAGCATTGGCGAGACCAAAAGACATGACTGTATACTCATATGAGCCGTAGCTCGTTCTAAAGGCAGTCTTGGGTATGTCTTCCTCGCGAATGAGAATTTGGTGATAGCCCATTCGGAGATCGAGCTTAGAGAACACTTTAGCTCCTTTGAGCTGCTTGAACAGTTCGTTGATGTTGTGGAGCGGATACTTGTTCTTTATTGTCTTCTTGTTCAATGGCCAGTAATCAACGCAGAGACGCTCCGTGCCATCCTTCTTCTTGACAAATAAGACACCACAGCCCCAAGGAGACATACTAGGCCTGATCAGACCCAAACGTTCATGTTCATCAAGCTGCTTCTTCAACTCCTTCAATTCTCCAGTAGAGAGCTTGTACGGATGCCGGCATGCTGGCTCAGTACCCGGTTCGAGTTCAATGACGAATTCCACTTGACGGTGTGGAGGCATGCCCGGAAGTTCTTCCGGAAAGACGTCTTGGTATTCCTTTACCACCGGAATTTGAGAGATGGCATTAATCTCGCCCTTATCATTGAGAGAGAAAAGCCTGATAGTGTTATCCCTGGAGGCGAAGATAATCACATCATCATCGGAATGAGTAATCTTGACTTCCTTCTGTGCACAGTCAATTTGAGCATCATGCTGTGAAAGCCAGTCCATTCCGAGGATAAGGTCGATGTCAGAATTGCCGAGAACCACCGGAGAGGCCAGAAATCGATAATCACCCATGCGAATAGAAACATTCGGAGCCTTCAAATTTGAAGTCATGTGCTTTCCCGGAGAAATAATTTGCAACATCTTTGGCAAAGGCACTGTGCCCACATTGTACTTGGATGCAAATGGGAATGACATGAAGGAATGTGAAGCACTCGAATCAAACAACACTTTAGCTGGAAAAGAGTTAACTGAGAGGTTACCCAATATGACATCAGAAGAATTCTTCGCGTGCGCTGCATTCAACAGATTCACTCTTGCAACTTAGGGATCATGCCTGACAATAGCCGAACTGACAGGTGGAGGAGGTGGAAGACGCTTCGGGTTGGGGCACTTGTTGGCATAGTGACCCTTCTTGCCACACTTGTAGCAAGTCACCTCAGAAAGTGGACGAGTAGGAGGAGCACTTAGTCTTGGAACTTGGAACTGCTGCTTGGACTGCTTGTTGGAGTTGGGTGGGTGGGAGAAACCACGACCACCAGCATTCTTGTTGTTGTTGGAGTTGTTGTAAGGAGCTCGAATCACTGGAGGAGGAGGAAGCCAAAATTTTTGTTGCTTCGCGACGACTTGAGAAGATGAGGAGGAGTGAACGGCATCTCGAATCCTCTTTTTAGAAGGCTCCATCTTGAGCTGGGCCGCCTCTTGCTTGAGCGCCATGTTATAGAATGTGTCGAACTCATCGGGTTCGAACAAGGTGAGAGCATGTTGAAGTTCATCTTTGAGACCTCCGTGGAACTGATAGATCTTGCTCTTGGCATCTGGTATGTCTTGCTTAGCATAGCGGGCGAGGTTTTGGAACTTGACATTATACTGGTAGACAGTCATTGAGCCTTGCTTCAGGTTGCGGAATTGCTCACGCATACCCTCGATGACACTTGTTGGAATGTGGTGAGAGCGAAAATCCTTGCAGAAATCATCCCAAGAGATCGCACGCCCTGGCCTGGAGTCTTTGTACTGCTCCCACCAGTCAGCTGCTTGGTCTTTGAGTTCGAAGGCTGCAAACTTCACATAGTCCTCTTCCCTTACGTTACTGCACTCAAAATGCTTCTTGATATCGGTTAACCAATCTTCAGCATCAAGAGGGTCGACACAGTAACTGAAAGCTTTTGGTTGATTGTCCAAGAACTGGTTGAGAGTAGCATGGTGCTGTTGGTTGAAGAAATTGCCTTGGTTCCCTGGAACACCCTGATTAGCTTGATTAGCTTGCATCTGCTGCATCATCTGCATCAACATCTGGGTGTTCTGATTTGTAGTCTGCATAATAGCTCTCCAAGCCTCAGACGGAGGAGGAGGGGAAGGAGGACGGTCTGGAACCTCTTCACCCTCTGGGTTAGCGTTGGGAACTCGTTTCGGAGCCATCCTGAAAGAGATGACCACGAATCAGCAATTTGATTGACAGAAGGTATAAGCTGAAACAACGGATTGAAATGCAACATAGCCTTCACAAGAATCATTCGAACAATAGGAACAAATGAAATCATTCGAACAAGAGGAACGAATGAAATTCTCAGTTTAAATGATAACATCAATCTTCACGAGAAGCCACATAGGGGACAAAAGGTAAATAAGAAAAAAAAACAACAAGGTACAGATGGAAACAAACACAAGATAGGAGCTTCGTTCTAACATCTTTGTGCAGCAAGCTTATGAACGCGTTACAAAAGGGTTTTGCAATCCCCCTATCAACATAGCCAAGGACCCTTTAAGATGCAACTCCCGTTCGGAACATCGGTCATAAAACCACTTCACTCAATGTAGAACCCCGAACTCGCTAACCTGCATTCGTTGGAAGAATGCCTACGATCTACTGGATAAACCCACCTATGAATTTCCGAAAGTTTCCAGTTATGCAATCAGGTGTTGGGGATACAGGGGAAGCACCGCGCAATCAACTCTAAACCTACATCCAGCTGTATCCATCCTTCAACACATAACCAGTCTTTCTCGGAAACCGTCTACCTCGGACCTTCGAAAAGCATCCACTATACCAAGCTATGGCAATACTCCCGAACTACCTCCCCAGTACTGGGTGATGTCGGGGTTATCTTGCCACTAACCGTATAGGAGAGATTTTCGATGTCGGCCGTCTTAAGTATTTAGTACTGCCGCGATATGCTTGTGACGACAATACCCCGAAGCTCAACTCCCCGGGACACTGCCACAACCCCTAATGTCAGGAGGCATCGAGAACATATTCTCGTCACAAGAACATCGAAACAATCCAACAATACTCGCGAGATTCCTAACAAAAATTTGGTGCAATTTTTGAAAGTAGAAGAGGCAAGATTAGTCGTCACGAGTCCTCACCAGAATGAAAGGGGATGAGAAGCAAAGAAATCCTACTCTCCGATATAATATTGGACTCAAAATATTTTTCAGTGTGTGCCTAGACTCGACCGTCAACGATTCGATCAATCAGTGGGGGCTTCTAGGTCGGAGAAGGCTCTGAATACCAACTTGTAATGCCTAGGATGGGACTATATCTCCTACGTGTCGAGGCACGACTTAAAGATATAAGCCCATGCTGGAATGATCGCAAGTTTGGTACCTTTGCACAACTCATGTAAAAATGGGGGATGGAAAACTGAAAAGATAGTTGGCTTACACTCGCCACGTCACACAAATTCATTACATGTTCAAGCATCATTCAAATGAAACATCACAGCCCATCTAAGGGTAAAATCCAAATGTCAAGATACCAAACATAACATTAAACCACAGGTCTAGAATCGAATCCTAGTAGAAGAACCACTACTGATCAGACGGATAGTTCACGTAGTAACGGCGATGCTCCTCGTCGTACTCCTAGTCTAGCTCAGTGCCATCACCTGGATAGCTCACCATCGTACCTGCATCTGGGGTGTTGAAGTAACTGTGAGCCACAGAGGACTCAGCAATCCCGTTCCCGGGTAACATGACTATTTAAGCCTTGGGTGTGGACAAGGCTGAATAAAGAACAAGTGTCTGCAGCAGCAACTAGCACTAGCTTACGCAAAAGAGAGCGAGAAGAGAAGGTGCCTCGATCGAGAGATGATCACTAAGTGATCCTAAACTAATCAAGTCAAACATAACCCCACCGTGTTCATCTCCCGAAACCCTTTCGTAAAATGACAGTCACGGTACACACGCTGGTAGTGTATTGGAACATGGTGTCAAGTTTTCTACAACCGGATATTAACAAGCTCCCATCTGCCACATAATCGCGGGCACGGCTTTCGAAAGTTCATAACACTGCAGGGGTGTTCCAACTTGGCCCATGACAAGCCCACGATCCGCGGAGTCGCAACTCCAAAGGTGGGAAGGCCCGAGTATTCTCGGAATCCCGTGCTCAAGATACTCCGAACTAAGGTAAGGCTAATCCAGCAAATCCTCCCGGCGTGCCGACACCCTGATAGTAGCCGCGCGTATCTCGTCTCAGGCCATGACCGGATGAGACATCCTACAGGTGTATGCCAGATACCTCGGGTTTCCCCAAGGCGGCACCGTAGTCTGCTCGTTTCGGACCAACACTCATGAGGAGCACTGGCCCGGGGGTTGTTGATTAAGAACTCGGGTTTGCAAGACCCTATGCATGTTTTATTAGTTATTAGGCGAATAGTACCAATGTTGGGACTTGCTGGAAAAGACTTAGCACTTAGCGGTTTATCGAGGGGGTCCCATAACCCCAACCGTGTGAGGAACGCATAATCAAGGAACATAACACCGGTTTATACGGTTCCTAACGGCATGAGTGGAACAAATCACCAAGCAAAAGGCTTAGCCTTCCACCCATTGCCAATATATAGATGATTTCATTTAATAATTAATATAGTGTGATATAACCCAACAAACTTCAACATGAAGCGAGCATCTTCAACTTCACCTGCAACTAGCAACGCTATAAGAGGGGCTGAGCGAAGCCTACGTATAGCCAATCAATGGTTTGCATAGGTAGGGTGGTTAGACATGATCATGGTTACAAGTAGGAGGCTGACATGAAAGACATGGGCATCGAGGCAAAACTATAGATCGAGACTTCTAGCAATAGGCAAAAATAGTAATGGTATCCGGGTTCGGTCATCTTGCCTGAAGAGTTGTCGAAGGGATCGTAAGAAAGCTCCTCGTTCTCAACCTCGGTAGTAACCTCGTTCTCGTACTCGTACTCAGCTTCCGGCTCTACTCAACACAAACACACAAGGCACGAAATCAACAAGATGCAATGCGCACACAAAATATGCTGGATGCATGACTGATGCACTATGGGAGCACACGGAGCATGACAATATGCGATCAAGCAAAAAATGCTTCAAAACATGATAACAATATGATATTATGAATCTACACGAAAAATCACACAAGTTTCATATAGGACTTGCTCCAATCGGAGCTACGGGCTAAAAGTTACACACAAAACAATAAACATGCGAAAGCTGAAAATTACAGCAACATAGCAACTTCGGGGCAAGAAATAATTAAGCTACAGCACTCAAACATCATGGCAAAGAGCATGGACACAAACTAGACATATCCTACAGTAAATAAGTCCATTGGAGCACCCCCAAAGGAGCCATGGATCAATAGCAATAAGCTATGACATATTGAACTTGACAACAAAATCCTGACAGCAGTATTTTATTGCAACTTGGGAGCAAAAGTTAAATATGCTACAACCACTCTAATAATCACGTGAGAGCATGAATGGATAGACAACAATATATACTACAAGGAATCATCAAGAGTTACCCCAAAACTATCATGGATTGGCCTAGAACAACAAGCAAACATGGCATCTGGAAATTATAGATTCCAGACTTAGTGAAATTTCACTAAGTGTTAAAACAGAAGTTTCATCATGGCAACTATGAGAGCAAGTTTAAGTCACCTCAAAACTAAACATGGCAAGTGGTAAGCACCACAGTAAAGTACACATGATGGTGAATCCAAAACACCTAAGCATGCCTCAAGAGGACAATCTCATCAATAGCAATGAGCTCCTCAAGTTGACATCTCATAACAACATAACATCCACATAGCACTTTGCAACGGAGATAAACATGGCAAGATTAATTCTATCATGCAAGCCTAGGCAATCAACATGAAGAGCATGACAAGATGAACACGTGGACATCTCATTTGCATCATTTGGATAAACATGCAAAAACCTATCACATTGCAAAGATGGCATGAAAAACAACACTAACAGCAGTTTTTATCAAGATGCACTCTTCCAACAGATATTTAAGCACCTAGATGATCTCAACCATACATGGCATAAAGGAATGAAATGTAGTACATGACTCCACGAACAATTTGACATATCATTCACTCAAATCGGAGCTATGCACAAAAAGTTATCACTATTTGAAAATAGCATCAGACAACTAAAATTATCTCAGACTTAGTAGATTTGGGGGCAACCTCAGATCTGAAAAAAAAGGTCAAACGGGCTCCTGGCTTCGGCTGATCGGGCCCCGGCGGTGTGGATCGGGCGCGCGGGCCGGAGGAGAAGCGGATCCCAGCCCGCGAGGCTAACGGGCTAACGGGCCCGCGACCCGCTAGGGTTCGAGCGACGGGAGATCGGGACGAGGGACTCGCCCCCGAGCGGCACTGGCGGCGGCTTCGAGCGGCCTGGGTGGCGGCCACACGAAGGGGGCTGGCTGGGCTGGCTCGGGCCTTGCAGCCCAGGAGGGAGGCGGTGGAGACGGGCGGATCGGTCGGGGCGGCCCACCCGGCCGGATCTGGCCCAGCACAGGGGCGGCGGTGACTGGGCCACGCGGGGCGCCGAGGCCGGGCCCAGGCGGGGCGAGCGGGATCTGGATCAGCGATGGACTGGCTCCCGTTCCCACGAGCGCCCGCGGCGGCGGATCCTTCGATGCCTGGCGGCGGCGGTGGTGGCCCCTGGCCGGCGGGAGGCGTGGCCGGCGGCGAGGGCCTTGGCCGAACGGAGGAGGCGGCGACGGTGAGGGGCCGCCGCCGGCGGTGAGGGGCCGGGAGGCCGGACGGCGGCGGCGTAGAGAAGGTCCGGCCAGAGGCGCGGATTCCGGCGAGCTCCTCCGGCGGGGCTCCAGCGAGCTCCTCCGGCGGGGCTCCTGCGAGCTCCTCCGGCGGGGCTCCGGCGAGCTCCTCCGGCGGGGCTCCGGCGAGCTCCGGCCGGAGTGGAGGGAGGAGGCTGGAGGAAGAAGATGAAGTGGGCTAGGGTTTCCTTGTTTTGGGGCAAAATTTGAGGAAGGTGGACAAATATATAGGCACAAGGAGCTAGGGTTGCCCAAATGAGGTGTGGTTTTTGGCCACGCGATTAGAATTGGATGGCCTAGATGAGGGGAGGGGTTTGGGCTGGTTTGGTGGGCTGTTGGAGGGGTGTCTTGGGCCTCAAAGTGGAGGTACTTTTAGCCCTCGAGAATAACTATTGGGGTAGCAACGAACTCCAAACGCGACGAGATTTGACAGGCGGGTTACACACACCAAAACAACAACACACGACAAGTCTCGCGCCAAACCGGTAACATTACACGGCCAAACACCAAAGTAGGCCTCGGGGACGCCACGGACACTTGAGGGAGCTCCGGAACGCGAAACGGACAACGGGAAGGAATGCGTGGAACCGGATGCAAACGACAACACAAATGCAATGCGATGCACATGACTACATGATATGAATGAATGAACACACGCACACGACAAAAGAACGAAAACCCGAAAAGACAAAGAACCCGGAATGGAATAGATGAAGCCAGAGATATAATATATTGCCCAAAAGGGAAAGTATTACATCCGGGGCATTACAAACTCTCCTCTACTACAAAAAGATCTTGTCCCGAGATCTAGGACTGGAAAAAGGAAGGGTACTCGGAACGAAGATGATCTTCTCGTTCCCACGTAGCTTCTCGGTCGGTATGGTGTGACCACTTGACTTTCAAGAATTTGATGGACTTGTTGCGGGTCTTGCGCTCGGTTTCTTCGAGAATAGCAACTGGGTGCTCTCGGTAAGACAAATCTTGTTGAAGATCAATCTCTTCAAACGGAATCATGCGTTCAGGAGTCTTGAAGCACTTGCGGAGTTGAGACACATGAAACACATCATGAACATTGGCGAAGTTGGAAGGGAGCTCAAGTTGGTAGGCTAGATCGCCTCTTTTGCCAAGGATCTTGAAAGGCCCGACGTATCTAGGAGCAAGCTTTCCTTTGATACCGAATCTTTGGGTGCCTTTCATCGGAGAAACACGGAGATAAACATGATCACCAATGTTGAAAGCCAGATCACGATGCTTTCCGTCATAGTAGCTCTTCTGACGCGACTAAGCGGCCTTGAGATTCTCACGTAAGACTTTGCACATTTCTTCGGCTTCTGAGATCAAGTCATTGCCAAGAAGTTGACGTTCGCCTGTCTCGGACCAGTTGAGAGGGGTACGGCATTTTCTTCCATAGAGTATTTCAAACGGAGCTTTGCCTGCACTTTCTTGGAAGCTGTTGTTGTAAGAGAACTCGGCAAATGGAAGGCAATCTTCCCATTTCATGCCAAAAGATATGACACAGGCTCTGAGCATGTCTTCTAGGATCTGATTCACTCTCTCGACTTGACCACTAGTCTGAGGGTGAAAAGCAGTGTTGAACCTGATCTTAGTGCCCATGGCAGACTGAAAGGAGTCCCAGAACTTTGAAGTGAACAAACTTCCACGGTCTGAGGAGATAACTTGAGGAATGCCATGTAAGGACACAATTCTGGAAGTATACAACTCTGCCAATTGAGCTGCATTGATTGATTCTTTGACTGGAAGGAAGTGAGCAACTTTGGTAAGCTTGTCAATCACCACAAAGATAGAATCATTCCCTCTCTTGGACTTGGGAAAGCCAGTGACGAAATCCATTTCAATGTGGTCGAATTTCCACTCGGGAATAGGAAGAGGTTGGAGAAGACCGGCTGGACGTTGATGCTCTGCCTTCACTCTTCTGCAGACATCACATTCATTCACGAATTGGGCAATCTCCCTTTTCATGCGTGTCCACCAGTAAGATTGCTTGAGGTCTTGGTACATCTTGGAACTGCCAGGATGAATGGAAAGGAGGGAATCATGTGCTTCTTCCATTATGAGCTTCCTGAGATCACCTTTGGGAACCACAAGTCTGTCCTCAAAGAACAAGGTATCTCTCTCATCAACACGATAACACTTGTATTTCGGATCACCCTTTGCAATACCATGTTTCACCTTCTGCACCATGGCATCACTGAGTTGGGCCTCACGGACCTGATCTTCCAAGGTAGGAGCAACTTGAAGATTTGCAACAAAACCCTGTGGAACAACTTGGAGGTTGAGCTTCCTGAATGCTTCACAAAGCTCAGGCTGGAACGGCTTGATAAGAAGGCTGTTGCAATATGCCTTTTTGCTCAAAGCATCTGCAATCACATTCGCCTTGCCAAGAGTGTATTCAATGCTGGGATCATACTCTTGGATCATTTCGACCCAACGAGTCTGGCGGAGGTTCAGATTCGGCTGTGTGAAGATGTACTTCAAGCTCTTGTGATCAGTGAAGATGTCGCCTTTTCTGCCCAACAACAGATGTCTCCACGTAATCAAAGCATGTACCACAGCTGCTAGTTCAAGATCATGTGTGGGGTAGTTCTTCTCACCTGGCTTCAGCTGACGAGAAGTGTATGCCACAATTCTCTTGTCCTGCATAAGCACACCACCAAGACCTTGAAGAGAAGCATCACAGAATACTTCGTAGGGCTTGGACTCATCTGGAGGAGTGAGAACTGGAGCAGAGACGAGCTTTTCTTTGAGAGTTTTGAATGCCACTTCACAATCTGGAGACCAGTAGTACTTGACATTCTTCTGCAGCAAGTTGGAAAGAGGCTTGGCAATCTTGGAGAAGTTCTCAACGAACCTTCTGCAATAGCTGGCAAGACCAAGAAAGCTTCAGAGTTGCTTGACGTTCTGAGGAGCTTCCCAGTTGACAATTGCTTCAACTTTCTCGGGGTTTACCGCAATACCGTCAGCAGAGATGATATGGCCCAAATACAAGACCTTATCGATCCAAAATTCGCACTTGGAGAACTTGGCATAGAACTTATGTTCACGGAGTCTGTCGAGAACGAGATGGAGGTGCTTTTCGTGATCTTCTTCATTCTTGGAAAATACCAAAATGTCATCCAGATACACAAGCACAAACTCGCCGGTGTAGGGGTTGAAAATGTAGTGCATCATTCTCGAGAAGGTAGGTGGAGCATTGGCGAGACCAAAAGACATGACTGTATACTCATATGAGCCGTAGCTCGTTCTAAAGGCAGTCTTGGGTATGTCTTCCTCGCGAATGAGAATTTGGTGATAGCCCATTCGGAGATCGAGCTTAGAGAACACTTTAGCTCCTTTGAGCTTCTTGAACAGTTCGTTGATGTTGTGGAGCAGATACTTGTTCTTTATTGTCTTCTTGTTCAATGGCCAGTAATCAACGCAGAGACGCTCCGTGCCATCCTTCTTCTTGACAAATAAGACACCACAGCCCCAAGGAGACATACTAGGCCTGATCAGACCCAAACGTTCATGTTCATCAAGCTGCTTCTTCAACTCCTTCAATTCTCCAGTAGAGAGCTTGTACGGATGCCGGCATGCTGGCTCAGTACCCGGTTCGAGTTCAATGACGAATTCCACTTGACGGTGTGGAGGCATGCCCGGAAGTTCTTCCGGAAAGACGTCTTGGTATTCCTTTACCACCGGAATTTGAGAGATGGCATTAATCTCGCCCTTATCATTGAGAGAGAAAAGCCTGATAGTGTTATCCCTGGAGGCGAAGATAATCACATCATCATCGGAATGAGTAATCTTGACTTCCTTCTGTGCACAGTCAATTTGAGCATCATGCTGTGAAAGCCAGTCCATTCCGAGGATAAGGTCGATGTCAGAATTGCCGAGAACCACCGGAGAGGCCAGAAATCGATAATCACCCATGCGAATAGAAACATTCGGAGCCTTCAAATTTGAAGTCATGTGCTTTCCCGGAGAAATAATTTGCAACATCTTTGGCAAAGGCACTGTGCCCACATTGTACTTGGATGCAAATGGGAATGACATGAAGGAATGTGAAGCACTCGAATCAAACAACACTTTAGCTGGAAAAGAGTTAACTGAGAGGTTACCCAATATGACATCAGAAGAATTCTCCGCATGCGCTGCATTCAACAGATTCACTCTTGCAACTTAGGGATCATGCCTGACAATAGCCGAACTGACAGGTGGAGGAGGTGGAAGACGCTTCGGGTTGGGGCACTTGTTGGCATAGTGACCCTTCTTGCCACACTTGTAGCAAGTCACCTCAGAAAGTGGACGAGTAGGAGGAGCACTTAGTCTTGGAACTTGGAACTGCTGCTTGGACTGCTTGTTGGAGTTGGGTGGGTGGGAGAAACCACGACCACCAGCATTCTTGTTGTTGTTGGAGTTGTTGTAAGGAGCTCGAATCACTGGAGGAGGAGGAAGCCAAAATTTCTGTTGCTTCGCGACGACTTGAGAAGATGAGGAGGAGTGAATGGCATCTCGAATCCTCTTTTTGGAAGCCTCCATCTTGAGCTGGGCCGCCTCTTGCTTGAGCGCCATGTTATAGAATGTGTCGAACTCATCGGGTTCGAACAAGGTGAGAGCATGTTGAAGTTCATCTTTGAGACCTCCGTGGAACTGATAGATCTTTCTCTTGGCATCTGGTATGTCTTGCTTAGCATAGCGGGCGAGGTTTTGGAACTTGACATTATACTGGTAGACAGTCATTGAGCCTTGCTTCAGGTTGCGGAATTGCTCACGCATACCCTCGATGACACTTGTTGGAATGTGGTGAGAGCGAAAATCCTTGCAGAAATCATCCCAAGAGATCGCACGCCCTGGCCTGGAGTCTTTGTACTGCTCCCACCAGTCAGCTGCTTGGTCTTTGAGTTCGAAGGCTGCAAACTTCACATAGTCCTCTTCCCTTACGTTACTGCACTCAAAATGCTTCTTGATATCGGTTAACCAATCTTCAGCATCAAGAGGGTCGACACAGTAACTGAAAGCTTTTGGTTGATTGTCCAAGAACTGGTTGAGAGTAGCATGGTGCTGTTGGTTGAAGAAATTGCCTTGGTTCCCTGGAACACCCTGATTAGCTTGATTAGCTTGCATCTGCTGCATCATCTGCATCAACATCTGGGTGTTCTGATTTGTAGTCTGCATAATCGCTCTCCAAGCCTCAGACGGAGGAGGAGGGGAAGGAGGACGGTCTGGAACCTCTTCACCCTCTGGGTTAGCGTTGGGAACTCGTTTCGGAGCCATCCTGAAAGAGATGACCACGAATCAGCAATTTGATTGACAGAAGGTATAAGCTGAAACAACGGATTGAAATGCAACATAGCCTTCACAAGAATCATTCGAACAATAGGAACGAATGAAATCATTCGAACAAGAGGAACGAATGAAATTCTCAGTTTAAATGATAACATCAATCTTCACGAGAAGCCACATAGGGGACAAAAGGTAAATAAGAAAAAAAAACAACAAGGTACAGATGGAAACAAACACAAGATAGGAGCTTCGTTCTAACATCTTTGTGCAGCAAGCTTATGAACGCGTTACAAAAGGGTTTTGCAATCCCCGTATCAGCATAGCCAAGGACCCTTTAAGATGCAACTCCCGTTCGGAACATCGGTCATAAAACCACTTCACTCAATGTAGAACCCCGAACTCGCTAACCTGCATTCGTTGGAAGAATGCCTACGATCTACTGGATAAACCCACCTATGAATTTCCGAAAGTTTCCAGTTATGCAATCAGGTGTTGGGGATACAGGGGAAGCACCGCGCAATCAACTCTAAACCTACATCCAGCTGTATCCATCCTTCAACACATAACCAGTCTTTCTCGGAAACCGTCTACCTCGGACCTTCGAAAAGCATCCACTATACCAAGCTATGGCAATACTCCCGAACTACCTCCCCAGTACTGGGTGATGTCGGGGTTATCTTGCCACTAACCGTATAGGAGAGATTTTCGATGTCGGCCGTCTTAAGTATTTAGTACTGCCGCGATATGCTTATGACGACAATACCCCGAAGCTCAACTCCCCGGGACACTGCCACAACCCCTAATGTCAGGAGGCATCGAGAACATATTCTCGTCACAAGAACATCGAAACAATCCAACAATACTCGCGAGATTCCTAACAAAAATTTGGTGCAATTTTTGAAAGTAGAAGAGGCAAGATTAGTCGTCACGAGTCCTCACCAGAATGAAAGGGTATGAGAAGCAAAGAAATCCTACTCTCCGATATAATATTGGACTCAAAATATTTTTCAGTGTGTGCCTAGACTCGACCGTCAACGATTCGATCAATCAGTGGGGGCTTCTAGGTCGGAGAAGGCTCTGAATACCAACTTGTAATGCCTAGGATGGGACTATATCTCCTACGTGTCGAGGCACGACTTAAAGATATAAGCCCATGCTGGAATGATCGCAAGTTTGGTACCTTTGCACAACTCATGTAAAAATGGGGGATGGAAAACTGAAAAGATAGTTGGCTTACACTCGCCACGTCACACAAATTCATTACATGTTCAAGCATCATTCAAATGAAACATCACAGCCCATCTAAGGGTAAAATCCAAATGTCAAGATACCAAACATAACATTAAACCACAGGTCTAGAATCGAATCCTAGTAGAAGAACCACTACTGATCAGACGGATAGTTCACGTAGTAACGGCGATGCTCCTCGTCGTACTCCTAGTCTAGCTCAGTGCCATCACCTGGATAGCTCACCATCGTACCTGCATCTGGGGTGTTGAAGTAACTGTGAGCCACAGAGGACTCAGCAATCCCGTTCCCGGGTAACATGACTATTTAAGCCTTGGGTGTGGACAAGGCTGAATAAAGAACAAGTGTCTGCAGCAGCAACTAGCACTAGCTTATGCAAAAGAGAGCGAGAAGAGAAGGTGCCTCGATCGAGAGATGATCACTAAGTGATCCTAAACTAATCAAGTCAAACATAACCCCACCGTGTTCATCTCCCGAAACCCTTTCGTAAAATGACAGTCACGGTACACACGCTGGTAGTGTATTGGAACATGGTGTCAAGTTTTCTACAACCGGATATTAACAAGCTCCCATCTGCCACATAACCGCGGGCACGGCTTTCGAAAGTTCATAACCCTGCAGGGGTGTTCCAACTTGGCCCATGACAAGCCCACGATCCGCGGAGTCGCAACTCTAAAGGTGGGAAGGCCCGAGTATTCTCGGAATCCCGTGCTCAAGATACTCCGAACTAAGGTAAGGCTAATCCAGCAAATCCTCCCGACGTGCCGACACCCTGATAGTAGCCGCGCGTATCTCGTCTCAGGCCATGACCGGATGAGACATCCTACAGGTGTATGCCAGATACCTCGGGTTTCCCCAAGGCGGCACCGCAGTCTGCTCGTTTCGGACCAACACTCATGAGGAGCACTGGCCCGGGGGTTGTTGATTAAGAACTCGGGTTTGCAAGACCCTATGCATGTTTTATTAGTTATTAGGCGAATAGTACCAATGTTGGGACTTGCTGGAAAAGACTTAGCACTTAGCGGTTTATCGAGGGGGTCCCATAACCCCAACCGTGTGAGGAACGCATAATCAAGGAACATAACACCGGTTTATACGGTTCCTAATGGCATGAGTGGAACAAATCACCAAGCAAAAGGCTTAGCCTTCCACCCATTGCCAATATATAGATGATTTCATTTAATAATTAATATAGTGTGATATAACCCAACAAACTTCAACATGAAGCGAGCATCTTCAACTTCACCTGCAACTAGCAACGCTATAAGAGGGGCTGAGCGAAGCCTACGTATAGCCAATCAATGGTTTGCATAGGTAGGGTGGTTAGACATGATCATGGTTACAAGTAGGAGGCTGACATGAAAGACATGGGCATCGAGGCAAAACTATAGATCGAGACTTCTAGCAATAGGCAAAAATAGTAATGGTATCCGGGTTCGGTCATCTTGCCTGAAGAGTTGTCGAAGGGATCGTAAGAAAGCTCCTCGTTCTCAACCTCGGTAGTAACCTCGTTCTCGTACTCGTACTCAGCTTCCGGCTCTACTCAACACAAACACACAAGGCACGAAATCAACAAGATGCAATGCGCACACAAAATATGTTGGATGCATGACTGATGCACTATGGGAGCACACGGAGCATGACAATATGCGATCAAGCAAAAAATGCTTCAAAACATGATAACAATATGATATTATGAATCTACACGAAAAATCACACAAGTTTCATATAGGACTTGCTCCAATCGGAGCTACGGGCTAAAAGTTACACACAAAACAATAAACATGCGAAAGCTGAAAATTACAGCAACATAGCAACTTCGGGGCAAGAAATAATTAAGCTACAGCACTCAAACATCATGGCAAAGAGCATGGACACAAACTAGACATATCCTACAGTAAATAAGTCCATTGGAGCACCCCCAAAGGAGCCATGGATCAATAGCAATAAGCTATGACATATTGAACTTGACAACAAAATCCTGACAGCAGTATTTTATTGCAACTTGGGAGCAAAAGTTAAATATGCTACAACCACTCTAATAATCACGTGAGAGCATGAATGGATAGACAACAATATATACTACAAGGAATCATCAAGAGTTACCCCAAAACTATCATGGATTGGCCTAGAACAACAAGCAAACATGGCATCTGGAAATTATAGATTCCAGACTTAGTGAAATTTCACTAAGTGTTAAAACAGAAGTTTCATCATGGCAACTATGAGAGCAAGTTTAAGTCACCTCAAAACTAAACATGGCAAGTGGTAAGCACCACAGTAAAGTACACATGATGGTGAATCCAAAACACCTAAGCATGCCTCAAGAGGACAATCTCATCAATAGCAATGAGCTCCTCAAGTTGACATCTCATAACAACATAACATCCACATAGCACTTTGCAACGGAGATAAACATGGCAAGATTAATTCTATCATGCAAGCCTAGGCAATCAACATGTAGAGCATGACAAGATGAACACGTGGACATCTCATTTGCATCATTTGGATAAACATGCAAAAACCTATCACATTGCAAAGATGGCATGAAAAACAACACTAACAGCAGTTTTTATCAAGATGCACTCTTCCAACAGATATTTAAGCACCTAGATGATCTCAACCATGCATGGCATAAAGGAATGAAATGTAGTACATGACTCCACGAACAATTTGACATATCATTCACTCAAATCGGAGCTATGCACAAAAAGTTATCACTATTTGAAAACAGCATCAGACAACTAAAATTATCTCAGACTTAGTGGATTTGGGGGCAACCTCAGATCTGAATAAAAGGTCAAACGGGCTCCTGGCTTCGGCGGATCGGGCCCCGGCGATGTGGATCGGGCGCGCGGGCCGGAGGGGAAGCGGATCCCAGCCCGCGAGGCTAACGGGCTAACGGGCCCGCGGCCCGCTAGGGTTCGAGCGATGGGAGATCGGGACGAGGGACTCGCCCCCGAGCGGCGCTGGCGGCGGCTTCGAGCGGCCTGGGCGGCGGCCACGCGAAGGGGGCTGGTTGGGCTGGCTCGGGCCTTGCAGCCCAGGATTGAGGCGGTGTTGACGGGCGGATCGGTCGGGGCGGCCCACACGGCGGGTCTGGCCCAGCACAGGGGCGGCGGCGACTGGGCCATGCGGGGCGCCGAGGCCGGGCCCAGGCGGGGCGAGCGGGATCTGGATCGGCGATGGAGACTGGCTCCCGTTCCCACGAGCGCCCGCGGCGGCGGATCCTTCGATGCCTGGCGACGGCGGTGGTGGCCCCTGGCCGGCGGGAGGCGTGGCCGGCGGCGAGGGCCTTGGCCGAACGGAGGAGGCGGCGGCGGTGAGGGGCCGGTGCCGGCGGTGAGGCGCCGGGAGGCCGGACGGCGGCGGCGTGGAGAAGGTCCGGCCGGAGGCGCGGATTCCGGCGAGCTCCGGCGAGCTCCTCCGGCGGGGCTCCGGCGAGCTCCTCCGGCGGGGCTCCGGCGAGCTCCGGCCGGAGTGGAGGGAGGAGGCTGGAGGAAGAAGATGAATTGGGCTAGGGTTTCCTTGTTTTGGGGCAAAAATTGAGGAAGGTGGACAAATATATAGACACAAGGAGGTAGGGTTGCCCAAATGAGGTGTGGTTTTCGGCCACGCGATTAGAATTGGATGGCCTAGATGAAGGGAGGGGTTTGGGCTGGTTTGGTGGCCTGTTGGAGGGGTGCCTTGGGCCTCAAAGTGGAGGCACTTTTAGCCCTCGAGAATAATTGTTGGGGTAGCAAACGAACTCCAAACGCGATGAGATTTGACAGGCGGGTTACACACACCAAAACAACAACACACGACAAGTCTCGCGCCAAACCGGTAACGTTACACGGCCAAACACCAATGTAGGCCTCGGGGACGCCACAGACACGTGAGGGAGCTCCGGAACGCGAAACGGACAACGGGAAGGAACGCGTGGAACCGGATGCAAACGACAACACAAATGCAATGCGATACACATGACTACATGATATGAATGAATGAACACACGCACACGACAAAAGAACGAAAACCCGAAAAGACAAAGAACCCGAAATGGAATAGATGAAGCCAGAGATATTATATATTTCCCAAAAGGGAAAGTATTACATCCGGGGCATTACATGCTGTGTGTGGGTGATGAAGGTAGGCACATCAGGGAAGGGTAGGGGAATAGATTGAATAGGAGAGGGAGGGGCTGACCTTGATGGCGTCGGAGTAGGGCTGGAGCGGCGTCGTCCATGGCCTTCCCTTTGCTGCTCCAGGGCGAGCGAAACGACGACGACCGTGGCGTGCTCGATCTGGGAGGGAGATGATACGAGGTGAGTAAGAGAGGGTGGGTTGCGGGCGATCTCGGCGGAGAGATGTACCTGAGCCGCCGGAGCCACGCCGAAGATGCGGTGGCCGAAACCCTAGCTTAGGGGACGGTCGCGGGTGACCGGTAGAGGATTCGAGCGATGAATCTGCTCGGAAGGGAAGACGGAGCGGACAGAGGCAATCATGGGAGTGTTCTTGGCGTCGTTGGCAGACTCCAGAAGCCGCCGGAATCGCTGGCGTGGGTGGAGGCGGCGGAGAATGCCCGCGGAGGAGCAGAGAGGAGGAGGTCTTTCCGCTTCTAAAAAATAATAATATCAGTTAGTAGATAGTGGTGTTGGCGCATAATAGTAGCAGCCTGACGCAACAAAGGTGGCGGGGCATTTTTATCCAATTGGTAACCTCTTAAGATGTCCCTCTAATGATTCACTGTCGGCATTTCTCTCACCTCAACAGCTGCAAGATATTCCTCTTGCCATTCTGCAGACACCTCCTTTACTACGACAAGATCCCCTTCCAAAATGTTGCGAGGAAAAATATGTTTCTTCCCATTATTCACATATTTGGCAAGACTTTCTTCATAGGAATCTCGCCCGTGCATGTTACCTTGACGAAGCTGGCCTAGAATGCTGGTGAAAGGTTGGATAAAAATGGTCCACCAGTTTGTCCATGCCACTGAGGAATTGCCCACAAAATCCTTGTTGGGAATATAGTGAGGCTGTTTCGGATTCGAGCGCAATAAATGCCACCAGTGTGCATAAGCAACACTAATGTCATCTATTATATATAAACTGCGCAATGGAGTATATGATACTTGCTGATCCAATTTGAATTCTCGAGCCACCCGGTCGGGATGATACGGCTCAATAATGCACAAGTCGTCATCATAATCGGACCTTCTCCATGGTAGCATCCCTCGACGGATGGAAATGGTGAATGCTTTTTGCAGCCAACGAGTGCTAGCCAAGTCAGAGAAATTTGAGGGGTACCACACAATATTCTTGTGCTTCTCGAAGAAACCGTGCGCTTGTTCAGGGCTAAAATCGTGTGGAATATTAAACATAGTCCCCACCATATATAATTTCCATCCAGCCGATAATGAAATGGACGGGCCATCCCCTAATCCAGTAGCAGGGTCCTACAGGATGGGTGCTGATGCGACGAAGCGAAAAATAGATAGAACAAAGTGCTGGTGGAGCTAATGAAATTCGACGCCCTAGAGCGATCCAGGATGCCATCACAAGGACACCAGCGCGAATGTAGGCTCCTCCGCCAATGACAACAAAGTAGCACAACCAAACAACAATGTACGCTGCGACACACAAGCGGACCTCACGAAGAGACGTGAAAGGAACGGAGTGGTCTCGCCGGTTGTGAAAATAGTCACACCAGACCTAGAAAGTCACGTGGCCGCCATTGTTCTTGGCAAGCTGATCATGTGCGGATAATAGGTCCGGCAAGAAGTCAGGGAATTGGCAAAGGGAAGGGTCTAGTGCATGTTCTGGTGGGATGAATTCTTCATATAAGTCTCCATCCAGAGGGAGACCAACCATTTGATAAGAACGTTCACCACATGAGAATAGGAACGTGTTGGTTTTTGGATCCCATTTTTCTAACAGAGATCTTAGCAAGGCAGGGGAAATAGAATAATCACCCAAAGAGCAGTAAATAGCCCCACAAAGGTAATCTGAATCTTCATCAAGTCCTTTTAGGGAAAAAGAATGATTTCGTAAAATGTTTGCCCCCCATTCATTATAGCCTGAAGGACGTGGCATATACTCAATATCATGACGTTCCCAAGTCAGGTCTCTGGATACCATCCTAGTACCCAGACATAAAGCTGTATCAGTTCGCGGTGAAGCCGCCAATGGGTAATAGGAGTAAGCTAGTTTGGACTGTCTCGCTCGCCAACCGCGAGGGCCGTAGTCGAGTTCACCCTTTGGTATACTTATAGCTTTAACTATGAGGCAATCTTGGTCATCGGAGCTAGGTTCATATAGTTTCTGTTGCTTGGCTAGCTCAACAGGGGATTGTCGATGTGAAGGAACCGTGGGCGAATGCTGCGCCATCTCTATACAAAAAAAAATATACGTGTGTCGGTACATGTACAAGTTGTATTCAAAACAGCAAAATAAACGAACCATGGTAAATGAATGGAAATTTTACCACGGAGGCGATAGCCCGAGCGAAGCCAGCCCTTGATGAAGAAGAAAGGATTTGCACTCTAAAAAAATTGATGATGACGGTTAGTGTTAAAAAATTATGCAAAGGTCAAATATCAACAAAATGAATTATCCTCCAAAAAAAGAGATACGTGCATAAAGCCCAATCTGGGATTTCTGGAATGTTAACTTCGAAAGGGTTGATAGATGCAAAACTAAAAAAAATTATATATGTAAAACTTTGAAAGAATTGATAATTCTTGCATCAAATAAAGGGGGGTTTCATTGATCTCGCAGTTTGTACGTCGGACCAAGTTCATATAAACTTGCCGGCACGTCAATTGCGAGAAAGATATATGTGTGTAGATTGAAAATGAGCTTTACAGTTTGTACGTCCGACCAAGTTCATATAAACTTGCCGGCACGCCAACTGTGAGGAAGATATAAGTTTGCATCTTTAAACGACCATCTTTCAAATAAATAAAACATTGATCTCACAGTTTGTACGTCAGGCCAAGTTCATATAAACTTGCCGGCACGCCAACTGTAAAAAAAAAGGAGATATACGTGTGAACTTTAAATGAGTATCTCATATAAACTTAGAAAGAATTGATAATTCCCGCATGAAATAAAGGAGAGTTCCATTGATGGTATGACAGATCTCACGGTTTGTACGTCGGGTCAAGTTCACATCAACTTGTCGGCACGCCAACTGTGAGAAAGGTGTATACGTTCGATCTTTAAAACGAACATTTTAAATATATAAAAAAATGATCTCTACAATTGTACGTCGGGCCAAGTTCGTATATAACTTGCCGGCATGTCATTGCAAGACCAAATTTCCGCATATATACGGGACAAGATGCATAATCATCCGTGGCCTAAAGGCAGCCTACGTGCATGGATTCATCTATAAATTATTCATCCAATGTGTGATGCTGGTATATGTATACAAAGAAGAAAAAAAGACAGCAGGTATAGTACCTAAGCAGAGAGCAGGTATAGGTCCGAAACTAAAATATGATTGCTTTGCCAGATTGTACCTAAACCTTCCTGCAATATTGAGGGAACAAAAATTAAGGGGCAATCAGAGGACGTAAATCATGTACGTATATGTCTATCTGAATGAACTTACCAACATAAGATCTGTGCTTCAGCGGCAGATGCTAATCTTATTCATACAAAGAAAGAAAAGGGAGTCCGAGATGAGAATCATCCTAGAGAATGATGAGAAAAAGACAATCAATGAGTGCACATCAATGCGTACCTAGTAGTCCAAAGAACAGCAGGTCAACCATCAGATGGATCTGGACTTTGGGCAGGAGTTATGCGTGAGGTAAATAGAGTCCCCTTGCCAGACGATAGGAAGAAGATATATATAAGGAGAGGTATGCGCTCCGGCCGGACGCAACTACATGGCGGAAGGCCAGCATCTTGTAACAAAATTTCAAGATTGAGTCCTTATCCAACGAAGGGAACTAACAAACTTCCAAGAAATGCAGGGCTAGATAAATATCTAGCTGGATATTTTAAATAAAATAAGTGTGTCGCCCACACTAAAAAAGGACTTTGGTGATATATATATGAAATGGAATATGGCTACATATATATTTTTGAGTTCTGGAACCGAATCATAGAAACATTCACTTCCAGACCTCGAGGGGCATCTGTTGACACGGAATTTTGCCGAAGTAAAATACAGAATGATATCTATTATCAAAATATGATAAAGGCAAATTATATAAAAAAATGGCGAATTGCCGAATAGACAAAGGAAATGACCATGGTGAATCTCCATCGCTTAAAATAATAGGCACACAAAATAAATTAATAAAAGAGAGGATACATGAGAAATTTTGAAAGTGAATAAAAATCTCCATGGAAAATTTGTCCCGACGAAAATCATACGTACCTTCATCCATGCACGCAGCCACCTACGGCGAGTGCCAGATACCAACATAAAATCACAATATTTCCGAAATATCGACCATATGTAGATGAAGTCTTTGTTCCATCGTCATGAGAGATATCGATGCGACACATAATAATATATATCGCACTAATAAAATATACACGCGGTATATAAATAAATAAATAAATGACGTTTCTAGTAGCTAATCAAGTTTAGCCCATTAAAAAATATGGCCGCATATGCGTGCATGTAGTTCTCACAAGTCTGTTGGTGCATGCATGTGAATAGTGACACCAAGGCCCACATATTCATTAAAATATCCAACGCCCATCAACTAATTACTAACTTGCCGGTTTAAAGCATGGTCAAAGGGGATTAATTAAAGAAAGGGAATAAAGAAAGGAGCCAGCCGCTCCACGATCCCACGAGCGCTCCTACGATTTGGGCTAATAGTGATAAATCTATAATACCTAAATAGTTCATCCCCACTATCCTATTTCTCTTGACATGCAGCCTATCCACCTCATCAACCTTGCCACCTCAACATTTTTGCAACATTTTTTGTTTGAGAAAAGATATTTTTACAGCAAATCGTGTGATTCAACTCTGGTAACTGAAGTGGGCCTATTACATCCTCCATTACCAATGAATGGGTGTAAAAACCAACCAACAGAAGCCCATCGGTCCATCCCTCTGTATCTCTCTATAACTGTTCCATCGCCTCTCCTGGTAGCAGACCACACGACGACGTCGACCACCGCCCAGTCGCCCACGCACCACCGGACGGTGCCCTGCAACTGACGCTCCGCCATTCACCCAGGTAACAACACCTTCCGCTGCCCCTAGCATACATAGATGCACGCCGTCCACACTACCTCCCATCCCCTTCCTCCATGTCCACGACGATCTAGGAGATTAGGACACCACGGCTGGTCAAGATGTTAGATCGGGTCGAGGTAGCCGCTCTCCTGGTGTCTCACGTCCTGGTGGCGGAGGAGCTCACCTCTATGGATACGTTAGCGACTGTTACTGTGGTGGAAGAGGCAACAACGGTTACGACCACGAGGAAGGCGGCCGTGGATGCTACAAGTGAGGGACTCCGACGAGGAGGCTACGGTCATGAAGGTGGGGTCGGCGGAGTTGGTAATGGTGGCGGCCATGGTTGCTGCAACTCCGACGAGGAGGGCGATATGGAATTGATAGCCCCAGCAAGACCTGCTCTAGGACTTCCCCATCACTTTGAATCAGATCCTGTCTTGCCTATTACGTCATGATTTCCTTCCTAATTAGCAGCAACTCATATCGTTCTGACTGATAGAATCTTCAATGTTCCTTGCCCTGCTTATAGGAGATGGAAGATGTCGTGGAAGCTATATATGGATGGATACATGTAAGGAGATTTCGAGTGTTTTATGTTCCAGGTATTTTTGTTTCCGTGTTTGGGAGAAACAACCATGGATGGCGTCCTTTTGTCTAATATATCCATCTATTAGGAAGCGAATCTTGCTCAACAAATGCAGAATAAAAGGATCACAATTATGTCTCCTCCTTCGCCACTTCTGTAGGTATAAGCAAACCTCCACTCTTTCGCATGCTCCCCTCTTGGGACAACTATCTACCGGCTTCCTGATCTTTCCCTCTCTCTGTTCTCTCTTTCTCTCTCAATCAATCATTTATTGACAAATTACTTTAGTGATATGTTCAACTGATACTTTTTCTTTACATTTTATTTTCGCCAAAATGCCACCACATCTCTCGCTGTAGTGGCTTTCCAATTAAAACAACCAATCCTTTTGACATTTTTGTGTGCAGATGTTTTAATCTATGGGCAAGGTCTTTGGTGAAAATGGCATCTACATAATTTAAAAAAAAATCTAGGTAAATTTTATGATCCGCTATCTACTCAATATGTCTTTTGAACATATGATGCACTCATTGATGAGAAATTCATTAGTTCATATAGCAGTTCACAATTTGCAAAAAAAGAAGAGGAGGAATTCGATCAGTTTATGTTCCCAATTTATCTTCTAGATTCTCAGTTATTTATCTAGCATCAGATAAGAACAATATCCAGTGTCTCTTCTTGATATTTATGATATATTGCCATCTTTGTAATCTTTATTATTATATATATTGAACGACCAGTCCTCCCACCGTTCATTATTTTGTTGATTTTGTTGAGGAAAACTTTGTTCTTTACCTTTATTATTGGTACCTATCCTCTGGGCAGATTCTTTTGTAATGGCAATCAACAGGGTCTAGCAATCTTGCTGAAGTATATTATTGTCACATGCATTTCTTTTCATAAGTCTCATGCATGCATCCAAGAAGCGTGTGATTTCAAAAGTTCCTTCCTCGGCACTAAATATGCTGACCTACTCTCTTTTGTATCAGCTGTCCTGTAACTTACACTCAGTAAAATATATAGGTCCACAATCGAAGATTATGCCAGCAGACTTGCCAACACATGGTGTTTTTTTTTGTATGTACATATAGTGTCGGGGAATTAACTTTTTTATTGACTATATATGTCCTAAGATCTGGACTAATTTCTCTCCACTATACAAAAAAAAATTGTGTATTAAATTGATCTGTATGTATGGAATTTGGTTATCCCATTCAGTTTATTCAAATGTTGACATCCTGTTTTTTTTATCTGTATCTATCTTCGTACAATATTCAGATTTGTTTAATCTGATTTCATTGGTCATATCTTCCATTTCAGTGGTATAATTCATCTCCTTCTTATCTCTTATTTGTCCTCTAAGAATAGACATGGTGAATTTTACAACTTGGTATACTAATTTATCCGCGGCAACGCGCGGGGTGTTATCTAGTTAAAGAAATGAGTAGCCCCTTCCCACGATCACCACGATCGACACGATCTCCAGAAACGTGGGCGCGCCCCTAGGTGAACCCTACACTGCTCCCTCCTATAAATACCCTAGAGAGGATAGTCTGCAGCCGGTTTGATCCTCTCCGGCTGCTGTTGTTGTGTTGCCGCTGCTGCTCTCAACCACACACATATACTTCTGTTGTACACAAAAAGCTCATATACGCTGCTGCTGCAAGGCTGCCGTCCGGCCAGGAGCGTAAGGAAGGTAGTCCAGATGGGAATCATGATCCTCCTTTAGTCTTCTTGCTCCTTCCTATATCTCTCATCATGTTCATCTTTCTTCTTGGTTGATCATTGTGATACAAATCAAGGAGCATGCCCATATGTCCTCATCTTGACATCTTGCCTTGGCTGATCCTCGCGATACGAACCAAAGTGCAATTATGTTCAGGAAAGGAAAATTTATCCTTGGTCGATCATCGCGATACGAACCAAGGAGCATATCTCACATATTTTCGTCTCAACATTTTTCCTTGGCTGATCATCATGATACAAGCCAAAGTGTGAATATGTTTAGGAGAGGAAAATTTGCCCTTGGTTGGTCATTGTGATACAAGCCAAGGAGTATTCTCCATATATCTTCATCTTGATATTTTTCCTTGGATGATCATCGTGATACGAGCCAAAGAGCACTTATATTTAAGTGAAGGGAATTTGTCCTTGGTTGATCATTGTGATACAAACCAAGGAGGATTCTCCATGTAGTCTCATCTTGACATTTTGCCTTGGCTGATCATCATGATACAAGCCAAAGTGCAAATATGTTTAGAGCAACAAAAATACTCCTTGGCGGATCATCATGATACAAATCAAGGAGTATACAACATATATTTCCATCTTGCCATTTTTGCCTTGGCTAATCATCGTGATACGAGCCAAAGTGCGATTATGTCAAAGAGGATAAAATCCACTCCTTGGTTGATCATGGCGGCCCAAACTAAGGAGGACATATTTTCACTTCCATTATAGATGAGAGCGACGCAAAGGTAAAGCTCAGGGAAAAACAAAGATGAAACATACACAAACCCTAAATGACCATCTACATAAAATCATCAAATAAGTATGTGCCTACAAAAATGTACTATTCATTTGTTTGAGTTGCATAGAACAAGACAATGTAAATTGTGGGTATATCTTCAATCTAGAGCATGAAAATGTATTTTTTTTTTGCGGGTGGAAATATTGTATTACTCAAGCCATCATAGAGTTACAATCAGTGGCGACTAGCTCCAGCGCTATCGGGGGTCCTGAGCCAATCCATGTCATGGTTCTTCCCTCGATACGAGCAAAGTTTGCTAGACTATCACTAACCTGATTTTGAAACCGATTTACATGAGTAATACAACTTTCACGGAGAGATAAGAGATATCTAATCTATTTGACTACTGAAGCATAAACAGACCTATCCTGCTCTTGCTCTTGGATCAGCTTTATAGCAACTAGTGAATCCATCTCAATGACCACTGGACGTTCACTTCGCTGGATCGCTAGAGATAACCCTTCCATACAAGCACACAACCCCGCCTCCAAAGCTTCACGGCACGAGTAAAGTGTTCTACATGCTGAAAAGATTACACTTCCCAAAGGGTCCCGTAAAACCATACCTGCTCCTGCCCTGCCAGCATCATAAGATCCATCTGTGTTTAACTTCAACCACCCCTCCGGTGGTGCAGCCCACTTTGGAGTAGGAGGCGGGGGCAAGGTGTTATCCTTAAGCAGCAAACGATCATAGGATATGACTGATTTTCCTTTGGCTGGGTCCATGTGTGGGTTTGTTTTAATAGCAATTAGAGACTCCAGATAGCTCACTAGGAACCTCCTTGAAGCTTCAAGAGGCGGGGGGGCTCTTATTGTGCACTATTTCATTGCGTATGAACCAACACCTCCAGAGTGTCATAAGAAGCATGGACCTCTGTACTTCATGCAGTGGTTGTAAGACATGGAACAACCATTCTTTCCCGATATTCATCACAGTATCTACCGGTGGGAGGTTCCACACCTCGGACATATATAACCAGAGTTCCCGTGCTCTAGGGCAGCGACATAGTGGATGAAAATTGTCTTCTGGTTCCATACCACACACCGGACATATGTTCGTAGTTTCCAAAGTTCTCTTATGCTTATTTACCCAAGTAGGAAGCGAGTCAGAGACAACTCTCCAAGCAAAGTTTTTGACTGTTGGTGGAATATCAGTCTTCGACAATAAGTTCCAGATGGCCCGGTTGCCCTGTGGATTGGTGCTAGATGCAGGTTGAATTTCCCGATTGGTCTCGGCAAAGGCAAAGTCATAAGCTGACTTCACCTAAAATTGTCCAAACCTCCCTGGTCCCCATGCAAGTGTATCCTCCTCAAGTCTTGGAGATGCTCTAATTTTCATGATCTCATCCACATCGCAGGGCCAAAAATAATTCTGCAGCAGGTTCATATTCCACGAACCATTATCATTAAGCAGTTCGGACACAAAGCCGATACGGCAATTACCTCGTGGAGAGACCGGTTTGAAAGAGTGTGGCCTAGGTATCCAATTGTCTCTCCACACACGAATACTTGCTCCATTGCCCACTCTCCAGACTAGTCCTTTTTTCAAGAGTTCTAGTCCATAGCTTATAGCTTGCCACGACTGGGAAGCATTACCACAGAAAACCGTGTCCTCAAGCTGACCCTCCGGGTAATAGCGAGATTTTACTAGTCGAGCACAAAGGCTTTCTGGCCTATCAATAAGCCTCCAAGCTTGCCGAGCGAGGAGTGCTTGGTTGAACAGTCTGAAGTCCCGAAAACCAAGCCCTCCTTTACATTTTGGCTGCATCAAAGAATCCCAGGATTTCCAATGAACTTTCCTGCTTCCATCTTTAGAACCCCAATAGAAGTTCCTCACCATCCGTGTTAGGTCATCGCAAACTGAGAACGGAAGTTTAAAAACGCCCATGATATATGTTGGGAGAGCTTGTGCAACTGACTTGATTAAAACTTCACGGCCCGGCTGCGCTAACCACCCATCTCCCCATTGTATAAGTCTCTTAGTGAGACTAGCCTGCAGATTTTGGAACCGTCCTTTAGACATTCGGCCTTCAGGTGTAGGAAGGCCCAAATATTTATCTTCGAATTCCACCTTATCAACTTCAAGAACAGTTCGCACCGCTTCCTGTGCGGCTTCCAAACATGCATGTCCGAACATTATGGAACATTTATTAAGGTTAATGTGTTGGAAATATGACCTAGAGGCAATAATAAAAGAGTTATTATTATATTTCCTTGTTCATGATAATCGTTTATTATCCATGCTATAACTGTATTGATTGGAAACTCAAATACACGTGTGGATGAATAGACAGACTTTGTGTCCCTAGTGAGCCTCTACAGGACTAGCTCGTTGATCAAAGATGACCGCGGTTTCCAGGTCATAGACATGAGTTGTCATTTGATAACGGGATCACATCATTAGGAGAATGATGTGATGGATGAGACCCAAACGTTAAACATAGCTTTTGATCGTGTCAGTTATCGCTATAGTTTTCTGCATGTCAAGTATAAGTTCCTATGACCATGAGATCATGTAACTCACTGACACCGTATGAGTACTTTGTGTGTGCCAAACGTCACAACGTAACTGGGTGACTATAAAGGTACTCTACAGGTATCTCCGAGGGTGTCTGTTGAGTTGACATGGATCGAGACTGGGATTTGTCACTCCGTGTGACGGAGAGGTATCTCCGGGCCCGCTCGGTAATACGTCATCTCAATGAGCTCAAAGTGACTAAGTAGTTGGTCACGGGATTATGTATTACGGTAACGAGTAAAGAGACTTGCCGGTAACGAGATTGAACTAGGTATAGAGATACCGACGATCGAATCTCGGGCAAGTAACATACCGACGAGACAAAGGGAACTGTATACGGGATTGCCTGAATCCTTGACATCGTGGTTCATCCGATGAGATCATCGAGAAACATGTGGGAACCAATATGGGTATCCAGATCCCGCTATTGGTTATTGACCTGGGAGTGTCTCGGTCATGTCTACATGGTTTCCGAACCCGCAGGGTCTACACACTTAACGTTCGGTGACGCTAGGGTTGTTAGTGAGAAAAGTGTATGGTTACCGAAGGTTGTTCGGAGTCCCGGATGAGATCCCGGACATGACGAGGGTCTCCGGAATAGTCCGGAGACGAAGATTGATATATAGGATGAAAGGTTTCGGAGAGCATCGGGAAATCGGCGGAGTACCGAAAAGGGGTTTCGGGGGTTCCGGAAGCAGTTCTGGGCCTAATGGGCCACAAGGGGGAACACCACAGCCCTCAAGGGGCTGTGCGCCCCCCCCTGGGCCCTCTCCTTGTGCGCCAAGGGGGGTGGACCCCTCTAGGGTGGCCGCACCCCCTAAGCCTTGGGGGGCAAGGCACCTAGGGGGGGAAACCCTAGGGCGCCCCCCCTCTCATCCTTCCCCCTATATATAGAGGGGTAGAGGGAGGGCAGCCAACACAAGTTCGTGCCTCGGTGCTGCCCTCCCTCTCCCGTAATATCTTCTTCTCCCGCGGTGCTTAGGCGAAGCCCTGCCGGAGTTCTCCTCCAACATCACCACCACGCCGTCGTGCTGCCGGTTCTCCATCAACCTCTCCTCCACCCCTTGCTGGATCAAGAAGGAGGAGACGTCCCCGAGCCGTACGTGTGAAGAACGCGGAGGCACCGTTGCTTCGGTGCTAGGATCTTCGGCGATCTGAATCGCGGCGAGTACGACTCCATCATCCGCGTTCATAACGCTTCCGCTTAGCGATCTACAAGGGTATGTGGATCCTACTCTCCCCTCGTAGTTGCATCTACTAGATTGATCTTGGTGAACGTAGAGAAAATTTTTGTTTTCCATGCAACGTTCCCCAACAGTGGCATCAGAGCTAGGATCTTGCGTAGATGCTTTCTCGAGTAGAACACAAAAGGGTTTGTGGCGTTGATGTTTAAATTGCTGCCCTCCTTAGTCTTTCTTGATTCAGCGGTATTATAGGATGAAGCGGCCCGGACCAACTTTACATGTCCACGTACATGAGACCGGTTCCATCGACAGACATGTGACTTTTTGTTGCATAAGATGGCTGGCGGGTGTCTGTCTCTCCTATCTTAGTTGAATCGGAATAGAACAAGGCGGTCCTTGTAGAAGGTTAAATAGCAACTTGAATATCACCGTTGTGGTTTTGCGTAGGTAAGAAACGTTCTTGCTAGATACCCATAGCAGCCACGTAAAACATGCAACAACAAATTAGAGGACGTCTAACTTGTTTTTGCAGGGTATGCATGTGATATGATATGGCCAATGACATGATGAATTATATTTGATGTATGAGATGATCATGTTGTAATAGTTAATATCGACTTGCATGTCGATGCATACGGCAACCGGCAGGAGCCATAGGGTTGTCTTTAATTTTTGTATGACCTGCGTGTCAATCATTAAGCGCTTTGTAATGCTTTACTTTATCGCTAAACGGTAGCAATAGTAGTAAGAGCATGGTGGGCGCCGACAACCCCGATGGCGACACGATGATGGAGATCACGGTGTGGCGCCGGTGACGATGGAGATCATGCCGGTGCTTTGGAGATGGAGATCAAAAGCACGAGTTGATGGCCATATCATGTCACTTATGATTTGCATGTGATGTTAATCCTTTTATGCATCTTATTTTGCTTAGGACGACGGTAGCATTATAAGATGATCCTTCACTAAAATTTCAAGATAAAATTGTGTTCCCCCCGAGTGTGCGCCGTTGCGAAGGTTCGTCGTTTCGAAGCACCACGTGATGATCGGGTGTGATAGACTCTACGTTCGCATACAACGGGTGCAAGCCAGTTTTGCACGTGCAGAACACTCGGGTTAGACTTGACGAGCCTAGCATGTACAGACATGGCCTCGGAACACGGAGGACCGAAAGGTCGAGCATGAGTCATATAGTAGATATGATCAACATGTTGATGTTCACCATTGACACCACCTCATCTCACGTGATGATCGGACTTGGGTTGGTGAATTTGGATCGTGTCACGCTCGAATGACCGGAAGGATGTCAATTTGAGTGGGAGTTATAATTAATTTGATTAGGTAATAACTCACTTATCATGAACAATAGTCTAAAATGTCTTTGCAAATTTTGGTTGTAGATGGCTCGCGCAGTAGCTCCCCTGAATTTTAATGCGTTCCTAGAGAAAGCTAAACTGAAAGATGACGGGAGCAACTTTGTGGACTGGCTCCGCAATCTGAGGATCATCCTCACAGCTGCCCAAAAGGTTTATGTCCTAAATGCACCGCTAGGTGACCCCCCCGCTCCTGGAGCCTCTGCGGACGTTATGAACGTCTGGCAGACGCGTTCGGATGACTATTCGATAGTGCAGTGTGCCATGTTGTACGGCTTGGAAGGAGGACTTCAAAGACGTTTTGAACGTCATGGTGCATATGAGATGTACACGGAGTTAAAGTTCATCTTTGAGAAGAATGCTAAGATCGAGAGGTATGAGACCACCGATAAATTCTTCGCTTGCAAGATGGAGGAGAATTCGTCTGTCAGTGAGCACTTACTGAAGATGTCTGGGTACTATACCCGCATAGCTGATCTGGGACTTGTGTTCCCGGATGAGGCTATCATTGACAGAATTCTCCAGTCACTCCCTCCAAGCTACAAGAGCTTCGTGCAGCAGTATAACATGCAAGGGATGAACAAGACCATCGCCGAGCTGTTTTCGATGCTGAAAGTCGCTGAGGCAGACATCCAGAAGGAGTATCAAGTGTTGATGGTCAATAAGACCACCAGTTTCAAGAAGAATGGCAAGGGCAAGAAGGGTAACTCTAAGAAGGGTGGCAAAACAGTTGCTAATCCAGTGAAGAAACCCAAGGCTGGGCCCAAGCCAGAGACTGAGTGTTTCTATTGCAAGGGGAACGGCCACTGGAAGCGGAACTGCCCCAAGTATCCGGCGGACAAGAAGGGGGCCAACAACAACAAAGGTATATGTGATATACATGTTATTGATGTGTACCTTACCAACTCTCGTTGTAGTGCCTGGGTATTTGATACCGGTTCGGTTGCTCACATTTGCAACTCTAAACAGGAACTGCGGAATAAACGGAGGCTGGCGAAGGACGAAGTGACGATGCGCGTGGGAAACGGTTCCAAGGTTGATGTGATCGCCGTCGGCACGCTCGCTCTTCGATTACCATCGGGATTAGTTATGAACCTGAATAATTGTTATTTAGTGCCTGCGTTAAGCATGAACATTATATCTGGATCTTGTTTATTGCGAGACGGTTACTCATTTAAGTCAGAGAATAATGGTTGTTCTATTTATATGAGTAATATCTTTTATGGTCATGCACCCGAAGTTAGGGGTTTATTCTTATTGAATCTCGATAATGATGATACACATGTTCATAACATTGATGCCAAAAGATATAGAGTAGATAATGATAATACCACTTTCTTGTGGCACTGCCGTCTCGGTCATATCGGCGTAAAACGCATGAGGAAGCTCCATGCTGATGGACTTTTGGAGTCTCTTGATTTTGAATCACTTGACACGTGCGAGCCGTGCCTCATGGGCAAGATGACAAGGACCCCGTTTTCAGGGACAATGGAACGGGCAAGTGACTTATTGGAAATCATACATACTGATGTGTGCGGTCCGATGAGTGTAACGGCGCGCGGTGGATATCGTTATTTTCTCACCTTCACTGACGACTTAAGTAGATATGGGTATATTTACTTGATGAAGCATAAGTCTGAAACTTTTGAAAAGTTCAAGCAATTTCAGAGTGAAGTTGAAAATCATCGTAACAAGAAGATCAAGTTCCTACGATCTGATCGAGGGGGAGAATATCTGAGTTATGAGTTTGGTGATCACTTAAGAAAATGTGGAATTGTTTCACAGTTGACACCACCTGGAACACCACAGCGTAATGGTGTGTCCGAACGTCGTAATCGAACCCTATTAGATATGGTACGTTCTATGATGTCTCTTGCCGATTTGCCACTATCGTTTTGGGGATATGCGTTAGAGACAGGTGCATTCACTTTAAATAGGGCTCCATCTAAGTCCGTTGAGACAACACCGTATGAACTGTGGTTTGGTAAGAAACCGAAGTTGTCTTTTCTCAAGGTTTGGGGTTGCGATGCTTATGTCAAAAGGCTTCAGCCAGAAAAGCTCGAACCCAAAGCGGACAAATGTGTCTTCATAGGATACCCAAAAGAAACAGTTGGGTACACCTTCTATCTCAGATCCGAGGGCAAAGTGTTTGTCGCTAAGAACGGGTCCTTTCTCGAGAAAGAGTTTCTCTCGAAAGAATTGAGTGGGAGGAAGGTAGAACTTGATGAGGTTATTGAACCTCTGCTTCAACCAGAAAGTAGCGCAGCACAGAAAGATGTTTTTGTGGAGCCTGCAGAGGTTGAAGAGGAAGCCAATGATGATGATCAAGGAGCTTCTGATCAAGTTACTACCGAACCTCGTAGGTCGACAAGGGTACGCACTGCACCTGAGTGGTATGGTAACCCTGTCTTGGAGGTCATGTTGTTAGACAACGGTGAACCTACGAGCTATGGAGAAGCGATGGTGGGCCCAGATTCCGACAAATTGTTAGAGGCCATGAAATCCGAGATGGAATCCATGTATGAAAACAAAGTATGGACTTTGGAAGTATTACCTGAAGGGCGGAAGGCCATTCAGAATAAATGGATTTTTAAGAGGAAGACGGACGCTGACGGTAATGTCACCGTGTATAAAGCTCGACTTGTGGCAAAGGGTTTTTCACAAGTTCAAGGGATTGACTACGATGAGACTTTCTCACCCGTAGCGATGCTTAAATCCGTCCGAATCATGTTAGCAATAGCTGCATATTTCGATTATGAAATTTGGCAGATGGATGTCAAAACAGCGTTCCTTAACGGTTTTCTTAAGGAAGAGTTGTATATGATGCAACCAGAAGGTTTTGTCGATCCAGAGAATGCTGACAAAGTATGCCGGCTCCAACGTTCCATTTATGGGCTGGTGCAAGCATCTCGGAGTTGGAATCTTCGCTTTGATGAGGTGATCAAAGCGTTTGGGTTTATACAAGTTTACAATGAAGCTTGTATTTACAAGAAAGTGAGTGGGAGCTCTATAGCGTTTCTAATATTATATGTGGATGACATATTGCTGATTGGAAACAATATAGAATTTTTGGATAGCGTGAAGGGGTATTTGAACAAGAGTTTTTCGATGAAAGATCTCGGTGAAGCTGCTTTCATATTGGGCATCAAGATCTATAGAGATAGATCAAGACGCTTGATAGGACTTTCACAAAGCACATACCTTGATAAAGTTTTGAAGAAGTTCAAAATGGATCAATCCAAGAAGGGGTTCTTGCCGGTATTGCAAGGTACGAAGTTGAGTAAGACTCAATGCCCAGTGACTGCGGATGATAGAGAAAAGATGAGTGTCGTCCCCTATGCTTCAGCCATAGGCTCTATCATGTATGCAATGCTGTGCACAAGACCAGATGTCAGCCTTGCCATAAGTATGGCCGGAAGGTTTCAGAGTAATCCTGGTTTGGATCACTGGACAGCGGTCAAGAATATCCTGAAGTACCTGAAAAGGACTAAGGATATGTTTCTCGTTTATGGAGGTGATCAAGAGCTCGTCGTAAAGGGTTACGTCGATGCAAGCTTTGACACTGATCCGGATGACTCTAAGTCACAAACCGGATACGTATATATTCTCAACGGGGGAGCGGTAAGCTGGTGCAGTTCCAAGCAGAGCGTGGTAGCAGATTCTACATGTGAAGCGGAGTATATAGCTGCCTCGGAGGCGGCTAAGGAAGGTGTCTGGATGAAGGAGTTCATGACAGATCTTGGAGTTGTGCCTAGTGCACTGAACCCAATGACTCTGTTCTGTGACAACACTGGTGCCATTGCTCTAGCCAAGGAACCAAGGTTTCACAAGAGGACCAGACACATAAAGCGACGCTTCAATTCCATCCGCGATTCGGTCAAGGAGGAGGACATAAACATTTGCAAAGTACACACGGATTTGAATGTTGCAGATCCGTTGACTAAGCCTCTTCCACGGGCTAAGCACGATCAACACCAAGACTCTATGGGTGTTAGATTCATTACCTTGTAATGCTAGATTATTGACTCTAGTGCAAGTGGGAGACTGTTGGAAATATGCCCTAGAGGCAATAATAAAAGAGTTATTATTATATTTCCTTGTTCATGATAATCGTTTATTATCCATGCTATAACTGTATTGATTGGAAACTCAGATACACGTGTGGATGAATAGACAGACTTTGTGTCCCTAGTGAGCCTCTATAGGACTAGCTCGTTGATCAAAGATGACCGCGGTTTCCAGGTCATAGACATGAGTTGTCATTTGATAACGGGATCACATCATTAGGAGAATGATGTGATGGACGAGACCCAAACGTAAACATAGCTTTTGATCGTGTCAATTATCGCTATAGTTTTCTGCATGTCAAGTATAAGTTCCTATGACCATGAGATCATGTAACTCACTGACACCGTAGGAGTGCTTTGTGTGTGCCAAACGTCGCAACGTAACTGGGTGACTATAAAGGTACTCTACAGGTATCTCCGAAGGTGTCTGTTGAGTTGACATGGATCGAGACTGGGATTTGTCACTCCGTATGACGGAGAGGTATCTCCGGGCCCACTCGGTAATACGTCATCTCAATGAGCTCAAAGTGACTAAGTAGTTGGTCACGGGATTATGTATTACGGTAACGAGTAAAGAGACTTGCCGGTAACGAGATTGAACTAGGTATAGAGATACCGACGATCGAATCTCGGGCAAGTAACATACCGACGAGACAAAGGGAACTGTATACGGGATTGCCTGAATCCTTGACATCGTGGTTCATCCGATGAGATCATCGAGAAACAAGTGGGAACCAATATGGGTATCCAGATCCCGCTATTGGTTATTGACCTGGGAGTGTCTCGGTCATGTCTACATGGTTTCCGAACCCGCAGGGTCTACACACTTAACGTTCGGTGACGCTAGGGTTGTTAGTGAGAAAAGTGTATGGTTACCGAAGGTTGTTCGGAGTCCCGGATGAGATCCCGGACATGACGAGGGTCTCCGGAATAGTCCGGAGACGAAGATTGATATATAGGATGAAAGGTTTCGGAGTCCGGAAGTGTTCCGGAGAGCATCGGGAAATCGGCGGAGTACCGAAAAGGGGTTTCGGGGGTTCCGGAAGCAGTTCTGGGCCTAATGGGCCACAAGGGGGAACACCACAGCCCTCAAGGGGCTGTGCGCCCCCCCTGGGCCCTCTCCTTGTGCGCCAAGGGGGGTGGACCCCTCTAGGGTGGCCGCACCCCCTAAGCCTTGGGGGGCAAGGCACCTAAGGGGGGAAACCCTAGGGCCTGCCCTGGCCGCCGCCCCCCCCATGCCCTGGCCGCCGGCCCCCTAGGGGAAACCCTAGGGCGCCCCCCCTCTCATCCTTCCCCCTATATATAGAGGGGTAGAGGGAGGGCAGCCAACACAAGTTCGTGCCTCGGTGCTGCCCTCCCTCTCCCGTAATATCTTCTTCTCCCGCGGTGCTTAGGCGAAGCCCTGCCGGAGTTCTCCTCCAACATCACCACCACGCCGTCGTGCTGCCGGTTCTCCATCAACCTCTCCTCCACCCCTTGCTGGATCAAGAAGGAGGAGACGTCCCCGAGCCGTACGTGTGAAGAACGCGGAGGCACCGTTGCTTCGGTGCTAGGATCTTCGGCGATCTGAATCGCGGCGAGTACGACTCCATCATCCGCGTTCATAACGCTTCCGCTTAGCGATCTACAAGGGTATGTGGATCCTACTCTCCCCTCGTAGTTGCATCTACTAGATTGATCTTGGTGAACGTAGAGAAAATTTTTGTTTTCCATGCAACGTTCCCCAACATAATGTTCTGTCCAGTAGCACTTGCATATAGGTCCAGTATCTCCTTGACTTTCAGAGCTTGTTCCTGTGTTACTTCAAAAAATAGTAAAGAGTCATCGGCGAATAAGAGATGTGATATTCCCGGTGCCCTTCTACAGATTTTAACAGGAGTAATATTTCCAACATTAACTTCATGCTTCAGGATGGCAGATAGCCCGTCAGCAACAAAAGGAATAAGAAGGGTGATAATGGGTCACCTTGCCGTAGCCCTCGCGACGGTGCAAACGAATCTAGAAGGGTTCCATTAAGTTTTACCGAATACCTCACCGAAGTGACACATGTCAAAATCCAGTCAACCCATCAATGAGAGAAACCCAATTTCTGCATCATTTGCTTCAAGAAAACCCAATCAACTCTGTCATACGCCTTCGATAAGTCGAGCTTGTAGGCACAAAAGCTTCTGGTAGGATCTTTTTCTTGCTTTATATGATGGATGCACTCAAAATCAATGAGTGCATTATCCGTGATCATCCTTCCGGGGATGAAAGCACTTTGTTCCGGCGATATGATATCATCCAGAATTGGCCGCAGCCGGTTTACCAAACACTTTGAGATGACCTTATAGATTACATTACATAAACTAATAGGCCTAAATTCAGTTAACTTTGAAGGATTAGGCACTTTTGGAATAAGAGCAATCGTGGTTGTGTTAATCCCTTTCGGCATCACACCTGAGTTGAAAAATTCCTTTACCGACGAGATTACACTGTCCCACAACGTATTCCAGTTGCGCTGAAAGATACGAGCAGGAAATCCATCCGGACCCGGGGCCTTCAACGGACCAATTTGGAAGAGGGCATCCGCAATCTCCTCATTGCTAAAAGGAGCACATAGCTTAGCGTTATCGTCGTCAGATACCACTGCATCAAACAGGCTCAAGACCGGAGTATGGATGAGATTCGGATCAGACGTATACATTCCTTGGAAATAATCATTAACCATATTTCTCATAGTCGCCTCGTCTGAATGTGCAACCCCACTGTCATCAACAAGTTCGCGGATTTTATTCTTGCGAGCTCTCCAAACTGCCTTACTTTGAAAATACTTCGTGTTTCTGTCACCTTCCTTCAACCAGTTTATTCTCGACCTTTGGAGCCATAGCATCTCTTCTTGGTATAGTAACTCGTTCATTCTATCAGTTATGCGATGTATATCCTGTCGATCAGCATTCATATGCATCAGTTCCTCTAGTTGTGTTCTTGACTTGCCAAGCTCGCGTGTAATATTACCAAACTTCCTCCTACTCCAAATGCCCAAAGTCGACATAGTCTTCTTCAGGGCTGACTGTAATTGTTCAAGATTCCCAATCGAGCATGCCGACTCCCAGGCTTGCTGTACTAACGCAGGTAGCTCACCACTTCTCTCCCAGAAGATCTCATATTGGTGCCGTCGTCCTGTTTTCGGTCCAGGGTCCGAAGAGCCCTTAAGGAGAAGAACTACATGATCAGAACAGGGTGACACCACATGGGTCACTAATGAGAAAGCAAACATATTACACCGAGTACTAGAGGCCACGGCACGATCCAAACGTACACGCATATTTGTTGTCCCACTTCTCTTATTATCGCATGTGAACGGCACTCCTGAAAAGCCTATATCCACCAGCTGACATACCTCGAGCGCATCCCTAAAGGCTGTCATTTGTACTTCAGGTCTTGATGTTGGCGATAAATGCTCAAAATCCCATAGACACTCGTTGAAATCCCCAATTACCAACCAAGGCAGATCCGATGTTGTGTATAGGGCCTGAAGTTTCTGCCACATAAGATGTCGGTTCTCAACACGCGACTCCCCGTAGACAAAAGTTATCCTGAATGGTTCAGCGTCAGCATGTAAACGAATCACCACGTCAATATATCGATCATCCTTGTCCAGAATATCCACTAGCAGATTTTCATGCCAAAAAAGAGCAAGGCCCCCACTAAGGCCATTGATGTCCACACTAGTAAAACCTTTTAGACCAAGCCGGCCTCTCAACCTCCTCATTTTATCTTCTTTCTGTCTTGTCTCACATAAAAACACCAACCTGGGGGAATGCGACTGCACTAGCGTCGCTAACTCGCGAACTGTCCGGGAATTCCCCCCTCCCCGGCAGTTCCAGCTCATAAGATCCATTAATTCCGGCGGCTCTCCTCAAGGGAGCCCGCCAAAGATGAGGATTGCTTCTGCACGTTGGTTGTAGCCACAGCCTTACTTGAGTTATCTGATTTCAGTCTCTTCAAATCTATCTTCGGGGGCGGACTTGCTGGAATAGTCCCCGGCCCTGGCAGAGACAAAGCATTCTTAGGAGTAACTTGCCCAGAGGACCCTGCATCCACTCCCCTCTTCCTGTTCAAATCTCCGTCCTGGAGCTCATTCTCTGTCCGATTATCTAAGTCCATAGCAGCTGTCTGAACCATTATTTTTGCAGGGGTGTCATTCGACTCCTGTGTTCGACC
>LR738714.1:817846039-817890204 GCA_902687465.1 Secale cereale
GGCATGATTGTAGTAGTTGGCAAAAGATGACCTTGGCTTTGGGCGCAAACAAAATACAGAATCTTGAACAGTCAGTTTGTGTATGCAGGAAGCAAGATAAAAAGAATTTCTTCAGAATGTGAGATGTCTTGACATGATATACTAGTGTTGCTGCAGACTAATATTAGCGACTAAGTTAATCATCCATCACAACTAATCATAACCGAAACTTTTGAACCAATCTGTACTAGTTAGGTATATTCACCTATTTTGTGACAGACGTAATGGTTAAATTGCACATTTATTCATTCTGTACTAGAAGCTTCAGGCAACAAATAATCTTCTTATCAAGAAGATGTTTCAATCCAAATAAGCTAATTATTCACGGATTCGTCCTTCTTCAAGGCACCAGGAAGGAGTTAAAACCGTGAGGGGCCATCAAAATCAAACAGATCCACAGAGGGATGGATAAGGGTGCCTGGAAGATGGGAGCTAGGGCGCCTCCTCTTGCAAGTTCTCCTGTACCGAACGGCAGCGGAGAGGGAGCAGTAGGGGCTTCACCAAATCGATCAGACCCCACAAATGGACGAGGAGAATTGAAAGAGGAAGGTTGAGAGGCGGCTCAGACCTTGGGGCGGCGAGATGGTGAGGTGGTCGCGGAAGGAGGCGAGCAGCCTGGGGTCGTCGAAGCACCGGCGTTCGTCCTCGCTCATCCCGGACAGGCGCTGCCGCCCTGATCGTCGACCGGCGCTCGACCCGTCGGCGGCAGTGGTGGCTGCGGGAGGGAGATGGGAAAGAAAGGGAACGACGTCTAGGGTTGGCTCTGGACGGACGGATGGAGAGCGTGAATTGGGCTTTTTTCGCTGGGCCATAAACAACACAACAAGCCAAGCCATTAGAAATTTCCCATTGGTTAATTATTCCCTCCCACGGATCCATCCCCTCAAACCAATCCAAGCCGTCCGCCTCCTTTAAATCCGACGGTAAAAAACATACATGACGCGGATCACGCCCTTGTTCTGGCTTTCATCAGTGTGAAATGACAAATCACGTGGATCACTTCCAGACAGTCTGCTCCTTTTGGCGGCTGTTCTTTTCCTGTCATGGAGGCTGGTGTGTGGTTGCTGCTTGGTAGATTCACGTGCATGCTTGCCATTGAAACGCCTATACTTGGTTGCTTGCCAAGTGAACGAATTACAGTATAATCTCCATATACTCCCTCTGTAAACTAATATAAGAGCATTTAGATCACTACTTTATTGATCTAAACGCTCTTATATTAGTTTACGGAGGGAGTACCTAACTGATGTGCGAATGACGTGTTGCTAGTGTTCTACCCTGCTACTACAAACTAGTGCACGCAAGTGTTCATGTAGTTATGGCACTCCTTGTCAAAACCAAAACCAAAACCGTACCAAAATAGTCTGGTGCTCATCAAAACCCGAAACGTATTCGTATAATTCAACTCATGTTTACCAAAAGTATGAAAAACACACTTACCCAATAACCGTATTTACCAAATTAACCAAACACCCATGGCCCATTCACGCCCGATGACGGCCCCATGAGTAGACCGACATTGTCCATGTGCAGACCGGACCACATGGGCCGGGCACGCACGACACGGCTGTAAAAGGACCCGCCACTGCACGACCCATGTCCGTGTCATCGCGGGCCATGAGGTATATAGGCCGCCCGGGTTGTGTGTCGGCTTTCTGGGCTGAATATTCAACCTTTTAGGGCATTTTTAAAATACTAAACATTTAAGAAAAAATATGAAGAAAACTAAAAAATATAAGAAAAATAAACATATCATGCCGTTCTCGGCCTTAAGGCTTGGATTCGGGGGTCGACCTTGTTTCGAAGAGGGCCAATGGCCGGCCCGACCCTTTTATTCTGGTGTTGGACCAAAAATTTGTGTCCTTTTACGAAGGGACTGATGCATGTGATAGAATTGTTATTTCCTAGATTAAAATAATAAATCGTGGCAAAAAAAATCTCTTTGAATTCTAGGGTGTAGCATGTTATTACATGAGCTGAAGGCTCCAATATTGCATTTAATTCCGAACAACAAATCAATCTCCTGTAGTCCCAACATTTTTCATCACGTCATAAGCAAACACATCTATATCCCGACCAAGGGCGCACACATGCTTGTCAAGTACTCCCTCCGTCCGGAAATACTTGTCATCAAAATGAATAAAAGGAGATGTATCTAGATGAATGTTAGTTCTAGATACATCCCTTTTTGTCCATTTTGATGACAAGTATTTTCGGACGGAGGGAGTACAATAGGATTGACTACCCGCTACGATAGTCTTCATCAATCGACTTGCCATAGTATCTACTAACCTTTTACCATCCTAATGACAATGTTCATCAAAGACTATGAAACCCTAGACATCTCCCTCACCGGCAATCTTTTAAAGCCATGAACTTTTGTGACATGTAAACTTCCACGCATGTTCCACCAACCAAGGTGGCGAGGAAGTTTGTTCACGTAGGTGTACCACCCGGCCATGTGGCATGAGGTTCAACACTACCCTATTACAAAGTTTCCAACAATATACCACTTTAAATTGAAATGAAGAAAAACACGGTTGGTGAAAATCTTGGATCTCTCTGAACACCATAATGTGATCGCACCGTGTGCTGAATGGTTGTTGACCCAGGATTCGGGGCGTGTTTCGTCGGCACCGCTTTCCTATTTCCTAGTGGTCACGGAGGAGAATGGCACGACAACGGCAACGAAGTAGGATGTATGCGCCCTCTAGTTCTACATCCCAGATCCAATAGATGTTTGAAGCAGCCACTCCTTGTTTTACCGAGTTTCTTTACAATCTCTCATGCTACCAAGTTCATAAAGCGTTAATGGATAACACATGGTACATATGAGTTATAACAGTTTTTAAAGCCGCGACGTTGAGCCCATGGGTCGATTCAGTGCCAGACTTGTAGAAATGTTTATTTGTTAATTTGTGTTGTACAAGATGAGAAGTTTGTTTGTTAATTTTACTTTGTGAGGACGACCAATGATCACGTGGCCCTCTCCCTCCTCTCGCTGAAGTACCCACCATTCCCCCTTTGTCTCTCCAAGTGCGCAAGCTGCCATCACCATGCGGACCTGCAAGCCTCGCATGTGTGGGTTACGTGTGGTAATGACGACATGAGAAGATCCCCTCGAAGGAGGCATTGGTCTTGCTCCTATGTGGACAACCATGCAACTCAGCGACGTTGATACTAGCGGTTGGGAAAGGAAAAGTAAAGTTTTGGTGGAAGTGTGGCTCGATGGTTAGTTTGTTGCGTAGGTAATTAGACAGGAGGAGCCATGGTGCATGACTGGCCCATGAGGAGGTCGATCCTCGTCATTTAAAATAACTAACCACGGGAAGAGGAATTAGGCTGGTCATAGTGGGGAGTAACTTAGACTAGTAACATGCATATGTTACTTCTTTTTGTTACTATACCTTCATAATGAATATTAACATATGGATGGTAACATGCAAGGCTTCATTAATTGAGATATAGACTCATTTTACCTTGGGGTGTGTTATTTTATAGTAACATATTATGTTACCACAAGTATCTCTCTCCTTATTAACCCCATGCGACATAAGCAAAAAATAATTGGGATGTGGTATGTTACTATCTAAGTTACTCCCACCATAACTAGTCTTAGTTTGCTAGCAATTTCTCCTTCCATTCCAAAATAGTAAGTGGCACACAAATTGAGATGCCTTAATTTAGTGTCGATCGAATTTAGGTAGTACGTCAGTGCTTGAGTAGCTAGGTATAGAGTCGATAACGCGTGCATGCATGATGTGTGCGCGTTCGGTTTGAAGGGAAGCCGCATGCAGCAGTGTTGGTTGTGTACGTGCACGCAACAGGACGGATTTCGATCCTAGCTACTCCCTTCGTTCGCAAATATAAGTCTTTTTAGAGATTGCACTATGAACTACATACGAATCTATGTAGATACATTTTAGAGTAAATTAAGTGGGGAAAATATTAATATGTCTTCTTTGCATCCCATACGTAGTGCATGCAATTGACGAGAAAAAAGACGGGCAAAAAAGGCGGGAAAACGACTGGGAAATAGGCAACAAAAATTAGCCGAAAAAGCATGGGAGAAACCAACAGATGAAGGGGGAGAAATTGGCAAGAAAATAAATCAAAAGAAATAAGTGGAACAAGGACGGGAGAAATCAGCGGGAAAAGTGGAGTGAGAGAAATTGACAGATGCGGAAATGGATCAGAGAAATCATCGGGGAAAAGTGGAATGAGAGAAATTGACAGATGCAGAAATAGGTCAGAGAAATTATCGGCCGAAAATCCCGCTTTTTTTGTTGTCGTTGGATTCTTCCCGCTCTTGGGTGCGCGCATGCAGTTGTGGAGGAGGCGTATTCGATGGAGCGAGTCGACCTACTTGATGGACGAGACTTGCCTGCTCCCTTCGTGTGTGCCCATCTGTGCTCCCGCATACGTGGCTTGATTTGATTGGAACAAAATTAGGCCCGGCCCCACCCCCTTAAAATCAGGGGGGGTGATGATTAGATTAGAAAGGAAAAAGAGAAAATAACAGCCGTAGGATGAAGTGGGAGCACGGATGGGAGCATGGGGAGGGAGCAGGCAAGTTTTGTCCCTACTTGATTCCTTCCACCGCCAAGCTACCATATCCGGCGTTACCTCGATCTCGCGTTTTCTTTTTTGTTTTTTGATGGTTCTCGCGTTTTCCTTTGCTTGCCTGGTTGGACGAGCACGTGTGCATGCATGACGCGCTTGCAATTGTTTGTAGACACTACTACAAATCATCCGGATGATTTATGTCAAAAATAAACCGCCTCCACAGCCGTCCAATTAGACGCTCCGCAGCCGTATGATTAGCCAGCTCCCATGGGCAGCACCACTCAGCGCAGCTGCTCGATGGCAACACCTCGCAGCACCGACTCGCGCCAGAGATCCAACGACCCCGCGGCGCCTCACTGCAGCTCCGGCAGTGCACGGCGGTGCTTCACTGCAATCTCGCCGGAGCTCCAACGACCCCCGCGCGCCTCACTGTACCTTCGGCGGTGCTTCACTGGAGCTCCAATGGTGCCCGTTCGCTTCATTGCAACCTCGCCGGAGCTCCAACGACCCTGCACTGCAGCTCCGACAACGCCCAACAGTGCTTCATTGCAACTCCGGCCAAGTTTCCTTGCAGCCTGGTGGCGCTCCAACGCAACACCAACGCTTCGGCGAAGCAGCTCCGATCCGGCCGAGCTCCACTGCAGCACCGATGGCTCCGGCGAAGCTCCATTGCACCTTGGGCGGAGCTTCAATGCAGCACAGGCGCGCGTCCGCGAAGCTCCATTGCAACTCCGACGAGGTCTCATTGCAGCGCCGGCTATGCTCCCGACGGCCCGGCGTTGCTCCGACAGCTTCAAAGGCAACTTCACCGGAGTTGCAGAGCCTCCGTCCGCCACTCACCACGGTCACCATGGCAGTACCATGCGACGCTCCATTGCAGCTCACGAAGGATTCCATGGCAGGCGGTGGGCGACGTAGTAGCTACTCGCGATTCATGGTGTCCGGCACGGCGGTCGCAGCACCGGCTGCCTCCATCGTAGACGGCCATGGCAACGCTCCTCTCTCCTCACGACTGCTTTTGGTGGCGGGGCTTGCGGTGTCCCTCAAACGGGACGGGGGGAGGGGGCGAGGGACAGGAAGGAGCGGGAGAAGTCTCCAACCGCGGCGACGGCCGGCTCTGCTTCGACCCCGGCGGTCTGTATCAAAGAGACGAGAGGGAGAGAGACGCTCGAGAGGGAGACACTGATTGAGGAGTGGAGAGAATAAGGCTGGGTGCGGTGGGTAGGCCCACGAGGGCACGTGTCCATCAGGTTTACGAGAGAGAGAGATCGTCCGGTTGATTCTAATCGTTTTCCTTGTTTGTATCGTATCGCATCTCTTGTTCCGTACGTCGCGAAACCCAAAAAAACTCCCAGATGGCCATGTGTGCGCGCAGCGGTGGGACGAGCTGCCCTACGCCCGCGTCGCCTCGGTGGCCATTCGGCGCTACAAGGCCCTCTTCCAGAAGCACGACGAGGAGCGTTTCGCCAAGTACCTCGACGACGTGGAGGCCGGCAAGGCCAAGATCGCGGCGGGGGCCGTCCTGCCGCACGAGATCGCCGCCGCGGCCTACCGCGGCGAGCAGGACGAGGTGGCGGAGTTGCAGTGGGGCCGCATGGTGGACGACCTCCGCGCCAAGGGCTCCCTCCGCAACTGCATCTCCATCTGCGACGTGTCCGGGAGCATGGAGGTGGCCATCGCGCTGGGCGTGCTCACCTCGGAGCTCAGCGAGGAGCCGTGGGCGGGCAAGGTGATCACCTTCCACACCAGGCCCTCCATCCACGTGATCAAGGGCGAGACGCTTCGGGACAAGATGCGGTTCGTGGCCAAGCTCGAGTGGCACGGGAGCACCAACTTCCAGGGCGTGTTCGACCGCATCCTCGCCACGGCCCGGGAGGCCCAGCTGCCGCCGGAGAAGATGATCCGTACCGTGTTCGTCTACAGCGACATGGAGTTCGGCGAGGCGTGCGGGCGGGGCGTCTACAACGGCATGCCCTACGGCGAGGGGTCGTGGGACACGGACTACGCCGCCATCTGCCGCAAGTTCAGGGACGCCGGCTACGGCGACGCCGTGCCCCAGGTGGTGTTCTGGAACCTGCGCGACTCCAAGTCGACGCCCGTCACGTCCACCCAGCCCGGCGCCGCTATGGTCAGCGGCTTCTCCAAGAACGTGCTCAAGATCTTCCTGCACAACGACGGTGGTCTCAACCCCGAGGCCATCATGAGCCAGGCCATCGCCGGCGACGAGTACCACAAGCTTCAAATCTACGATTAGACAGTTGTCAGGTCGATCCTTAGTTCGTTGGTGTTCGTGTTGATTCTCTAGTTGAGCTCAGGCAGTAGTAAGTAATCGTGGTGATTGGTTAGTCGCCTTATCTTCTACTCCCTCCTTCCCAAAATGTAAGACGTTTTTTGACACTCAAAAAAAATTTGACACTCCAAAAACGTCTTACATTTTGAGACGGAGGGAGTAGCTTTTAAACCCGGTGGTGACTGCAATGCAGTGATTCAGATTACGTTAAATTCTGTGGCTAAGACTTTGTTATGTGCTGCTATTACCTGATGGTTCTCCTTGCTAATATGATTGGTGATGCTGAATATTACCTCCGTCCCACAAAGCTTATCTAAGTTTTACCTCTAACACTAAATCAATAAAACTTTTCTGCGACCGCGTTCTTTTCTGAGGGTTCTTTTCCGCGACAGCGTTCTTTTCTAGTATAGACAAATCTAGGACAATATTTTTGGCACAATGGGTTCTTTTCTGAGACCGCGTTGCAGTATTAGCAATTTTGTTCAGGAAATAAAACAAAATATGGCTGATCAAGCATTGGTACGAGATTGTTAACACAGAGAAGCCTTGTATGACTAGGCGCTGACTAGGACAGTCAAAACCAGTCATAGAAAGTCAAAAACCACCTCAGGGTTGTTTCTTGTCCGGTTTTGGAAGTTGAGGTTTGTAAATTAGACGGTTTCGTAATTCAGAGTTGTCTTTTAGCTGTAGGTGGTAGTTCGAGGTTGTAATATAAACTTGGGGAGTGCTACGCGTCGGTCGGCGGATCTTTTCAGAAGATCCGCCACCTCACGAGCCATACGATTTAGGTGCTCACCGTACTATCGCTCTTTACAACGAGAGTACAGACTATTGGAACAAGGCCTTTGTTTCAGAAAAACATCGATGACTGTTGCAACAAGAGCTTTGTTTCAGAAACATGTCAGTGACTATTGAAACAAGAGCTTTGTTTCAGAAACATGTCGGTAACTATTGCAACAAGAGCTTTGTTTCAGAAACATTGGTGACGTTGCAAATCTCTCCGTGCATAATCCCTCTTATAAACAAGAGCTTTGTTTTAGAAACATTGTTGAATATTGCAACAAGACCTATGTTTCAGAAACATTGATGGCATTGCAAAAGCATCTACGAATGGTGCTTATATGATTCGCCGCGGATGGGAATAGCCTGCCGCCCGGCCCGTAAACACGCCACACATGGCTTGGAGGGGTCCATCAGCGAGCGCTCCCCCTACATCGACAGTGCCGACGAAGAGGCCGTGCGCTGCGCCATTGCACCAGGAAAGCTCGCGCCCGAAGCTTTTGCGCCTTCCTGTGATCTCGCTGCCCGTAGCTGAGCCCTTTTTTTGGCGCCTCCTTCCTCCCTTTCTCTCCTCTAACTAGCCGTGCCTCTCCCCCCCCCTCTCTCTCTCACTCTCTCTCTCTCTCTCTCTCTCTCTCTCTCTCTCTCTCTCTCTCTCCTCCTCCTCCTCCTCATCACAGGAACCGTGCAGCCGTCGTCGAGTCTTTCGCCTCCGGCTGCTTTCCAGGCAAGCTAGGGCCAGATCCGGCACCCACGGCAGGAGAGATCTGAGCGGCGGGGAGACCGACTACCCGGTGTGAGCGGCAGCGGCGCTCAGCTTCCAACGCCCTGTCCACTCTGCACCATGAGAGAAGAGATGCGAGAGAATAGAGTGGGGAAGAACAGTTGGGCGTTGATTCAGAAATCAGGGGAAGGTGGAGACGTGTGTCAGGTCCACATGGTCACGTGTTGCACATCGAAGGCGGCGGACGCGAAGTTTCTTTTCGGTCGGTTGATCATGAGCGTTTTCCTATAAACTTCTCTCATTATCTCAGAGAAAACATTGTGCCTGCTTTTAGAGAAAAAGCAATTTGGAAATTAGAAATCTCTACTGCTTAAAAAAAGAAAATAAGGTTTCATATTTCACTTTTCTTTGCGCTATCCCTCTATCCAATATTCTCCGTATGATAATCAATCACCTTAGTTTACTTATCTTCTGATTCAATTCCACTTTAATTTACTTACTAAACTTCTCATAAAAGTATTAGGTAAATCACGTGCAAAATTTTAAACATTCATTTACACCATCACAATAATATGAGAAGGTAAATCAAATGATAACGCACTAGTAGAATATTTATACCCCGTTGTAACGGACATACATTGTCCTATACATATAATACTTCTTTTTTGTGAGGGGTCATCTGAAGCTTCTTAGAAAACCGAGTGTTTAACAAAAAAATATAACATTCCAACCAATCTTGACTACAAATACCACTCCACAAAATTTAGATTTCGAGTTAAGTATAGTTTCAAGCATTTTAAACCAATTATGCTGGGCTAGGCCCACCCACCAGGGCTAAAAATGTCAACTCCGTTAATTTTGCCCGTCAACATGTGGGGCCACTTGTCAGTTTCATTTGTGCCCTAATATAGGAAAGCTGTTGGTGATGTTGTTAAGCTCGGCAACTTTAGGCCACTCGAGTCCTCTAACACCGTTGTGTGCCAAGCCACGTCGCACTTGCTTGTCTAGCAATGTGCAATCCCCTTGCCGGCGCGTGGGACGTGCTTCCCCCGCTCAGCAATACTTTTGAATTCGGCAAAAGCGGCTATGCCATCCTAACTAGTGCCGACTGCTCCTCAAGCATGCAACCGCTACCAGGCTACTCGACCTTCTTCAAAGTGATAATCATGGGTGTGCTAGAACATGGGCGCCCACCCCACCTCTACACGTTCTCATCAAGCGAGACCAGGTGGAGCACGCCTACGGTGTTAAGTTTCGATGTTGATCCGGAGATCCGTGACTATAGGCCACTCAGGCATCCCGACGGTGTTGTGTCTCGCGGTAAGGTGCATTGGAGCGCTGGGGACTGGTCGATGAACTACTCGAAGTTATTGGTTTTAATAAACTCTGTCCTCACAAATATGGTTCTTTATATGCTTTCTTTCTTCCAGCTCCCAAAAGGGGTCTTGCAAAGATTGGACTATTTTAGGTCCAGGTTCTTTTGGCAAGGAGATGGTGAAAAGAAAAAATATAGGTTGGCCAAATGGAACGTGGTTTGTAGGCCGAAAGACCAGGGTGGACTCGGTATTCATGACCTTCAGATTAAGAATGAGGCTCTACTTAGTAAATGGTTGTTCAAACTTCTTACTGAGGATGGTGTTTGGCAAACTATGTTGCGTAATAAGTATATAGGCCAAAAGGCAGTGTCTCAGGTATTTTGGAAACCTGGAGACTCACACTTTTGGGCCGGCCTAATGGCGGCAAAGAAACATCTCTTTCGCTTTGGGTCTTTCGCGATAAAGGACGGGTCGGAGATTCGTTTTTGGGAAGACATCTGGCTAGGCACTGCTAGTCTCCGAGAACAATACCCAGCCTTATATAACATTGCACGCGATAAGAATACTACTATTGCGCAAGTGCTCAGCTCATCCCCGCCAAATATTTCGTTCAGGCGGGATTTGATTGGCACAGACTTATGTCATGGAATAATCTCTTGTCCCGTCTGGATTCGATTAACCTGACACATGGTCGTGATGTGTTTCGCTGGAACCTTACTACATCGGGGTCTTTCACGGTAGACTCTATGTATCGTGCACGCACGCATTATGAGGTACCGGTGAGTAATAACAAAAAAATTAGGAAAGCGAAGATACCACTTAAAATCAAAATATTCATGTGGTATCTCCGTAGGGGAGTTGTGCTAACAAAAGACAACCTCGCACGACGCAACTGGTCGGGAAGTAAGAAGTGTTGTTTTTGTATTCATGACGAGACAATTAAACACCTCTTTTTTCACTGTAAGTTTGCGCGTTCTACGTGGTCAGTCATCCAAATAGCGTCAAATTTGAAACCACCCACAAGTGTTGCCAATATTTTTGGTCATTGGCTGGACGGTATATCAAATAGGTACAAAACGCTAATTAGGGTGGGAGCGTATGCCTTACTATGGTCGCTTTGGCTCTGTAGAAATGATGTTGTTTTTAATGACAAAAATGCTTCTCCTTTGCAGGTTATTTTCCGTTGTACGCACTCGCTTTGTATGTGGTGTACGCTACAACGAGCGGAGTATCAACCGCTGTTCAAGGCGGTGTGTACGCTGTTGGAGCAGGTGGCTACGGAGGTTTTTACCCAACATGGGTGGCAGCATAATCTCCGGATCGGTCCACCATCTGTTTCGACATAGGCATAGTGTCGGTCTATGGACTCTACTGTTGCTGAATTGTCGGCCGTTTATCTTTCAGTTTATCAGACTACTGGTGTTTGGCTGTGTGCATCCTAGTTATGCAGAGGCTGGGTGACACTCTTAATGCTTTGTATCACTTTGATGCTACATTTTGAGATAATAAAAGCGCCCTTTATCGAAGAAAAAAAAATATACTCTTGATGTGGACGCCGAGACCTATGGGGTATCTCGGACGAAGATTGCCGTTCCCACAACCAACGCCAATGTTTGTTCCCGATCCTACGACAAGCCGCAACTCAGCGTCGCCGCCAATGGGACGCTCTCCGTGTTATTTCTGCCATGGTCAAAGCTCCGGCTAGAGATCTGCACGCGGCAAGATAACGAGAAGACTGAGGATGGTGCTACTGCCAGGTGGCTCGACACTCGACTTGTCAAGTTAAAGCCACCCGAGCCCAAGATAAGTGAAACAAGCTAGCTCAATGTACTTTAGTTTGTTGGGAGAGAAGAGTGGCATCATGCTACTCAAGGGTCTCCATAGGCATATGTACATTGGCGATCTTGAGACGGGAACGATGGAGAGGATGACTGGCTGGGTCCATGGTCTTAACCGTCATAAGATCGTCTTGTTTGAGATGGACTGGCCGGCGTTCTTCGTTTCCCGGCTTGGTGCCCGGTAGAAGAATGCATGAGTCGACTTGACACCAAGAAGCTGCACCGGGCACTTCTAGGTTTTCTCATTCTTGTTAAGCTTCAGTGAATCATGGTATTCGTCATTAGATCAAGCAGTCCACCACGCGTGTCAGCTCGTTTTTACCAAGCTAAATTGCATGTTAGCACCTTTGCTCTTCGCGGTACTGTTTGCGTCTACGACTCTATACGTTTGGCGTATTTGTTCTCCTAAGAATCCTGTATTGCAAGTTTACTTACTGATTTTTTTTTTTAGAAAAGGAGGATGACCCCCGGCCTCTGCATCTGAAAGATGCATACATATTTTTTTTAGAAAAGGAGGATGACCCCCGGCCTCTGTATCTGGAAGATGCATACGGTCACTTTATTGATTATTCTCGAGGACCTTACAAAGTATTACAAACAATATACCTGAATCCACCATCTTGGCAACATATGCCGCTACTCTTATCCATATGATGTAGGGGTGCTAGCTGGGCCACTACCCAAACCACTCACCTAAGCCTAACATCAAACGCCGGAAGCCCTAGCCGAGCCACATACCTGGTCTAGGGCAATTAAAGAAAAAAGATTACTTACTGAATACATGTACATATTAAAGAAAAGAAAAAAGATTTACAAGAACGATTCAACTTTCGAATATGATGATGTTTTTTTGGACGGGGAGAATATGATGATTTTTGACATGCAACATGATGAACCTGCGCTTGGATGATGATGGGCCTACTTTTATTGAGTTTTTTTAGACAGAAAAATACAATTCCACTTTATTCGTAAGTTGTGTGATATTTGACTCTTACTAAACTTTAAGGAAGTTTATGAGGAACCAAACTTCAAGGAATTTCGGTGTTGTTCGTTCAGTGGGAGAAGAGGTTCCCGTCGACTACGAGGCGTCTGGGATGATTTCTTAATCTCAAGATTTGCTAAACTTTAATATTGCCTTATTAAAGTTTTGCTAAAGATTTGCAGTACGGAAAGGTGTATGGATAAATTTCTTGGGACCAGAGGTAAGGAGATCTTGACAAAATCTGTTAAAAAAATCCCCACCTACTCGATGTGAGTTTTCAAAGGTGAAACAATGGGAGAAGCACATAGACTAGCTAGAATGGTGACCACACTTGAGGTGGGGCATCATGTTGTGTGATTAGAACACCCTGAGCATGCCGATATTTGTTGAACAATGAAATAAAGTCCCCTCAGGAATAAAATTTACCAGAGCATTACCCAAACATTAAAGTATACGAGGGCTTCTCAAAGCACAAAATTAAGAAGTAAGTATATGAAAAGTACATTATATTGCATAATTTTTCAAACCACTTTTACATGCAACATGACGAAAATACTGACAAAGACAAGAGTTCACCCACACTAAATCACATTTAATGGTTTACCTCATATATCTTATAACTATGCAAAAGAAAAGGCAATTATGAGGATGGTTTCTTCGAGTGAGGTTTGTGTGCACCGAGACGAGAAACGAAGAATGCCGGCCAATCCATCTCGAGGGGGACAAGCTGCCGGCGGTTGATTGTGCCAAAGTAGGTAAATTTCTCCATAGCCCCTGTCTCAAGATCTGTAGTGTACACGTTCCCGCAGTTGTCCTTGACGAACAACATGCCACCTTTCTCTTCCAGAAGTGTTAACATAAAACTCTTGCTAGGTGGGTTTAGCTCAATAACCTGAGTGCGGAGCCACCTTATAGGAGCAGCATCCTCTTGCCGCGTCCATCTCTCTAGTTGGGAGCCTCGCCTTTGCACATGAAGAAACGAGAGCTGCCCGTCAACATCGACGGTAAGGAGAGTGTGTTGTGGTTCATCATAATGGTGAGGTTTATACTTTGGAGCTTTGATCAGTTCGCCCAAGGTATCAATCTTAGTCAAGGAGGTGTTGAAGGTCCGGGCGTCAACTTCAATGGTATGTAAGATCGGGTCGTGCATTGTGAAGTAATAAGCGAGCCAGCTTGCCGTGCCACGCCATACAACGGCGCGGGGGTGCCTAAGCGGCAAGTAGTAACTAGCGCTCTCCTTGGCAGGAAAAATCAGCTTGCTCGGCCAACTCCATCTTACCTTACCGGATGTGAACGTGTGGAGGTTGCGCGGCCGGTGATCCTTGTCGGTGCCAATGGCGAGCACTTTGAAGTAGGACGAGTAGCCGGACGGCACCGGAGGTTGCTTCTCGCCGTTCCTCGTGCAGTCTGCGCCGGTTAGGATGGCATAGCCGCTCTTGTCGAAATCCTAATCACACTCTAACAGAGGGAGCTTGTCACATGCGCCGGAGAGCAAATTGCAGACGGCCAGGCGGACAGGTGAGACGAGGCAACCCTTGCTTTTGCCAGTGGGTGTATCGAGGCGCACGAGGAGGAGGCCGTGGCGAGCGACGAGCGGCACCGCGTTGTGCAGCAGCTGGCCTCTTTTACCGCCTCCTGTACAACTTGCTGCTGCTCCCAGAAGAAACGACACTAGAGAGCGTGTTTTGGGTGAGATTACACCTGACTAATTGACATGAGAAAATAGAGGGGCTTGACATATATAGGGAAATGTAATCAAATACCTAGAAAATTTATCCAAACGAGTGGTGCAACGCAATACACCTTATATTCTGAATTTTTTCTCAAAAAACTATACACCTTATGTCAAGGAACGGAGGGAGTATTGCTGAGTAGCCACGTCTTATCAACTCTTCTTGCCGATCTAATCTCGAAGCTACATCATAGATTCCAAACGTACCAACCAAGAGAAAGAATCACGTCACGGTAAGCTTTCTAGCAGAACAAAACCCAAACACTATGCAGTAAAGAAGTGTATGAACGCCACATCACAATGTGTAATTTTGAGCAATCCTTGTTAGATGCAAGATGAGGAAACGCTTGACAAAATGTACGTACTAATTAAGAGGACGATTCAACCACACTGAAATCGTAATACATGACAGTTTACCAAGAGTAATTAAAGTGGCAACTATATAAGAGGATGGTTATTTCTTCGATCAAAGTTCGCGTGCGCCGAGACGAGAAATGAAGAGTGTCGGCCAATCCATCTCGAGGGGCACTACCTGCCTACAGTTAAACCCGCCAAAGCGTGCCACCTCCTCCCTTACTCCTGTATCAAGATTTACAGTGTGCACGTTCGTCCTGTGGAAGAAGTCGTAGTGCTGGACGAGCAACCTACCACCCTTCTTTTCTAAAATGATCAAGGGTTGCATAAGATACACTGGTGGTTTTAGCTCCATAAACTGAGTGCGGAGCCATCTTGTAGGATCACCATCCTCTTGGCGCGTCCATCTCTCCAGCTGGGAGCCTCGCCTACGAAACACAGACAGTAACCCATCGATATCAACAATAAGGGCAATAAATTCTGGTCCATCGCGATTTTCAGTTCTGATATATTCGGTAGGGGTCTCAATCTTAGTCACAGAGACACGACAAGTCTTGGCATCCACGTCAACGGTATGCAAAGACGAGCAGCGGCCCGTGGAGTAACCGATGAGCCAGTGTGCCGTGCCACGGCACACAACGGCGCGGGGGTGCTTAAGCTGCCGGTAATCATCCCTCTCCTTAGTGGATATTTTACTGGGTCCGCTCCACCTTGGCTCGCCTGATGTGAAACTGTGGAGGTTATGTGGTTGTCGATTGATGTCAGTCTGAACGATGAGCACCTTGAAGAAGGCTGAGTAGCCGGGCGGCGACGAAGGTTGCTGCTCGGTATTCGAGGAACAATCCGTGCTGGTTAGGATGGCGTAGCCGCTCTCGTCAAAATCCTAATCGCACTTGAGGGGAGGGAGCTCGTCACATGCCCCGGAAAACAAATTGCACACCGCCAACCAGACAGTCGAGGCTGAGGCTGGATGAACATCATCTGGCATATCCGGACGCATGAGAAGGAGGAGGCCGTGGCGAGCGACGAGCGGCACCACCTTGTGCAGCAGGCCTCTCTTGCGGGCTCTTGTGGGCAGAAACGAGGTAAGACTACGGCGGCGAGGACCAAAGAGCGAGTGCTTCGTCGGGACGAAGGTCGTCACAGAAACAGAGGCCTCGGGGAAGACGAATTTCTCCCAGATGAAGAGCCCGGAGAGGAACGACGGCGTCGAGTCTGGCCAGCGGAGGCGGCGAAGGAAGGAGGCCTCGAGTACAACGCGGCGCATCTGCTTGCACGACACGGCGCAGCGGAAGAGGTCGACGACGTTGCCCACGCGCACGAGGATCTCGCGGACCACGTCGTCCGGGAGCGAGGCCGCCGCCGTCCCTTCCATCTCTCTCGAGTGCGCGCGCTGTGCGAGGAATCGAACCAATGTCGAGGCCGTGGCTTTTTATACAACCCAGAAGAGGCTCCGGTTGGACTCACCGTCGGATCGATCGTAGACCCTCTCGGCCCCTGTGAACGCGGGCCTAACCAGGCTATCCAAACCAGGCCCAGCCTGCTAACCTGCTAGGCCTCGCTGCCCTGCGTCCGATTGGGAGCCTCGCCGAACGGCCTCGAATCGAAATCAGTCGACCAATCCCACCTCCGCCGTCGTCTTCCCCTCCGCCTCTCCACCACCTCCCTCTCCGACGTCTCGCTCTCCAAGTCTCTACCCCGCCGCCCCTTCCGGTGGCCGCAGCGGCCCTGCTCCCCAATTTTCGCGTAGTAGCCACTGGCCGAGCCGCGGCTGCGGCTTGGCTCACCTGCTTTCAGTGCCCCCCGGCTCTAGTGACAAAACTGGTAAGGCTATGGGATGTTCAAACAGGTGAATGTATACGGATGTTTATTGGTCATAGGAGTATGGTCTTGTCATTGGCAATGTCTCCTGATGGACCATCATGATGTGGGATCTCTCTACTGGTCGCTGTGTTTCACCACTAGCGGGACACAACTCTTGTGTGTGGTCACTTGCTTTCAGGTAATCCTCTCATTATACATTATTTAGCTTATGGTATACCAAATATATTTAAAGAGTTTGTGGTAGGGCTTGACAAACAGTGTAATCAGTTTGCTGAGCAGCTGCTTCAATATTTGTCTGTAAATGAGCAATGGGTTCACTAACCAATTTTGGCCATCCTTTTTAGAGTATTTAACTGGAAGGTAATGTGATTTTGTCTTCACAAATAACGACACCATGGAACTTGAACGTTCGTATGTGGCTGTTTGTTCTTATGCACTTGGCCGTTCTGCAGTTGCTGGTTGATCACGGTAAATTTTCTTATGGATCCATTGCTTAAAGAAAATTTGTAAAGAATGTCTTCCATGTTGTAGACTTAAGCTGCAACGGATTAGATTGAATATCACTGATGGTTCTTCTGTTTTGAAATGTACATTTTTCTTTTTCTTTCAGTGACAAGTCATAGTGTGCTCTTCTGTCTGGCTACATATGATTTTAGTTTTTGGAGAAGCATGATTACTTAATTGCATGCTATTATGCTATCTTAGCTAGACAATACTTCCTTTGTTTTATAGCTGCGAGGGAGCATTGCTTGCATCTGGATCGGATGATTGCACCGTTAAACTCTGGGATGTCGCGTCCAGCACAAATTAAGGCCCTGAAGATGGATGACACGTAAGTTGGTTGGCTTGCTTGTAAATGGCTGCTTTGGTTTGCCTTACTCTAGTTTGTAAATATCCTTTCTTTTTGTGAAACAACAAGGCTGGTTCTACGAACTGACTGAGGCTGCTGAAAGCTCTCCCTACAAAATCGACTCCTGTTTATAACTTGCAGGTGAGAAACCCGTTCTCCTCCCATCCACCGTCCCCATCAGTTAACATATGGTAGTTATCGTGTGCAGCGAAAACCAACTAACTGCTTTTGCCCAATTGCAGTTTTCTCGGAGGAATCTCTTGTTTGCTTCTGGCGCTCTCTCGCTATAGGCTTTTAAGCTTGATGTATGCTCTCTAGAATACAATTGACATTCTTTCAGTTTTGACGTTAAGTAGCAAAGAAGATGTTTATTTGGCTGACTCCTATTGTAGAGCTTATTACATTGTCCTTACTGATCTCAGTGAACCCTATGATCGACTAGGTTATCAGACTGTAGCCTGTGAGCATTGCGACTCATCGAAACATGTGTATTGCTGGTGTAACATTAGCTAATATTAAAATAGAGTTAATTACACCACAAGTGCCTGAACTTGGCAAGAAAATTCAGTTTGGTTCTAAAATTTGCGGCATACATTAAACCGGTGACAAAACTTGGCTCGGGCTTGCATATACGGTACAAATCTTGTTTGTATACGAACACATTGCTAACTAGGCGCGCCAACATGGCATGGGACCCACTGTCAGTGACTGGAAGACGTGGGTGTGGCCTGGTTCTTATAGAAAACACCCTAGAATATTTTCGTCACAGAAAGCCCACTGAACTTTCTTTTCTTAAAGAAAACCCCTGAATTACGTCTCTATGATCATTGGGCCCCACTTGTCAGAAAACAAAACGAAGCGAAAATTCTAACATACAATCAAAAGAATGTGTACCATGGTAGTTTGAACCCGCGACGCCATTGTTAAACGAGCAGCTTCCTGTGAACACGGGATAGCTAAACCTAATGCCCTACCGGCGAACACGTACTTGGGGCTTCAATAGGCTAAAAACATTGCGGCCTTTTTTCCACATGATAGCTTTCAAATTCGTAAATACTATTAAATACATAATTACTATTTTATATCTGTAAATATTTCTTCAAATACTGCATTCATATTTTCTTGAATTACATTAACATTATTTTAAATACTCCCTCTGTTCACTTTTATAAGACGTTGAAGACTTTCAGATAGTATGCAAATCAGCACATTTTCAGTTGTCTGAAACGACTTACAAAAGTGAACGGAGGGAGTAATACTAGTTCTCGTAAAGTCAATATATGATTTTCTTTGTGAATACATGCGTATCGCCAAAAAATAAATTAATGAATGTTTTTTTAAAATACGTTGTGAATATTTTGTAATTCACAAGTATTTTTGTAAGTATGTAAACATTTCAAACGAATATCTGAATAGTTTTTAGAATTTACATGTACATTTTTAGTACTATTTATAATTTAAATATTGACATAATAAACGAATATAATAATTATATTTTCAATAATTTATTTGATTTGTATGTATGTATATGATTTATTATTTTAAATTATTATATATTTATTTTAGATAATTTATATGTATAGTTATAATTTAGATAAACATATTTTTTAGAATTACATTTTTTTTGCGGGGTTAGAATTACATAACAACTATTCTTACCGACTTCTAATTAAAAAAAACAAACATCTGTGAAATGGTCTGGGGCGACTGCAGCCCATTAAGGAATGTGTGCGTGTCCGGTTATAAACATGTGAAAAATTGGACACCGAGGCCGAGGCAGCTATTACATATGTACAACGTGTTTCAGATCCAAGTGATTGATTGATCGAACCATCTCTTTGCATTAGACGAAGTGCTATATATAGCACTGGAACATGCGTTTACAAGGGGTGTCGGTTCATACGGAACCGACGCAACGGTTGCAGAAAGCAACCGTCAACGGTTAATACAAGCAGGAATTTAATCCTTTAGTTATTCTTAACACTCCCCCTAATTCATGCTTGTCCAGGTAGCATCATCATCTTGAGAGAGACTCCTCCAAAAACCCTGTGAGAAAAATATGAGGAGTATAGAGTTTGATATGTTGCCAAAACTCCTTCAAACCCAGTGGGAAAATAAGGATAAAATGATGCAACATATAATGGTCATTGTCTCTTTCAAGTCAATACGAGAAGACCCATAGAGTTTAGAAGACAATAAATATGTCGTATATACTTTCCCAAAAACCCCGGTGAGGAAAACAGAAAGTATGACATATGATCTCATGTTGATATTAACTCATTAAAAACCTTTATGAGAACCTCTAAAGTAAACTCATGAAGGGAAAATAGTATAATATGATGCATTGAACAGGAACGATTCAGGGAGATACTCCCCCTGATTCTTGCAAATTTCGAAGCCGTCACATACCAATTCCATATTAATTATTCTTAACACAGCGAATCAAAGTTTGTGCGGTGGCTAGTCTGCATGGACATCAAATTAATATGTATTTCTATATTAATTTACTCTCTGTAATGTTTCTTGACATTCCATGGCTGAAGGCTGTTTTATAGCGAATAAATTTGGGGCTTTTCCCTAAGAAAAATAAAACTACAAGGTATTTCCAAAAAAAAAACATGTCACACGCCGTCACCTGTGCCATCCCTCCACTGACAGTGGGTCTCGCGCCATGCTGGCACTCCGCGTTAGCATCTTGTTCGTATACAAACGTGATTAGCACTGTAGACGCAAGCTCAAGCCAAGTTTTGCCACTGCTTCAATGTATACCGCAAGTTTTAGCATCAAACTGACTTTTCTTGCCAAGTTCAATCATGACTCATTAAAATATGTAAAAGTTACTAGTCACAAATAGGAAACATGAACACTTGGTTGATGCTAGAAGTCAATGGTCAAGAGCTTCTAGGATCTACTCCCTCCGCCCTTCAAAGAGTGTATTTTCAACTTTGTTTGAGGGTCAAACTATCTCAAAGTTTGACCGGAAGTTTGTGCAAAAATATATCAATGTTTCTGAAACCAAATAGATATATCATGAAAATATATTTTATCATGAATCTAGTGTTACTAATTTGATGGCATAAATATTGATGCATTATTGTATAAATGTGGTCAAATATAAAAAAGTTTTGACTTTCCAATAAATTTGCAAGTACACTCTTTCGAGGACGGAGGGAGTACTTGAGGGTTGTTTTCACAATATCTTTGTGTAGGGTCTGAAGGAGTTTCCATTTAATATAGTTATGCGACTTGTGAGAGAAAAAAAGCACGACCATATCTATCTATTAGCTATTGCTGATGTTGAATTAATTTTGACTTGCCTCATTGGTCCAACCTTGTGCCATTTTGTACCCTACTACTATCTGCCAGACATCTGGACCTGGACGTTCCTATCATAAGTAAATGCTGATTTCTTCATGATGTTGCCGAATACCCAAGTGGAGCGCGGTAAACCGTTGTGCACCCTGCATTTTGTCGACATGCTGCACAGAAGGTCTCTCTCTGCCTGGCTGCGCCGCAATATCTTCTGTCCGGCTGAAACAGCGACGCAAAGTAGGTGGGAGATGAGATAAATTTCGACTTGGCCGCTGCGTGCGTTGGATGTCAAAGCTGAAATAATGCACTGACAACGGCAGATGCGACCCGAGCCTGTGGATGTGAGGGGCGCTGCGCAAGTGTTCTTAAGCCCCCGGGGCCTGAGCTAAGCTAGCCATCTACCTGAGCATCCAGCTTTCACCTTACTCACACGCCAACCACCCGGGGAATCCCAAGCCAGAAGAGGTTCGATACCATCGCTCGTCCTGATTTTTGTTTATTTATTCTTTTGCGAGTTCTCTTGTCCTGATATAATAGTAGTTGTATCGAGTAAAGTAGTCGTCTTTTCTTGGCATGTAATCCTCGAAAAAAGGAAGCAATTAGCCGCCAAGTTTGGATCATTGGATTTTTCACATACTAGTACTACATCTTCTTCCCTCCAGGCCGACCCGCTCTCACCGTGCCCTCCCCGAACCGCCTCTTTTGCTGTGCCACAAATGTTCCGACCATCCCTCTAAGCCCCACCCTTCTCATGCGTCGGCGAGCAACCATCAACTCTCTTTCTATGCTCTGCATGGCGTCGGCAACGACACGTCTAAGCAACCGATGCTTAGCAAATCCGCAAAAAATATTTCTTTTGGTTTGTCTCTTCTTGTTAGGCTTGTTACCGTATTTATTGTTTTACTGTTTTTTCACATATTTCCAAATATTAGAGCTATAAAGTGTTTTTTTTTCGTGAACGTTCAAATATTAGTTTCATATGTACTCCCTCCGTCCCATAATATAAGAGCGTTTTTGACACTGGTGAGCGTTTTTGGAGCGGAGGGAGTAGTTATGTACCTAGCTCAAACTAGCACTTTGCATGGAAGTACTACGAGTTAGGGGGTATTTGGTTGGGCTTAACTTTGGCTTTTGCATTTTGGCTTATATGCCTAAAAAATCAACTATTTTATATGCAAGGCAAAACCCAAACTACACTGCTACGTACACGTGGGACACTTCCCATCCATTATTTGTACGATATCCCACATCGGACCGTTCATGCGCAAGGCTAAGCTACAACTGGCCGTTCGATTAGCCATCGTACCATTATTGCACCACAACACGTCTTATGTGAAGTGCCCCCAACAGCCAAAAGCCTGAAATTGGTGCTTAGACTTGGTCTTTCGTCCTTATTTTACTAGTAGTTCTATCAAATAATTATCTGTTTTTGACTTGTTATCCTCGAAAAGAGGGTGCACTCATCCGTCAATTGTCTGAAAGAGTATTTATGGATGAGTCATCTTTTTCCTTCGTGTGCGGCTACTGTTCATCTTTCCCCCGTCCAATTCTACACGCTCTCTAGCCCATGTGTAGCTGCCTACCGCTGCCATTCCGGCCACCCCCTAAGCCCCACACTTCTGCTACGCTGGCAAGCACCCTTGCGTATGTAAATCCTCTTCCTATCTTCTGCCGGCGATGACACGGCTAGACAACATAAGCTAAGCAAATCCGCAAAAAAGTAATCTCTTTTGGCTTGTCTCTTCTGGTTAGGCTTGTTACCATATGTACCTCCTTTTAGTTTTTTCTTCACACATTTTCAAAAATAGAGCTATGCTTTCTTTTTTCATGAAGTTTCAAATATTAGGTTCATATGTAGTTATGTACCCATGTTTCGACTTGCACTTTGCAACGAAGTATTATGAGTTAGGGGGTAATTGGCTAAATTTAACTTTGGCTTTTGCATTTTGGCTTATAAGCAAAAAGGATACCTATGATGGTATTAAGAAAAAAAGATACCTATGATTGTATAATCCAAAAGTCCATAAATAGGTGTTTTAACGGGCTTTTAAGCCGAGTGCAAAAGCCAAAGTTCAGCACAACTAAACACCCCTTAGTGTGCTTATCTTCTTCGTTAGCATATAATGCAAACATGTTTACAAAAATAAAGCACTAATGTATGACCACTTCCCATTTTTACCCTTGCAACCCCATTGGTGAAAAAAATGGTTTATTAGTATTGGAAGTTACGAGTAAAAGTGACGTAGTATGCACTAATGTAGGTTTGTAATTTTTTGGAGCTTATGTTGAAAATGCATGTCTGGCCTTTTGCAGGAAACATAAACCTGATGGGTTTCGCCATGCTTGTTCTACCAGTGCTCTTAGGGTTGTTTTATGGAGCAAGTGACATTAATTGCTCAATAGTTTATGGTAACACCACTGATCACCGTTCACTGCTTGATTTCAAAGGGGCCATCAGAGCAGACCCAAGAGGAGCCTTGCGCTCTTGGAATGAGAACATCCACTACTGTATGTGGTCGGGCATCAAGTGTAGCACAATGCACCCAGAACGTGTTACGGTGCTAAACCTTGCCAACCTGAGCTTGACAGGCCAAATCACACCATCTCTTGGAAATCTAACCTTCCTTTGGGAACTCACACTATCCAACAATCTCTTCTCTGGCCAATTGCCCCCTCTCAATCTTCTTATAAGATTAGAGACCCTTTTCTTACAGAATAACTTGTTGCAGGGGAACATTCCGAATGCACTTACAAATTGTTCCAAACTCCGTCTATTAGACCTCTCTTCTAACATGCTAGTGGGTTCGATTCCTAGAGATATAGGTTCCCTCTACAATCTAAGAGGAATCGACCTTTCCAATAATAGCCTCACAGGAGACATTCCACCAACCTTCGGCAACAACACTTACTTAGTAGAGCTACAACTTACCCACAATCAACTCAAAGGAAGCATTCCCGAAAATCTTGGGAAATTGCCGAATATAGGGGAGAACCGGGCGGTGTTTCTTGGTCAGAATAGGCTATCAGGTAGAGTTCCAGCAACATTGTTTAATCTATCCAAGCTTATAATACTAGACTTGAGTGCAAATAAGCTAAGGGGCACATTACCATACAATATCGGTAATCTATCTGCCTCTATTCAATGGCTAATTTTGGGTGCAAACTACTTGTCCGGGATATTGCCACCGAGCATTGGGGCCATAAAGAACCTAACGGTTTTAGATCTTGGAGGAAACAACTTCGTTGGACCAATACCATATTCCATCGGCAATCTGCCAAAGTTATTGAAACTTGATCTTTCAAATAATCATTTTGATAGTTGGTAGCACAACGACACTACTTGACGGCTAACAACTTGATTCATGGTGGTTGACTGATCCATGGACGTTCTTTGCTGTGCGAGTGCAACGACCCGACAAGAGCTCTGCACCTTGTTGTTCTTGCATGGCTGCATCACACTTTCTGTCAGTGGGTGTGGTTGCTTTGTCTCGACTACAATTTCCTTTTTCTTGTTTTCCTTAGGGGTTTCCTATATTTTCAGCGGATCCATCCGCATGTATGTAGGGTTTGTGGATGTACGCACCTCATTTGTATATCTATCACCTAGAGGAATTGAATAAAAGGCTTCCGTTTGGGGCAAAAACAATGTGGTCGCTCCCGGAAATGGTTGTATTGAGGGAGATTATTGGTGGCCCCGAGCCTCGAAGGGAATAAATGATAATATGTATGTTTGTATGAAATAGGCTCCAGTTTATCGGAATGCATGTATGTTAATAAGATTATATCTTTGCTGAGTAAAAAAAAAGTCGCGTGTGACACGCCGGGTGTAGTGGTAACACTGTTTGCTCTTAAATCAACAGAACAAGCCCTCCACTGCGACCTCTGGTACGACCGATAAGAAAAAGAAACACTTCAAAGAAAAAGAACAATAAGAAGAAAAGAATGTTGTCAAACTAAGCATAAGAAAAAAGTAGCACGAACAAGGTCACCCTCTCGTACTTTCATGTTCGAACTAGAAAACGCCGTCACTTCGCTTGGACGTCGGTCAGACGGTCACCACGATCTGCTCCAACAGCGTATCTGGCTGTTATATGTATACGCATTAAGGAGCCGTTCAGTAATCCTCCGGCTTCATCAAATCTGAGGAGCTGCGGAGCACCTCTTTCCTAACTCCGCATTTTTTAACTGTTGCTCCACCAACTCCGGGAGTGGAGTTATGGAGTGGAGTCCCTCCGAACAGGCCTTAAATATGCTAACATCCGCCTCCACTAATATCTCCTACCCATGTATGCCGAAAGGAACGGACACATCACGATTCAGTGAGCAGGCGAGCTTGTCCGCGCCAGCGAATTACCGATATATTTTTTTAGACAAATTTCCGAGATATTAGAGCATCTACAACCGGACCTCTCAAACTCATCTCATACACCCGGGCGGGCTGCCCGGTCACTTTCCGGTCATGATTTTCTGACATAGACGGGCCTCTCAAACAGCCCTCATACGCCTGGGCTGACCGCACCCCCATATCCAGCCCAAATAGGGGGCGGATATGGGGACGCCAGGGCGCGCCCGCTATGTCGGACTGACGAAGGGGCCGAGCCGGAAATATGCCCTCAAATCCGGCGGTCCGAAGCTCGTCTCCTCCGTCGGACCGGTGGCGCCGCGTGGTGCAGCTCCGGCGGGCCGCGTAGTGCATTGCCCGGCTATTTAAGTCGACCGGCAGCACTGAAATCCTACCATCCATTCATATTTTCCTCCTCATATCCTGCGCCGCCGCCACTTTCCACTCCACCAGTCTACCTAGTAGCCATGCCCCCATGCCGGAGTCTGCTGCAGAGGCTAGGCGTCTCCATCGGCGGCAGCAGATGGATGTAGTGCAGGCTGCGACGCACGCGGCTCAGGCTCCGGCGCTGGCGGTTCTGGCTCCGGCTCTGGCGCATGTGACTCAGGCCATCTCCGATGACCATGCAATATGAGTAATATAGAGCGTAATACGTAGCAATATATTATGCATGATTTTGTATGGATTTAGGGCACAAATATGAGGGAATGTGGAGAAGGAAATATGGGGCGTGCCCGATTAGTGCCTACGGACGAGCCCGGGCGCGTCCGCGGGCGTTTGAGGGACCGGATTTGACAAGCCCATTTGAGCACCAAAATGTACACGGCAAACGGAAGGAAAACTGCTTACGTCAGAGTAAGCCGTGAGGACGAACAAAAGGTATTCGACTTACAGACGAACTCCTGAAAATATACTCGGCATACAGAACAACAACGGCAAAGTCTTTTGCCATGTGGTCGCCGTCGGTGCACCTAACGGCTAGCCAGCTGACGACCGTTAGTGTAAACCAAGTATGCTCCACCAGACGCTCGGCTTATATTCACGATTTTCTTTTCATAACCAGAAAACGCTTGGCCTCCCATTAAGCCGAGTGGTCACGAAAGGACACTCGGCTTAGTCTGGTTTATCAATAGCAGCGTGATCAGCCTTTGAACTTCAAATCACGCCGCCGCCGGTACCGCCCTCTCCTCTGACACTTCCCGGCCACATCTGCAGCCATCACCATCGCCGGTGTTCGCCCCCTTCTCAGCAACAACAAACACTTCTTCATCGCCAGATCGGAAAACTGATCTGAGCACATATCAATTGATCAATCTAAATCTTACATATAATTTGATCTTTTCGTGTTCATATAGTTCGATCTCTCCGTGTTTGACCGATTCATATGAATAGAATCAATGATATTTTGTGTATGGGGTGTGAATATGAACAACGAAGGGGATATGTGGCTTCGTGCGTTCAAATTCATATTTGTGACAAAATATGAACACGAAAAGGAACACGATGATATTTTGTATTTTATCATAGAGTTGATGCATTTCTTGCAAAAAGAATAGATGTTTGCATATGATATCTTGTTTTTATATCGATTAACTATGCCATGCCTTTTTTCTTATATGACTAGCGTATGATGGATTGAGTGCATGGCTAGTAGCTCGATAGAATCAATCGGTAATATATTGGATCGATGATCGATAGCTATGTATATTTCATGTGTTCCTACAAATAAATACTCCCTCCGTTCCTAAATATTTGTCTTTCTAGACATTTCAAATGGACTACAAATACGGATGTATGTAGACATATTTTAGAGTGTAGATTCACTCATTTTCCTCCGTATGTAGTCACTTGTTGAAATCTCTAGAAAGACAAATATTTAGGAACGGAAGGAGTAAAATGCATGCACATGCATGCACATGCTGTATATCTTGTTTTTATATCGATTAGTTATATGCAATGTTTTTTGTTCTTATATGACCAACGTATGATGGATTATGTGCACTAGCTAGTAGCTCGATAGAATTCCTAATGACATCTTATTAATTTATTTGTTTATTAAGTTCTTTGTCTCGTCGAAACGGACGATTTTGATTTAAAAATCGTCTTAATCTGAGGTTGTATGCAAAAGTTACAGCTAAAACCGTGCGATGCAGCAATGTTTGGCCGGATCATCCGGGCCGTGGTCCAGATCATCCGGGAAATTGAAGCACCGAGACAACAGAAGGTTTACACTGAAGCCGGATGATCTGGGTCTATTTCCGGATGATCCGGATGAGGCCAGACAATCCGGACAATCGTCCGGACTTCCGGACAGTTTTTCTGCTACATACTTTAGTAAACGGCCCTAAACACCCTCAAGATTTCCTCGGATCAAAAAGTGTTCAACAGCAAAGTTGTGCGTCTCGTCGAAGCGGTTGATTTTGATATAAACATCATCTTAATCCGAGTTCGTATGCAAAAGTTACAGTCCGATTAATGAGCTGCTGTCACAAAACTGGGTTAGGCCGGATCATCCGGGCCTTGAGGTGGACATCCGGGCCGGAGGTCGTGAATAGTCCGTGTTTTATTATGTTTTGATGATTTGGACGACTAGGAATGTCCTTTTTTGTACGGGAAGTCCATGCGCCTCATATATAGACAAGATGTGATGGCCGATTGAACAACACACAATCGAACAAACACATCTACCACTTTTACCTTTACTTTTATCCTTTCCGTAGTTCTTCTTCTTCCTCGTTCTTCGTTCGTTCTTCTTTTGCAGGATGGGGAACCTCGAGGCCCTTGGGGTGGTCAGGCCGACCTAGGGCAGCCCATAGCCGCCGCGCGCCCTGACGGGGTCCCTTCCGGGCATGTGGGGTTTCGGGTGTACAAAAGCGCCTGGCGGATTGTCTTGCGTTCCGCGTTTCCGACGAGTCTCCTTCGACGTGAGCTGCGGTGCATTACCCCGACGTCGAGGGTACGCGGTGGCGTGTTCTGTGCGAACAATATGGCTTGATGATAATCATCTCGAAGGAAGCATTCCTGAAGAGCTTGGCCAATTGCCAAATATGGAAACTGTGGTCATCAACGAAAATAGACTATCGGGTAAAGTGCCAACAACATTATTTAATATATCCTATCTTATAGTCCTAGATTTGTATATGAATATGCTAAGTGGGACATTGCCATCTAGTGTTTGTAATATGCTGCCTAATCTCCAATACCTTTCATTGGGTAGTAACAAGCTTGAAGGGCGCCACATCCCAGATTCACTCTGCAATGCTTCAAAGCAGGAAGAGCTGGATTTGCCATCTAATTATTTCACTGGCCAAGTTCCTAGATGTTTGGGTAAACTTCATAAACTACAGTATCTAAACCTCGTCAAAAACAAGTTTGGAGGCCATGTCCCGGACTCGTTCTGCAATGCCTCGGAGATGGGCATGTCAAATTTGTCATCTAATTATTTCATTGGCAATATTCCTAATTGTTTGGGTAAACTTCATAAACTATGGTATCTAAATCTAGACAATCACAAGTTTGAAGCACGAGACGGTCAAAGCTGGGAGTTTTTATGTACGTTGAAGCACGAGACGGTCAAAACAACATATTTTTTTTCCGCAAGGACAGACAACATAAATGTTGTTTATCATTTTTTAAAGAAAAAAGTCCAGAATAAACCTTGAACTTATAGGCAAAAGCTAAATCAGACCCTGAACTCTCAATCCCTGAAATCAGCACACCAAACTATCTGATCCCTGTCTATTTTGAACCTTGAGAGGATTTAGCTGGTATTCGCTGAATTTGGCCGGCCCATTAACGTAGCCGCGCGCTGCTCTGTTTTTTGTTTTCTATTTTTTTTTCTTTGGGTTTACATCGGTTTTCTTTTATTTTGATTCATTATACTATGTTTTATCTCTGGTTTTTATTTCTTCGTTATACTTTTCTATTTTTTCTTTTTGGTTTTTCTTCATATTATTAATTTTTCGCTTTCATTTGGCTTCTTTACAGGTAACTGGTTTTCTTTTATACACATGTGTAATTATTCTTAGTAACCAATGTACATTTTGAGCGCATACATGAAATATTTTTTGATACACTTTCGACATTTTTCAATGACATACTTTTTTAAAATACATGTTTTCAATTCTTTTTTTAATACATGGCAATATTTTTCCAAAGACACATTTTACATTCTCTTAACGACAATAAACATCTTATAAACTAAACATTTTTTTACATGGTTACACATGTTTAAAATTGTATACACTTTTTTTCAAACACATGTCACGTATAGTCTTTTAATGGTATGCCACGTTTGTTTACATCACACAAACATTTTGTTACACATTTTTAAATTGTATACACTTTTTTCAAACACGTACCGCCTATAGTCTTTTAAGGGTCTGACACTTTTTTTTACATCGCAAGCCCATTTTTTGAATCACATGAATAATATTTTACATTGTACAACCATTTTTTTGAAATGCCACATACACTTATCTAAACTCGTGATATTTTTTTGATGTCACAAACATTTTCTTTACGCATTTGTTCAGGCTTCAAAATTAGTTTCCATTTTTACAATTTTCAAAAAAAATCGCACTTTCAAATTTTCTTGAGGTTTAAAAAATGTTTAATTTTCAAAAAGTGTTTGCTTTTTCAAAATTGATTGTTGTTTTTATAAAATATTCAGAATTTTTAAAATTTCTCACGCTTTATAGAAGGTTCGGACATTTCCAAAATCGTGTATGTTTTGAATATTTTTTGCCCCTAAAAAATGTTTCCAAAACTCAACGCTTCGGGCCGTACTTAAATATATTGGTTCTTCAATTATACCACTAACAGTTGTTTCTTCAAGTGGCTGTCGGGTTGATATCAAATCTGCCACGTACCGAGTTCGACTCTGCTAGAGTCATGTTTTGTTACGTCGCGCTTTAACTTTTTTTCCCGAGAATCCGTTGCGCTTTAATAAAGAAAAGAAAGACGTTTTGCGTCGCTCTTTAAGAAAAAAAATAACTCGCTTAGTGCCTGTTGGGCCAGCCCAGTCGAGTCCACAGCCAGCAATCCCGGGATTTGGCATGCCACGTCGATAATCCCTCTTTGCAAACTCACTCAAGGTTGAAAATAGACCGGGATCAGAGAATTTGGTGTGCTGATTTCTGGGATTTGAAGTTTAGGGTTAGATTTAGCTTTCGCCCACAAGTTCAAGGTTTATTTTAGACTTTTTTCCTTTTTTAAACAAACATGAAGTGTGACAGGTTATCCCACTCACACGCGACCTTCGTTCAGAAGGTAACAGATTCGAACCGTGGTGCTCGCATTTTCCGTCTAGATTTTGAATTTAATATGATTTGTACAGTCCGTATTTATAGGATATGTAAATACGAGTCAATCTATGCGAGTCACTAGGCTGCAACACAAATTTTGTGGGATTGAATTCCTATAGCTGCAGCTCTTAATTTTTTTTGAGTAATTTTATACATAAATAAATAAAATGAAAGGGAGACTGAAAAAAATGCCAACCACTGACAGGTGGGTCTATGCCGCGCTGGCATGCCACATATGCAGGCCATACATTCGTATATGGTAGAAAGCACTGTATTTACACGCTGAAACAAGTTAAGTAACCACAATTCCGTATTTTACAAGTTCTAGAACCAAACTACACATCAAGCGCAAGTTCTATAATTTTTAGTGATATTACCTCTTTTTTTTTTCTTCCGTTACAATGCACGTATGAGTAAGTACTGTAGTAATTTCTGGATGAGTAAGTACTGTAGTAATTTCTCAACCGTATCCCGCGCACGAGTTACACCTTACAACGGCATAAGTTGTTTAACTCGGATTGGATGCCGTAGAGAAAGAGATTATTGTTGAGAACGAGTCGAAGCCGAGTCCGAATGGTTTTCTTGTCGTGCATGGCTGCACTCAGCGCGCACCTCCCTCTATATATACTACGTACCCCGACGGATCACGAGAGAGACAAGCCAATCGATCAACCCACCGGATCGACGAGACGACGATCGATTGTGGGCGCACCATGGTGTCGACAACGACCTCCGGCCAGTGGGCGGATCTGCCGGCCGACCTGCTCCGCGACATCTCCTGCCGTCTCCACGCCGCGTCCGACGCCGTCCGCTTCGACGCCGTCTGCAGGGCATGGCGCAACGCACTTGAATATAGAAAAAAGCTCCTGCCATGGCTCATCGCGCCCTCCGACGCCGAGGACTCCCTGGAGGACCAGCGCTGCCGCTGCGTCTTCTCCAAGACGAGCTACCGAGCGCCTGGCATCTGCGTCCGGGACAGGAGGGTCGCCTGCCCCGACGGCATGGCGACGTGGCTGCTCAGCGCCCACAAGGAGCTCTCCCTCGTCAACCCTCTCACCGCCGATACTCTGCCATTCCCCCGCGAACTTCTGCACCCCAAGTGGCTGAACCACAAGCACCGCATCATCTCCGGCGACGGCGCCGTCCTTTCATACGACTTCACTCCGAGCCAGCCAGAGGAATTTTATTTACCCCGCAGATTCCAGGCATCCTTCCTACACCAAGACGAGGACGACGGCCGATGGAGCAGTGTCTCATCAAATCTCGGCACTGACCACTGCTGCGCGGCCGCGTATTACTATGGTTGCGTCGTGTGTGTGGGCTTAACTAACTGTCATGTCCTATGGCCGGACCGTGAAGGCCTGTACGTGCCAGAAACCATTGAACAGCAAGCGGACCTGCCGGATGAGCCCGGAAAGGTACGCCGGTGCAGCTACCTCGTTGAATTTGGGGCTGCACTAGTGCTGGCCACTGTTCTTCAAGGGGACAGCAGCACCGACTTGTCGGTGTCACTGCACGAGCTGTGTGTGCGGAGCGGCAGCGAGGGGGAGGAGAAGGTGGTGGTGGAGTGGACGCGCTATGACGAATCAGACTATCGGGTGAGCCTGCGTGTCCTGTTCTTGGGTTTCCCGGGCAGCTTCGCCGAGGATGCCAAGAGGTTCGGCGGGGAGGTGAGCGGTGGCACCGCCTACTTTGTCATGGACAACTCGTCGGAGGAGGACGGTCGTTCTGGCCCTCCGCAGCCATGCAACGTGTACAGGTACAGTTTCAATGACGGCGCCGCCACGCTGGTGGAGACGCTGCCGCCCGGATGGCACGATGCAAGGTGCATGTGGTTCGTACCCGATCCTCAGATATCTTTCTTTCCTGAGCCTACAACTCGGGGCCGGCGAAGAACCCGAGCAACCGGCAAAGACATCAGCGCTCAGTCGCAATCGCAACAGCGGACGATCTACGCCGGCGATCTGTCCCCGAAGGTGGATAGCTCCCGGCTGCGAGAAATGTTTAGCAAGCACGGGAAGGTGGCCCGCGCAAAAGTCGTGTATGACAAGCGTGGGCGATCACGAGGGTTCGGGTTTGTGACGATGGCGACTCAGAAGGGATTCAAAAATGCCATGGCTGCTGGCAAGGCCGTGGAGGAGCCAAAGCCGCAACGCAGCAGCGTCATCAATCCCTTCACCATGATTTCTGCATTATTTTATAGCTTCATCGGCTAATGCTAGCAGGTTTTCTATGAATTTCAGGACGCCACATCAATCTTGATGCTAATAAATGATTGTACTCTTGTTTATACTCTCTCGTGTCACAAAGTAACAAAGTACTGAATGTGTTATGGATATTGTATGGGACTGAACTGTAAGCTGCCTGAAAATCTGATTGCCATTTTGCCGTGTACTCTCTCGTGTACCTTCTCACGAGCCGGCCAAACCACCTGTCGCCGCTACCCACGGTGGACAGCGCTGCCATGCGTTCCTTGCTGGCCTGCCCTGCGCTCACCGGTCACCGCCACCACCGCCATGCTGCCGCCCCTGCAGCCATCCGTCTAAGCTGTAAGCTACTCTCTCTCGGTCTAAGAATTTGACTTTGTTTGAGGAGTTTGAATGAAGAACTGGATTACGTCAACAAGATGATTCTATTTCAGTATGTAGCCAGCACTACCGGAATAACTGTCTATGCCTACGGCTTTTACTATGCCGACGGCTTTTTATCGGGGCCGTCGGCATAGCCAGAGATATGCCTAAGGCCCGCAGAAAGCCGTCGGCATAGAAAAGCCGTCGGCGTAGCTTCATCTACGCCTACGGCAGCCGTAGGCATAGTTAGGCCGTCGGCATAAAGGTGTCCCTAGTGACCCCGGGACAGACGGCGGGCTGACGCCATCAAATCTATGCCGACGGCCCTGACGGCGGCCGTCCGCATAAATATCATTTGTTTTCTTTACTAGGAGCTGCCACATGGCAGAGCTATGCCGACGGCAAAGCCGTAGGCATAGTTTTTCATCTATGCAAGTTCTAAATATTTTTTTAAATAGCAACAAAATTTTGGAATTTTAAACATATTCAAAACTTAGATTTTTTATTCTGAATGTTTTTAAAGAAATTTTCTTTACTAAATAAATTTTAAAAGAAAAATAAACTTGGAAGGGAAAAAAGAGATTGCGAAAGGAGAATAAAAATACAAGTCAAACACATAATCAATAGAAAATGGGAAAGCCCATTATTGGTTGAAATTTGCAAAACTCTGACAAAAAATGAATATTATTTGAATGTTGAACTTTAAAAAAAATGGGAATATGTGTTGAAAATGCATAAGATTTTTTGAAAATGTCTATCTTTTATATATGAACATTAATTTTTAATTTCGAAAATTTCATTAAAACAACATTTTTTCTAAATTGGAGTATTTTTTGAAATGCCATTTTCTTCTTAGACATCTCAAACAATTTTAGCAAACGATATTTAAAACAAAATGGAAAACCTTTTGCATGTTTCGGCTCCGGATTGTGACCCCTTCATGGACGGCGATGCCGTCGGCACTTGGAGGAGGAAAACGGCCACGTTGGATCGACGCGGAGGGAATCTTATGGTGGGTTTGCCCCAAACCTTGTTCTCAAGTGTTCCTATGGGCTGACCTATCACAACTAGGTGAAAATTTCGATTGGTCAAATCCCGTCTGTTGAAAGTCAAAGGCGTAGATCTCCAGGTCAACTGGTCCAGGGTTAGGCCGGCAGGGGACTTCGAGGGGTAGCAATGCCACCAGAGCATCGCGTCGGGTCCTCACACATGTCTTAAGGTGTGGTGGAATGTATGAAGAGGCAATACGCGGCTCCGGTGTGAAGCCCCCCCTCAGGGACGACAATGAAATCGAAGTAATCCCTCTGCGGTTTTTAAAGATGCAAGAGTATGTGGAAAAAATCCCACACTACGGATTGTTCTTCGCGTGTCTACGAGCGTGGCCAGGGGCCTTCGGGGGCTAGCTATGCCACCAAATCTTGCGTTGTGTCCTCTTACATGTCTGGAAGTATGGTGTCAGGTGCAAACACCTGTCATGCGGCTCCGGAGTGTGACCCTCTGATACGTCCAAAACGTATCTATAATTTCTGCTTGCTCCATGCCACTTTTGGGTGATATTGCTATGATATTCATACACTTCCATACACTTTTGATCATATTTGGACTAACTTACTAATCCAGTGCACCCCAGTGCCAGTTTCTGTTTTCGGCTGTTTTTGTATTTCAGGTTTTCACGTTTCGAGAACTGCCCAGAAAAATTATATAAAAAATCAGCGATCCGGAAACAACACTGCGTCCGACGGGCAGCCTGGGAGGGGGCACAGGGGCTCCAGGCGCCCTGTGGGCGCCCCCCCCCCTGGGCCGCGCCGGGGGGGGGGGGGGCTGGGCCCCCTGAAACTCCCCCGGTGCCCTACTTTGGCATATATTTAAAGGACCCTCCGGAACCCTCAGAACAGGAACTCTTTTCGCGATCCCATCTCTGTTCCGCCGCCGCCGCCGCCGCTTCCAAGATCGGGAGCACCAGGAGAACTCTTCCCGGCACCCTGCCAGAGGGGAGGATCACCACCGGGAGCTTCTCCACCACCATGGACGCCTCCCGGATGACTCGTGAGTAGTCTCCCTTGGACCATGAGTCCATGACCAGTAGCTATGTGATGTTCTCCTCCCGTTCTTGTGCTTCACTAATTAGTCCTCGTGAGCTGCCCTACATGATCGAGGCACCTATGTAATCCTTATGCTGTTGCTATGTTGAGTTTGCTGGGATCCGATGGATTATGAGATTATGTTCAGATTGATCTTGAGTAATATATTTGATTCACCTCTTTTATATTTTAGTTCATAAGTAATTCTTGCATGTTCTCCGTTGTTACTTATTGCTTTGGCCGAGTAGTAGGTAGTGACTCCAAGAGGGAACGTTATGCTCGATTGTGGGTTCATGCCCCTTGATGACTAGCTTGAGTGACAGAAACATGAGTCTAGGGGATGTGCTGTTGCCACAAGGGGGAAAACAACGGTGCTTGTGCCCGCGGGTGCAAGGATTGTTTACTTTACGCAAAGTTCTTTTAATGCACTTGTCTGTTGCATTGAGTTTACACTATGGGTGGGACTCGCAACTTAATACCAGCGAGATGTTCTGGATAGATATCTCAAGGTGGATGATTAGTAGTAGATATTGATGGATTTCGGTCTACTTACTTTGGCGTACCGCCCATGCTTTGAACCTCAACCTTTCTTGCAATGTAGTCAGCATTGGTTTGCGTTCGTGGTACTGTCAATTGCCCAGCTGTAATTTGTTACCTCACATAGCTGTTTTATCGTCTTTTGGGAGAGAGACATCACTAGTGAACATCATGAGACTCCGGTCCATATTACCATCATTGATCACATCCACTATTCACTTTTCGCTATTTACTTACTATTGCAAAAACTATCTATCACTACTATCATTGCTTTTAACCCTTTGTGAACTTCAAGGCCGGAGGGATTGACAACCTCTCTGTACTCGTTGGGAGCAAAGTTATTTATATCTGTGTGCAGGTCCACGTTGATTGCTAATTGCGCCGTTAGCAGTTGACACCTACTTGTTGAACCTAGGAGTCTCTGGGGATTCGATCCTTGGTATCTTTGCTAAGGGAAAACACTTCTACTTACTGCATCTTACACCTTCCAGTTGGGGTAACCAACGAGGGGTTCGAGGCCCATCACCCTCCTTCACGGAAGGCGCTGCCGCCGACACTTGGAGGGGGGGGAAACGACCGCGTCGGGTCGACACGAGGGGGAACCGATGGTGGGTTGGGCCCAGACTTGTTCTGAAATGTTCCTATGAGCTGACCTATCACAACCAGGTGGAAAAGTCCGTTGGTCAAAGGCCATCTGGTGAAAGTCAACAGCCAAATCATCAGGTCAACGGGGCTAGGGTTAGGCCGATCGGGGGCCTTCGGGGGGTAGCAATGCCACCAAAACTTGCATTGTGTCTTAATGTATGTATACAAGTGTGATGGAGGGTTGAAATAGGCAACCGAGCAATGGGCAGCACACTTCCTTCAAGAAACCGAACACGTTCTCTCTCGATAACCAGATACTACCTTGGAGATGGTGCAGTTTACAAGCGACCTCTCGTCAGGCTTTGGCGAAACGCGATAAAACTTTCACCGCACCCTACAAGGGCCATATGATGACACCGTGCCAGGTCCCGAGGATTTCGGGCATCGTATGATTTTTGGTCGATTTCGGGCATCGTATGATTTTTGGACAAACCACTTCTGGACATCATTTTAGGTGGCCACCGTGCAGATCTTCAATTCCCGCATTGAAACCCTACGGATGCAGTAAATGTCTCAAAATGTCATGTACTGACACGTGTCATGCAATCGCCCCCTTTGAGAGGACGAGAAGTTTCGAGGTCAACGGAGCAACGGGCAACGCACTTCCTTCACAAACTGGACACATTCTCTCTTGATAACCAAATACTACCACAGAGATGGTGCAATTTACAAGCGATCTCCGGTCAGTCTTCTACGAAACGCGCTAAAATCTTCATCACACCCTAAAATTGATGATGTGGCTTTGAATGGTGCATTTTGAACACACAAAAAGTCTGGAGTTCAAATAAGTTCAAAAAATTATATCCATTTGCAACAGATGAGTTTTCGTCCGAAACCCTGATACTTCAAAATAGATTGTCCATTTTGTACATGAAGTGCGTCTAGTTTTTGCCGTAACCCTCTCAAGTTTTTAGAACATGCTATGTGGGTGAAATGATGATACCATGCCAACTTTCAACCTATTCAGAGTTCATTTGTAGTGCTATTCAATTTCAGGGTCATTTAGCTCAAAAAAAATTCAGTAAATGCATGAAAAATACCAAATGAAGTCAGAAAGGGGTTGAAAATTGATGACGTGGCTTTGAATGGTGCATTTTGAACACACAAAAAGTCTGGAGCTCAAATAAGTTCAAAAAAATGAAATCCCGTTTGTAACAGATGAGTTTTCATCCAAAACCCTTATACTTCGAGAGAGATTGTCCTTTTTGTACATGAAGTGCATGTAGTTTTTGCCGTAACCATATCAACTTTCTAGCACATGCTATGTGGGTGAAATGATGATACCATGCCAACTTTCAACCTTTTCAGACCTCATTTGTAGTGCTTTTCAATTTCAGAGTCATTTAGCTCAAAAAAATAGCAATCCGCTTAGAGGGAAATGTTTAGATACTTCTGCATCACCAAAACTTCCTTCACAAACCGGACACATTCTCTCTCGATTGCCAGATAATAACTCGAAGATGGTGCAGTTTACAAGTAGCCTCCGGTCAGGCTTCTGCGACACGCGCTCAAACTTCCACCACACCCTACAAGGGCCATATGACAACATCGTGCTAGGTCCTGAGGATTTCCAGCATTGTATGATTTTCTGTCGATTTTAATAACCGGATCCGCCATGCCGCCGAGGTACATTCGCCCTTGGTGGTGGGGCCTACACCTCCTTTGGTGCCGCCGTTCGATGGTGAGGGGCGCCACACATGTCATCATCGAGGGCGACGGGAAAAGCCGAAGAGATGTTCTGTGCGACCGTCCGAAGGTCCCCGTCCGGACTCATCGTCGTCATACCGAACCCACTCTTCCTCGATCCATTCCCTCCCAACCTCCAACGCTGCTCCGACGGTGGCGAGGCCAGAGGCCGCCTAATCCTTCACCGCCGTGGACGCGGTTAGTACTTGCCGTCCTTCGACAGTCCAAGAGGGTAGAAAAAATTGGAAGAAAAACAAAGAAAGAACAAAATTGCATGAGCTTGATTCGGATTGGTGAAAATCTTTGTGCCACGGATCGATGACGTGGCGCAGATCCATCCATCTAGCTCTCCACCCCACATCCATCCATCCATCCATCCATGTAGAGAAAAGGACAAAAAAGGAAAAATAATAGCCCACGCAAAAGAGAGAGCCCACACACGAACCCCTCCTCCCTCTCGGTCTCACGACCTCTCTCCTCTCTCCCCCACGAACCCCTCTCCGTCGCCGCCGGCACCACCCAGCCGCCGCCCTCAACCTCCCCCAATCCCGGCCTCCACTCCAACGCCGGCGATCCCCCCTCCCTCCTCGCGCTGGATCCACCCGAGAAGCAGCTCAGATCCGCCCTCCCCTCCCTCCCTCATCGCACCGGAAACCATAGCCGCCGCCACTTGCTCCGGCCATCTCCGACACACTCGGCTGCCGTGCCGCACACCACAGCTTCCCCTCAAGCTGCTCTATCACCTCCATCCCTTCGATTTGTTTCTCCTCCCCTCCTGTGGTCGCTCTCATCCCTTTTACCAACCAGGGGTTTTGGTGGGGTGAGCTTCTCCGTTCACCGGCGGTGCTCTGGTGCATAGACCGGTCGTCTCCGCCTCCCTTCCGTGCTCCTTTGTGGGGTGGCGCTCTCTGGTGGTCGCGCTCGTGCTCCTACCGTGCCCCCGCGCTGGTGGGATGGCGCACGGCACAACCCCTGCGTGGGTTGGCACCGGTGTGGTGATGCTCCCTCACCGTGCTGGATGACGGTGGCGATGCGCTCTGCCGCAATCACGACAGGGAGGTGCTTCTGCCTCAGCTACAATCCTAGGGGGTGAGCTCTTCCCTTATGCTTTTCTGCTCATGGATGGTCATGGCTCTGTTGATGGTAATCTTGGTCCTTCGTGCATTGGTTATGTGTGATCTAGGTTTTGGGGAGACTTGATTTGATGGCTATGATATGCTACCTAGGATTGGTGCACTGTTGGAAATGTTGCCTAAGAAGAACTCAGTTTAATTTGCCACTGACATGTGTAGTTCAACTGTGATCATACACTTGCTCCTGTTTAATTAGGTTTGTTGGGATTTCCCCAATTTGTTGGGTTTATAACTACTGTGCTAGCCTATTTGCTAATGCTCCTAGTTCATACATACATTGCGATGTTGTTATTGTGCTAAATATTGCTAGAGTTCTTATAGCTCCTCTAAATAACAGGGTTCCTACTAGTGTCTAGCTACTAGACAAGTCATATGCCCCTGGTTATACTTCAGATAGACATTGTGATGTTAGTGTTGATTTGATAACACTGCTGAGATCATTGTGATGCACTACTAGTTAATTAGTTAACTGTATATAGTTATACTAGCACTTGCCTATGCTGTTCATATATAAGTTATAGTGCCCGCTATGGCTCTGTCTTAAGTATTCTAGTACCCATGAATAACTGGTTCTCTACATTATAGCAGTTAGGATAATTATATATAAAGGTAATTTCTATAAATTGGTCATGGCCTGCTTACTTTCTTATGTGTTGAACAACATGAGCTAGTTCCTCTTCTATTGGTATTGATCATACATGCAACTGTTCTTTTGGTAGATTATAAAGGATATAGTTATTTTATTTATATAGTTACAATGCTTGTAATTGCAAAGATTATAATGTTTTCTCCTGTCTATAGTTCTTTTCTTGCCAGGTTATGGATAGTATCTCATCTACCTAATTTCCCCTCTCTCCTAAATCTGATTTGAACAGACGCTACACTTGCCTTCTCTCTTTCTCGCGTAAATCTCTCACTGATAAGAACATATGTGACTTGATTTTATGCCAGCCGATGATGTCGCTCTGAGGCTCCTCTCTGGGATTTGATGCTACAAATGCTACACTTCTCATGACCCTACGACGATCTAGTCCTAGCACTTCTAGGCTACCTGAGGACATCTCCCCCAAAATCCTACCTTGGGGGTGTTCTATTGCTTGTTCTTCTGGTTGTGTATCTATTTAACTTGGGACTTGCTCTATTTAGCTGTGTGGTGCTTATCTTCCTACTGAACTTTATTTCCTCACAAGAAATCACTACTTAATCATTTGGCTTTAATTTATTTTATAGAACTGCCTTTGCTGACTTGGAGTGCTTTATTTACATATTTTTTTATCTATTTTGGCTAGCTGGATTTCATGTGAAGGGTGGCCTCCTATGTTTGGGACTTCGTCAATGAGCTGGTGCTATGCTTTGCTTGTTTTGTGAGATATGACTTTCTTGCTTCTGGAATGGCTTCAGTTCAGGCCTACTCTTGCATTTGTCATGATCTGATGAAGGACTTGATCTTCTACTACTGTTCTTTCCTGCTTGTGGACTACTTCCTGTATGTTTGGTCTCTTGTCATGTACATTTAATCCCTTACCGTTCTAGTTGTTGGTTTTATTAGTTTCTATTGCAAACTCTCTGATTACGTGTTTTTGGACCAGTTCCAGTGATCCTAGGTACCAGCTCAAACAGCATTGCATTTCCCTAAGGTCCCTAAGGGAAATGCAACATTTAAATCATCACCAAATTTCTTTTTCCTCTATTGTTCGTTTTGCAGGTTTTATTCCATAAGAGGATCAGATGATCAAGATGAAGATCTAACTAGCTTACTTTTATTTTCTTTTCTTCTTACCTCTTTGATCCAATGTAAATCATAAGAACTTTGTATCTGTATTTATATCAATAAAGCTTATTATTTTTTATTCAGATTGTGTAATTTACAATTTCACTTTATAACCGCATTGTTTAGATGATGATTATGATCTTACAACTTTGGGGGCTATGATCTTGTCTATAACGGTGATGATGATGTGTAGATGATGATGATGATGATGACGATGTTGTGTAGATGTGCCCATGGCTTCCCAGGGCGTGCCACGTGGCAGGGCTATGCCTACGGCAAAGCCCTCGGCATAGATTTTCATATATGCCGACGGCTTTGTCGTAGGCATAGCGCTGCAACTAGGAGGCACCAGGGGACGACACGTGGAAAGGCTATGCCTACGGCAAAGCCTTAGGCATAGAATCTATGCCTACGCCTTTGTCGTAGGCATAGCCCTGCCATCAGGAGGCACCACGGGAAGCCACGTGGCAAAGGTATGCCGACGGCTTAGCCGTCGGCATACCTTTGCCACGTGGCTTCCCGTGAATCGGCAGCGCTTTTGACGGCGCCGTTCATTGCCGTCAGGCGAAAAACACTGTCGACGGCGAAACTATGCCGACGGCTATACTATTTCGACGGTCTGACAAGACTACGCTGACGTGATCTATGCCAACGGCAGCCGTAGGCATAGATCTATGCCGACGGGAAATGCCCTATGTTGACGGGCCAGGGCCGTCGGCATAGGCCGCGATTCCAGTAGTGCAGGAAGAGCGCAATGGAGATCCCATAGACTAGGATGACATCGAGCTGAGGAGGAGGGTCAGTCGGGGTGTCATAGGTCCACCAGGGACAACCACGATACCGACCCCTCCAACCACTAGCTTGCTAGATGGGTGGTGCTAGCTATTTCATATGAACTATTTAATTTTATGCATGTTTTATGTTTGGTCTGTGCATGGTTTCTAGAATTGTTTAATTACAAGTATGTGCAAATATATAGATGGCTGGCTAGCACTTGTTCGTACTAACTGCTTAATTAGTTAGGTATACATGTTTTATGTTGCATTATATCTATGCATGAGTTCTGTGTTGGTCATTTAGTTTAATGATGTATGCTCATTTTGGTCAACATGATGAAAGCAGTAAATGGACCCCTTATGTGAGACATGTGGTGCAGTGAGATGCCAGAAGGATAGAAAGTTCTTCATAGATATTCCGACTGACTTCCTCACTAGGATTATATGTTTTAGTTAACATGTTCTGATTATGTTTCATATGGTACGGTTGTGCCCAAAATTGTCTATCTAGTTCTTTCATGCATTTTTGCTCAGGTAATCCCTTGCGGAGCAAGACATGACTTCTTAGAGAGGTTTCGAGTTCTGCTTGATGCCACCATCATATTCCAGTGCACCCTCACAAAGATGCTGACGGTCCAACACTTTAATTGTCTTGTCACCAACAAGCCAAACCGCACCTATTTTGGTTGCCTTGGTTGGAGAGCCCTGTCAACTGCTTACGAGATTGGAACTGGGGAGAGAGCCACGTTGTACTTCGAGTATGATCGTGACGAGATCATGGTAGCTGGCAGCGATGGTTCACTTACTCCAGACTACAACCCTGAGTCTGCCTCGCCGAAAAGTGTAGTTAGCTAGTAGGGCATGTCAGATCTCATGTTATTAATTACCACCACTATTTAGTTGAACTAGTAGGGTGGCCTGTGCAGTTGTGTGGCTAGCATTCAAATAATTTGAATCATAATATCGAATGTCTACTTTTTCTTCTTCATGTCATCATTTGGAGTAATTTAAGAGAAATAAGAAGGAAACATTATGTTGGTTGGTTCGTAGAGCTCAAGCTCGTGCATATGTAGAAATGTGAAACCCGAGTAAGATCACTATGTAGTAATGGGATCTATCATTTTCTGGCCAGCGTACACCAACTGGTATAGTTCTCGTATTGCCTCTGCGCTACCGAGTAAATGTCTGACATGGCAGCCTCGCGCATTGAAATAATGGGCGTGTTGATCACAATTGATTACACCCCAAGGCAGATGGCTAGCTGCACCAGGCGGGAAAGAGACGCATGTTGATTACACCTCAGCCACAAAGCTAGCTGCACAAGCTCCTCTCGGTTTTTTAGATGCCCTGCTTGCTTGCTTTAGCTGGCCATTCTAATTTGTTCTCCTTGTCTATCCCTCCAAGTCTTGCCGGAGTTCCAAAGCATGTCTTCGTCCATGTCCCAGAGTAGTTCAACACCACCTCCATCACACCACATGGCCAACCAGATGCCTCCACCCCCTCCTATCCGTTGCCCGGAATGCAGTTTCTAGAAGTGGGAAAACAAGTACTACAACCTTTTCTCGCAACACCATGTTGAAGATGTGGGTATAGTGTATTTTCTTCTTCTTCTGTGGGTACAGTGTATTAGGAGCAGGCTGCTAAGTGTTAAGTACATTGGAAGCCTGCACACTGGCCATAATCACACCAGCTTTCTCCACCCAACATTGTTCAATTTGTAAAATGTGGTATTTTAGTTTCCTCACATGTTTCAGACTACTAATTTACAACTAAAATCATTACATGTATCAGTTTCTTACCCAAAAATAATCAGCTGACATCATTCTTCATAGTTAACTCGAATCATGAAAAGACTCAGAGCGCCACTAAATAGAAAATCAGGCAAAAAATTACCGGAAAGTAAAAAATATGTGTACACAACGTATAGAGAATATTGGGACCTCGCCAATATGAGTGAATGAGTTTTTATTTCACTGCTTTGGTTGATTGAAACTCTGTTTATCTATTAGTATTGTATTAGTAGACAAATTAGGGCTAATCATCGTATGGAAGGAGTATGTACCAATAATTAAGGCTAATTACAGTATACTATTCACTTTGTCCCGGTAGGGTCATTATGAATAAAGCTTGTTGTGTCAGTATTCCATCTATTCATCTGCCTATTGACCATTGACATATAAAAATGGAGGCCTGACCACCTAATCACAAGTGCCATGAAATGAGTGATGTGCACGCATTTATACAAGTCTGCAATGCAATGAACACACTCCACACATTTGTTAGCTACGATGAGCCTGGGACCATGACTTATAATTCACATTTGTATTCACTGCCGTACAGCCCATGCCTGTCACGTATTGAAAATAACGCTATATTAAATACATATCTCAAAGCACACACATGCGGATTCGATATGCTCCTCGCGTGGAACCATGTCCCAAAAATTCGCGTCCGATAGAAATGATACAAATAAAATTATATATGAGATTTAATTTCATACATATGGTAAACTATCTAAGGTTTAATATTTGTTTCTGAGTTTTTGTATTTCGATGGCTCCTTCAAAGTCCTTCTAATATCATCTATATTTTCTAGTAGACATATGAGGTTTTGTACAAATATGCATGTAGATTCTTGAAACGTGGGTGTATATGATATACTTTTATTATCCTCGTATAATCTTTTTTTTAGAATCAACGCGAGGGGGGGGG